>OX578135.1:90606054-91248554 GCA_951213105.1 Amaurobius ferox
CAATATATATATATATATATATATATATATATATATATATATACAATATATATATATATATATAAATATATATATATATATATATATATATATAAATATATATATATATATATATATATATATATATATACAATATATATATATATATATAAATATATATATATATATATATATATATATATATATATATATACAATATATATATATATATATATATATATATATACATATATATACAATATATATATATATATATATATATATATATATATATATATATATATATATATATACAATACATATATATATATATATATATATATATATATATACAAATAGATATAACTATTAACCTCATCTAAAACAATCTACTGAAAATATACCCAAAGGCGCTAAGCTGCTCAAACAAGTACATTTATATACTACAAAAGAAATAAAAAATTGAAGAATGACAATGTATCAAAATTTCGCCGGGGGGGATTGTGACCCCCACTTCCCGGTTTAGCCAGCTTCATGGCATGACGACACTACGTTTTCTTAGTGACATATTATGTAAATTTTTCAGCATAACCGTAACTGAGAGTTACAACTTGTATTTAAATGGGAGTACACTTTCAGTCTGATCTGAAGATGCGCAGCATTGCGGATGTCATTGTTTAACAGTCTGATGGAGTTCAATTTGTACAAAGTATGTGTCTATTACTTTTTAGAGGTTAGAGTGGTGAAGTGTATGCGGGGCTTGTTTATCTTGATATTGGTGTTTAACTTGATATTGGTGTAAGATATTTGATATTTACAATGTATTTTGAGTTTCTGTTTGGATGTTGTAAATCTCGTTGTTTAGGTTTAGGTGTAATGTCAGTCTTTCAAATTTTATACATTTTTAGTTTTAGTATATGTACTAGGTTTGTGACATTGTATCCGCTTCCGGGAGTGTCGTCATGAAGCTGGCTAAACCGGGAAGTGGGGGTCACAATCCCCCCCGGCGAAATTTTGATACATTGTCATTCTTCAATTTTCTATTTCTTTTGTAGTATATATATACAATATATTTATATATATATATATACAATATATATACATATATATATATATATATACAATATATATGTATATATATATATATATATATACACACAGAGTGGCCATAATTAAAGTAGAGGTATTTAGAGCCCGATAGGCAGAAAACTGTTGGACCAAATTTGCAGTAAATACTATTTAGACCATGGGATTTTTATTTTTAAAGGAAAAGAAAATAGTTCGGATTTTTGCTACCGCGGGCCAAAGTGGCGCTGTAATGTCCATTTTTGGAGTAAAATAGGCATAGGAAAATGTTATATATATATATATATATATATATATATATATATATATATATATATATATATATATATATATGTATATATATATATATATATATATATGTATATATATATATATATATATATATATATATATATATATATATAAGAATTTGAAATGAAAAGCAAGGGGATGACCAAATGCATTGCATGAAATGGTAGAGGGGGGTTGCGACCCCTCTTTCTCGTTTAAAGCAGCTTTTCAGCCCGGCCGGGCAACGCTCACGGAACCAATGCAATTCAACAGTCAAGCCTCCGTAAATGTGCAAAGTCAAAAGCACTCGAAAAAGGACAAGCATGAACGACCAAGTATGAAAAGATAAAACCACTAGACTGATTTCAACAAAGCGTAACTGCATTATATATGTTTCAAACACGCATGCGCTAAGAAATATCAGTTTCGCAGAGGTACCTAAATTTCTGTAAAATCCCTATTATAGGAATTTTCTTCTTCTTTATTATTAAAGATGGAATTATAATATATTTTCAAGAATTTTAGAGGGTAGTGCTTTTTAATGGCCTCATTCACAATCCTTCTATTTCTGGCAATGCAATCGGTTTTGAAGGTATTAATGTTTTGGTTGCGTTTGAGGTGTCCAATAATTATATTCCTGAAAATATTCTTTGTTAAATTCGACCTCCAGTCTATAATGCGAATAATCTTCATCTTGTAACAATCACGCTTATCATGCAATATTGTATAAATACCAAATTGTCTGTGGTATTTAATCGTGATGTCCAAAAAATTAACAGTGTTGTCTACTGTATTTTTGTTTTCTATTAATTCCAGTTCCTTGGGGTAAGAGGTGAAATCAAACCCCGGTGAATTTTCATACTGCCCCAAAAGAATATCATCCACGTAACGGAAGAAGGGTATTTCATATAACATGTGCGTGCCTTTTTCAAATTTTGACAGATAAATGTTTGCTAGTAGGGAGGAGCATCCTCCCCCCATAGGGATGCGTCTTATCTGTTGGTAGTACCTTTTACCTTCATATAAGATGTTTTTATTCAATACCAAACGTATTAGATACGTATATCTTCGATAAGTTATAAATTATTTTAATCCATGCTCTTCATGTATTTCCAGTAATATATCATATAACTGTGATAGGTCTATATTAATAAACAGGTCACGAAAATCAAAATTTGCAAAACATACATCCTTATTACAATATTTAAGTCTATTAATGACTTCGTAACTGTTCTTGATCATAATGGATCCCTGTTTTTTAAGCGAAATCATTTTTTAGAAAATTTAAAAGTTTCTTGTTGGCTATTGTTAAATATGAACCGCATCCCACGGTTACAGTACGGAATTTAACAGGTTCTTTATGGAGTTTTGGAATGAGAACGAGATATGGAAAACGAACTGATTTTAATTCAATGCCAATACACTTGTACAATGCTCTGATCTTATTAGCTAAAATAATACCATTTTGTTGTAAAGGAGAATACATACTACGATCTTGATAACTATTTTGCAAGGTTTCAACTTAATATTTCTTGCATGTGATATATATATATATATATATATATATATATATATATATATATATATATATATATATACATATATATATAAATTAAATAGATAGATAAATGAAATAAATTATACGTTCCTTGCTTTGTTGCGGCCATATTCGTTATTCTATCTTATAAATTCCCACTAGGGGTGCTGCAATCACTTTTATTCGATTGGGTATGGGCACCTTATCATAGGTAAACCTAACGCGAGTATTAATGGACCTTTTTTTACATGGGGTGCTTAGTGACTGCCCTGTTTTAAAGTTTTAAATGGTGATTCAGGATTGCAACGAAGAACTTTTTAACGGCCCTTTTTTATAAACATATATTAAAGTTACTTTCTATACCAACGTGTTCGAAACATCATCTTTCAAATCGCATTATTACAGCGACAACGGTGCTTAAGATTTCGCTGAATAGACAGACTGAGCGAGTTTGGTCAACGCGGATATAACCCTCCCGACCGCTTACGGTGGCCGTATTTCAACCATTTGAGTTGATGCAGCATGTATGTGCTCATGTTCTTTCAAATCGGATTAGATTGAAAGTAAGGCTTTTGTTTCGATGATCGGATTTCAGTCTTCAATTGAATATAAATTTTAGAATTTTGAAATGCCAAAGATTTATCATGTTATATATCGCAGTCAGTGTCGGATTGAGAATTTTAGGGCTCTGAAGAAAACACTATTTTGAGGGACTCTGTTTATGATATACATAATGCAACAATTAACATACTTATACTCAAGAGTAAACACTATTTTGAGGAGCTTTGTTTATGATATACATAATGCAACAATTAATATACTTGCACTCAAGAGTAAATACTATTTTGAGGAGCTTTGTTTATGATGTACATAATGCAACAATTTACATACTGACACTCAAGAGTAAACACTATTTTGAGGACCTTTGTTTATGATATACATAATGCAACAATTAACATACTTACACTCAAGAGTAAACACTATTTTGAGGAGCTTTGTTTATGATATACATAATGCAACAATTAACATACTTACACTCAAGAGTAACCACTAGAGGAGATTTGTTTATGATGTACATAATGCAACAATTGACATACTTACACTCAAGAGTAAACACTATTTTGAGGAGCTTTGTTTATGATATACATAATGCAACAATTAACATACTTGCACTCAAGAGTAAACACTATTTTGAGGAGCTTTGTTTATGATATACATAATGCAACAATTAACATACTTGCACTCAAGAGTAAACACCATTTTGAGGAGCTTTGTTTATGATATACATAATGCAACAATTAACATACTTGCACTCAAGAGTAAACACTATTTTGAGGAGCTTTGTTTATGATGTACATAATGCAACAATTAACATGCTTACACTCAAGAGTAAACACTATTTTGAGGAGCTTTGTTTATGATATACATAATGCAACAATTAACATACACTCAAGAGTAAACACTATCTTGAGGGGCTTTGTTTATGATATGCATAATCAACAATTACCATACACTCAAGAGTAAACATTATTTTGAGGAGGGCCTTTGTTTATGGTATACATAATACAGAAATTAACATACTTACTGCCTGCATAACTGAAAAATCCTGGAAGCAATTTTTAAATGAAAAATAATGGATTAAATAAAATAGAAAAGAAATAAAATAAAAAGGAAATAAAATAGAGCAAAAATTATGAGTAATTTTGTTATTATAAATAATGTTATTTTTTCGCTATTTATTCAACAAAATTAGCCCATATGGCTTTCGAAACCCATTGATTCCTTCATTTTTAATTTCATTTGTTCCTGATTGTTCTAATTGGTTTTCAGTCGTTTTCAAGATTTTCTACTTACTTTTTGCAGCTGGTTTATATGTCTGGAGTTTCTGTTGTTACTGTTTATTAGGTTTTCTCACTGTTCAGATGTTTCTATTAGTTCTGTTATTCGTTTGCTTATCACCTTATTACCTGCAATCGTTATTTTTACTGTGTCTTTTCATTCGTAATTTCCTGTCTGACTTTTTGGATATCCTCTCTTTCATTTCTTCTCACGACTTGCAACACCTGTTTTCTTACCTTCAGCCCCAAGTGCTATTCTACTTCAGTTGCCAATCTGACTTGAAGAAGTGAGGTGCCGTTTTTGCTCGGTTTCCTGCTTTCCTTGTAGTGATCAGTCCATTTTATTGCTTTGCTGACATTGCTTTTCTTAACAACAAAAATAATGGACAGATTCTGCAGTTAAACACAATGACGCTATGAAACTATCTCTACCCGGACGACTTGTATTGAACTAAGGATACCTTCTTTGAGCTTTTTACTATTTCGGAAATCAAACAATCTTCAAGTAATTTAGGAAAAAAACAAAATTATACATTCATACACAGACGTTCTATAATAAATAGTTTATCCTCAGCAATGTCAAGGGCCCCTAATAGTTGCCGGGCCCTAGTACCATGGTAGCAACTGACCCCCCCCCCCCTTTGTGGGGGCCCTGGTGATGATAATGTCTGGTCTCTGTCGAATCGTATTCCAATAAACGTACGAAAGAAGCATAGACCCTGTGTCAAGAGTGTAAGGGTTGGACCCAAAAAGATTACACTCCATGGTATAATAGAGTGTACGAGTATAACATATAACACTGTTGCATTTGTGACAATGTGTGTCACAAATGTGTGTCACAGCGATGAATCTATAATAATAAAGGAAGATGTCTGTCTGTTTGTAGTGGAAAATGGAAATTTAGCACACAGGTACTTCAGAATCCGTTATATATGCCTCGACGAGGGTTTAAAAAGTTAAACTTAGTTTCTTAGTTATTTTAAGTCGAAGAAACTTCTCGTTCACGCAGATTTGTGCCATGAACGGGAGGTTCTATTGCGCGGTTGTTGATGGCGCCATCTGATGGCGCTGGATGTTATCTCATTCTTTAAATACGGAAGAGATTTTCAGCAAGCAGTGAAGTATTTATATAGTCATTATCAAATTATGCTATACAATTGGCTTGATTGCGAATGGAAAAATCTGATGTGGGCAACACATGACTTTCCTTATATAATGTAATGAATTTACTACTTTTACAGTAAAAAAATAGGTTTTTCTTATAGTAGATACTAATATTCTTTCCAAGATATTGAATTTTCGACAATGAGTCGTCATTTTCATTGATTTAGCATCATTTTTATCCATTTGGCGAGATTTTCATTAATTTGGCAACATTTAAAAAAAGTCGCCAAGTTGGCGACATTCCGCCAAATTCGTCGCTAAAATCTCGCCAAGCGTTATGCACTAAGAAAAAAGTTATTCTTACAGCAGATAAATGACTATTGGCGTTTAAATACAAAAGTATTATTCAAAGTATATTTTTTCATGAATGGAACGAGATAGATCCACGAGAATGATGTCACTCAATTTATCGCATGGTATTACATATGAAAAGTGAACATGTTTCTCAATAGGAATTTTTTTTTTATGTGACTTTTTCATAATTTTTTTGAAAAATGTACAATATCTCGAGAACGGTTCATGTTAGCGTTCTAAAACTTATGCCAATCGTTTTCTAATGAAAAATTACATAAGAAATGTCTATTTGCGTAACTTTATTAGCGGTTTTGATTTTTTGACGATTTTTTCAAAATTTTATTCGAAAATTTAGGGGGGTTCTGAGCATTCGATTACGTATAAAAACAATAGGCTTCCAGTGTTTAAGGATTGTGATTTTTGTACCAAATTTGGTTCGAATCGGTCAATTCGTTCGTCAGTTATCGTCTCCACAGACTCACTGACACACACACATACTTTCACACACACACACACACACACACACACACACACACACACACACACATACACACACGCAGACATCACTTCAAAAATGTTTGATTCGTGATCAGGGATGCTTGAAACGTGCTCTCCCGTCGAAAACTCGAATTTGAATTTTCGACCTCGTCACAATACTTTCCTTATACATTATGTATATAAGGAAAGTAAAAATGAAAAAAATTATTGAGTACGAGAACTATTTTTGTTCAAAACAGACATTTATTTGTATTATTTACTAAAAATATACTCGGCGTTCCCCGTGATTTAAAGTGCAAACTGATAAATACTACAGAGAGTGTACCTTGCCAAACTTGATATAAATCGAAAGCTTTCTCAAGTCCTTTAACATGCAGGGTAAGATGCTATAATTTTGATCATTTGGATCAATGATACATATTTTTTCAAATTTTTACTTTCCTTATATACATAATGTATAAGGAAAGTATTGTGACGGGGTCGAATATTCGAATTCGAGTTTTCGACGGGAGAGCACGTTTCAAGCATCCCTGATCACGAATCAAACATTTTTAAAGTGATGTCTGTGTGTGTGTGTGTGTGTGTGTGTGTGTGTGTGTGTGTGTGTGTGTGTGTGTGTCAGTGAGTCTGTGGAGACGATAACTGACGAACGAATAGTTCGATTCGAACCAAATTTGATTCAAAAATCACAATCCGTAAACACTGGAAGCCTATTGTTTTTATACGCAATCGAATGTTCAGAACCCCCCTAAATTTTCAAATGAAATTTTGAAAAAATCGTCAAAAATCAAAACCACTAATAAAGTTACGCAAATAGACATTCCTTATGTAATTTTTCATTAGAAAACGATTGACATAAATTGTGGAACGCTAACATGAACCGTTCTCGAGATATTGTACATTTTTCAAAAAAATTATCTAAAAGTCATATAAAATAAAAAAAAAATATTTCCTATTGAGAAACATGTTCACTTTTCATATGTAATACCATGCGATGAATTGGGTGACATCATTCTCGTGGATCTAGCTCATTCCATTCATGAAAAAAGATACTTTGAAAAATACTTTTGTATTTGAACGCCAATAGTCATTTATCTGCTGTAAGAATAACATATTTCTTAGTGCATAACGCTTGGTGAGATTTTGGTGACAAATTTGGCGGAATGTCGCCAACTTGTCGACTTTTTGAAATGTTGCCAAATTAACGAAAATCTCGCCAAATGGATAAAAATGAGGCTAAATCAATGAAAATGACGACTAATTGTCGAAAATTCAATATCTTGGAAAGAATATTAGTATCTACTATAAGAAAAACCTATTATTTTTACTGTAAAAGTAGTAAATTCATTACATTATATAAGGAAAGTCATGTGTTGCCCACATCAGATTTTTATTAACAGAACTTGAAAAAAAAATTAATTAAAAAAAATATTTTAAAATGGATTCTGGTATGAGAAAATCAAGCTGAATTACACTACAGTTAATTTAATACATGATTAAGTGCATTTCTAGTGACAACAATCTTTCTACATTCATCTACGTCAATTCTTTCTACGTCAATTTCTACGTCAATCTTTCTACGTCAATTGTCAGAGAAACTTCTCAGAGGCTTAACTGAGTGCCTAACAATTTCGGTGGAGCTATTTTATTACAGTTTCATCATTTTGGTATCTTTGAAATTGACTGAAGTATACTTAATCCTTCTATAAACCTTGCTTCCTTCTATTTACATGGTATGTAAATAAAAACTTTACATTTCCTAAACTTTGTTTCATTGCAAGTATAATGAAACGTATTACCAGCAGAGGTGGGGGGGGGGGGGGTCTTGTGCTCACGATAATTTTCTAGAGCTTCTTAAAAGTACAGACGAGAGAAAAAGAAAAGTACGAATGACAGAAAAGTAAAATTTTGTTTTGTGACCGATCTCGATAAGGAATTCCCGGGGCATTTGTGATGGATTGGCCCCCCCTGAAAGTAAAGTACCTTCCCCTTGCACCGGGAGTATTTGGGTTATGATATGCTGCGAGCGATGTGGCGTAAGCAAATTGAAAATCTAGTTTTCTTTTATTAAATGTAGCTTTAAGATCGTGGCCTCCAGGATAAATTAGCGGAGAGGAATATTTTATTTTCTGTTAAGTGTATGATCCTTTGGTAAATAATCGAATCAATGGATTTTCAGTGTGGGGAATTTTTTTATTTTTGTGACGCCAAGTATTTTTCTCAAATTTTGGAAAACCACAGTAATTGCTATGTGAGAGTTGGGTATTAATATATTTATTTAAATTATATATATAAAAATGAAAATCTTATATAAATAATTAAAAACACAAAACATGTCATTACTCACTAATCAATGAAGAGTAACATAAATTGCAAAAAATAAATTTATGCCGCGTCCTCTTGTTTTTATGTATTCCATTTCTGTTTATTTACTATTAGACCTTGTTTTGAATTATTTTACTTCTCTGTAAGATAAAAATATGCTACTCCTGCTGTGTTTCTATTTTAGTTCGCTCTCAATTAGCGTTAAGTTCTTAGCTTGTTCGTTCTGATGAAGGAAAATCAAACGTTTCCAAAATGATCTTCTGCTTTTTGATATTTTATTTACTTAAAAATTTGCATGCGATTCTTTTAATTATCATTAATGATATTTAACCTTGAATTTTCAGCCATTATCACTCTCTTATCATTGTTTTTACAACATTTTAACTTGATCTGGTGTTTGTCAGTCTAACTTAAATATTTGAGGCCATAACTAATTGGGCTCCAGTAATCACAGCAACTTAAACTTTAGTATGCATTGTGTTTTGTAGTACATTTTAATTATTTTTATGTGAACTTTATCGGGCTATCCCGTCCAAAGCCCGTAATAGGATTATACTTTTTTTATAAAAAAATCTGATGTGGGCAACACATGACTTTCCTTATATAATGTAATGAATTTGCTACTTTTACAGTAAAAAAATAGGTTTTTCTTACAGTAGATACTAATATTCTTTCCAAGACATTGAATTTTCGACAATTAGTCGTCATTTTCTTTGATTTAGCGTCATTTTTATACATTTGGCGAGATTTTCGTTAATTTGGCAACATTTCAAAAAGTCGCCAAGTTGGCGACATTCCGCCAAATTCGTCGCCAAAATCTCGCCAAGCGTTATGCACTAAGAAATAAGTTATTCTTACTGCAGATAAATGACTATTGGCGTTCAAATACAAAAGTATTACTCAGAGTATCTTTTTTCATGCATGGAACGAGCTAGATCCACGAGAATGATGCCACCCAATTTATCGCATGGTATTACATATGAAAAGTGAACATGTTTATCAATAGGAAATATTTTTTTTTATTTTATATGACTTTTTGATATTTTTTTTTGAAAAATGCGCAATATCTCGAGAACGGTTCGTGTTAGCGTTCTAAAATTTATGTCAATCGTTTTCTAATAAAAAATTACATAAAAAATGTCTATTTGCGTAAATTTATTAGTGGTTTTGATTTTTTGACGATTTTTTCAAAATTTCATTCGAAAATTTAGGGGGGTTCTGAACATTCGGTTGCGTATAAAGACAATAGGCTTCCAGTGTTTACGGATTGTGATTTTTGTACCAAATTTGGTTCAAATCGGTCCATTCGTTCGTCAGTTATCGTCTCCACAGACTCACTGACACACACACACACACACACACAGACATCACTTCAAAAATGTTTGATTCGTGATCAGGGATGCTTGAAACGTGCTCTCCCGTCGAAAACTCGAATTTGAATTTTCGACCCCGTCACAATACTTTCCTTATACATACATTATGTATATAAGGAAAGTAATAACTAGTAAATCGAAGCAGTTAGAAAGTTAAAATTTAGTATATCGTCTTTTGTGGTGTATTTTAACTCTTTGGATTTTGAATCTTATAAGACTAGACAATCTGGTGGGATATCCCCAATTTGGCGGCATTTTTTTAATGTTGCGAAAAATGTTGCCAAATTAATAAAATTAATTTTATTTTGAAAGGAGATAGTATTGTAATGGTGTTTCGGTTGCTTTTGACCGTCAGCCCAATCATCCTACTTGACAACAGATATGGCGACTTTTTAAAATACGACCAAATTGCCCCAAATTCGCCAAATTAAAGAAAATATCGCCAAATCTGAAATACCGTTGTCAAATTGATAAAAATGATACCATATCAATGAAATTACTTACGTTTTGAAAAATAATAATATCGTAATGGTGCTTCCGTAGCGTTTATCGCTTTGTGCAACTGTCCCACTTTCCGACAAATTTGGCGACCTTTTTAATATGCTGTCAAATTAAAAAAAAATCTGTTGAATTGATAAAATGATACTAAATTACTGAAAATAACACCTAATTGATGAAAATTCAATATTTTGAAAAATTAAGTTGAATTTATTTGATAACCCTTGTCGTTTTGTGGGAATTAAATAATAGTGTTTGTAAATTTATTTACAAATGGGATCAGGATGATTTTTTCCTTCAAATCTGCCTGTGAAGATAATTTTATATAGCGAGAACAGATCATCTTTTAAAGATATTTAATAAAATGTTTAGAATAACAATGTCATTTAAAATATTATAAGAATTTGCACACAATTGAAGTTTTAATTTCTTTATATTTATTCTGTGCGAAGAACGGGTATACTGCTAGTAAGTGAATGACATATTTATTGGTGTTGTGTTGAGAGGTAGACGATTTAGATTTCGATGACGTCATTTGAATAAAATTAATTCTGTTTAACTAGAATGTTCTTTTTCAATGAAGTTTTAAGTTTTCAAGTATAATAAATTACAGTAGTACTGTAATAGTTTTAAGAATATGAACTCTGAATGTATCACATTTTAGACATATTTAAATAAAATTGCATTTCAGTTGGAAAGTGTTTCATAATCAATGCTTTACGCACGATTCATTTTTCTTGTGTGGAAATAACTCGAAAATCAATGCAGCAAGAAATTCCAAATTTGGAATGTCGTTGACTTTCATACATTTAAGTTACATACATTTTAATAAAAACATTTTTTATTAATTTAAATTGCATACAGATAATAAAAGGGCGTACTTTATGAAACTGTGAGTTTTTTGCTTTTATTTGCTTGCATTTCATTACAAAATGCATTGGTAAACGTCCTGAAATCCTTGAAATCGCTAGAAGCATATTTAATACTCTGAGACTCATGAGAATTTTCAAAAGCTGCTTTTTAGGGCAGAGGAGATAAAAAAGAATAACGAACACATAGCCTGAGAAGTGAAATTTAGTTTGCTGGCTGATTTTGATAAGGAATTCCACGGGCTTTTCTGCTGTATTGGGCTCGCTGAAGGGAACGCTTACCCTTGTTGCATCGGGGCTGGAGGTTTAGGTAAGGAGTTAAAACTTTATATTAAGAGAACGCCAATATCGTTTGACACAATAATTCAGGTGGTGCTGAGGTAAGATAGGTTGCCCTGCATTGTATGCATTTCTATGGCGAAAGGCCTAAAATATTTATTTAAACTGTCAATTTTGTAAAAATAAATTATTAGAAAGTAATTATTGCAAAGTAGAACTGAACTTTGCAATAAATTATTGCAAATAGAACTGATTGCAAAGTAGAACTGAACTTTGCAATAAATTATTGCAAATAGAACTGATTGCAAAGTAGAACTGAACTTTGCAATAAATTATTGCAAATAGAACTGATTGCAAAGTAGAACTGAACTTTGCAATAAATTATTGCAAATAGAACTGATTGCAAAGTAGAACTGAACTTTGCAATAAATTATTGCAAATAGAACTGATTGCAAAGTAGAACTGAACTTTGCAATAAATTATTGCAAATAGAACTGATTGCAAAGTAGAACTGAACTTTGCAATAAATTATTGCAAATAGAACTGATTGCAAAGTAGAACTGAACTTTGCAATAAATTATTGCAAATAGAACTGATTGCAAAGTAGAACTGAACTTTGCAATAAATTATTGCAAATAGAACTGATTGCAAAGTAGAACTGAACTTTGCAATAAATTATTGCAAATAGAACTGATTGCAAAGTAGAACTGAACTTTGCAATAAATTATTGCAAATAGAACTGATTGCAAAGTAGAACTGAACTTTGCAATAAATTATTGCAAATAGAACTGATTGCAAAGTAGAACTGAACTTTGCAATAAATTATTGCAAATAGAACTGATTGCAAAGTAGAACTGAACTTTGCAATAAATTATTGCAAATAGAACTGATTGCAAAGTAGAACTGAACTTTGCAATAAATTATTGCAAATAGAACTGATTGCAAAGTAGAACTGAACTTTGCAATAAATTATTGCAAATAGAACTGATTGCAAAGTAGAACTGAACTTTGCAATAAATTATTGCAAATAGAACTGATTGCAAAGTAGAACTGAACTTTGCAATAAATTATTGCAAATAGAACTGATTGCAAAGTAGAACTGAACTTTGCAATAAATTATTGCAAATAGAACTGATTGCAAAGTAGAACTGAACTTTGCAATAAATTATTGCAAATAGAACTGATTGCAAAGTAGAACTGAACTTTGCAATAAATTATTGCAAATAGAACTGATTGCAAAGTAGAACTGAACTTTGCAATAAATTATTGCAAATAGAACTGATTGCAAAGTAGAACTGAACTTTGCAATAAATTATTGCAAATAGAACTGATTGCAAAGTAGAACTGAACTTTGCAATAAATTATTGCAAATAGAACTGATTGCAAAGTAGAACTGAACTTTGCAATAAATTATTGCAAATAGAACTGATTGCAAAGTAGAACTGAACTTTGCAATAAATTATTGCAAATAGAACTGATTGCAAAGTAGAACTGAACTTTGCAATAAATTATTGCAAATAGAACTGATTGCAAAGTAGAACTGAACTTTGCAATAAATTATTGCAAATAGAACTGATTGCAAAGTAGAACTGAACTTTGCAATAAATTATTGCAAATAGAACTGATTGCAAAGTAGAACTGAACTTTGCAATAAATTATTGCAAATAGAACTGATTGCAAAGTAGAACTGAACTTTGCAATAAATTATTGCAAATAGAACTGATTGCAAAGTAGAACTGAACTTTGCAATAAATTATTGCAAATAGAACTGATTGCAAAGTAGAACTGAACTTTGCAATAAATTATTGCAAATAGAACTGATTGCAAAGTAGAACTGAACTTTGCAATAAATTATTGCAAATAGAACTGATTGCAAAGTAGAACTGAACTTTGCAATAAATTATTGCAAATAGAACTGATTGCAAAGTAGAACTGAACTTTGCAATAAATTATTGCAAATAGAACTGATTGCAAAGTAGAACTGAACTTTGCAATAAATTATTGCAAATAGAACTGATTGCAAAGTAGAACTGAACTTTGCAATAAATTATTGCAAATAGAACTGATTGCAAAGTAGAACTGAACTTTGCAATAAATTATTGCAAATAGAACTGATTGCAAAGTAGAACTGAACTTTGCAATAAATTATTGCAAATAGAACTGATTGCAAAGTAGAACTGAACTTTGCAATAAATTATTGCAAATAGAACTGATTGCAAAGTAGAACTGAACTTTGCAATAAATTATTGCAAATAGAACTGATTGCAAAGTAGAACTGAACTTTGCAATAAATTATTGCAAATAGAACTGATTGCAAAGTAGAACTGAACTTTGCAATAAATTATTGCAAATAGAACTGATTGCAAAGTAGAACTGAACTTTGCAATAAATTATTGCAAATAGAACTGATTGCAAAGTAGAACTGAACTTTGCAATAAATTATTGCAAATAGAACTGATTGCAAAGTAGAACTGAACTTTGCAATAAATTATTGCAAATAGAACTGATTGCAAAGTAGAACTGAACTTTGCAATAAATTATTGCAAATAGAACTGATTGCAAAGTAGAACTGAACTTTGCAATAAATTATTGCAAATAGAACTGATTGCAAAGTAGAACTGAACTTTGCAATAAATTATTGCAAATAGAACTGATTGCAAAGTAGAACTGAACTTTGCAATAAATTATTGCAAATAGAACTGATTGCAAAGTAGAACTGAACTTTGCAATAAATTATTGCAAATAGAACTGATTGCAAAGTAGAACTGAACTTTGCAATAAATTATTGCAAATAGAACTGATTGCAAAGTAGAACTGAACTTTGCAATAAATTATTGCAAAGTAGAACTGAAACAATAAAGAATATTCTTAAGTATTCAAAATAATTTTACCTTTCAATTTATTTTTATCTCCCAATATTCTGCACTCTACACTACAACTATGAAAAAATACTGGTTAATTATACTCATAATTAGGGAACTATTAATTTGAATGCAATCAAAAATACATATACTAAATACTGCGTCTTTTTATTGTGTCGCTAGTGGTAGTAAAGTAACTGCTACTATTAGTAACAGTTACTTTACTAACACTAGTGACACCTAGATATAATTCTTGAAGCATTACAGCATTTTCAAACGTTTCATCCACAGGCATTTCATCTTCTTCTTTCTAACTCCATGCGTCGGAGTATAGAACATGATAAAAAAGGTAAAAAGTTGAAAACGATTTGATGCCATCAAATGATAAATATTGTTTTAATCTATCAAACGTATTTTTCAAATTGTGACCTGTAAGAAAAATTTAACTGGCGTGCTGCGCAACTCGACTTTCTCATACCCGAATCCATTTATGATCAAAAAGATTTAAATTATTAAATCTCGTGATCATTGAACCATAAATAAATCCTTTTATCCATGACTAAGGCAAATCTTGTCCTATGCTGTCATGTTAAAAAATACAAATTTTTAAATAAATTTCGAGATTTTCGATGGAATCACAAAACAATACTATCTAGTTCTTGATTTTATAATAACAAAGCCAGATATAAATTTTCGTGAAAATACATTAATATTTCTGGCCGCTATTGTGTACACAAGAAATCGGCCACAGACAGAGAGACTGATAGACAGACGTACATAACTCCAAACAGAGTCGAAATGTATTCAGGAGGTCTTAAAACATACATTGGCATCAAAATCAAGAAATTGAAATTCGATTAATTTGCTTATAATTCTCTAGCCATAAGGTCCATCGAAGTGTCGGTAACATTGAGCACATTTAAGTAGAGACTTAAATGTGAAATTGTAGATTAATATTAAGGGAAATGTGTAATGATGGACATTTATTATTTGACATTTAGGCAAAAAATGAATATTCTGGTATATAGGACACGTTATCTTCATGCTTTCAATGAGGTGACTAACCATCGCAGATGCGAACAATGGCCATTTCTCCAATAGGGCAGTTCCCAACTCTCTGAGACTGGCTGGAGGAGGTAAAAGTGCAGAGGCAGCACGCCCGAGGGCATCCCAAAGGTTTTCAATGGTATTAAGGTCGGGGGAATACGGCGGCCACTCTATACAAGAAACGACCTCACTTTCCAGGTATTCGTCACCGATTTTAGTTCAATGGGGATGGGCATTATCGTCCAAAGGAGGAAATCCGGACCAACTGCTGCAGTGTAGAGTCTCGCAATGAGATCTAGGACTATCTCCCGATATCGCGTAGCCGTCACAGAACCGCCTTTAAAGATGTGCAGCTCTGTGCGATATCCCATTGACATTCCAGCGCACACCAT
The DNA here is from genome assembly GCA_951213105.1 of Amaurobius ferox. Taxonomy (NCBI): domain Eukaryota; kingdom Metazoa; phylum Arthropoda; class Arachnida; order Araneae; family Amaurobiidae; genus Amaurobius; species Amaurobius ferox. The sequence goes on from OX578135.1 coordinate 90,622,365, forward strand.
GACACTGCCACCTCTGAATGCGTGATGTTCGATGATGTTCTGGGTCTGATTGCTTGTGCCACGTTCTCTCCAGACACTTACACGCTTATCATCTGATTCCAGGGCAAATCTGGACTCGACCGTGAACAGGACGTGGCACCAATCTGAGGCAGTCCAATTAACATGTTGATGACACCACTTTAATCTTGCCCCTCTGGCTTGGACGGTGGAACACAAAAACGTGGTACCCGGACGTACAGCCCCTTCACGTGGAGCCTTCGGCGTACAGTACTGGCAGATATTTTCTTACCAAGTGCCGCTGCAACCATGGATGTGACAGTTGTGGAGGTCGTTCGTCGATTCCGCTTGGCTATTATAGCAATATACCGATCATCAGAGGGGGTGGTAACCCTTAGACGACCGGGCACAGATCTCCGGACAACTGTTTGACTTGTTTGGAATTGTTTCCATAATCGAGAAATTACCGAATGATTAATGCCAAAGGAAATAGCGACATTTTTGATTGACTGTCCTGCTTCAATATGTCCCACAGCACGCCAGCTCTCACTATCTGTCATTCGTCTTCTTTTAGAGATAGAAACATGAATATCATCAAAAATAATCCTACAAAAGTTATAGACACTTCGTCTATAACTATATCTCTTTTTAAGAAGTTATAGAGTTATAGACACAAGTTTAAGAAGTTATAGACACAAATCAGCATGTAAATGCACCTCCTCATACCCTTCAGAATGCTGGCGTCTTCACCGATTGCCTAATTAGAATATATCTGGACAGTCAATCGTGATTGGCTGTAACATACAATATTTGCATACTGCCATCTACATCCTCAGCAATTTTCAGCCACTCAAATTCAAATACGCTTTCGAAAAATGAAAATTTGCATTGCGTTCTTAACTTTTGGAAGTCAGTGTATTTTAAACTGTTAATTCGAAAAAAAAATTGAAAAGTTTTTGTTTGAACGAGTTTTAATTTTGCTTTGCGTACTTTCACTCAAAATATAATCTATAAAAGATAGATATAAACAGCCAGCGACAAAAAGGTTCAGTAGGAAATTCAATTCAGATTGATAATTTTATGTAAAGCTCTTATAGTTTTCGAGGAATCGTCTTGTAAGGTTGAAAACGATTGAAAATTTTTCGTTTTTTAAGTTTGTCGTGCTTATATTTTAAATGCATTATATATTAAAGCTTGTCATGTTTCTAAAATTTGCTTCATTGCAAATGGTGATGCTGCAAAAGACAGTCTTTCTGCTCAAATAGAATGTCTCCTTTCGCTGCACCATTTCTGGAGTTTGTGTTAAAAGTACACATTTGAAAATAAAATCACGAATACCAGAAAAGCAGAAACTTAAGTTTTTGGGTTTGATTCCGATAAGGAACTTAACTTCCGGATTCCTTGCTGTGCCTTCGCATCCGCTTGTAAAGAAGAAATCCCTTTCACCGGAAGATCTGAATTCAGCAACGCTGGAAGCGACTTGTCGTAAACAAAATGAAAAATATATCTTTTCTTTGATTAGATGCATTTTTGAGATCGTGACTTGCGGGAAAAATTATCACGGAGTGGTATTTTATTTTCTGTGCAAGTTCTTTCGAAAACAATTAAATCAATTGTTCTTCTATGGAAGGTTTAAGCCCAATAAAGGGAGTCAAATAGAAAATTGAGAATCTTGATGCATATTTTTTATATTATAGTAGTGTAGAACAGAAAAGGTATAGATTTCTAAAAACAACAATTGAATTTAATGGGAAACACATTTTATATCTGAATCTACCCAGAAAGATGTTTGTGTTTTTAAGGTTTGCAAAAATTAGAAACAGATTGAATTATTTGTGAATCAGACATTTATTACGTAGCCGAAGTAGAATATATATCTATCTATATCTATATATCTATACACACACTGAAGAGCCAAAGCATTATGACCACCTATCTAATATTGTGTTGCTCCACTTTTGGCACGTAAAACAGCTGCAACCCCCCGTGGAATGAATGCCATAAGTCCTTGGTAGGTGGTCGGAGGCAGATGGTACCAGATGTGCAACTCCCGGATATTTTGAGACGGTGGTGTTTGAGCTCTGAGCTGCCGTTCCATGACATCCTAAATGTGCTCTGTGGGATTAAGGTTAGGCGGCCAGGACATCAACTGAAATTCATCCGCATGCTTCTTGGACCACTGTAGCACAATTCCGGCCTTGTGACAGGGAGTGTTGTCCTGCTGGAAGACTTCATTCTTATTGTGGAAGACTGATGCCATATAAGGATGCAACTGGTCAATAATGATGTTGAGATAGTCCACAGCTTTTATGGTGTGTTCCACCACAACCAACTGTCCCAGAAACGGTCATGAGAATGTCCCCCAAGCTATAATACTGTTAACTCCGGCATGTTTGCGTATGACCCGCGGTACATGCGTCGAAGAACTGTTCATCTGGAAGACGCGTACTCTGACGCGACCATCGATGTGATGAACCAGATATCGTGATTCATCCGACCAGGCAAATCTGTTCCATTGTTGAATTCCATGGTCCAGTCACGCTGTTTCCGGGCCCACTGGAGTCGTAAATGGCGATAACGCTTTGTTAGCAGAAGCACATGAGAGGGGCGTCTGCTGCGGAGTCCCATATCCATCAGAGTCCGCTGAACTGTGTGCTCTGAAACACTTTTACTGGGACCTGCATTGTAGTCGGCGGTCAGTTGAGACACTGGCTGTCGCCGATTTTGCTTCACCAAGCGGGACAGCCTCCGAAGTCTAGTTTCGTTGATGACGCGTGGACGTCCAACGATTTGCCGTTTACTACTGGTTTGGCCGTCATTCATCCACTTTGCATAAGTCCTAATTACGACAGCTCGTGAACACCCGATGAGCCGTGCAGTTTAGGAAATACTCTTTGCGAGCCGTCGGGCCACCACGATCGGCCCTCGACCAAACTCGCTTATATCAGCAGCCTTACTCATCACACACACACACGGAAACGATAGAATTATGCTTCAGAATCACCGGCAGCCGTTAAATACCATTCCCGCCTGCTCGCATGCCCTCCGCGTCATCCAGACGAGTCTATTCGCACATGTTGGGGGTGGTCATAATGATTTGACTCTTCAGTGAGCCCTTATAATGGTGTATAGTGGCATTCTAGTTTATTCATTTCTTCTATGAATCACTTGTTTAGTAAGAAGTTTCATCTTTGCTTCATGTTCATATTCTGAATTGCTTATACGGGAAATTGTTCTGTCTCCTGCTCTGACTCACTGGATGGCTTTGGGAGTGTTGTACGTTGGGAACGTTCGTACTGCCTCCCTGGTTATATTTCGATATGCTCATTCCGGTACTTCTAGATAATTCATTCTGCTAAGGTTGAACGCGTATACACGTGGTGAATGAAGAAGGGTTCATGCCACATGGTAATACAAATTTCCTTAATGTTTCTTATCTTCATTTATTCATCTTTTGATGTCTGTAGTCAGAGTTTGCGCATTTATAGTAATGTACCATTGCTCAATCTAAAACAGGCATTTGTTTGGGTTAATTAGAATTAAATACTTAGAGCTGAAGATGAATTTAATTCTGATTAATCATCGAATTTTGGCCGGTGCTGTTCTTTTCTCTTATCAGCAATATGGCCGTGGTTTTGCTTCTATGGTGATGTTAATATTACTTGAATTTTTATTATTACATTTTTCTAATATATATATATATATATATATATATATTAGAAATATATAATAATAATCAGTTCAAGTAATTACGAAATATATTAAAATATTAAAATTATATATATATATATATATATATATATATATATATATGTATATAATTATTTTCTTAATAATAAAACAATAACTTCTTCCAGAACAATCATAGTATTATGTGATGGTGATAGTATTGTTAAAATAATATATATTGACTCATATTAGTTCAATATGTTCAATCATTTGCAGGACTCAGTTGTTGCCAATTTGAAAAAAATAATGAATAATTTGTTAACGAAAGATCTTTCATATGTTTGTTACGTCTTGAATGATGCCAATTCGCCAATTAATTTGATAATATTACAAAAATTATCCACAAAATTTTTAGTAGAGTATATATATTCAAAATATCTAAGATATCATCTCTTTACGTTTTCACACATTATATAGAATAATTAAATGGAAAGTATTGTGGCGGTGGTCAAAAGTCCGACTCGCTAATATTCAATTAATGAATACTAAATAACCAAACATGAATAGACACTGTTGTTTAATTGTTATCATGAGCTGTTCTTGAGATATAAATTCTTTCCCTTTCCACAAAGAGCTTGATATCTCTGGAAATAATCAAACAAATTTCATGAAATTTGGTACACTTATTTCAATCAGTAATAATTTAGTCCATTGATTTTTAACAAGATTCAATAAGAAGAGAGATATACACTGGTGTCCAAAATTATATTTTACATGCATAAAAACACAGATTTTTCAACAACTGTTCAATATAATTGAATGGATTTATTTCGGGTACTGCATAGCATTATAACACATAAATACAAACTCAAAACTCGACTATGAGTGCATACGATACGGAACTAATTATGGAACAGTTTGCTACATCTCTCAATGCCTGTCCAGCCTCTAAACGGCCGACTGCTCGCCACCTCAAAGATTCTTTCCAAATGATACTTTGGAGCCACAAGAAACTGTTTTGAGTCTATAGCCACTAAAACCAAATCCTGAATTGTAGAAGTTATCAGATAAATATACTTTGTGCACAGCACTTAGCACTTGCCCCGCTAAGTTTTATATATATAAAGATAATTTTGAACATTAGTATAATTTGTGTTAGTACTTTCCCTGCAATACAGGGTAATGTATAGGGAAAGTATTGGAATCATGCCGAAAATCGCAACTCGAGTTTTCAACTGATCTACACGTTTCGAGACCTCTAGAATACGAAAAAACTATTTTTAGCGTGACGTCTGTGTGTGTGTGTCTGTCTGTGTGTCTGTGCAATGTATGTATCCACTCTAACTCAAAAACTAATGGACCGAATTTCATAAAATTTAGTAGGTAAGTCACTTGGGTATGATCCTGTTGCTGATTAGTTTTTAGTACGATTCGAGATAAAAGAACCCGCTTTTTTTTGCAAAATCGCCCGCATAAAATGCCTATATCCACTCTACTTGAAAAACTAATGGACCAAATTTCATAAAATTCAGTAGATAAGTCGCTTGTGGGTTACCCTAGTGCTGATTAGATTTTAGTATGATTCGGAAAAAATAACCTGCCTGTTTTTGCAAAATGGCCCTCAAAATTCATCAAAATCTAAAATAAAAAACTACGTATGCTCAAATATATCCATTAAATGCTTGTTTTATACATAATGTTTCACAAAGAAAGGAATAAGGCCAACCCCATTACACTAGGACTAACCGTTCTTGAGATATTTTAGTTTTTTCATATTTTCTCTACGTCACCTTTGAAATTAAGTCCAGTTGCCAAATGAGAACGAAAATTGAATTAAAAGTGAATTAAATTTAATTAAAATAAAGAGAATGCGGATATAAGTCTGCAGGGAAAGTCATGTGCTGCCCACATCAGCTTATTTTCCCCTACAAAATTAAAACTTTGAAATAAAAAATTTTAATTTTTACTTTCTCATACTATGTAATATAGTACAACGTATTATTTTCACGAAAATTTTCGAATTAGATATTTTGATGCCAATATATGTTTTAAAACCGCTTGAACACGTTTTGAATATTTTGGAGCAATGTCCGCCTGTCTGTATGTGGTCCATTTATTGTGCACACTATAGCGGCCACACATGCTAATCGATTTTCACAAAAATTTATATCCGGTTTTGTTAAAAAATCTAGAACTAGATAATTTTTTTTTTTAATTCAAGTGAAAATTTCGAAATTTATTTGAAATTATATATTTTTCTAACATGGTAACTTAGGACAAAATTTGACATAATCTTGCTTAAAAGGGTTTATATATAGCTCAATGATCTTGAGAATCTATAGTTTCAATCATTTGTGTGAGAAATAGCCGCGATAGCAAATTTGCATAGAAAAAATACAATCCCGATATTAATGAATACATTTATTAAATATTTGACCCATTTTCTTTTGAAGAAGAATAATCATTAACATTAATTTCCGAGTTGCATCAAAATTCAATAATCAAACGGAACATATATATCTGTGCTGTCAAAAATACAGAAGGGTACTTAAACCTTTGCAAAACCTCTTTATCTCTTGCTTTTCACTGTATTCAAATCCGTTTTTAAAAATCCCCAACTTTGTTCCCTCGCAAACGGTGAAGCGCTATATCAACAGAGGGCGGTCTTGCTGCTCCGCAGGAATTCGCTGCAACTTCTTAAAAGTGCAGAAGAGAAGAAAAATCGCGGACACAGAAAAGCGAAATTTCGGTTTGTAGCCGATCTCGATAACGAACTCCCGAGGCACTTCTGATGGATTGGGCCCTGCTGAAAGTACAGCCCACCCCTTCTTGCACCGGGATGCGGAAGTTAAGAGTAAGATATATGGACCGGGAGGATTTGGACTAAGAAATTCCGGAAGCCATGTAACGTAAGGAAATGAAAAATATAGTTTCATTTCATGAAATAAATGCATGTTTTAGATCGTGAATTAAGAGATTTAAGATTAGCGAAGAGCGATATATATATATACACGTAGATATCTTATATTTTAAGTTATGGTCAAATGACTTAAAACTTTTCTAACCTGTCATTAGAATTGCATGAAATATTTTATTATATATATATATATATATATATATATATATATATATATATATATATATATATATATATATATATATATATATATATATATATATATATATATATATATATATATACATAGTGTTTAAGACAATCCATAGAGATAAATTGTAATACCTAGACGAAGACAAAATTTAATCAATTAAGAATACTATATATATATATATATATATATTATTTTAAGTTTATTCTGGTGAGAAATTCAAGTCTTTTTGTTATGGATGCTTTATTATTTCTCTTCAATTATCAATTTTATTCAGATATATATATACACTCATGTTCAAAGGTTAAGCATAGTTGCTGTTTATATGAAAATTTCAGGAAATCTACATCGGAATGGAAGGACATGCGGTATGCGTGTGTAATAGGGTTATAGAAGAAAACAATACAAAGCAAGGATAATAGAGACTTTTATAATAAAAAAAGGGTTGAAAGAAAAAGGGTCACAATACGAGTGTCAACCTCAGTAAAACAGAATGATTAAAACAATGTGATGTTGCAGTTTAATGCGGTATGTGGGAACCTTGGGTAGCCACGCATGCTGTAGAACCATTTCCTATACTTTCCATTAGGGTTTGGATGAGTTGTGTGCTCAAAGAGTTGCAAGCCTCACGGAGAGCACTTTTCAATCCCGAAACGGAGCTTGGTGGGTAGCGGAGATCTAAAAGATGTCTTCCGAGCATATCCCACATATGCTCTATTGGATTCAGATCAGGAGAGTTGGCAGACCGCTGTATGTGCTGGATATCTTCAATTTGAAGGAAGTCGTCGACCAAGGCCACACTGTCAAAAGGCGCGTTATCATCCATGAATATGAAATCAGGACCAACAGCACCTCGAAACAATCGAACGGTAGGCTCAAGGACTTCGTTTCTGTATCATTGACCGGTAACCGACCCCGTGTCAAAGATGTGGAGGTCTGTGCGGCCGTCCATCGTGATGCCTGTCCAGACCATGACTTCCCCAAACGGAAAACGATGTCTTTCCGTGGTGTTTCCCTGGTGAAAACGCCTTCCACGTTCTCTCCAAATCGTTGTACGACGAGAATCAGTTTGGAGGTTAAACCTGGACTCGTCACTGAACATGACATTGCCCCACTGCTGTTCACTCCACTGCCGATATTCCAAACTCCACTGCAAACGCGCGCGTTTCTGTGCAGACGTCAGGGGTATGAAAACTTCTGGCCGTCTGGCATAGAGGCCAACGTGCCTGAGTCACCTGTAAACAGTTTGTCTCGAAACAGTGACTGACTTCTGTGGCTGGTGTCAGGGCTGAACCCAGTTGTCTGGCAGAACTGTTCCTTTGACGTCGCGCAGTCATCCCCAAATATCGGTCTTGCCGAGAGGTTGTTACCCTTGGCCGACCTGGTACTGGTCGTCGGGTAACATCTGCAGTTGTTTGGAACCTCTGCCGCAGTCTAGAGATCACACACTGAGGCACATTCAGAATTCGAGACGCTTCGGTTTGGGATCGACCGGATTCCAGCATTCTAATAATTCGTCCTTTCAAAAACATGTCCAGTTGGCATCTTTGTGACATCTTTCGTCCTTTTTTATTGTTAACAAAGCTCCGTACCACAGCAATTGCGAAATTCTGCCTCAACTGGCCATGCCTCTCGAGGCCGTTTTATACTCGTTCCGACGTGCGCCGGAGTTTTGCGCATGCCGACATGAACTCTTTTGCATATGCACAATGATTTATTTTCGTCCCACTATTCTCCACAACTGATTGTGAACCATTGTATCCGTATTAACTCCGAATTTTTCGCATTTTACGGATTATGCTTAACTTTTCGACATGAGTGTATATATATCAGTTATATATATATATATATATTATATATATATATATATATATATATATATATATATATATATATATATATTATATATATATATATATATATTATATATATATATATTATATATATATATATATATATATTATATATATATATATTATATATATATATATATATATATTATATATATATATATTATATATATATATATATATATTATATATATATATATTATATATATATATATATATATTATATATATATATATATATATATATATATATATATATAATATATATATATATATATATTATATATATATATATATATATATATATATATATATATATATATATATATATATATATATATTATATATATATAATATATATATATATATATATATATATATATATTATATATATATATATATATATATATATATATATATATATATATATATATATATATATATATATATATATATATATATATATATATATATATATATATATTATATATATATATATATATATATATATATATATATATATATATATATATATATATAGTATTGTATGCCTCTTTGGAATTGAGTTAATGTTCTTAAATGAAAATGGTTTCATTTTATTTTCCTTATAAAACATAGTTTTTGTATAGAAAATGTTTGGCAATGGAGTCAAACATTTTATTTCAAACTTTAGATAGAATTAGACGCTCGAGAATGAATTTAACAGATTTGTCGCATAAGATTGCAGATGTAAAGTGGATAATATTTACTGCTGTTTTAAATTTATGCAATTTTTGTGAAAAATTTATCTGAAAAACTTGCAATATTTCGGGAAATGTTCATGCTAACGTTCTAAACTTTGTGTCATTCTAATAAAAAATTCCGTATAAAATGATTATTTATTTACCATTATCGAACTTTTTTAATTTTTGTTTAAAAATTCATTAAAAAAAAGGAGGGGGGGGGAGAGGAGTCTTCTGAAAATTCGATCGTGTTTAAAGGCAATAGGGTTCCATCATTCACTGATTTTAATAAACGTACCAAATTACGATAGAAATGCTTCATACTTTCGTACGATATGTCTTACACACACACATACGCACACGTACCCCCCACACGCGCACGCACACACCCACACATACACACACCATACACACACATCATACACATACACACCATACACATACACACCATACACACACATGCACTAATATATATATATATACATGCATACACACACTAGCATACATACACACACTAATATACATACATACATATACATAGAATTCGCATCAAAACATTGGATTCAAGTTCAAAGATGCTTAAAACGTGGTCTTCAGCCCAAAGTTCGAATTCCCCTTTACAATACTTTCTCAATACATTATACTATATATTTTGAAGACACACATATTGCAGATAACATCATCCACGAATAGGTTTCGCGAGTATTATGCGTTCGTCAGCATGGAATAGTCGTTATCCGCAAATAGAAAAAATATGCAGACCTTTTGCTCTAGAGCACTTCAGTCATTAAAGAAAGGTATAAGGACTTATGAAAGGACTATCGTCATAAGTCCTTATACCTCTGTATACTCCACTGTATATTCCAGTTCACAAGCAGAACCGTTGTTTGTTGAAGGTCGATAGCTTGTTGATCGTTATTTCTTTGCATAAATAGGAATGTGGGGTACTATTTTTTACAAGCACTCATCCAAAAGCTGTCCACAGCACAAACATTTGAGATCGAATTTTAACAAATGATTCCTTCCAATCGTTAGACCAACGGTAATATGGCTTTGAAAGTGGAGGTTTTCGAACATCCGAAGGACAAGAAAAAAGTAGGGTTCCGGAATAAGAGGTCCTGCGGGAAATTTAAAAGCAAATGTAAAAGAAGTGTTAGGATTCGGCATGGATATCATAGATAAGGTTGCATAGGAACATAAAGAGAAAAATAAAAACATAAAGAGAAATATAAAGCGCTAAAGGTTTTCACACGCACAGAGAGAAAGTGAGTGAGAACATCGAAATTGCAGTTGAGCTCAAAGAAAAGCGAAATCGGTGCAGTACTTTGTACCTATATAATATGGGTTGTAGGAACAGTAAAAATGGCTGTTTGAATTCGACTTTTCGATAGATTTACTCATTTTTTCCACACTAGGACAAAGATCAAATAGTTTTAGGACTACGCTTTTATTGTAGATAATGCCATCGATGGGGCTGTTTCGCCCTTATTATGGGCCTGTTACATTGGAATTGACGATGTCTTCAATGGAGGCACAAAACTTGCATGTGCTACAGTTTTATGAACCCCCATTTGTAAATATCGGCCGAAAGCTAGGAATTATAATAGCGGACGAAAAAGAATCATTTAGTGTTAAGTGAAGTAGATTTTACTCTTTTAGCAAAATATATTGCAAGCAAGGATTATTTAAATTATTAAGCCTACGATATTACGCTAGTGTCTTGCACGCTAAGAACAACAATCTATATCATACAGCTGAATGAGATTGGCTGACAAAGATATGAATTATACACAGCCCAAACTGCTGAAAGTAGAAATCATGAAACTTTGCATGCACGTGGGATTAAACCTATAATTAGTGAGAAAGAATCAAAATCTTGAAATTCTTTCCGAAAAATTTATAAATCGCGGAATCTTTTATTTTGCCTTTCTTTCAGCCATAACTCGATGGCCAGACAGACAAAATTTGGTTTTATGCACAGAAAATTCGTTAATGCACAGAGAAAAAAAATAAATCCTAAAATTTCTTAATTAACTCTATGGATGTACAATCAACCACTCTTGAGATATTAATATTTATTATATTTACATTATCATATTTTATAATTCAAGATTTTATGCAGTTTCTGATTCCATTTGTCACTATTAACAGTGTTAAGTTTCAAATACCAAAATCGTCTTCTGGATATTTTTGTAAGAAAATTGTTGAAAATATTTTTTACTAATTATCGAATTTGAGATTTAAATATCTGTAAATGTTGGAAACAGGGCGTTTAGTAATTGGAGATGAAATAATGTTTTACATACCGCATTTTCCTTGTTAAGAAAACTATGAAAGGTATGCCATGTTTGTACTTAAATTTGAATAGGTTTTTGATATTCAGAATTGTTATGAAGTACGTAGGCGTTACCTTTAGTGATTTCTAGTCATTTTCCCCGCACAAAACGTGCTTTGAAATGTCTAGTTTATAATGGAATGTGTGGGTATAACGTGACTTTTCAAAAGACGTTCATATCGATGGCCATTGACAGAACAGGTGACGGGGCCATGAGGACCAACTTCCTCAAAAAAGAAAGGCCCGATAATAAATGCTGCTGTAAATCCGCACCACACAGTGACTTTGGGGGAATGAAGAGGCACCTGGCGTAGTTCCTGTGGATTTTCGGTTGCCCATTTTCTTTAATTTTGCGTATTAACAGTTCTGTGGAGATGGAAGTGTGCTTCGCCACTCCACAAAACGTTCCAGGGCCATTCATCATCCACCTGTATCCGAGACAGAAATTGAAGTGCGAACATTTCACGTGCAACATTGTCCGCAGGTAGCAACTGTTGAACATGGGTCAGCTTGTAAGGATAACATTTCAAAATGTTTTGCACCGTACTGGAGGGTGCGTCTAATGATCGGGCAATTCCACGTGCACTCGTAGATGCATTAGCGTTACGCTCTTCTTCTAACGCTGTAGCTACGTCTTGCTCTCTCCATCGACTGCTTTCCGTCCCCTGCCAGGTTTGATGTCCAAAGAGCCAGTCTCTTCAAATTTTAAAATCATTTTGCGCAAGCTTTTGCCACACAGAGGACCAGATTTTAACTTTTTCAACGTTCTAAACTTTCTAAGAGCTACTAAACAAGAGCTGTTATTCTCATAAAACAATTTTACAAGAAGAGCACGATCTTTTAATGATAGAGTCATTGCGACAGTACAATAGAGATTTTTCATTGTGAGAAACAAGTTCCGCTCTTCTTTTTTTATAGCAAACGTTTATTGCAACGTCACTGTCTTATGCAAATTTGCAGCAGCATTTGAAGAGCAATTATGCAAAACAAGTTAAATCCACTTTTTGTGATAAAAGATACGGCTTACGTTTGCTTAGAATTCAACAATGTTTCAATGGAGGAAGTTTTTTTTTCATTACTTGCATGCATATGATGATGAAAGATCGACTTTTAATTCAGTATTCGAAGGACAGCATATTGAACATTTATTACGTCATTAGCCAATGAGTAAGTCAACGTTCATTACTTTTGTATTGCATTCTAGTGTAGTAAAGCGCCAATTGTTCTTCTAGCGGCGCCATCTTGAACTACTGTTTTTTTCTTCACCAAACAAAATTCCATTGCTGCACGAGTGTTCACGCAAAATTTCAAATCATTCTGACCAGTGCTTTTTATTTGAGGCCATTTTTAAACCGGGAACTTTAACTATAATCACCCTGCATATATATTACCCTCATGTCCGAAAGTTAAGCATAATTCGTAAAATGCAAAAAAATCGGAGTAAATATGGATACAATGGTTCACGATCAGTTGTGGAGAATCGTGGGACGACTGTAAATCATTGCATATGCAGAACAGTTCAGTCGACGCTGACATGCACAAAGCACTGGCGTACGTCGGAACGAGTATAAAACGTCCTCGAGCAGCATGGCCAGTTGAGGCAGAATTTCGCAATTGCTGTGGTACGGAACGTTGTTAACAACCAAAAAGGACGAAAGATGTTACAAAGATGCCATCTGGACATGTTTTTGAAGTGACGAATTATTGGAATGCTGGGATCCGGTCGATCCCAAACCGAAGCGTCTCGAATTCTGCATGTGTCTCAGTGTGTGATCGCCAGACTGTGGCAGAGATTCCAAACCACTGGAGATGTTACCCGACGACCAGTACCAGTCGGTCAAGGGTAACAACTCCTCGGCAAGACCTATATTTGGTGATAACTGCTCGACGTCAGAGGAACCGTTCTGCCAGACAACTGGGTTCAGCCCTGACAGCCGCCACAGGAGTCACTGTTTCAAGACAAACTGCTTACAGGAGACTCAGACACGTTGGTCTCTATGCCCGACGGCCAGAAGTTTTCATCCCCCTGACGTCTACACAGACACGCGCGCGTTTACAGTGGAGTTTGAAACATCGGCTGTTGTTGTTGTTGAGACCCAGACCGTCCTACCAGAAAGGTGTAAGGTAATTGTTGAACTGTTGAAACATCAGCTGTAGAGTGGACAGCAGTGGGGCAATGTCATGTTCAGTGATGAGTCCAGGTTTAGCCTGCAAACTGATTCTCGTCGTATCACGATCTGGAGAGAACGTGGAGCGCGTTTTTACCCGGGAAACATCGCGGAAAGACATCGTTTTCCGTTTGGGGGAGTCATGGTCTGGGCAGGCATCATGATGGACGACCGCACAGACTTCCACATCTTTAACACTGGGTCCGTTACCGGTCAAAGATACAGAGACGAAGTCCTTGAGCCTACCCATCGATTGTTTCGAGGTGCTGTTGGTCCTGATTTCGTATTCATGGATGATAACGCACCTTCTGACTGTGCGGCCTTGGTCGACGACATCCTTCAAACTGAAGATATCCAGCACATGTAGTGGCCTGCCAACTCGCCTGACCTTAATCCAATAGATCATATGTGGGATATGCTCGGCAGACATCTTGCAGCCCTCTGATACCCACGAAGCTCCTTTCCGGGATTGAAAACTGCTCTCCGTGAAGCTTGGAACTCTTTGAGCACACAACTCATCCAAACGCTCATCGAAAATATGGGAAATCGTTGTGAAGCATGCGTGATTACCCTAAGTTCCCACACACCGTATTACACTGCAGCATCATATTATTTTAACCATTCTGCTTCACTGAGGTTGACACTCGTATTGTGACCCTTTTTCTTTCAACCCTTTTCTTTGGATAATAAAAGTCGTTATTATTCTTGTTTTGCATTATTTTCTTCTTCTATGACCCTATTACACCCGCATATTGCGTTTTCTTCCATTCCTATGTAGATGTCTTAAAATTTTCACATAAACAGCAACTATGCTTAACTTTTGGACATGAGTATATATATATATATATATATACATATATATACACACAGGGTGTTTCAAAAACATTGACCTCGGCTTTTATTTCGTAAATATTGATCTTAGACATATACAGGGTGTTTGTAAACTGTTTTGACAAAATATGAGGAGTGATAGTACCCATCAAGACGAAGAGTATTTATTTTGGATCCAAGAGCCGCATTCCACTCTGAGTATCAGAAATGCGTAAAGTTAAAGTTGAACTGTCAACAATGAAAATAAGGAGAATTAACGTAATCATAAGTTGCACAATCCTATTTATTTACACCAGAGAAAGACTCAAAATGGATGCTAAAAGTGATGGCTAATGGTGCCGTTGTACAATTCACACCGGCGAATGAACGACTGGCGCAACCTCTCGAAGACACCTAGTGTCGTGTTTATCCTGTCAGCTGCAACAACGATTCTCGCGACGAGAGTTTCTACAGAGTCCACAAGCGTCTCGTACACTAATGATTTCATGTTCCCCAGAAGAAGAAGTCCAGTGGGTTGAGGTCCGGCGAGCATGGAGGCCAAGCCACAGGTTCACTACGTCCAATCCACCGTCCTGGATCTGGAAATTTGCATACAATACATGCTTGATGGTGATGTTCTGGAGATGTGATATTTCTCCGGCACGACAGCTATGTCGTTCGAAGTGGCGACTTGTACTTGTTGGACGTGTTTCGAAGTTACTCTTTTCTGACACTCAGAGTGGAATGCGACCCTAGGTTCCATAGTAAATATTGTTCGTCTTGATGGGTAATATCACCCCTCTTATTTTGTCAAAACAGTTTAAGAACACCCTGTACAATAAATTACAATGTTGCGTAAATAAAGGTACAGAATTTTATGAAATAGATTAAAATTTTCAAGGGAATTAAATTTTAAGAAATACAAAATTTAAATTTTTATACGGTACAAAAACATTTCCCCGTACAAAAACATTTCCAATGAGTAAAATGTGCCCTATACACTAATAAGGTGATGTACAAAATTTCAGCATTTTATAATAAAAAGTTCCAGAGATATGAAAAGACAAACATGCTGATTTAAGCCACTTTTCGATGCATCGACATTTGTTCTCAGAGGGCAATAATAATGTTGGCAGATCGCGTTTCAGGTGTCATTCACAAATTACGAAAGAAAATAATGATTACATAAATAAATAATAATTTTGCTATTTATTGGCACAAAAGTATCTACTCTGTGTAGAAATAATAACTTTACACAAAGATTACGAAACTTGTTCAAAATGTTTTCCATCCATGCCAAAGATCCATTAAAGATAAGAGGCAGATATTATTTGCCTATGATGCATTTCTGCGTTGCGTCATTTGCACTCTTGTTGTAAACATTTACATTTTAATGTGTGATTAATCCCTCACCAACTTTGTTTAAACATATATCTGGGACTTTTTATGATAAAATGCTGAAATTTTGTACATCACTTTATTAGTGTATGGGGCACATTTTGCTCATTGGAAATGTTTTTGTACGGAGGCCGTATAAAAATTTAAATTTTGTATTTCTTCAAATTTAATCCTCTGAAAATTTTTATCGATTTCATAAATATCTGGACCTTTTTTATGCAACTTCGTAATTTATTAAGTATTCTGAGATCAATATTTAAGGAATAAAAGTCGAGGTCAATGTTTTTGAGACACCCTGAATATATATATATATATATATATATATATATATATATATATATATATATACACACACAAATTAACGTTTTGGCAGATGATAATTAGCCGAATATTTCAGAAATGAAGCTGGAATTTTCATGAACGCCTGTAATTGTGACTTTTCTTATGAGTTTTTTTACCGAAATTATCAACAAAATAGCTGAAAAAATGAGCAAATGTTGCAGAATGTTTTACAGTGCCGAGATGCTCCGATCATAGGTGTTACTCACATCAAAAACTCCCACGATACTGCACATCCATCTGTGAAATCCGAACGAAACAACATTAATTTATTCCACCATTTCCCCCCAAAACAGCAAGTTGAATCCTCACACAAACTTGAGAGATTAAATTTTAACAAATTTTTCCCTCTTTCTCAAAAAAATAAAAGTGGTGCAAGTATCTCGAAATTGTGTTTCCCAACTTTCTGCAGAAGAGATAAAATAAGGTTTCGGCATATGGGGAGACCCCGTGGGAAATATAAAACCCCAAATGCGAAAGCAGTGTTAGGATTCGGCATGGATACGAAAGATAAGGGAACGCGGGGGCATAAAGAGAGAAGATGCGGCCAGGAACACGGTTTGCACAGAGAGAGAAACCACAGAAAGCGCACCTGAGCGCAACGGAATTATGCAAAGATCGATGTATCCGCGGTATGAGGTTTTATGCATACCCGTACAGATATACCCACTATGCGACAGGCCTATATATGTGTATGTAAAGTTGAGCGAGTTTGAAGACATATATACTCGATATTTTTCTGTTCAATATAGAGTATGTATAATATAGAGTATATGTATAGTGTATAGGGAATAATATAGAGTTCAATATAGAGTATAAGGAATAATAAGAGTATACGTATAGAGTATAGGGAATAATATAGAGTTCAATATATAAGGAATAGTATAGAGTTCAATATGGAATATATGTATTGAGTATAGGGAATAATATAGAGGTCAATATAGAGTATATGTATAGAGTATAGGGAATAATATAGAGTATATGTATAGAGTATAGGGAATAATATTGAGTTCAATATAGAGTATACGGAATAATATTGTGTGAGTTCAATATAGAGTATAGGAAATAATATAGAGTTCAATATAGAGTATATGTATAGAGTATAGGGAAATAATATAGAGCTCAATATAGAGTACATGTATAGAGTATAGGGAATAACAATGAATTCAATATAGAGTATATGTGTAGAGTATAAGGTATGATATACAGTTCAATATAGAGTATATGTATAGAGCATAGGGAAAATATTGTGCGGTGGTTATATTCGAAGGATAAGTTTTGAATATTCTTAGATATGCATTAATAATTTTTCTTTTCCTACTATACATGTTCGTGTATAATGAAAGCATTGGGAACGGATCGGAAATCGAGTTTTCGACAGTTCTTCACGTTTCGGGCACTCGAGAACATGAATACACCATTTTTAGCATAGCGTCTGTTTGTGCAATGTAGGTATGCATGTGTCTGGGGTGTGGAGGCCTTTTCATGCTTTTCATGCAAACAAGATCGAAATTATTCAAAATAAATTCTTGAGATATCTATATTATAAGAAAACAGGTATTTTTTGTTACGATTTATATCTACTACTTTTCTTCGTGATATGTTTAATGTTAAAAGCTTACCGAACAGAAGGGATTTCATGTTATTTTCATTCTTCAGGAATCTGTTCAATAACAGAATGTATTGTTCCCCTGTCTTGGGTGGGATCCGGTTTCATGTTCTCCAGTATTCTACCAGGAGCATGAGTTTATTTGCTGAAAGGAATTTTAGTACGAATATGGGTCCTTATTGTGAGATTAACAATTTTTGTAAACTTTACAACAGCTTCTCCGATAATCTTGATGTTTTTTATTCAACGGAAATGGTTTTAAAAATCATTTATTGAAAATACTTTGTATTGTAAGGTATTTTTTCATTTGCGGGTGCATTTGAAAACTATTTGCTGTCAATAGTTTGCCTTTTAATGCATTTTATTATATTTTAATCTGTATATTTTGTATTGTATTTTAACTTGCACGCTGTTACTGGGATTTGCTCTGTGGGTTGCATTCTTTTTAAATACATAAAATAAAAAAGTATGCTTACACTCTAGACTAAAAACTATTCGACGATGAAATATGACAAAGTTTGGTGAGTATGTCACGTATGAGTTATCCTGGTGCTGATTGGATTTTTGGTACGATTCGGTAACCGGCTATTATTTGCCTAATGGTCGAAAAAAATTGTCAAAATCTGGAAAAAAGACTAACCTCATTCTAATATTGGTTGCTGGCAGAAACGTCACAAAGATCACCCAGGAGATAATTACTGAAGCACTGAAAACATTAATATATATATATATATATATATATATATATATATATATATATATATATATATATGTATATATATATATATATATATATATGTATATATATATATATATATATGTATATATATATATATATATATGTATATATATATATATATATATATATATATATATATATATATATATATGTATATATATATATATATATATATATATATATATATATATATATATATATGTATATATATATATATATATATATATATATATATATATATATATATATGTATATATATATATATATATATATGTATATATATATATACATATATATATGTATATATATATATATATATATATATGTGTATATATATATATATATATATATATATATATATATATATATATATGTATATGTATATATATATATATGTATATGTATATATATATATATATATATATATATATATATATATATATATATATATATATTAATGCTTTTATATATATTTAATATATATTTAATATACAGTTTTTATATATATTTTATTCTAGATTATATTACAACATGACATCAGTTAGTACACTTGAACTTGAAATTAGTTGCCGAAACAGGACGAGAGGATCTTAACAGCGTTCCAAGAACAATTTTTGTCCTTAATCCTTCAACAAATACGACACCAAAAGCGATATATCGAAAGCGACTTAAAAATTAATTGAAGACAAACAAGCATTGCTCCATGGAGTTAGAGAGAAGGAGATAAACCTATAGATAAAGCGCTTAAAAATGCAATCATGTTGAGAATTATATCTAGGTGTGACTAGTGTTAGCAAAGTGCCAATTGTTTCCATTTGACACAGGAGGGCGTAGTATTTGGTGTGTGTATTTTTAATTATTTTTAAATTAATGGCCTTTAATTATGAGTAATTAAGGGTCATTAAGTATTTATATGTAGTTGTAGGACAGGGTACAAATTACATGGAGATAAAAATGAATTGAAAGGTAAACTAATTTTAAAAATGTAGGAATATTCTTTATTGTTTCAGTTCTAATTTGCATTACGGTAAATTTTTTTTTTTTTACAAATTCGACAATTTGAATAAATATTTTAGGCCTTTCGCCATAGAAATACGTACAGTGCACGCACACATATGCAGTGCACACACACACGCACATATATACACACACACACACATATATATATATATATATACATACCAACTCTCAAACTATCGGATAAAATTTAATTTTTGCCTTATGCCTTACCCTGGTGTGCTAAATATATTTTGGTGCACCTAAATATAATTTGGTGGTATTTCTTTGGCCGGTATTTTCTAGAACCGGCCATTGTTTTTTAAATAGTCCGCAAAAATTGGCAAAATCTTAAAGATCAAATATGCTTAAATTCATATAGACATAATTACTTTATGATAAAACGAATAATACTCATTGTATTACTTTAAGATAAGCTATTCTCGATATATTTCATTTTTTCTACTTTGAAAGCTGACGATATTTTAAAAATGCGATAAGTTGCCAAATAAAAACGGCGAAACTTCAATTTTGATGCAATGTAAAATAAGTATCTATTTTATGCGTGTTTTTTAGTGAGTTAAAACTCAACTCAATGTATAAATAGAGGACACAAATTGATGTGTGTTTGTGAGGAAAGTTATGTGCCGCTCAGAGCACAATTTTAAGTATGTGCCTGAAAACTGTCTTCGAGTTAATTGGAAATACGCTCACAAACTAAAGTGTAAATATAGAACAAGTATTCAAAATTTATTTAAAGCTGAGCATTATGCATTTAGTGAGAAGCATGGGCTCATAATTTCTGCATTGATATTGATAGGCTTGATGATGGATCACAACTGTTTATTCGAATGCTGATGCCAAAGCAGTTTTTCTTGATTTATTAATTTCTGCTGAACATGCTTAATAGTTTGTTCCATAAACAATTTTCGTTGAAGTTCTGAACACTAGAATAGGGTAGCTAAACGGCTTCTAGATTCTTCATGTTTTGTCAACTTAATGTGAATATTCGGCCAGCTATCGAAACCTGTTCTAGCTTAAGAACTTGAAACGTCATTTCTGAACAAGCTTTAATAGAACAAAATATCTTGTTTACTAAAGGCGAGTATATACATGGCTGAAAAATTATTTCTCCATTATAGGAAGTTTTCTTCGAGAGTACACTTTTGTAAGATATTGACCATTTTCGTTTCTATGAATTTCTCATAAATCGCCTTTAAATGGCGAATTTTATTGATATTGTATCGTTTTATTGATATTATAAATCTTTACAACCCTTTCGGAGTGGGGCCCTTTCTAGCGTGAAGGCCCATTTGAGGCCAGTCGGTTCAATCGGCCTAAGACCGGCCTTGCAAAGAGACTCCTAACTTTTTAAGTGATTTTGCTATCGGTAGCAATCAAACTTGCCCCTCCCCCCGCGTATTGAGGCGAGTGCTTCTTTATTAATATTGAAGGTTTGGAATCACGTTCCTTCTTGAAATAACGTTCAAGAAGAAGTCTTGAAATCACGTTCTGGAAATCATTGATTTATATTAAAATCTGCAGTTCAAACTATTCGTAGAAATGTAAACATTGCTCTATGAAAATGTAAAATTTTAGAACATTGTATTTCTTCAAAATAAAGCACCTACTAAAATTGATATCTGGCAACGAAATAAAGTATTAGTCTTAAATACACTCTTCCATTTTTTTTCATTTTATCCGTGTCTCATTCTTTATATACTTATTACTTTACTTCCACTGTCATTTTTTTTCCATTTCTACTCAAAAGGATAAAATAATATTTTTCTATTTTTAGACAATCTTTCCTTTTACGTTGGCAACAATTCTATCCATCAAGGCTCCAGAGCTGCTTATCATTGTGATTCCAAAGTAGAAAAAATGAATTTTCCACCTGAGCTAGTTTTTTGTCTCTTTCTTGCTATCCCTGACGGCACACGTTTTTTTTTTCACAAATTTCAAGCATCCCTTGGAAATATTTTTTTCTCTGTCAACCATATAACAATACCCTGGTCGACAATTTCGGGGAATCTGTATTTAAGCTCGGTTTTGAGAAGTGGTGGGTTTAAAAGGAAGAAAAAAAAATGAGCATTTAATGATTTCGCTATAAACTGTTTCAGAAACTTAATTACTTTTTATAAGCTGGACTGGTATTTAAGCCTGTCAAAGACGTGAGAACTACCACTCTGAAAAAACTTTTGAAACTTTTGATTCGTTTTATTTTATTTAATGTATAGCGCGTAGAGTGAAAAATATTTCTCTTAATCGAAAATTGACCCAGTTAGGTTCTGTCCAGTGGTGGATAATGTAAATATGCAAAGTTTCAGCCTGCTAGGTCATAGCCCAGTGGTTAAAGCACAGCGATTTCACTCTGAGGATCCAAGTTCGATTCCCGGATCTGCCCATGGCCCCGTGTTTACGCGGAGTCCAGGCATGTTAAATCTGTCGACCCAAAAGTCCTTCTGAGGGGTTGGTGGCAGGAGAAAGAGGTTGGTGGCAGGAGAAAGGGGTTGGTCGCAGGAGAAACGGTCTGGGTCGAAAAAAAGA
Source organism: Amaurobius ferox (assembly GCA_951213105.1). Classification (NCBI taxonomy): domain Eukaryota; kingdom Metazoa; phylum Arthropoda; class Arachnida; order Araneae; family Amaurobiidae; genus Amaurobius; species Amaurobius ferox. Next base: position 90,644,650 of record OX578135.1, read on the forward strand.
AGGCGTTTTAGGTCATCGAGGAAATTTTAAGGGATCTGCAAAAGTCCTTTCGACCCCCATTTTGTCCATCCAGGGAAAGAAATCGAAGATCCGACTGTCATAGGTTCTATCCCGTGGATGATACTCTTTTTATTCTTTTGTTGGGAGAATGGAGACACTTACCAAAGAATGGTAATAATAAAAATTGTAATAGTACTGTGGATGATACCATAAGTGTGCAAATATTAAGATAATATCAGCCTTATAGGTTTTCAGAGGTTTCCTGGCGGGTTTGAGAATACTTTTTGTATCCCTATTTTCTCCGTCCCCGAATATGTTGCCGAAAATCTGGTTCCATTCGGTTCTGTCCCGTGGACGATACTATAACTGGGCAAAGATTAAGACTTCTAAACCGTCCATAAAACCTCTTTTGAAAATACTCCATTTTCCTCTGATACCGGAGAAGGAATCGAAAATCCATCTTTGTTAAGTTCTTTCCCAGGATCAATACTATGAGATTGCAAAGTGTCAGTTTTAAGTGGCCAAGCTGTTTCTGGAGAGTCTTTAAACACACAAACACGTAAGACAATTATAATATCGATAACTATTCGGTAAAATGTTCCTAAAGATGTTTGTATTATGTACAAAGGAACTGTTTATGTTATATCTTAGAAAACATAATTTTTTTCAGAACGAGAAATGGGGTTTTCGGGAGTCGCAGACAGGGAAACATTGCGTTTAGTGACGTATCGATACTGCATCAAAATCGCCGCTCATTTTATCGATACTGGACCGTATCGACTTCCTCCTTCTGATTTATAGAATTAAATGTTTTGCTTTCAACGATTTCAGTGTTGGAATATTTACAGGTTACATTTGAAACCAATTTATGAATTTTATTTCAACAAATTATATGAAAATCTATATATTGATAAGAATGATCAATCATGCATAAAGCATTGACTATGGAACACTTTTCAATTGAAATGCAGTTTTATTTAAACAGCTCTAAAATGCGATACATTCAGCACTCATATTTTTTAAATTATCACAATACTACAATAATTCATTATACTTCGAAACTTAAAATTTCATCAGAAAAGGCAGTGCTACAAATCGTCTGCTCTATGTAAAAATCAATGACTATTTCATTCATATCACTTATATTCTAGACTACAGAGCTAAATAATTTTGCGTGAAAAAAAATCAGCAATTCTTATACAACTCATCTTGCAATCACTTTATTTGTTTACATTCTGCATGCTATAGAAATTAGGATTCGTTGTAGGAATAATCAAAGTTTAGTGATCCTTTAAAATAAAAAATATTGTAATTGCATTAGCACAGAATTTAGATGCACAAATAATACGCAAAAGAAGCGGTTTCATAACGAATGGAACACTGAATGTAAACCTAAAAGATCTTCAAACTTCAGGATATTTACACAGGGGAAAAATGGATGCCATATATTATTACTTTCCTTATATAAATAATGTATAAGGAAAGTATTGTGACGGGGTCGAAAATTCGAATTCGAATTTTCGACGGGAGAGCACGTTTCAAGCATCCCTGATCACGAATCAAACATTTTTGAAGTGATGTCTGTGTGTGTGTGTGTGTGTGTGTGTGTGTGTGTGTGTGTGTGTGTGTGTGTGAAAGTATGTGTGTGTGTCAGTGAGTCTGTGGAGACGATAACTGACGAACGAATGAACCGATTCGAACCAAATTGGGTACAAAAATCACAATCCGCAAATACTGGAAGCTTATTGTTTTTATACGTAATCGAATGTTCAGAACCCCCCCTAAATTTTCGAATGAAATTTTGAAAAAATCGTCAAAAAATCAAAACCGCTAATAAAGTTACGCAAATAGACATTTCTTATGTAATTTTTCATTAGAAAACGATTGGCATAAATTTTAGAACGCTAACATGAACCGTTCTCAAGATATTGTACATTTTTCTAAAAAATTATGAAAAAGTCACATAAAAAAAAATTGCTATTGAGAAACATGTTCACTTTTCATATGTAATACCATGCGATAAATTGAGTGACATCATTCTCGTGGATCTAGCTCATTCCATTCATGAAAAAATATACTTTGAATAATACTTTTGTATTTGAACGCCAATAGTCATTTATCTGCTGTAAGAATAACTTTTTTCTTAGTGCATAACGCTTGGCGAGATTTTGGCGACGAATTTGGCGGAATGTCGCCAACTTGGCGACTTTTTTGAAATGTTGCCAAATTAATGAAAATCTCGCCAAATGGATAAAAATGATGCTAAATCAATGAAAATGACGACTAATTGTCGAAAATTCAATATCTTGGAAAGAATATTAGTATCTACTACAAGAAAAACCAATTTTTTTACTGTAAAAGTAGTAAATTCATTACATTATATAAGGAAAGTCATGTGTTGCCCATATCAGATTTTTTTAAAATGATCCACGTGATCTCTTCATATAATATGAGTGTAACTATTATTCCAATTTTTATTTAAAAACTACCTAACATATTTTGCTGAATTTGTGTTTACACATTATACGTGATAATTTGAATATTTAAATATAAATTTATAATATATAAATTTTTTTATAAAATATAAAATGTTTTTATAAAATATAATCTTTTATATATAAATTTAAAAGATCTTCAAACATCATGATTTTTACACAGGGGAAAAATGGATTCCATATTTTATTAAGTCATTTTTACGGCAGTTATCGTGTGAACGGATGGACAGACAGACAGGATGAACGAAGTTATAAACATTTTGCAACTATGTTTAAAAGTGTTAAAAATTGAAAGTATGTTTGTTTGTATAATTTGTATACAAATTAATAGATTTTAACCTATTTTTTTAAATTCGGTATAGTTTTTCTATTTCACTGCGGATAACCCCGTCCATGATTCAAGCTTATAGAAATAGTGGTTGTCGAGATATTAATAGAAAACACAAAATTAAACTTGTCATAGAAATAATATATGCAGATAATTATTTTACGATACTTTATTTGAAGAAAATGATATTATGTTGTTCAGCAACGGAATCAAATCAAAGCTGTTTATTTGATAGTTTATTTTTATTTAATTTACATGATTTAAATAATAAAAAAATCTGATGTGGGCAGCACATGACTTTTCTTATATAATGCAATGAATTTACTACTTTTACAGTAAAAAATAGATTATTTTTATAGCTGTTATTTATATTTTTTCCAAGATATTGAATTTTCGTCATTGAGTCGTCATTTTCCAAGAGTTCATCATCAGTGAGTAGTGATTGATTTAGCATCATTTTTATCCACTTGGCGAGTTTTTCGTTAATTTAGCAACATTTAAAAAAGTCGCCAAGTTGGCGACATTCCACCAAGTTCTTCGCAAAATCTCTCCAAGCGTTATGGACGAAGAAATAAGTTATTCTTACAGCAGATAAATAACTATTGGCGTTCAAATACAAAAGTATTACTCAAAGTATCTTTTTCATGAATGGAACGAGCAAGATCCACGAGAATGTCACCAAATTTATCGCATGGTATTACATATGAAAAGTGGACATGTTTCTCAATAGGAAATATTTTTTTTAATTTTATATGACTTTTTGATAATTTCTTTGAAAAATGTACAATATTTCGAGAACGGTTCATGTTATCGTTTTAAAATTCATGTCAATCGTTTTCTAATGAAATATTACATAAGAAATGCCTATTTGCGTAACTTTATTAGAGGTTTTGATTTTTTGATTCTTTTTTCAAAATTTCACTCCAAAATTTTAGGGGTTCTGAACATTCGATTGCGTATAAAAACAATAGGCTTCCAGTGTTTACGGATTGTGATTTTTGTACCAAATTTCGTTCGAATGGGTTCATTCGTTCGTCAGTTATGTTCTCCACAGGCTCACTGACACACACACACACACACACACACACGCACGCACACACACACACACACACACACACAGAGACATCACTTCAAAAATGTTTGATTCGTGATCAGGGATGCTTGAAACGTGCGCTCCCGTCGAAAACTCGAATTCGAATTTTCGACCCCGTCACAATACTTTCCTTATACATTATGTATATAAGGAAAGTAATTATATTTTCAAAACATTGGCTTTTACACAGTTTATTCTTACACCCATCACGCCAACTCATTCTACCTGAACGATGATCGGCTTATACATGGTGTCCTTAAAAGATTGAAACGCGCTTTAATTCTTTACCTGCTGGAGATAAATGGGCAATGTAAATTTCAAAAATGTTGAAAGTAAGGTAGGAAATAAGACTTCGTTAATGAAATAGTCCTCCCATTCATTTTCAAAAAGTTACACGTCTTAAATTTTTATACGACCCCCTTAGACAAATTTGGTCAATCAGAAATTTTTTATTTTTAATGCAACAAGATCATTAAAAAATAAACCGCATATCTGTATCTTTAAAATCAACTGAATTATGATAAAGGAAAAAATCTAACTTATGCCACTTTTCCGTACCATGTGAAAGGCTATTTCATCAGTGAAAATAGGGATCATAAAAAAATTGAGGATGGAAATTGTTTACATCAAAAATACGTTAATATGTGTTAACATTTTTTATCACAAATGCATCTAAATAAAGCATTACACAGACAGATCATATAAAGCAGTGGTACTCACTACACGGTTGGGTATCCTATGTATTATCATCCAGTTGTATCTTTTTTTGTGATATGTCACGCATTTACATTTCTAATTTGATATAGGGTCCCCATTCACAATGTTCAATTTTCAATTAAATATACCTCGCTCAATTTTAAAGATACAGATATGGGGCTTTTTTTAATGATCTTGTTGCATTAAAAATAAAAAAATTCTAATTGACCAAATTTGTCTAAGGGGGTCGTATAAAAATTTAAAAAGTGCAACTTTTTGAAAATGAATGGGAGGACTATTTAACTAACGTTGTCTTATTTCCTACCTTACTTTCAACATTTTTGCAATTGACATTGTCCACTTATCTTCAACAGGTAAAGAATTAAAGCGCATTTCAATCTTTTAGGGACACCCTGTATACACCCTCCAAGGAAATTACTAGGAAAATCGCAACTTGAAAAATTCTTAACCAATAAAATTCGAGCTGTTTCCAAAAGTTGCCAAATTGGCAATATTTACCCTAATTTCTCACCAAGGTCAAATGAACAGGACCTTCAAATATTAATAATGGTTGCTTGTAAATATCGTTTTCCCCAGGGGATAGGCAATATGTAGGATATGAAACATTTTAGGCGTTTGTAACAGTATCGTATACAAGTATATTGACACAAAGTACCGATGCATCGCAAGGTCATAAATCGATATGTTTACATGGATATGTCCATCCTTATAGGCTTTAATGTTATTATTGCGTTTAATTTTCGTAAGGATATATTAAGTTTTTGGATATGGAGTTTGTAGTGGCTGCCCTTCAGATGCAGTTTTCGAAGAGCCACTTCACTTATTAAAATTGAAGCAAATGGAATTTATTTTTACAATGCACAGTATTGCATAATTTACTTGTGGACACACTGCAGAATATGAGAGTGCTACACTTTAATTTTGATTATAACAAGAATTTCAGCATTTCAAACCTTTCTAATATAATTCTACTAGCAAGAGAATTGCTGTCGAAAAAAAAACTAGTCAAGTTATCATGAGCGCGCATTATTACCATGACGGTATGCATGCTGGATAACTAAATGTCTTTTTAGCTAGCCTTGATATGAAGAGGCAGCATGTTTCTCCACCAAACGCTTCACCTGGTGTATTTTTTGAGTGCGTGATAAAGGCGCCAATGAGGCATTATGTTTTCTAACAATTCCTTGCATTGCAGTAATTAAAGATACGCTATTTGGCGACTTTCACATATTATCTTTAGAAAAAATTTAGAGATTATAAAATATTTGTATTTACTGTACGTGTTTCATGTTGTTATGTGGTGCTGTAAGATAAAATTATAGGTTTTGTTAATGATATTTTGTACAATTTAGACGGCATTTTCTTGTTGGAGGGATGATGACAAAAGAAATATTTTAACATGTGGGTAATGCCGAATTGAAAATTTTGTAGACCTAGGGCAAACAATATTTGAAGGATTCCTTTGTTCCTTTGATAATAATTCACCAATTTAAATTAGCAGAACCACAAGTTACTCCTTGAAAATAATGCACATTAAAGATTGAAACCATTGATGAAAAATAAAACCAATTAGTTTTAATATACAAAATTCTGATGTGGACAGCACATCACTTTCCCTGCAGATCCATATTCATGTTAATTTTATTTCTTCAATAATTCATTATATTGAGTTTAATTGCACAAAATAACACCTATAATTATTTAAAATTACACTGAATTTGCATTTTTAATTAAATTTTCGTTCTCATTTGGTAACTGGACTTAGATTTTCGCTACGCCACTTATGAAAATAAAATATCTTGAGAACAGCTAGTCCTCGTGTAATGGGGTTATTCTTTCATCGTTAAAAATTACGTATAAAACCAGCATTTAATTGATATAATTTAGCATATGTAGTTTTTACTTTCCTTATATACATAATGTATAAGGAAAGTATTGTGACGGGGTCGAAAATTCGAATTCGAGTTTTCGACGGAAGAGCACGTTTCAAGCATCCCTGATCAAGAAATCAAGCATTTTTGAAATGATGTCTATGTGTGTGTGTGTGTGAAAGTATGTGTGTGTCTCTGTGTGTGTGTGTGTGTGTGTGTGTGTGTGTGTGTGTGTGTGTGTGTGTGTGTCAGTGAGTCTGTGGAGACGATAACTGACGAACAAATGGACCGATTTGAACGAAATTTGGTACAAAAATCACAATCCGTAAACACTGGAATCCTGTTGCTTTTATACGCAATCGAATGTTCAGAACCCCCCTAAATTTTGAAAAATCGTCAAAAAATAAAAACCGTTAATAAAGTTACGCAACTAGGCATTTCTTATGTAATTTTTCATTGGAAAATGATTGACATAAATTTTAGAACGCTAACTTGAACCGTTCTCGAGATATTGCACATTTTTCAAAAAAATTATCAAAAAGTCATATAAAATAAAAAAAAAATTCTCTTGAGAAACATTTTCACTTTTCATATGTAATATCATGCGATAAATTGAGTGACATCATTCTCGTGGATCTAGCTCGATCCATTCATGAAAAAAGATACTTTGAGTAATACTTTTGTATGTGAACGCCAATCGTCATTTATCTGCTGTAAGAATAACTTATTTCTTTGTCCATAACGCTTGGCGAGATTTTGGCGACGAATTTGGCGGAATGTCGCCAACTTGGCGACTTTTTGAAATGTTGCCAAATTAACGAAAATCTCGCCAAATGGATAAAAATGACACTAAATCAATAAAAATAACGACTAAGTGTCGAAAATTCAATATCCTGGAAAGAATATAAGTATCTACTATAAGAAAAACCTATTTTGTTACTGTAAAAGTAGTAAATTCATTACATTATATAAGGAAAGTCGTGTTGCTCACATCAGATTTTTTTTTTTAATTTTTGCGCGCCATTTCGTTAAAAAAGTCAGGTTGTTCTTTTCCGAATCGTTCCAAAATCTAATTAGCACCAGGGTAAGCTACAAGTGACTTATCTACCAAATTTTGTAAAATTCGATTTATTAGTTTTTCAGCTAGAGTGGATACAGGAAATTTTTGCGCGCCATTTCGCAAAAAAGACGAGTTATTTTATCTCGAATGGTACCCAATACCAATCGGCACCAGGGTCTCCCACAAGTGACTTACTTACCTACCAAATTTTTTGAAATTTGGTCAATTAGTTTTTGAGTTATAGTGGATACATACATTGCACAGACAGACAAACACACACAGATGTCACACTAAAAATAGTTTTTCCGTGTTCTAGAGGTCCCAAAACGTGTATATCCGTCGAAAACTCGACTTGTGATTTTCGACATGATTCTAATGCTTTCCTTATACATTACCATGTATTGCAAGGAAAGTAATATTACGGAGTTAATTGAAAATGATAAAAGTTATAAAATAAAATAATAACATTTGAAAAACAAACACAAAAACTTAATAAAATGAAGTAAAAAAAATATTTTTTTTTTCTATTTATAATTTTGTTTTCTATTTTTCCTAAAGCACTTCACCTGTATTCATAACCGCGAGCCGCCACTGAGGCATTCATTTATTCTTGCACTTAATAAGAATATTAAGTTTTAAACCCGAATTTAGTAGATATGCATTAGTTCAAACAATCTCATAAAATTATGAGATGTGTTGATTACCCTAGTTGGAATTAGAAGACCCAAACCATCGCTAAATTAACAGAACTGAAATGGCGAGCAGATGTAGGAGACAAAACAAGCATCATTTAATGCGATGGGTGCAAAGCTCAGCTGTTTAAGGACATCATTATAGGGCTAATTATTGATATAATTGTGCTCAGTATGATTTCGGCTCTTAATTACTGAGAATCATGCTCATTGGCACAGTAGTAAGCTGTTCCAATTACTGTCATCATTAGATCCGGATGATAATGCGTTTTCCATATGGACTCTCCATTCCTCTTTGAAGATTCGTTCGAATTTTATTGGTCGCCGGATTACGTTTCATTACCTTCTCGTTAATATAGACTTGATTGAGGTTGGAGGAGTCGCGTTAGTATTAGAATGGATCTAGTGATAACAGAGTTTTGAATGAGACCTGTGGAAGTATAAATATCTTCTTGCACAATAAAGGAAGATGTCTTTATTTTTGTGCCGTCTGTAGCGGGAAATAAAAACATCATACCATCGTGAAAATTGGTACACAGGTACTTCAGGACTCGAACAGGTGCACTTCGGCCTTATTTATTTATTTTTCAAATTTCGAGTTTTTTTTTTTTTGTTATTTGATGTTTATAGTCAGATTTACAGCGATTTTGAGCTATATTGACACAAATCGATTCCTTAGCGACTTTAAACATTATCGCAAAGTTTCTGTCTTAACAAGATCGAAAACTTATCTTTTAAGCAAGCTTTGAACGGAATTCATACGACTAATAAATGGATTTTTACGAATTTTTAAAAAATATATACTTTTCGTGCGTTTTAAACCTCCTCGATTTTTATATTACGATATAAAATTTTTTTCGCGCCATTTGGTCGCCGGATTACGTTTCATTACCTTCTCGTTAATATAGACTTGATTGAGGTTGGAGGAGTCGCGTTAGTATTAGAATGGGTCTAGTGATAACAGAGTTCTGAATGAGACCTGTGGAAGCATGAATATATTCTTGCATAATAAAGGAAAATGTCTTTATTTTTGTGCAGTCTGTAGCGGGAAATAAAAACATCGTGCCATCGTGAAAATTGGTACACAGGTACTTCAGGACTCGAACAGGTGCACCTCGGCCTTATTTATTTATTTTTTAAATTTCGAATTGATTTTTTTTAGTTATTTTATGTTTTTAGCCAGATTTACAACGATTTTTAGCTATATTCACACAAATCGATTCCTCAGCGACTTTAAACATTATCGCAAAAATTTCTGTCTTAACAAGATCGAAAACTTATCTTTTAAACAAGCTTTGAACGGAATCCATACAACTAATAAATGGATTTTTACGAATTTTTAAACAATATATACTTTTCGTGCGTTTTAAACCTCCTCGATTTTTATATTACGATATAAAAAAATTTACGCGCCATGTGACATTTATAATTTAGCAGTAGCTCTTTAAAATATCAGACTGCTGTAGAATAAAGAAAAACAATTTCCTAAACCTATCCGTTGATTAATTATGAATTTTTTAACCGAGTAAGTTGCTCAAATTTTTGAATTGGCAAAGCATTCGCCATTGAAAACCGCAGCCTTTTCTCCTGACCGCTATCGCCATCTATTAGCAAACACTTTTATAATTGTGCGTTTTGGAAGAAGCTTGCAATTTTTATATTATTTAAATAGCGTATTATTTAAGTAACTAGCGTTTATTTAATTACTTATAAATAGTGACAGTTTATTTAAGTATTATTTAATTATTTATAATTAGCGGCCGCTTATTTACGATACGGAAGACGCTAGGTAATTCGTTGTAGTATTTAATAAATGACGTCTGTACGTGCTTATGCCTGTGCTATCTGTAGCAAAAAATATAAGCGTCGTACGGCCATGAAATTTGGTATTCAGGCACCCCGGCATTATATATTTTTTGAATTTTGAATTAGGTTTTAGTTATTTTATGTTTTAGCATTTTTACACAAATTGCTTCCTTTGTGACTGAAAATATTATCACAAAGTTTCCATCTTGATACCATCTGAAAGATCAAAGAACGTTCTTTCCAACGATGTTTGAACCAAATCCGCTGGATAATTCTTTCATATTTATTTATTTTTTTAAATGTACATCGAAATTTGCATTTTTTACGTTATCTGATATACATACATATTGTCGCATCCGAAAAACTCAGATTAGCACAATTCTATAATTTGACTTAACGCAACGCATATATAGCATTCTAACAAAAACATTTTCTTTAAATTTCATATGTAATTTTAATTTTTGTGATTTTTTAAGTTATCACATCAAGTGATCGCAAAGCATCTTTCACGAAGTCCCCGGATTCGACCTTCTACTGGTGGAGCCCACCGAGAAGTCTAAGCCACGCCTTCTCGCCTCATTTTATCTTGTTAGTTATTTTTGCTTTTAGCGGATAGCGTTCAATCAAAGCCATTTTAAATTGTGTTAAAAATGCATTATTTAAGTAGCGGGCGCTTATTTAATTATCTATATGTAGTGGACGTTACCCCAGTAACTCCAGGAACTTCGTTCTAGTCTATAATAATAAAAGCAGGTTGCTGTTTATTGGTCGCTTAGCAGAAAATAAAAGTGAACTACGATCGTTCCATTCACTACAAGATATACTTTTTGCATTTAGTTTTATATTTAAACGCCAAAGAATTTGCCAATAGTCATTTGTTGTCATTTGTATTTTAATGAGGAATTTCTTCTTCTTCGACCCAGACTGTCCGATCTACCCGAAAGTGTAAGGTATCTGTTTGGACAGTCGGGAAGTGCCACCCAATTTAGACCGAAACCCAGTAGCTGCGGCATACACACAGACCGTACCCTTCTACTCCTACCATCAACTTCTCGGAAGGACTTACGGATTCATATATTTAAACTAGCCACACGCTGCGTGAACAATGGGACAATTTGGAGTGAGCCGGGAATCGAACTTGGATCGTCCAAATGCAATCCCCGCAGACTAACCACTGGGCTGTCCTACCCCAATCTGAAAAAAAAATAAAATATTTCCGTTTTTAAAGTCTATAATGATTGGATACCGAAAAATAATGCTAGCTATAAAGAGTCTGCAATAACTTCTGCCAAAATAATCAATAAATTGTTTTTACAAAGCCCTATTGATTTTGAGTAGTCGTTTTGTCAAGCCGAAAAAGATTCTTCTTCATCAGCCTAGACCTTCGGACTTACCTGAAGATTTAAGGTATTTGTTTGGACGGCCGGAAAGTGCCCCCAACTTAGCCCGGACGCATATATTGATACGGGGTTCTAGCAGTAAGTATGTGCGGGACCAGGAGCTGACCTTTGTGACGTAAAACCTATACGTGACTTCGCTTCCGCTAAGCCTTTTTTCTTTCTTTACGCTATAATATTATTATGGTTATGCTGGATGCAATTTTTTAACGACGTATCAATCAAATAAGTGTTATATTTTAATATGTATAATAACGCATATTTCCTTTTAACAGTAACCTAACATCATTTCAAGATTGTTTTATATCAGATTAAGTATTATTTACAAAAATATCAAATCCTTATCAATCGTGTATAGGCGTACACGCTAAAAGAGTGCATATTTTGTTAAATGCCAGAAAGACTAGATCAATACAATGAAATTTTTGCTGTTTATAAAATCTCAGCAAATTTTCCAGTGTTTTTCTGGCTAAACATTTTTAAAGATATCTATATATGTAAAAATTGTATTGCATGTGTAACTGATCAATTATTTGCCAATTTTTATAACAATTCATACCAGCACCTTTTTACACAAACTATCCCATGCCTGGTAATAAATAGTTACAGAATACAAGTATACACACATGTAGAAACCTTATATACTTTAACTAATTTTGTATGCACTTTTGGACAAACTTTCATTCAACAAGCTTTCTTTTGTAGAAGTACGTAACTATGTTGCGATTTTCATTTTCTGTTATCATTTATGTTAAACAAGATTTGGACCAGCTTTGAAACGATCAATGAGTTGCGCATTGATTTTATTGTATAACTTTTGCACACGTCAAGGATGTGTTTGAAGAATTAACTGGATGGTCATATCAGTTAACAATTGTTTATCAGTTATCAGGTCACTCACCAGAGAAAAAAACAGCATGATTATTCTGCATGATTCGAGACAGCATTTCCAGCAAAATAAGTATCATGTGACAAAGATACATGTCAGAGATACAAACTTCTGTTGTATCTTAAAGAGTTTTCTTCAAATATGAGAAATAAGAACTCTTAATTTCTACGAAAATGTCATTAATGCGTTTGCAAAAAAAATAGAAGATTGGAATTTATGTACAAATAGGTTCAATAGTACAGTCATAAGGCGATAAATTCGTACCGCATTATAAGAAACTCAGATTAGTGCAAATCAGATTAATTCGTACCATGTTGTATGGAAGCCGCATACCGCGTTGTATGGAAACCGCGTTGTATGGAAACTGCGTTATAAGAAACTCAGAATTAGTACAAAACAGACCAATTCGTACCGCGTTATGCGAAAACCGCATTAAGTGAAACACAGAACATATAAATCAAGCTGATTTGTTCTACGTTATATAAAACTGCATTTTTAGAGTACCATGTTATGATGAATATAGTTATGAATTATAAGTTTATAGATACAAAAGGCAATAAATATATGTTTACATATTTCGAATTGTTTTTATTGAGTTTAAGACTTCATATAAGAAAATTAAAAAAACAATGTGAAATATAAACTTTATAACTTTTTTCCAACAAAAATCCTATTAACATTTATCATCGCTGTTAAATATTATATTAGTGGCCTAATTATTTTTCTTTTAATGTCCTTTCCACTTTGCATATCTTCATTTTCGTTTTCAAATGCAGTTTTATTTTCTAACTCTATCAAAATCTCTCTATAAGGAGCTAAGCAATTTTGTAATTCTCTTTTAAACTTTGCACTTCGCACTGTTGAAGGACCATTTTCAATAAAGTAATTTTTTAATTGTTTACCCAAACCCAGTCCCCTTTTCACATCATTTAAATTGAAATTTGAAACCCTTTCTTTACCCATATTTTCGTCTACTAATACATTTGAAGTGAATGTATTAATTTTTTTTACAGGGGATTTCCCTGATAACTGAAATTGAAATATGGTGATGTACGTGGATGAAAACACAGGAGAATTCCCTATTAATTTAGACCGTAAAAGTGTGATAGAAAAATTCATGCTGTAGGGAAACTGCTTAAACTAATTGATTTGTATTATAGAGAAACCGCATTATAAGAATACCGCGTTTTATGAGTATTGCCTTATGAGAGAGCTGTTGCAATTTTTTCTCCACATTATATAGAAACCGCATTATGAGAGCACCGCGTTATGGGAGGGTTGACTGTAATATATTTTTGCAATTGCTTTTATATACCAGAATTAAATGTTGTGCTTGCCTAAAGCAAAATATCACTGCACACCATTGATTTTATCATTTCGTTTAAAAATTAATTCGGTAACCTTGTATGTTTTTATATCTAACAAGTTAAAATTTTGTTTTAATTTCTATAAATAGTTAATTTTGTAGAAATATTTTATTTAATTTGGTTTTATAACTGACAAGGTAGATAGCGTCTATCCAAATAATTTGAAATCAAGTTACTTTTACTTTAATTATATATTATCCAAAATAAATGGATAAAACATTCTCTGTGTAAATAAACAAAGTATTTTTACTTCGTCTGGTAAAGCTAAGCGTCAAGCGGGATTTTCAGGAGAGACGGATCTCTTTCTGTCTATCCATGTCGGAAGATATATTCCATTGAAAATGGAACTAAAATAAAATATACACACAATTAATACTCGAGCTACGGCAGGTTTTTGATAGATATGTCTAAGCTATAAGGAAGTGGCTGTTTTTATACATAATAGGATATTTGACTTGGAAAATTGCTAAATTATAGATGTTTTGATCTTATAGGGTTGTTTCGATATTTTTCAGAGTTAAAATCTCGACATATGGAATTGATATTTTTTAAAAATATGAGACATTCATCTCAAATATCCTGATGTTTTAATTTATCCAATTTCACCCTACATTCTTTGATTTTTATTTATTATTTTCTTCAATTGTTTATATAAATTAGAAGTGGCATAGTTGTGTATAACAAAGAAATTTACAAGTCTATGTATTAAAGTCAAGGTAAAAAATTCTTATGGAAACCAAATTAATCTGGAATGTAATATTCGAATACACATTTGGGATTTTTCTTAATTAAATTTTTATCAAATGAAAGAATAAAGTTTGATAAGTGGTGTATTTCTTTTCTTATATATTTTGATTGATTTTTATATTCTAATTGAAATGGAGTTTTAAGTGTATTTTGTTTTCCCGCATATAATGTTTGTATTACAAAACCAGGGTTTCACTTCAATAAATTTACAAATGTCATTAATTTATTTTAATTGTAATTCAGTTATTACCGAAAAATTACCTAAAACAGTACTGCATATCTCTCAAACCGCAGTCTGGTACAGAGGCGCTGATAGGTAAGGCAAAGAAATACTTTGCATAGGGGCCCGGGAGGCTTCATTTTTTTTTACCCAAACTATCTGACCTACTCGAAAGTGTAAGTTCCAGACCATCTGTTAAAATGGCCTGGAAGTGACACCACATTTAGACCGGAACCCAATGGGGGCAGCATCCACAGGGACTGTACCTTTCTTCACCTACCCCAACATCTCAGAAGGACTTACGAGCCCACATATTTAACGTTCCCGTGCTCCGTATGAACACATAGACAGTTTGGGCAGAGCTGAGAATCAAAATTTGATCATCCGAGTGCAAGCAATCCCCGTGCACTAACAACTGGACTATTCCGCCACCCGGGCCTCCTTGTTGCCTAAACTGTTTGTGAAAATAGATCAATAATTTGTAATATAGGGAGGGGTGCACATTTGTTGCATAGGGCCCCAAAATTCTGACGGCGGCTATGTTCAGGTTCACTCTGTATTAATTATATCAGCTGTATTAAGGTATATTTATTGTAATAGACTAAATGCTTTTTATACAGATTTCTGTTTATCGAAGTTTACCTTACAATATATAAATTAATTTAATGTTTTTACGTATGGTATAGTGTAATCCATTCTGTCTAAAGCTTTTGGAAAAAAATATATTTATTGCTCAATATTAATTATGTTTTAAATTAATTTTTTTCATTTCTTACCCCATTTTAGTTCGACATCTGATAATCTGGAACCACTTTGTCTTAAATGTAACCTAGATAAAATATATGTCATGAAGCTTTATATTTGCAAAATTTGGACGCCGGTTTTCTGTCACCCAAAATTATTTTATCATGACTGATCCATCATCATGACTGTTATCATGACTGATCTGTCCTTCTCAAAATTAAACAAGAAAGATCAATCATGCATAAAGCATTGATCATGAAACACATTCCAACTTCAATGCAATTTTATGCAAACATCTCTCAAATCCGATACATTCCTCGGTAATATTTTTAAAATTATCAGAATACTACATTAATTTATTATATTTGAAAACTTCATCGAAGAAAATAAATTTCATTCAAATGACGACATTGAAATATAAATTGCCTGGTTTAAACATCTCTAAAATGCAATACATTTCTCGGTAATATTTTAAAAATTATCACAATACTACATTAATTTATTATATTTGAAACTTCATCGAAGAAAATGAACTTCATTCAAATGACGGCATTGAAATATAAATTGCCTGGTTTAAACATCTCTAAAATGCGATACATTCCTCGGTAATATTTTTAAAGTTATCATAACACTACAACAATTTATTATATTTGAAAACTTTATCGAAAACAAATGAACTTTATTCAAATGACCTCATCGAAGTATAAATCGCCTAAGCAGCATTTCATTCATAATCATTTTTCCAATCGTTTAATTCATCACAACACTATAATAATTTATTTTATTTAAAAATTTGAAAAATTATTATCTACCATATTTATTTTAAAATGTGAAACCTTTCTCATATATAAAATAATTAAACTCTTGGAAAGATATTTATTATATAATATATCTCTTTTTTCTTTCTGGGGGATACAACGAGAGTCAGATTTTAATTGAATTTGTTTTTCTCCCTATATTAAATAATTTTTATTTAAAAAACTACCTAACATATTTTACTGAAATTTTTTTTATATATTTTATGAGATAATTTGAATATTTTCTAAAATTTTCGAAGCAATTTGTGAATTTTAAATTCGTTTAAAAAGTGTTTGAAACATTAGGTCCCATAGGATTCAATGTATTTCATTTTTTCAATCCGGGTTCGATAAAAAACCAATTGGGTGATATTAATCGTTTATATTCCTATAGGTCCCACAGACCGTCTGAAAACATACTAAAATTTCATTTTGATAAAGCCCTTTTTACGGCAGTTATCGTGCTAATGGACAGACAGACAGACAGACAGACAGAATGAATGAACAAAGTCATAAATACTTTCAACTATGTTGTAAAGTGTTAAAAACGAAATAATCGAAAACTTGTAAAGTTACTTGCTTTTTAAAAAGCAGTGTTAAAAGAGTTAATTTTCAAATCTATTAAAATGAAATAAAAATAGAAAATTTGCTGATACACATCTCTAACTGAGTCTGAAAAAGATTTGGTATGAAATTGATATGATGTTTTTAAATAATAATCTCAGGATGCATATAATTTTTTTTAAATCATTATGCATGTAAATTTTTAGTGTAGTTTAAAAAAAAACATTTGACTTTCGTACTTTCATGGATTTACACGTTTTAGTTATCCCTGTACACAAATCACAATTTTAAAATTATTTCTGAACTTTTTAAAAATAATTTATATGTGTACATTATAATTAACATTCTAAGTACTCGTTCGTGTGTGTGTGTGTGTGTGTGTAACGTAATATGAAGTAAGGGATATTTTAATTTTATTTTAAAAAAAGCATGTTATCAATATGGAATAGTTAATACCTGCAATTGCAGCAAGAAAATTTGCTATATGCCACAATAATGTGAGTTTCTATGGGGACTGATATATTAAGTGCTACTACTCAGCCGTCTAATTTATTAAAAATTAAACTCTTGAGAGATCTTCGCCTATAGAAGATATTCTCAAAGTTTGAATCAGGTTCTCATTGCAGATAAGGTAACTCCATCCATGAACATATAAAGCTGACTTAAAAGTTTAAATCAAATCTGAGATTCACAACAGCATTCCTATGAAGTAATTTAGATTATCAATGCTTTAAGTGGTATATTTATCAATACTTTACTGGTATATTATATTAAATATTTTGGAGTGTACTACAAGCAACAGATTTTGGGGCCATAGCCGGGTCCATTGTTTATAAAATGCAGTGGGTGAAATATCAGATAGTTGTGAAATATAGTAACTACATACATGAAAAATCTGATGTGGGCAACACATGACTTTCCTTATATAATGCAATAAATTTACTACTTTTACAGTACAAAAAATAGGTTTTTCGTATAGTAGATACTTATATTCCTTCCAAGATATTGAATTTTCGACAATTGGTCTTCATTTTCATTGATTTAGCGTCATTTTAATCCATTTGGCGAGATTTTCGTTAATTTGACAATATTTCAAAAAGTCGCCAAGTTGGCGACATTCCGCCAAATTCGTCGCCAAAATCTTGCCAAGCTTTACTGACGGAGAAATAAGTTATTCTTATAACAGATAAATGACTATTGGCGTTCAAATACAAAAGTATTACTCGAAGTATCTTTTCTCCTGAATGGAACGAGCTAGATCCACCAGAATGATGTCACCCAATTTATTGCATGGTATTACATATGAAAAGTGAACATGTTTCTCAATAGGAAATATATATTTTTTATTTTATATGACTTTTTGATAATGACTTTTTGATAATTTTTTTTAAAAATGTGCAATATCTCGAACATATATAGAACGGTGCAATATAGAACGGTTCATGTTAACTTTCTAAATTTTATGTTAATCGTTTTCTAATGAAACATTACATAAGAAATGTCTATTTGCGTTACTTTATTAGCGGTTTTGATTTTTTGACGATTTTTTCAAAATTTCACTCGAAAATTTAGGCTGGTTCTGAATATTCGATTACGTTTAAAAACAATATGCTTCCAGTGTTTACGGATTGTGATTTTTGTACCAAATTTGGTTCGAATCGGTCCATTCGTTCGTCAGTTATCGTCTCCACAGACCCACTGACACACACACAAACATCACTTCAAAAATGTTTGATTCGTGATCAAGGATGCTTGAAACGTGCTCTCCCATCGAAAACTCGAATTCGAATTTTCGACCCCGTCACAATACTTTACTTATACATTATGTATATAAGGAAAGTAATAATGCAATACTATTTAATAATTGTCATTTGTAATTGTAGCAAGAAAACATTAAAAACAGAATAAAAGTGTTTGATATTCATGTTTACAAGATTTTATATGTTGTTGAAAACTTGAAAGTAAGAGGAACTCGAATTCTACACAAAATAATACTGATGATTAAAATGATTTTAAAAATGCGAGCAAGATGAATTTATAATGAATCGGATTTTTAAAATCTATCTAATCCAAAGAAAAATACCCAGCTCGCTGAAATATTTCAAAAATTACATTATGTTCTCAAATACGAATCGTAGTTTGAATGCCTTTCTGTAATTATACATACGTAAATAGAAAAAGATGCTTTACTTACATAGAAATGTTTTCATCCGTAATACGATGAAGACAAAAAAAAAATAAATCTCCGTGTTTTAGAACACATAAACAGCAAATTAATGAAAATCCTCTTTCTGAAATACATAATTTGAAATTGTTTAAAAAATTATATCCAGCTAAATTACCTCGCGTGAATCTCTGCTTCTTGAATGACATATCTCACAACGTATGTGTGTTACGTCACATTGGCTCCGCCTCCTGTCCCGCCCATACTTACTATGAGGACCCCGTCTCAATATATGCAGCCTGGACCCCAGTTCGGTAGTATCCACAGGGACGGTAAACTTCTTCCCCTACCACCAACTTCTCGGAAGGATTTACGGATCCATATATTTAACGTGGCCGCACTTTGCATGAACACGGGGACTGTTTGGGCAGAGCCGGGAATTGAATTCGGGTCGTACGAGTATAATCCCCGCTAGCTAACCACTTGGCTGTCCACCCTTCTCATGACTAATTTACACGTGAGTATGAATAAGTGAATCTGCTCGTATTCATAAGTTGGTAAAAGCACCCAATTTTAACTGAGGTGACTGCATTAACTGATTTTATGATTTTAACTGGTGCTGTTAATTCAGTGTCTAAAACATTGTGCTATAGATCTTGCACATTTTTACCATGAAAGAAGTAGAAGCATTGCATTACGTAGGGAAAGTTATATGCTGCCCAAAACAGATTTTCTTAGTTTTGAAATAGAAAATTCTCGTTTGCCGAAAAATCGGAGATTTGTTGGATATAAGCGGACGTGGGTAATTTTTAGATACCAAAGTGGACGGCTGGCATTCCTAGAAAAAAGTAAAGGTCATATGGCCCATTCACACGGTGATTTGGTCGAAAAGCCCTGCTACGCATTCATAGCGCAGTTAGACCTCCAGAGACTCACATACTGGCCAATTTAATCCATTTATACTCTGCGGGTTGTTTCACTCTATATTTATAACCATCTCGTTACGGCTTTATGTTTGACCTTCCACGTGCTTCCACAGAATCTGTTAAACATGCATTTCTATTTGCTTTTGAAATGGAATTAAATTGGTACATGTGTAAAAAGGCGGGAAAATTACGACTGGGTTTCGCTTATGAATGCACGAAGGTCAGCCAGTCTTTTCTTAAAAGGGAAGTACTCAGCTGTAACGTAATAGAGGATGTTAGTTGGTTGCTTTGTTTGGCACGACAAATTTGATATGCGCGGTGCAAAACTATAGTAAGGACTTCGTCTTTTGTGTTGATTCCAAATGCATTTGAGTAATTAGTGTCTGTATTCATGTAATTGTTTTATTCAAACAAACCGCACTTGCTACATTTGTATTTCTTTGTAATTTTTCACAGTGCAATGGCGAAGCTAATAATTTTAATTTGACGGGAAGGAGGGTTTTTAATATCACAATTTCCAGGATTTCGTTTTCTTTCTGTATTACTATCATTTTAATCATGTTACTTTCTCTATATACGTAGTATATGGCAAAGGGGAAATATTGCAACGCGGTTGAAAATTTGAATTCGAGTTTTCGATGGAAAAGCACGTTTTAAGCATATCGGAACTCGAACCGAACGTTTTTGAAACGATGTATGAATGCATGTATATGTTACCGCTAACGTGTAGAAATCAGTTATTCTACAGATTATCTAGGTAATGTGCAGATTAACTAGGGTGATCCGTTAAAGTGCCGAAAATTGTTTCATTTCTCAAATTACCTAGGTAATCTGCAAATTACCTAGATAATCCGCACATTACCTACTAGGCACTCGTTAAAGTGAAAATAAGATCTTTGCTGGAACAACAGCAACGTGTCTAAAGAATCAAGTTAATACAATCAAACAATCAACAAATTAGTTGATAGAATCAATCATCAATCAATTAAAAAACTGTAATACAAATAATCAAATGGTTTAAAATATTATTACAATTAAGGAAATGAATTTGCAAAACATATGATAAAATTATGCTTACTTATTAGTGCAATCTAGGGATTGGTGACACTTTGAATTACATAGCAATTGGTTTTTGTGACAAGCACATCTATTTGTGGTACATTTAGATTTGCAGTCACATTTTCTGAAAGCCTGCCCAGTAAAATTCACGCGCTAACAGGCAGAAACGAATGTGAAAACAGAATTAGCTATGCTACGCGCTGGCAGCCGACGCAAATTATGAGAAATAAAAACAACCGGCGACGACAAGATGCTGGCGAAACCAAATTAAAAGTGGAGGTAGAGGGGGAAAGAGTAGGGAAAGGAAATGAGAGAAACAAACTTTTGAACTTTAACGATACGGAAGCCGTTAATGTGCACATTACCTAGGTAAAATGCGGGAAAACTCTCGATTCCGCACGTTAATGCAGCAAATAAGTTAATCTGCAGATTAGCTAGGTAATGTGCACATTAACGGCTTTCGAGCTTTAGCGGTAAAATATATATGTCTGTGGATGTGATGTCACGTGAACGAATGGGGGCGTTCAAAAAAAAATAAATAAAGGTACAATTATTATATCTAGTTAATTTGTCAAAGCAGGTGTTTAGTGCATTTTTATTTTCAATTATCTGTGACAATTATTATAATATGAAATTCGAATCTACCGTTACGTAAATATAACTTCAATTTTCATGTCATGTTATATAAAATAAGGTAGCTGAAATAATTTACTTTAATTGAGAACTTTAAAGTATTTTACTGCTAAAATTCCACTTTTTTCAGTCATTACATTCCGTCATTGCCAATTTTAAGCAGTATATTTTTAATTTATAAAACTCCCCAATCCCCCACTCTTTGGAATTCAATAACGCGTTTGAAATGAATTTTTGATGCAAATTCTGTATTTATCTTTTACTATCGCATGCAATTGCGCCTTATTATTTTTTTTTATTGAAATCGCATTGAATACACCATTAAGTGTTCAACTCTTTTACGAAACGAAATTCGAAGGAGAAGCTGTGCATTGAATGTTTGCTTTCTAACGAGTTCCCGATGAGCTGCCTTAAATGTCGAGCAAAGAGAAATAAATATCCGTTTTCAGACTGATGCATTTATATTTGCCTTTTTATTTTAATAAATATTTAGCATCCCTCTTTCGGATTTATTTAGTTCCTTTTATAGATTGGGGTTCTTCTTTTTCATTGAAATCTGAAAACTATAAATGCACATTATACCTGTGATGTCCTGCAATATATACATTTTTATTTTATCATACGTAGTATTGAGAAAGTACTGTTTTCACGAAAATTTTCGATTTCGAAATTTTGATGCCAATATATGTTTTAAGACATCCTGAACACTTTTTGTCTATTTTTGAAGTGATGTCCGTCTGTCTGTATGTATGTCTGTGGTAGATTTCTTGTGTACACCATAGCGGCTACAAATATTAATGGATTTTCACGAAACTTTATATCCGGCTTTGTTATCAAAAATAGAAGAACTAGATAGAATTTTTTTTTTTTAAATTCGAGTGAAAACTTCGAAATTTATTTGAAAATTTATATTATTTTAACATGGCAGCATAAGATAAAATTTGATATAATCATGCATAAAAGGGTTTATTTATGTCTCAATGATATTATAGTTTCAATCATTGTTGTGAAAAATAGCCGTGATACAATTTCTGTCTTTCAGTATTTTAAATTGGATAAATTTAAAAAAGTTATTTTTATATTTATAAGTCAAACGTGTTTTTTAATAGTAATTTAAAATTTTATTCCCTTTTGATTTAAATAGCTAGTATTAATTGTGCAGCCGTAATATAAATAATACTGTAATTTCAGGAGCATCAAAGCTATTTTGCAGATGTTTATAAGCATTTGGTTTCTCAAAATATTTCAGATGAATGCTTGTTATTGCTATTAAATATGTAGCAATAATTGACAAATATCTATTTAATTCATTAATTTTGTTTTGAAAAGTTATTATATTGCAGTATTGATCCTCCTCGCTTGTACTAATAGAAAAAATCTGATGTGAGCAGCACTTGACTTTCCCTGCAGACTCAAATTCATTTTTTTTCTTTATTTCTTTAATAATTCATTAGATTGAGTTTAACTGCACAAAATAACACTAAATCTGCATTTTTTATTTAAATTTTGTTTTCATTTGGTAATTGGACACTTTTCCGAAAGCGACTTAACAAAATGCAAGAAATCTCAAATATCTTGAGAACGGTTAGTCCAAGAGTAATAGAGTTGTTTTTATTGTTTAATAGCAATACTTTCCTTATACATTATGTATATAAGGAAAATAATAATGTATAAGGAAAGTATTGTGACGGGGTCGAAAATTCGAATTCGAGTTTTCGATGGGAGAGCACGTTTCAAGCATCCCTGATCACGAATCGAACATATTTGAAGTGATGTGTGTGTGTGTGTCAGTGAGACTGTGGAGACGATAACTGACAAACGAATGGACCGATTCGAACGAAATTTGGTACAAAAATTATAATCCGTAAACACTGGAAGCCTATTGTTTTTATACGCAATCGAATGTTCAGAACCCCCCTAAATTTTTGAGTGAAATTTTGAGAAAATCGTCAAAAAATCAAAACTTCTAATAAAGTTACGCAAATAGACATTTCTTATGTAATTTTTCATTGCAAAACGATTAACATAAATTTTAGAACGCTAACATGAACCATTCTTGAGATATTGTACATTTTTCAAAAGAATTATTAAAAAGTCATGTAAAATAAAAAAAAAATATTTCCTATTGAGAAACATGTTCACTTTTCATATGTAATACCTTGCGATAAATAGGGTAACATCATTTTCGTGGATCTAGCTCGTACCATTCATGAAAAAAGGCACTTTGAGTAATACTTTTGTATTTGAACGCCAATAGTCATTTATCTGCTGTAAGAATAACTTATTTCTTCGTCCATAACGCTTGGCGAAATTTTGGCGACGAATTTGGTGGAATGTCGTCAACTTGGCGACTTTTTTAAGTGTTGCTAAAGTAACGAAAAACTCGCCAAATGGATAAAAATGACGCTAAATCAATGAAAATGACGACTCATTGACGAAAATTCAATATCTTGAAAAGAATATAAATATCTACTATAAAAATAATCTATTTTTTTTTACTGTAAAGGTAGTAAATTTATTGCATTATATAATGAAAGTCATGTGCTGCCCACATCAGCTTTTTTATTTTATTATCGGTAGTATTAGTTTCAATTATCCAAAGGTTTGAATTCTGACTCTGACCTTGTGAGGAAATTTTACCGTTTCATTAAACGCGATGTATTGATTTAATGTTTTATGTTCTGCACTATACAGATTTAAAAATCCCATGTGTGCAGCAAATGACTTTCCTTACAGACTCAAATTCATTTAGCCCTTATGTATTTAATATTCATTAAATTGAGTTCAATTGCATGAAATAACGTACGCATAATTATTTGAAATGACATAGAATTTTCACTTTTAATTCAATTTTTGTTTTCATTTGGTAACTGAACGTATTTGCAAACGCAACGTAGTAAAAATGCAAAAATGCAAAGAAAAAAAAAAAAAAAAAAAAAAAAAACCTCAAATCTCAAGATTGGCTAGTCTTAGCGTAATAGGGCTGATCTTATTCTTTTCATGGTTAAAAATTACGAATAAAACAAGCTTCAATTTACACATTTGAGCATGTGTAGTTTTTCATTTAAGATTTTAACGATTTTTGCGGGCCATTTTGTAAAAAATGCCAGTTTTTTTTCCCAAACCGTTCCAAAATCTAATCAGCACCAGAGTAACCTACAAGGTACTTATTTACCAAATTTTGTGCAATTTGATCAATTAGTTTTTAGCTAGATTCGATACATGCGATTTTTGAGGGTCATTACCCAAACAAAAGTCAAGTTCTTTTATCCAGAATCGTACCAAAATATAATCAGCACCAGGGTCGCCTACAAGTGACTAATCTATAAAATTTTATAAAATTTGGTCAATTAATTTTTCAGTTAGAGTGGATATATATACATTGCGCAGACAGACACACATATACAGACGTCACGTTAAGAATATTTTATTCGTGTTCTAGAGGTCCCAAAACGTGGTGTAGATCCGTCGAAAACTCGAGTCACGATTTTCGACACGATTCCCATACTTCCCTATACATTGCCATGTATTGTAGGGAAAGTAAAAATACCTTTGATATCTCTTCAATTTAAGGAAGTTCTTGCAAAGCGTTTTTGATGTCAATTCCTTATCTAGCTTCTTAAAATCGTCTGCGATTGCATTTTATTATTTCTGTTGAAATACGAACCGATAACATCATTCAGTATTCCAAGTTTTTTAAGAGTGGAATTCCATGGAACAAAAATAAATAAATAAATGCACCGAATATTTATTTTTAACGATTCCTCGAATAAGTTGCCTTTAACGTCAAGAAAATAAATATCTGATTTCGGCGAAATACCTACAGTTGATCCTTTTCATACTGAAATATTTTCGTAGATATAAATACTCCATTTTGATTGAAAACCTAAATTTTTTTTTTCTTATTTGCAACATGTTTTACATTATTATCGTGATGTTTTGTAATAGAATTTTGCTCAATTCAGTTATTACTTTTCTAAAGTAAGCTACTCAGTATTTTTTTAATTAGATGCATATGATTTTTTTATTTGAAAGTTCAATGTGTATTTAATTTTATTCTCATTTGATATGAATATTAAGTGTGTCATTGCAATATAAAAAAATCTGATGTGGGCAGCACATGACTTTACTTATATAATGCAATGAATTTACTACATTTACAGTAAAAAAAAAAATATTATTTTTATAGTAGATATTTATATTCTTTCCAAGATATTGAATTTTCGTCGACGAGTCGTCATTTTCATTGATTTAGCGCCATTTTTATCCATTTGGCGAGATTTTTGTTAATTTAGCAATATTTAAAAAAGTCGCCAAGTTGGCGACATTCCACCAAATTCGTCGCCAAAATCTCGTGAAGCGTTATATACGGAAAAATAAGTTATTATTACAGCAGATAAATGACTATTGGCGCTCAAATACAAAAGTATCACTCAAAGCATCTTTTTCATGAATTGAACGAGCTACATCCACCAGAATGATGTCACCCAATTTATCGCATGGTATTACATATGAAAAGTGAACATTTTTCTCAATAGGAAATATTTTTTTTTTATTTTATATGATTTTTTGATATTTTTTTGAAAATGTAAATTCCTCGAAAAGGGTTCATGTTAGCTCTCTAAAATTTATGTCAATCGTTTTCTGATGAAAAATTACATAAGAAATGTCTATTTGCGTAACTTTATTAGAGGTTTTTATTTTTTGACGAGTTTTTCAAAATTTCACTGGAAAATTTAGGGGGATTCTGAACATTCGATTGTGTATAAAAACAGACTTCCAGTGTTTACGGATTGTAATTTTTGTACCAAATTTCGTTCGAATCGATTTATTCGTTCGTCAGTTATCGTCTCCATTGACACACACACACACACACAGACAGACATCACTTCAAAAAATTTCGATTCGTGTTCAGAGATGCTTGAAACGTGCTCTTCCATCGAAAACTCGAATTCAAATTTTCGACCCCGTCGCAATACTTTCCTTATACATTATTGTATATAAGGAAAGTAATATCTGATGCGGGCAGCACTTGACTTTAGAGACTTAAATTTATATTTTCTTTATTTCTTGAATAAATCATTAAATTGAGTTTAATTGCACGAAATAACACTGAATTTGCACTTTTTATTCAATTTTCGTTTTTATTTGTTAACTGGCCATATTTTCTAAGGCGGCGTAGCAAAAACACGAAAAAACTAAAGTATCTCGAGAACGGTTAATTCTAGAGTAATGGGGTTGGTCTTATTCTTTTTATCGTCAAAATTTACGCATATAACAAGCATTTAATTGATAAATTTGGAATAGGTTTCTATTTTAGATATTGACAATTTTTGCGAGCCATTCCGCAAATTTTTTTTATCCCGAATAGTACCAAAATCTAATCAGCACCAGGGTCAAATTAATAGTACGGCAAAATTTTTGCCATCAATAATAGTAATTTCACGGGTCTCGACGCTATTTTTACTTTTCTAACATAGTATAATGTATAGGGGCATAGTATAGTCATAATGTACAGTACATGTATTGAGACAGGGTCGAAAATTTGAATTCAAGTTTTCAATGAAAAGCCAGTTTTAATAATTCTCGAACTTGAATCGAACGTTTTTACGGTGATGTCGGTGTGTATTTATTTATGTATGTATGAATTTTAGTGTGTGTATGTGTGTGCATGTTAGTGTGTGTGTGTGTATGTTAGTGTGTGTGTGTGTGTATGTTAGTGTGTGTGTGTGTATATGTTAGTGTGTGTGTATGTTAGTGTGTGTGTATGTTGGTGTGTGTGTATGTTGGTGTGTGTGTATGTTAGTGTGTGTGTTGTGTGTATGTTAGTGTGTGTATGTTAGTGTGTGTATGTTAGTGTGTGTATGTTAGTGCGTGTGTATGTTAGTGTGTGTGTATGTTAGTGTGTGTGTGTATGTACGTGTGTATGTGTATGTCCGTGTGTACGTGTATGTCCGTGTGTACGTGTATGTCCGTGTGTATGTGTCCGTGAGTCTGTTCAAGCGATATCTCATGGACGAATAAAGCGTTTTGAAAAGAAAAATTGGTCCGATTATTTCAATCGGTTATTAGTGGAACCCTGTTTATTTTAAGGTAGTGAAATGTTTGCAAAACTCCCTCCCCCATTTTGAAATGAAATTTTGAAAAAAATCATCGAAAAATGAAGACCTTTAATAAGGATAAATAAACGATACATTCACTTGTAGTTTTTGATTAGAAAACGAATGACATTCTCAAGATATTGCAAGTTTTATTTAAAAAAAAAAACTTTTCACTAAAATTACGTAAAATAAAAATATTTAGTATTATCAAATGTGTTCTATTTCCATATGCAATGGTTATGCAATAAATCTGTTAACAACATTCTGGTGGATCTAGTTTGTTCCACTTACGAGAGAAATTATTTTTTGTGATAGTTTTTACATTGTAACCAAAGAATTCATCCATAGTTTTTATTTCACGGGATACTCATTTCAATTGCAGTTTTATGAAGGTTTTATTAAGTCATTTTGTTTAGCCTAATAATCTGCCTGAAGCACCCAATTTCACTTTTGATATTAATTCAATGCCGAAAACATTGTGTAAAGGTCTTTGCTGCCCCAACTGGGAATCGAACCCTGGATCTAACTGGCCAGCCGACGCTCTACAGTTGAGCTATCGGGACGAAATTCCAAGCTTTTATTGTCGAAGTGGGCGCTGCAATTGTGCTGTAGATTTTAAACACCATTATATATCTCTGTGATAAAAGTAAAGTCTACATTATGTAGGAAATGTTATGTACTGTTTACGTCTGATTTTTAAGATTTGCATAATTATACTTTTGCTCTGAATTATGATTTGATATCAATTCTTTTTATTCTTTTACTTAATGTTTAATGATGGCGGGAAGTTTCAATTTAATTTATAAATTCGGCTGTGAAACATTACTAGATTGGTTTTACTCAATCCTTCTCGCATAAAATTATGAAAAATATCTGATGACATGTCGTTTCTATTCTGCTCATGACCTTTCTGCTCATGACCTTTCTGCTCATGATCTGACTTTTTTGATCATGACTTTTTTGCTCATGACTCGAGACGTTTTTACTGTGTCAAATTTGCTTTTTTGTTCCCTGCAATACATAGTAATGTATAGGATCTACACATTTTGAGCATTCTAGAACACGCATATGCGCGCGCGCGTGTGTGTGTGTGTGTGTGTGCACGCGCACTCCAATTAAAAAAATCTGATATGGACAGCACATGACTTTCCCTGCAGACTTATATCCACGTTCACTTTATTTTATTTAAATTTAATTCACTTTTAATTCAATTTTCGTTCTCATTTGGTAACTGAACTTATTTTCAAAGGTGGCGTAGAAAAAATACGGAAAAACTGAAATATCTCGAGAACGGCTAGTCCTAGTGTAATGGAGTTGGTCTTATTCTTTCTTCGTTAAAATTTACGTATAAAACAAGTATTTAATGGCTATATTTGAGCACACGTAGATTTTTGCGGGCCATTTCGTAAAAAAAGACAGATTGTTCTTTTCCGAATCGTACTAAAATCTAATAAGCAACAGATCATCCTACAAGTAACTCATCTACCAAATTTTGTGAAATTTGGTCAATTAGTATTTTAGCTGGAGTGGATACATGAAATTTTTATGGGCCATTTCGCAATAAAAGGCGGGTTCTGTTTTTACGAATCCTACCAAAAACTGTTCAGCACCAGGGTCTAACCCAAGAGACTTACATACAAATTTTAGGAAATTCGGTCCATTATTTCAGTTAGAGTGGATACATATATTGCACAGACACACAGACAGACACACAGACAGATACACAGACACACAGACAGACACACAGACAGATACACAGACACACAGACAGACAGACACACACACAGACGTCACGCTAAAAATAGGTTTTCGTATTCTAGACGTCTCGAAACGTGTATCTATTATATATACTAATTGCCAAGTGTCCGTCTGTCTGTCTGTCTGTCCGTCTGTCTGTCTGTCCGTCTGTCTGTCACGCTTTTTTTAGGCACTTCCCGAATAGATAGAGACTTGCAATTTGGTACACGGCTCGGCCGTTCGATAAAAACCCCTGGAAAAATCGAATTTTTCGAAAACGTTCTGTAGAGGGGGGTGCCCCACACCAAAACGTTCGAAAAGTGAAATGACGGGAAAGCATGCTTTGCAATGAGATAGAGACTTCAAATTTGGTGTATGGGTAAATCGTTCGAAAGGAAGAAAGTGTGCAATTTCAGATTTCCAATATTTCCTACTTAAGGGGGGGGGGGGTGCAGCACACCAAATCATTCGAAAAGTGGAATGATAGGAGAGCATGCTTTGCGATGAGGTACAGACTTCAAATTTGGTGTATGGGTAAATCGTTCGAAAGGCAGAAAGTGTGCATTTTCAGATTTCCAATATTTTCTACTCAAGGGGGTGCCGCACATCAAAACGTTCGAAAAGTGAAATGATAGGAAAGCCCGCTTTGCGATAAGATAGGGACTTCAAATTTGGTATATAGGTAAACCGTTAGAAAAGAAGAAAGTGTGTAATTTCAGATTTCCAATATTTCCTACTTAAGGGGGTGTCGCACACAATGTTCGATTTTCCGAATAAATGAGAAACGGCCCCTTTAAAATTTGATAGAGGCTCAATATTTTAAATATAGACTAATCATTTGATGAAAACACCCAAAACGAATATAATTTTTCAAAAATGTTCGTTTAAGGGGGTTTTCCAGAGGAAAACGTTCGAAATGTGAATTGATAAAAAAAAACATGCTTCGAAATAAGATACAGACTTCAAATTTGGTGTACAGGTAGATAGTTCGAAAGGAAGAACATGTGCAATTTCAGTTTTCCGATATTTTGAACTTTTGGGGGTGCCTCAAAACTAAATGTTCGATTTGTCGAATAAATAAGAAACGCGAATTATTAAAAAATTTACATTATTCAGGGGTTGCTTAATGTGGGGCCGTTGATTTTCAACGGGTATGCGGCTAGTATATACTAATTGCCAAGTGTCCGTCTGTCTGTCTGTCTGTCTGTCCGTCTGTCTGTCTGTCCGTCTGTCTGTCACGCTTTTTTTAGGCACTTCCCCAATAGATAGAGACTTGCAATTTGGTACACGACTCGGTCGTTCGATAACCCCCCCTGGAAAAATCGAATTTTTCGAAAACGTTCTATAGAGGGGGTGCCCCACACCATAACGTTCGAAAAGTGAAATGACGGGAAAGCATGCTTTGCGATGAGATAGAGACTTCAAATTTGGTATATGGGTAAATCACTCGAAAGGAAGAAAGTGTGCAATTTCAGATTTCCAATATTTTCTACTTAAGGGGGGGTGCAGCACACCAAAACGTTCGAAAAGTGAAATGATAGGAGAGCATACTTTGCGATGAGATAGAGACTTCAAGTTTGGTGTATAGGTAATCTATCTATCATAAATTTACATATAAATCTGTCTACATGATTCCTGGTCCCATAATTAACACACCCCAGTCTATTATTATACATTATTTGCATTATGTGCAAATGTACAGTAACAAATCTGGTATACATTCGTATAATTAATTAATATCTACCAGAAAAGTCTTAATAGATAAAATATGTCATATTCCAGGTGACAATGATCATTGTTAACATTTAGAAATGTAGAAATTTTCTGATTAGAAGGGAAAATTCCAATTGAAGTTTATTACTTGGATTATTAGTCATTTGAATCCTAAACTGTCCAAACTTCTAATCTATTATTATTATTATCTGTATATACTAATTGCCAAGTGTCCGTCTGTCTGTCTGTCACGCTTTTTTCAGGTACTTCCCGAATAGATAGAGACTTGCAATTTGGTGCACGGCTCGGTCGTTCGATAAAAACCCCTGGAAAAATCGAATTTCCGAAAACGTTCTATAGAGGGGTGCCCCACACCAAAACGTTCGAAAAGTGAAAAGTTGAGAAAGTATACTTTGCGATGAGATAGAGACTTCAAATTTGGTGTATAGGTAAATCATTCCAAACGAAGAAAGTGTGCAATTTCAGATTTCCAGTATTTTCTACTTAAGGGGGTGCCGCACACCAAAACGTTCGAATAGTGAAATGATCGGAAAGCATGCTTTGCGATGAGACAGAGACTTCAAATTCGGTGTATGGGGAAATCGTTCGAAAGGAAGAAAGTGTGCAATTTCAGATTTCCATTTTTTTTACTTAAGGGGGTGCCGCACACTAAAACGTTCGAAAAGTGAAATAATAGGAATGCATGCTTTGCAATGAGATAGAGACTTCAAATTCGGTGTATGGGTAAATTGTTCGAAAAGAAGAAAATGTACAATTTCAGATTTCCAATATTTTCTTCTTAAGGGGGTGTCGCACACCAAAACGTTCGATTTACCGAATAAATGAGAAAAAGCGCCTTTAGAATTTGATAGAGGCATAAAATTTGGTATATGGGCTAATAATTTGACGAAAACTCCCAAGACGAATACAGTTTTTCAAAAATGTTCGTTTAAGGGTGTGCTCCAGAGTAAAACGTTCGAAAAGTTAATTGATAAGAAATCCATGCATTGGAATAAGATAGAGATATTAAATTTGGTGTAAGGGTAGATAGTTTGAAAGGAAGAAAGTTACAATTTCAGTTTACCAATATTTTCTACTTTAGGAGGTGCCGCACACCAAAATGTTCGATTTTCGGAATAAAGGAGAAACGCTCCTTTTAAAACGTGATAGAGGCTTTATATTTGGTATATGGGCGAATCATATCATAGAAATCACAAAAAGAATAGAGTTTTTCAAAAATGTATGGCAAAGGGGGTGGGTACTCCACACAAAAGCATTCCCCCCACTGGGTTCCGGTCTAAATTGGGTGGCACTTCCCGACCGTCCAAACAGTTACCTTACACCTTTCTGGTAGGTCGGACGGTCTGGGTTTCAACAACAACACAAAAGCATTCGAAAGATGAAATACTAGAAAAGCATGCTTCAGGATGAGATAGAGACTTCAAATTTTGGTGTACGGGTAAAAAGTTGAAAAGGAAGAAAGTGTGCAATTTCAGTCTTCCAACATTTGCTATTGTAGGGGGTGCTTCTCACTAAAATATTCGATTTGCTGAACAAATGAAAAACTCCTCCTATACAATGTGATAGAAGCTTGAAATTTAGTATATGGGCTAACCATTTGACAAAAAAAAACCAAACATGAATACAGTTTGACAAAAATGTTCATTAACGGGATGCTACACAGAAAAACGTTCGATAGGTGAAGTGATAGAAAAAACATGCTTTTCGATAGAATAGAGACTTCAAATTTGGTGTACGGGTAGATAGTTTGAAAGGAAGAAAGCGTGAAATTTCAGATTTCCAATATTTGCTACATTAAGGGGTGCCGCACACTAATATGTTCGATTTTTCGAATATATTGAGGCAAGTTTCTTTTTAAATGTGATAGAGGCTTGATATTCGGTATAAGAGCCAATCATCTGATACAAAACCCAAGACAAAGAGAGTTTTTCAAAAATGTTCATTTACGGGTGTGCTTCTTCACAGAAAAAAGTTCCAAAGGAGAAATACTAATATAGGGGTGCCTCGGGATGAGATAGACTTTAATGTGGTGTAACGGTAAATAATTCGAAAGGAAGAAATGCGGAAATTTAGTTTCAAAATATTTTCTTCTTTAGGGGGTTCTGCACACCAACATATTCGATTTGTCGAATAAATGTGAAACACGAATTATTAAAAAATTTACATTATTCGGGGTTGATTATTGCGAGACCGTTGATTTTCAACGGGTATTCGGCTAGTATCCGTCTAAAACTCGAGTTGTGATTTTCGGCATGATTCCAATAGTTTCCCTATACATTACCATGTATTGCAGGGAAAGTAAAAATCTGATGTGGGCAGCACATGACTTTCCCTGCTGACTCAGATTCATTTTTATTCATTTCCTTAATAATTTATTAAATTGAGTTTAATTGCACAAAATAACACTAAATTTGCATTTCTAATTCAATTTCTGTTTTTATTTGGTAATTAGACATTTTTCTAAAAGTGGCATAACTAAATCGGAAAAAATCTCAAATATCTCGAGAATGGTTAGTCCTAGAGTAATAGAGTTTTTCTTATTATTTCCGTCATCAAAAATTACGTATAAAACAAGCATTTAATTGATATATTTGAACATACGTAGCTCTTTTTTAGATTTTGAGATTTTTGAGAGCCATTTCGTAAAAAAGGCAGGTTGTTCTTTTCCGAATAATACCAAAATCTAATCAGCACCAGAGTATCCCTCAAGTAACTTATCTATCAAATTTTGTGAAATTTGGTCAATTACTATTTTAGCTAGAGTGGATACATGAAATTTTTACCGGCCATTTCGCAAAAAAATGCGGGTTCTGTTTTTACAAATCGTACCAAAACTAATCAGCACCAGGGTCCTACCAAATTTTATGAAATTCGGTCCATAAGTATTTGAGTTAGAGTGGATACATGCATTGCACAGACACACAGACAGACAGACACAGAGACAGACAGACAGACAGACACAGAGGCAGACAGACAGACAGACACACAGACAGACACACAGACGTCACGCTAAAAATAGTTTTTTCGTATTCTAGAGGTCTCGAAACGCGTAGATCCGTCGAAAACTCGAGTTGCGATTTTTGCATGATTCCAGTACTTTCCCTATACATTACCATGTATTGCAGGGAAAGTAAAAATCTGATGTGGGCAGCACATGACTTTCCCTGCAGACTTATATCCACGTTCTCTTTATTTTAATTAAATTCATTTCACTTTTAATTCAATTTCCGTTCTCATTCGGTAACCGGACTTGTTTTCAAAGGTGGTGTAGAGAAAATACGAAAAACTAAAATATCTCGAGAACGGCTAGTCCTAGTGTAATGGGGTTGGTCGTATTATTTTCGTCTTTAAAAATTACGTATTAAACGAGCATTTAATGGATATATTTGAGTATACCTAGTTCTTTAGTTTAGATTTTGACGATTTTTGCGGGCCATTTTGCAAAAAAAGGCAGGTTATTTTTTCCGAATCGTACCAAAATCTAATCAGCACCAGGTTGGCCTACAAACGACTTATCCACCAAATTTTGTGAAATTCGGTCCATTAGTTTTTCAGTTAGAGTGGATACAAGCTTTTGCGGGCCATTTCACAAAAAAGGCGGGTTCTTTTATTCCGAATCGTACCCAAAACTAATCAGCATTAGCCCCGCCCACAAGTGACTTACCTACAAAATTTTGTGAAATTCGGACCATTAGTTTTTTAATTAGAGTGGATACAAAATCTGCACAGACAGACAGACAGACAGACACACAGACACACAGACAGACAGACAGACACACACACAGACGTCACGCTAAAAATGGTTTTTTCGTATTCTAGAGGTCTCGAAACGTGTAGATCCGTCGAAAACTCCAGTTGTGATTTTCGGTATGATTCCAATACTTTCCCTATACATTACCATGTATTGCAGGGAAAGTAAAAATTTATAACATTTAGTAGTTAAGTAACTTAACCAATAGGTTAACTAGTGCTAGTTAGATTTAAGTGAAATTTGGACTAATAAATCCGGTGTTTTTTTCTCAAAATGATCCGACAAAATTTTAACAAAGACTAAATATCTTTAAAAACAGAATTCTTAGGAATGTTCTTAGAGACTTCTAAGGAAAGGGTCATAAATACACGTGTTAAGCCTATCTATAATAAAGTGACCACGCCTGATTCAATGAAATGGGATGCAGCGTCCTTAACGGAGAATTTGAAAAGTTAGGAAAATGAACCGGGAACAGTAGAAGGTGTACGATAAAAGCTGAGTATAAAGCTATTGAACATTCTCAAATTAGTAATGGACAGCAGGAACGAGCAAAACGTGTGTAATGAAAGCAATAAATAGCTGCCATACTTCATTGATCGGCCGAGTAAGACGAAATCGGGATCCCCCAACGTTTAACAATACTGTGACGAAGCTGATGAAGTACAATTGATATTTATTTCCTTACAAGTTTATTGGGGATGCTTAACGTCTTTCCTAGGAACCATGTTTACTGTTTCAACGATAATAAATAAAACGAGAAAAACAATTTAAAAATTCTGATTTTTCTGTAGAGTGAGTCCTGAGCCATCCATATCGGAATTTTCTTTTTAACGCCAACCATCAATAAGTCAGGTCAGTAGGGTGAGGAAAATTTGAAGCAACGTGTGTAAGCACAAATAAAATGGATAATGCAGCAATCAGCTGTTTAAAGAATACTTTGGATCCTCTTCGTCAGTGCAAGAAAACAGTCCAAAAAGGAATGGGCTCTCGTTCGTTCCCCTTTTGGGCTTCGGGACAACAAACCTACCAAATTTCACTATAATTGCCACACTCGTTCTTGAGATATCATAGTTAAAGACTGGCTGATGGACACATATATGCATACTTATAAACAGGCACCTCCTTTAAAACGTTCGATTCGAATTTAGGGTTGTCAATTAAAGTTTTCGGCCCTCTTACATTAATTACTCCCTATACAATATACTATGTATATAAAAAAAATAAAAAAAGAATTGGATGTGAACAGCATATGACTTTTTCTACAGTCTTAAATTAATAATCCATTAAATAGAGTATAATTGCTCAAAATGACACCGATATTTATTTGATATCATATTCAACTTGCAGTTTTAATACGTCTTCTTTTTACTTACCCTGCAATATATGGTAATGTTTAAGGAAAGTATTGGAATCGTGTCGAAAATCGCAATTCGAGATTTTGACGGATCTACAAGTTTTGGGACCCCTAGAACACGAGAAAACTACTTTTAGCATGACGTCTGTGTGTGTGTGTGTGTGTGTGTGTGTGCCTGTCTGTCTGTCTGTCTGTCTGTGCAAGGTATGTATACCCTCTGACTGAAAAAGTAATTGACCGAATTTGATAAAATGTGGTAGGTAAGTCACTTGTGGGTGATCCTGGTGCTGATTAGATTTTGGTACGGTTCGAGATAAAAGAACCTGCCTTCCTTATTTGCTAATTGGCCCGCAAAAATCGTATGTGTCCACTCTTTCTAAAAAAATCTGATGTAGGCAGCACATGACTTTCCTTATATAATGCAATGAATTTACTACTTTTAGAGCAAAAAAATAGCTTATTCTTATAGTAGATACTTATATTCTTTTCAGGATATTGAATTTTTGTCAATGAGTCGTCATTTTCATTGATTTAGGGTCATTTTTAACCATTTGGCTAGATTTTCGTTAATTTGGCAACATTTCAAAAAGTTCCGCCAAATTCGTCGCCAAAATCTCGCCAAGCGTTATGGAAGGAGAAATAAGTTATTCTTATAGCAGATAAATGACTATTGGCGTTCAAATACAAAAGTATTACTCAAAGTATATTTTCTCATGAATGGCACGAGCTAGATCCACAAAAATCATGTCACCCAATTTATCACATGATATTACATATGAAAAGTGAACCAGTAAATATACTTTTTTAATTTATGGGATTTTTTGACAAATTTATTTGAAAAATGTGCAATATCTTGAGAACGGTTAATGTTAGCGTTCTAAAGTTTATGTCAATCGTTTTTTAAGGAAAAATAACATAAGAAATGTCTATTTGCGTAAATATATTGAAGGTTTTGATTTTTTGATGATTTTTTCAAAATTTCACTCGAAAATTTAGGGGACTTCTGAACATTCGATCGCGTTTAAAAATAATAGGCTTCCAGTACTCACGGATTGTGATTTTTATACCAAATTTCATTCGAATCGCTTCATTCGTTCAGACTCACTGACACACACATACTTTCACAGACACACACACACACATACGCAGACATCACCTCAAAAATGTTCGATTCGTGTTCAGGGATGCTTGAAACGTTGTCTCCCGTAGAAAACTCGAATTCGAATTTTCGACCCCGTCACAATACTTTCCTTATACATTATGTATATAAGGAAAGTAAAAATAGTTGGTCAAATTAGTTCATTCCTTTTTTGGACTTCGGATTTGTTGGTTCTCTTGCACTGATGAAGAAGATCCAACGTTTCTTCGAAACAGCCGTATGCTGCATTATCATTTTATTAACACTTTACAACAAAGTTGAAAAGTGTTTATGACTTTGTTTGTATTTACAATCGCTGCTCAAGTTTTCCCTATCCTTTCGTACAAAGTGTATTTTACTTATAGATATATCAATAGGGCTCTGATGTATTCGAAACCTTTTTTTTTAGGAGTTTTATAAATAAACACCAATGCAATTTTAAAACATAACCTATTTCTTGCCGAATCAACGCATTTTCAGTCATATAAAAAATCCGTTAAAAATCACCCAGACGGATAGAAATTATTTTTTGACATCCATAGAATTTTCGAATTGATTTCTTCACCCCTTTTCTTATCAATAGCTCCGACAGCCTTATTAGGGTTATTAGGAGCGCTTGCAGTCTGAAGCTAAGCTTTTATTTTTGTGGTCAGCAGAAAAAGTATTTCTCGTCGGCCATTGCCCGAGCCGAGTTCTCTTTCTATTTGCTTGTCAGTGGTTTAGTTTTCGTGTTCAGTTTTTATTGTGACTCGATAATTTATCCAGTTTCAATTATCAAGAAAGATTTAAGAATGAAGAAATATTTGGACTGAGAGGTTATATTCGATTTTCTCATAATTTCGCTTAAATACACTCATGAACCTCGCTTATAATCCATTCTATATTAATACTTTAAAAATAAAGACAACCAAAAAATTGGACATAATTAAAAGTATTTTATTAAAATCTTCTTTTATGATGTACTAAAATTACGCAGCCATAGCGCTTTCGGGAATAACTATGCCATTAATCAGTGGCGAAGTGAAAATAAGTGGCGAATATGTGCGTAAATAGTTCGCCTCTTATTTTCACTTCGCCATTGATGAAGGGCATAGTAATTCCCGAAAGCGACTGGGTAATTTTAATACGTCGTATAAGGAGATTTTAAAAAAATACTTTTATGGCGGTTATGGTCTGTATATAAGCAGATGTTCGCCTCTTATTTTCACTTCGCCGCTGATAAAGGGCATAGTAATTCCCGAAAGCTCTATGACTGTGTAATTTTAGTACGTTGTATAAGGAGATTTTAATAAAAGACTTTTAATTATGGCGGTTATGGTCTGTATTTAAGCAGATGTTCGCCTCTTATTTTCACTTCGCCACTGATGAAGGGCATAGTAACTCTCGAAAGCGCTATGGCTGTGTAATTGTAGTACGTCGTATAAGGAGATTTTAATAAAATACTTTTATGGAGGTTATGGCCTGTATTTAAGCAGATGTTCGCCTCTTATTTTCACTTCGCCGCTGATAAAGGGCATAGTAATTCCCGAAAGCTCTATGACTGTGTAATTTTAGTACGTTGTATAAGGAGATTTTAATAAAAGACTTTTAATTATGGCGGTTATGGTCTGTATTTAAGCAGATGTTCGCCTCTTATTTTCACTTCGCCACTGATGAAGGGCATAGTAACTCTCGAAAGCGCTATGGCTGTGTAATTGTAGTACGTCGTATAAGGAGATTTTAATAAAATACTTTTATGGAGGTTATGGCCTGTATTTAAGCAGATGTTCGCCTCTTATTTTCACTTCGCCGCTGATAAAGGGCATAGTAATTCCCGAAAGCTCTATGACTGTGTAATTTTAGTACGTTGTATAAGGAGATTTTAATAAAAGACTTTTAATTATGGCGGTTATGGTCTGTATTTAAGCAGATGTTCGCCTCTTATTTTCACTTCGCCACTGATGAAGGGCATAGTAACTCTCGAAAGCGCTATGGCTGTGTAATTGTAGTACGTCGTATAAGGAGATTTTAATAAAATACTTTTATGGAGGTTATGGCCTGTATTTAAGCAGATGTTCGCCTCTTATTTTCACTTCGCCGCTGATAAAGGGCATAGTAATTCCCGAAAGCTCTATGACTGTGTAATTTTAGTACGTTGTATAAGGAGATTTTAATAAAAGACTTTTAATTATGGCGGTTATGGTCTGTATTTAAGCAGATGTTCGCCTCTTATTTTCACTTCGCCACTGATGAAGGGCATAGTAACTCTCGAAAGCGCTATGGCTGTGTAATTGTAGTACGTCGTATAAGGAGATTTTAATAAAATACTTTTATGGAGGTTATGGCCTGTATTTAAGCAGATGTTCGCTTCTTATTTTCACTTCGCCGCTGATAAAGGGCATAGTAATTCCCGAAAGCTCTATGACTGTGTAATTTTAGTACGTTGTATAAGGAGATTTTAATAAAAGACTTTTAATTATGGCGGTTATGGTCAGTATTTAAGCAGATGTTCGCCTCTTATTTTCACTTCGCCACTGATGAAGGGCATAGTAACTCTCGAAAGCGCTATGGCTGTGTAATTGTAGTACGTCGTATAAGGAGATTTTAATAAAATACTTTTATGGAGGTTATGGCCTGTATTTAAGCAGATGTTCGCCTCTTATTTTCACTTCGCCGCTGATAAAGGGCATAGTAATTCCCGAAAGCTCTATGACTGTGTAATTTTAGTACGTTGTATAAGGAGATTTTAATAAAAGACTTTTAATTATGGCGGTTATGGTCTGTATTTAAGCAGATGTTCGCCTCTTATTTTCACTTCGCCACTGATGAAGGGCATAGTAACTCTCGAAAGCGCTATGGCTGTGTAATTGTAGTACGTCGTATAAGGAGATTTTTATAAAATACTTTTATGGAGGTTATGGCCTGTATTTAAGCAGATGTTCGCTTCTTATTTTCACTTCGCGGCTGATAAAGGGCATAGTAATTCCCGAAAGCTCTATGACTGTGTAATTTTAGTACGTTGTATAAGGAGATTTTAATAAAAGACTTTTAATTATGGCGGTTATGGTCTGTATTTAAGCAGATGTTCGCCTCTTATTTTCACTTCGCCACTGATGAAGGGCATAGTAACTCTCGAAAGCGCTATGGCTGTGTAATTGTAGTACGTCGTATAAGGGGATTTTAATAAAATACTTTTATGGAGATTATGGCCTGTATTTAAGCAGATGTTCGCCTCTTATTTTCACTTCGCCGCTGATAAAGGGCATAGTAATTCCCGAAAGCTCTATGACTGTGTAATTTTAGTACGTTGTATAAGGAGATTTTAATAAAAGACTTTTAATTATGGCGGTTATGGTCTGTATTTAAGCAGATGTTCGCCTCTTATTTTCACTTCGCCACTGATGAAGGGCATAGTAACTCTCGAAAGCGCTATGGCTGTGTAATTGTAGTACGTCGTATAAGGAGATTTTAATAAAATACTTTTAATTATGGTCGTTACGGCTCGTATTTAAGTATATGTTCTCCTCTTATTTTCACTTCACCACTTATGCAGGGCAGTGTAATTCCCGAAAGCGCTATGGTTGTGTAATTTTAGTACGTCGTATAAGGAGATTTTAATAAAATACTTTTAATTATGGTAGTTACGGCTCGTATTTAAGCATATGTTCGCCTCTTATTTTCACTTCACCACTGATGAAGGGCATTGTAATTCCCGAAAGCGCCATGGCAGTGTAATTTTAGTACGTCGTAGAAGGAGATTTCAATAAAATACTTTTAATCATGGTAGTTACGGCTCGTATTTAAGCATATGTTCGCCTCTTATTTTCACTTCACCACTGATGAAGGGCATTGTAATTCCCGAAAGCGCTATGGCTGTGTAATTTTACTACGTCGTAGAAGGAGATTTTAATAAAATACTGTTAATTATGACGAATTTTTTGCTTGTCTTTATTTTTAAAGTTTTAATTATTTTAACGTGTTTCCATGCAATTTTATATTCTTTATTATACCATAAAGATGAGTGAGACTGGCTGCCAAAGGCATGAATTACACAACCCAAACAGCTTAAGATGAAATCTTGAAACTTATACAGCAAGTCACTTGCTGTATAAGTAATATACAAATTTTTTGTTTGATTTTCTTTTATTTTGTTTGAATAGTTATAAATACCGAACTCTTTTGTTTCAGCATTCTTCCAACTCTAACTCGAGAATGACTGGGCTAAATTCTCTTTTATACCGACGATACGCCCAAAAAAGAAATATCCTAAATTTTCTTAATTATCTTTAATGGTGCACAATCAAACGCTCTTGAGATATTTTGACTTAAAGTTACAGAAGACGATTTTTTTTTAAAATTTATATTTCATCCTTAAATTTATTTATAGTCCTTATTTCCGTCGCAGTAATTATGGTGATCGAAATACGTTTCAAATACTGAAATCAGTTGTCGGTTATTCTTCAAACCAAACCATTGAAAATTAATGCCATAACTAGCTGCGGTGATTAAATATAGAAACCAGTTTCATAGCAATCAGTTTTTTTTTAGAATTCTGCTCCCGCGCAGTGAGCGCAGAAGTCGCAAAGTAATAAAAAGGGGTCGAAGTTCAGCATGGGAAGGTCAAATGGGTCCATTGCAGAGTGAAAAATACAACGTATAATTTGCATTAAGATTGGACCAAGAGCCGCTAAGATAGATAAAAACTCAGATTTAGAGGCCTCCACTTCCCCTTTCCCTCAGTCCCCCCCCCAAGAATAAAAAAATAGTAAAACCAAGAAGTTTACACCACTTTTAGCGCCAAGTTAACCCCTGAAGATATCCTGAACCAGGGTTCAACAAAGTGGTCAATATCGACCCCGATTTCGATATGACATTTTTATGGGTCCATACGGGCTCAGAGGATGTTTGGAAGTCGATGGAAAAGTCAATTAAAAATCACTAATATAAAAAATAACTAAATATCTCTTAGCTTGTTTCAGTATTTTTTTTATTTATTATTATACTAGCTTTAGAAAAAGTAAAATTTTATAGGTCATATTTTTACAAAATGAGCACTAACATTTAAAAAGAAAATACCCAACAAAACTTCGAATATTTGTTCGTGAATTGCTATAAATATTTTGCATTATACTTAAAAATGTATCTGGCGTTTCCAGGCGATTAATGCAGGGTAGCAGGGTAAAATAACAAAATGAATACATTTTATTCGAATAGATAATAGTTATAATAATAATAATTAGATATAATTATATTGGATGTATGTACTATAATAAAGACGGTATTAACAATCTACAAGATCACATAAGCGTCTTTATTTGCTTATCCTATTATAACACTACGCAATAGTAAAATAGAGAGGAGGGGGTGTCGATGAAAGTCGAGGAATTCTTAAAGAGCGGGAGGGGGGATTCAACGGTCAAAAAAGTTTGGGGACCCCTGCCGTTAACCAATTTAATTTCCCCTAAAATAGCCAGCGCATGTTTTGAAGAATATCAATACAAAATTTGGTTGAGTTTTGGCCTCTATATATATTTGTAGAATGCTCTTTTGACGTTAATAATGTATGTCTATGGTGGGGGGAATTTCTGGCTAAAATTGAAGAGTTACAAAATATGTCAACAATTTGGACGCTTATATCTTCGAACCCAATAAAAAAAATTTCACAATTTATCCCTTTTTTTTTTGGTTGCAAATAGGGCAGTATTTATTAATTTACAAAAATAATTTCAATATTTTGACCTGTTTTGCTTTACGAAAATAATGTTTTATAGAAATATTTAAATTATAAAATACAGTTATGAACAGTAAGCGACAAAAATGTTCAGCAGGAGATTACATTTTTAAATAAATTAATTGTTTTTACAAAACTTTATTTTTTTTTGAGCAGCCGTCTTGTCAAGCTGAAAAAGATGCTTCTTCTTCGACCCAGACCGTTCGATTTATCTGAGGGTGTAAGGTATCTGTTTGGACGGCCGGGAAGTGTCCCCAACTTAGCCCGGAACCCTGTGGTGTGGCATTCACAGGGACCGTACACTCCTTCCCCTACCACCAATCTCTTGGAAGGATTTACGGACCCACATATTTAACGTGCTCGTACTCTGCGTGAACACGAGAACAGTTTGGGCTGAGCCGGGAATCGAACTTGGATCATCCGAGTGCAATCCTCGCAGGCTAACCACTGGTATGTCCTACCTCAAGCTGAAAAAAATCGATACATTTCCGTTTTTAAAGTCTATAATGATTGGAAACCAAAAACAAAAATGCTAGCTATAAACAGTCTGCAAATAACGTGTATCTATTTAAA
Organism: Amaurobius ferox; assembly: GCA_951213105.1. Classification (NCBI taxonomy): domain Eukaryota; kingdom Metazoa; phylum Arthropoda; class Arachnida; order Araneae; family Amaurobiidae; genus Amaurobius; species Amaurobius ferox. Next base: position 90,688,317 of record OX578135.1, read on the forward strand.
ATCCTTACAAGGATATATAATTGGATCTGATGTCAAATCGGGTTGTTTGTTTCGAAATAGGCGTGGTTATAATTTCGATATTTTAATAATTCAAGCTATTTTGAAAAGTTGGTCTTATCTGTATTTTAGCTATAGCTATGAACAGTAATTAAGTAATATGAAGCTTTTAAAGGGCTTACAAGGATATATAATTGCAACTGCACTAGAGTTTGTTTTATAAGTTGTTATTTAGGCAAAATCATTTTGGCTCCACGGTACTGGAGCCAACGCCGATTTCTTTTTTTTTTCTTTTAAAAAGGACACTTTAGTTTTGATCATACTGTACATCGAACATCGATGTTTATATATTATCATGATGTATCAAAACGGCTGTTTTCTGTTTGCTCAACTTTCTTTTCCTCAAAATATACAAATGTCAAAATTAAAATCTCGACATAAGAATTCCTCCAAATAAATTCGTTTTTTTCAAATATACCAAATTTGAAAATTTTATTTGTTCTATTTGGCATCAACATTGATATTTATGTATATCGATACTCACTTCTTCATATAACAAACACGGCTTTTCATGCCCAAATGAAAAATGTTCAATGTTTCCCCAGAATGTTGTAACAGGGTTAGGTTCGTTCCAATACTCTTTGTTCTATTGTAGTTTTTTTTATATGAACTCTCCCCCCCTCCCTAATCTTTGGATGATTCACTTCAAATACTCTTTGTGGAGAGGGGAGGGGTATCAGCTGTGTTGGGGGAGATCTTGTAATCAATACAAAACTTACACAAAGAGTTTTTCAGACTTTGTCAATATTAGTCTATGAACTCAGTACTAGATTTGTTGTGCTCTGGGCTTATATAAATACACCCTATGAAGCTGTTTCATTTATTAATGCGACTTTCCCTGCCGTAGTAGGGAATTTTTTTTTCTCTCTACTCGAAATATTTTTATTTTCCCGCGATACATAGGTTTTAAGCGTTTATTAAGGCTGTTTATTTTATTTTTATTTTTGTACTTATAAAAAAAAACTTGATCTTGAAAAATTCTGATGTGGGCAGCATATGACTTTCCCTGCAGACTCAAATTCACGTTCTCTTTATTCCTTCAATAATTCATTAAATTGAGTTTGAATGGCAAAACAGTACCCACAATTATTTTAAATGACACTGATCTTGCGTTTTTGATGCAATTTTCGTTTTCATTTTGGTAACTGGGCTTATTTTCAAAATTGGCGTAGCGAAAATGCGAAAAATTAAAATATCTCAAGAACGGCTAGTCCTAGAGTAATGGAGTTAGTCTTATTATTTTCATCGTCAAGAATTACTTATAAAACAAGCATTTACTTGATATATTTGAGCATACGTCTTCTGTTATTTTAGATTTTGATGATTTTTGTGGGCCATTTCGCGAAAAAAAAAATTGAAGTTTTTTATTCCCAATCGTACCAATCATATCAACACCAAGGCAACCCACAAGAGACTTTTTCTACCAAATTTTGTGAAATTTGATCCATTAGTTTTTCGAATAGAGTTAATACAGGCAATTTTTGCGGGCTATAATAGGCGCAAAAATAGGCAGGTTCTTTTATCCTGAATCGTACCAAAATCTAATCAGCACCAGGGTATTCTACAAGTGACTTTTCTATAAAATTTTATGAAATTTGGTCAATTAGTTTTTGAGCTAGAGTGGTTACAAAATCTGCACTGACACACACAGAGACGTTACGCTAAATACAGTTTTTTAACACTTTACAACAAAGTTGAAAAGTGTTTATGACTTTGTTCATTCATTCTGTCTGTCTGTCTGTCCGTTAGCACGATAACTGCCGTAAAAATGACTTAATCAAAATGAAATTTTAGTATGTTGTTCAGACGGTCTGTAGAACCTATGGGAATATAAATGAATAATATTACCCAATTAGTTTTCGATTGAACCCGGGTCGAAAAAATGAAATATATTGAGCCCTATGGGATCTAATTTTTCAAACATTTTTTAAGCGGATTTAAAATTCACAAATTGCTTCGAAAATTTTAGGTAATATTCAAATTGTTCCATAAAATATATAAAAAAATTTCAGCGAAATATGTTCAGTAGTTCTTTAAATAAAAATTAAAATAATAATTACACCTCTTATATGAAACGATCACCTGACCATGATATTAAACGATCACATGACCCACTTCAAAATGATATATGGCGTCCATCTTGTTTCAAAATCGTGATTTTTTTAAGTTCTTTTTAATTCATATTGAGTGTTGTATCCGTCCTAAAACTACTTTATTTTTGCTTAAATTCTGTGCATCTACATACTAAAACAACGCAATGACTATATATTTGAGTTTAAATGCCCAATCTAAATTTGATTATTTCTACAACTAAGCCTATTTTTCACCTATGTAAAATGTAAACAGCAAAATATATAGAATGAGTTGTATTAGAATTCCTGTATTTTTTTACCACAAAATAATTTAGTCCATGGAGTCTGCATGGCTGATATGAATGAAATATTAAGTGATTTCATAAAGAGAAGGACGATTTTTTTCGATGAAGTTTCAAGCATAGAGTTTAATTTTTTGTAGCTCCATGGTCTTAAACAAAATGTTTAAATAAAATAAATTATTATAGTATTGTGATGAATGTAATGAATGGGAGAAAGTTATGAATGAAATCCTGTTTTTATAGAGAGATCCAGGCGTGTTATTTTTTCTATGACGTCATTTGAATTAATTTCAGTTGTTTTCGATGAAGTTTTCAAATATAATAAATTATCGTAGTACTATGATAATTCTAAAACTATTACCAAGGAATGTATCACATTTTAGAGATGTTTAAGCCAGGCAATTTATATTTCAATGCCGTCATTTGAATGAAGTTCATTTTTTTCGATGAAGGTTTAAGTTTTCAAATATAATAAATTAATGCAGTCTTGTGATAAGTTTCAAAATATTACCGAGGAATGTATTGCATTTTAGACTTGTTTAAATAAAATTGCATTGAAGTTGGAAAGTGTTTCATAATCAATGCTTTAAGCATGATTGATCTTTCTGGTTTTAATTTTTATTCTAGAAGTCCCAAAACGTATAAATCCGTCGAGAACTCGACTTGTGATTTTCGACATGATTCCAATACTTTCCCTACATATTACCATGTATGGTAGGGAAAGTATGAACGAGCTATCTTATTTTGGTATTAAATTTGATATTTAATTACTATGGTGGAAGAAAATTATTACTTTCCTTATATACATAATGTATAAGGTAAGTATTGTGACGGGATCAAAAATTCGAATTCGAGTTTTCGACGGGAGAGCACGTTTCAAGCATCCCTGATCACGAATCGAACATTTTTGAGGCGATGTCTGTGTGTGTGTGTCAGTGAGTCTGTGGAGACGATATCTCACGAACGAATGGAGAGATTCGAATGAAATTTGGTACAAAAATCACAATCCTTGAATACTGGAAGCCTACTGTTTTTAAACACAATCGAGTGTTCAGAAACCCCCAAATTTTCGAGTAAAATTTTTAAAAAATCATCAAAAAATCAAAACTTTTAATAAATTTACGCAAATAGACATTTCTTATGTAATTCTTCCTTAGAAAACGATTGACATAAACTGTAGAACACTAGCATTAACCGTTCTCGAGATGTTGCACATTTTTCAGATAAATTTATTAAAAATCAAGTAAAATAAAAAAAATATATTAACTCTGAAGAAACATGTTCGCTTTTCATTTGTAATATCATGCGATAAATTTGGTGATATCATTCTCGTGGATCTAACTCATTGCATTCTCGAGAAAAGAACTTTGAGTAATACTTTTGTATTTGAACCCCAATAGTCATTTATCTGCTGTAAAAATAACTTATTTCTCCGTTCGTAACGCTTGGCGAGATTTTGGCGATAAATTTGGCGGAATGTCGCCAACTTGGCGACTTTTGTACATGTTGCAAAATTAACGAAAATCTCGCCAAATAGATAAAAATGACGCCAAATCAATGAAAATGACGACTAATTGAAGAAAATTCAATATCTTGGAAAGAATATAAGTATCTACTATAAGAATAATATTTTTTAAACTGTAAAAGTAGTAAATTCATTGTATTATATAAGGAAAGTCATGTGCTGCCCACTTCAGATTTTTTTTAACTTGGCATCGACAGCATTAACCATGTCGCAAGAAACGGAAGTCATTTATGAAATGATTTCTAAGAGAAACTATATCTGTGTAACATTCAGAAGATGCAATGTTTCGGGAATGCAATGAACCCTCTTCGTCAATGATAAAGAGCAACAGACCTAATGTTCTAGAGATCTATTTCGTTTGAATTCTGAATTGATAAATCTTAAAGACCGACTAAGTTCCATCTCTAAGTCTTTGCATTTTGATTTTTTTTTCATATAATAATGATGTGTATAATCTTTTTGTTTTATACCACAGAGTTATTTATATTTTTGTCTTTTCATTTTCATCTAATTATTGAAATGAAAGAACAAATTACTGAAATGAAAGAATAAATTCTTGAAATTGAAGAATTATTTATTGAAATAAAAGAATGAATTATTGAGATAAAAACGTTTTCATTGAGATAAAGAACTTATTCATTAAGATAAAAACTGTTCATTAAGATAAAATAATTAATTAATTTAAATAAATATTCATTTAAATAAAATAACTATTCATTGAAATGAAAGAAATAATCAATAAAATGAAAGATCCATTAAAACTTATTCATTGGGATAAAACTATTAAGATAAAGTAACTATTGAAATTAAATAAATGTTCGTGTAATTAAAATAACTATTCATTGAAATAAAAAAATTATTAATGAAATAAAATGTATGTTAAAATTATTTCATTGAGATAAAACTATTCAAGATAAAATAGCTATTGAACTAAAATAAATATCCATTAAAATAAAGTAAATATTCATTAAAGTAGAATAATTATTTGTAATAAAATCAATATTCAATGAGGTAAATAGTTATTCAGTTAAATAAAATCATTATTGAAATAAAATATCCATTAAAATAAAATAACTGTTCAGTGAAGTAAAATAAACGCTCATTGGAAGGAATAAATATTTATTTAAATAAAATCACTATTGAAAAAATAATTTTTTTGAAAAAAATTATATTATGTTACTTAGTAACGTAATTAAATCAACTGAGTTTATACGACAGACTATTTTCATTTAATTCATACAATTTAAATAATAAATGGATATAAAAATAAAATTTATAAATGAACATTATTCTATTTTTTGATTGAGTTATAATAATTACTGTCTGGGGTTGTAAAATAAAGAGAATTATTGATATTTTCAATTTAAGTCATCTGTTTTATTTTGACATATGACTTTTCAATATTTTTCTGTCGTGTTGAATCTATGGTTGTACTGGATAAAACTGTTACTGGTATATATCTTCTACCATTTTAGTGTTTTCATTTTAGCGCATGTTGACCAAACTTCATCTTTTTAAAATATACTTTCCTTATACATTATGTATATAAGGAAAGTAAAAATGTTTAAAGATAGGACCAGAGAGTTTTATACTTCCAAGCTATTGTGAATATAATTTTGTATATTGAGCACAAAAATTAGTATATAGTTATTTTTAAGGGAATTAAATTAATTATTATTTTCCTTATATACATAATGTATAAGGAAAGTATTGTGACGGAGTCGAAAATTCGAATTCGAGTTTTCGACGGGAGAGCACGTTTCAAGCATTCCTGATCACGAATCAGACATTTTTGAAGTGATGTCTGTGTGTGTCAGTGAGTCTGTGGAGATGATAACTGACGAACGAATGGACCGATTCGAACGAAACTTCGTACAAAAATCACAATCCGTAAACACTGGAAGGCTATTGTTTTTAAACGTAATCGAATGTTCAGAACCCCCCTAAATTTTCGAGTGAAATTTTGAAAAAATCGTCAAAAAATCGAAACCGCTGATAAAGTTACGCAAATAGACATTTCTTATGTAATTTTTCATTAGAAAACGATTAACAAATTTTAAAACGCTAACATGAACCGTTCTCGAGATATTGTACATTTTTCAAAAAAATTATCAAAAAGTCATAAAATAAAAAAAATATATTTCCTATTGAGAAACATGTTCACTTTCATATGTAATACCATGCGATAAATTTGGTGATTTCAGTCTCGTGGATCTAGCTCGTTCCATTCATGGAAAATGTTATTTTGAGTAATACTTTTGTATTTGAATGCCAATAGTCATTTATCTGCTGTAAGAATAACTTATTTCTTCGTCCATAACGCTTGGCGAGATTTTGGCGACGAATTTGGTGAAGTGTCGCCAACTTGGCGACTTTTTTAAATGTTGCTAAATTAACGAAAACTCGCCAAATGGATAAAAATGACGCTAAATCAATGACGACTCATTGATGACGACGACATGGAAAATGACGACTCATTGACGAAAATTGAATATCTTGGAAAGAATATAAATAACTACTATAAAAATAATCTATTTTTTTTTACTGTAAAAGTAGTACATTCATTGCATTATATAAGGAAAATCATGTGCTGCCCACATCAAATTTTTTTAATATAGTTTTGTAAAGAAAAATATCTTCTAGAGTACTACTGGAATACGCATAATTTTAATCACTCGCGACGCCAGAATTAGTTATTTTCATATAGATTTTTGAAGAAAAATATCATTTAGAATGCTACTAGAATTTACATATTTTTAATCGCAAGCTACGCCAAGTATATCTGCTAATATTGTTATAAAGAAGTGATAACAAGCATATTATTTTCAAGTTTAGAAAATGTTTGGCGTACAACCCTCATTGCATTCATTCAATTCTACAATGGCGTTTGTTCATAAAATCAATATGCCCAATTCTTCCCCCACCCTTCACATGTTCCACCCCATCTTTTTATCCTGCTCCCCCCCACCACCCCCTTCTCCTTTATGATTCACTCCATTCATCTATTACCTGATTCCCAGTGCTTTCTTTGTGCGCATGTAATCAATAACATAATCACTTTACAGGCGACTTGTGTGGGTAAATATCAATCTGGCGGGCGCAAATATTACGGTGAGTTGTGCTCAGTGTTATATCATTAAACCGTGAGATCTTTTATTGTATGTTGTTTTACATATGGAAGAATGGGTCCGAGCAAACAATACATCTGCATTGTTTTAGTTGTTTGCATGAGAGATATTTTGTGAAAGGTTGTTTCAAATTTTAACAACAGTAAGAGTAATTATAAATATATTCTAATCCAGAAACTCAAGTAACACCATGCGGTAGCGTTCCACATCGCCAAGTCGTTATGTTTGAATCGTAGCTGGCAAGCGTATATTATACCTGCATTGATAAACTCTATTTCCTAGGGGTCTGCAGCTCAACCTCTAAGAACGGTAAAGACTTGATTTTTTTTCTCTGTAAATCATCTTAAAGCTGAGGGGGGGGGGGGGAATTACCATTGGTGCTGTAGTACCAGAGAAAAGCAATCGTTAGTTAAAATGGCACTTTTTATCGTTTCTTTCCCCTTTTTACTTTCCTTATATACATAATGTATAAGGATAGTATTGTGATTTTTTAAGCGAATTTAAAATTCACAAATTGCTTCGAAAGTTTTCAGAAAATATTCAAATTATCCTATAAAAAATATGACAAAAATTTCAGCAAAATATATTTGGTAGTTTTCAATTAAAAATTAAAATAATAATTAAACCCATATTACATGAAGAGATCACATGACCCACTTCAAAATGAAATATGGTATCCATCTTGTGTGAAAATCGTGATTTTTAAAATTCTTTTTTTTAGTGTTGTATCCGTCTTAAAACCGCTTTATTTTTGCTTAATTTCAGTACATCTATATTCTGAAGTAACGCAGTTACAATATATTTAAGTTTAAATGATCAATGCCATCGATCTCATGTCAAAATCGTGTTTAAAAAAATCTTTTTAATTTATATTTAGTGTTGCATCCGTCCTAAAACTGCTTTATTTTTGCTTAATTTCTGTGCATCTATATTCTAAAACAACTCAATTACAATATATTTGAGTTTAAATGATTATCAAGCTTTGATTATTTCTACAACGAAGCTTAATTTTCACTTCTGGGGAACGTAACCACATCAAGTTGTAAGATGAGTTGAATAAAAATTGCTGAATTTTTTAGCGCAAAATTATTTAGCTCTGGAGCCTGCAATATAGCTGACATGAATAGAAACATTCATTGATTTTGCATAGAGAAGCAGACGATTTAATAGCAGACTTTTTGGATGAAGTTTTAAGCATAGAGTTAAATTAAGTTTACCTTCATGGTTTTAAGTTTTAAGTAAAATAAATTATTGTAGTATTGTGATGAATGAAAGAAATGGAATAAAAGTGCATGAATGAACTCTTTACGGCTTACGTACAGAACCAGACAATGTATATTCCAATGACGTCATTTGAATAAAGTTCATTTTTTCCGATGAAGTTTTAAGTTTTTAAGTAAAATAAATTATTGTAGTATTGTGATGAATGAAAGAAATGGAATAAAAGTGCATGAATGAATTCTTTACTGCTTACGTACAGAACCAGACAATGTATATTCCAATGACGTCATTTGAATAAAGTTCATTTTTTCCGATGAAGTTTTAAGTTTTTAAGTAAAATAAATTATTGTAGTATTGTGATGAATGAAAGAAATGGAATAAAAGTGCATGAATGAATTCTTTACTGCTTACGTACAGAGCCAGACAATGTATATTCCAATGACGTCATTTGAATAAAGTTCATTTTTTCCGATGAAGGTAAATAATATAATAAATTAATGTAGTATTCTGATAATTTTTGAAATATTACCGCTAAATGTATCGCATTTTGGAGGTGTTTAAATAAAATTGCATTGCAGTTGGAAAGTGTTTCATAATCAATTATTTATGCATGATTGATCTTTCTTGTTTTATTCTTCAAAAACAAATGGGTCTATAAAAAGTATCAACCGGATTTTGAAGGCACAGAACAAACAGCCTGTTTCATCAGTATGAAAATACAAAGCATTAGCACCATTAAAAGCGGCAAACTATCCCTTAGTTGACTTTAACTGCCCTTTTGGAGCTGGTTCTCTGTCTCTTTATTATGAAGGCTGTTCTTTTGCCCCCTCAACCAGTTTTCTAGTCAAGTTAAAGAAGATCAATATTTTCCGTTTCAAAATTTGTATTGCTGCTTATATATCAAGAATAAAAGTGCTAGCTACAAACACTGTAGAATTTGTAGCCCTTTGAAAGTCCTACTAGGATATATGATTGTACTGGATCGAGTTTTAGTTTTCGAAATATGGCGGTTACAATTTTGTTATTTCAATATCTTGAACTATTTTGGTAAAATGATTCAATATTCTCTATTTTAGGAAACTTGAGCAACGCATTTAAGCGCAAATAAGATAATAATACAGTATACAGCTGTTTCGACGATACGCTGGTTCGCCTTCGTCAGTAAATCAAAAAGACGTTTAGTCTTTTTGCCTTCGGGTTTGTGCCTAAATACGTTACCCAAGTTTCTTATCCTTTGCACAAAATGTTTTTCATTTATGGATTCTATATTTTAGCTAGCTACGAACATTACACGACTAATTTGTAGCCTTTGAATGCCCTACATGAATATGTAATTGGATTTCGGACTGAGTTCTTATTTTGTGAAATGCAGTGGTTGTAATTACGACATTTTGAACTAGTTTCAGACGGTGGTTATAATTTCGATATTACTATTGTTGTTATTTTGAAAAGACCCAAAAAGTACAAACCACCCACAAAAACTGTTAGATCGGTAGAAAAATTTGTGTAGCAAAATTTGTGAAATTTGATCGGAGTTTTTATTTTACAATACGTCGTTATTCAGCCAAATCATCGGCTCCATCGGATAGGCGCCATATCTGATTTTCATGGTCTCATACGTAGTATTATTTTCACGAGAATTTTCGATTTCGAGATTTTGATGCGAGTATATGTTTTAAGACCTCTTGAATACGTTCTGAATATTTTGGAGCAACGTCCGTCTGTTTGTCTGATGTCTGTGGTCGATTTCTTGTATACACTATATGTGCTACAAATAGTATTGGGTTTTCACGAAACTTTACATCCTACTATTTTATCGAACAATCTAGAACTAGATAGACTTTCTTTAAATTCGAGAAAAAACTTCGAAATTTATTCAAAATTTAAATTTTTGTGTTTTTTAACATGGCAGCAGAGGACACAATTTGAGATAATCATGCATAGAAAGGAATTATTTATGACTTAACGATCACGTGACTTAATAATTTCAATCATTGTCAAAAATAGGCGCGATGCAATTTTTGCGTTCGTGACGTCATTGGCTCCTTCGGCGTGGTGTTAAGTCCCCCCCCCCCCCTTCCGGGGGGATCACTGTCAAGTATGGTATCGATCGAAATATTTTATCAAGCCGCTATAATTGTATGTATTGTTTACGTTATAATTGTAATCATTTAGATCCACAATACCGATTTTTCAAAATCTTGATTTTTTTTTTTTGGGGGGGGGGGGGAGCTACTTAAAACTGAATTCTGGCATGAGACAGTCGAGTTGAACCACTCTCTAGTTAATTGTTTTCTCATAGAGTTGAAACTAAATTATTTGAAATAAAAGATGATAGTCCATTTATACTACATATATTTCATAGTAAATTAAACATATGCCCCTTTTCTTTTAACTTGCATAATTATCACAGCGTAAAATAGGACATAACGATGAAAGTTATGCTGAAAAGAGCATAATTTTCATCATAATCGTTAGCTCAGAGACATCTCATTTTCATTCTACAGATTGGCCCTTTCTCTTTGGACACTGGCAGAGCACGTGATTGGTTTACGGTCTGATGATAGTAGATAAATATTAAGGTATTCCACCTTTCTAATTGGTTCGGTGATTAGAACACCCTCTAACATTTGTTTCCAACTGATGTGTGAATAATTCTAATCACTGGCTTGGAGGGAAAATGCTCAATTTATGGGGCTTTTCCGATTATATGGGTTTTATTTTAAAATTGTTTTTTGCAGTTGGATTTGTGTGTGTGCACGAGGAGGGGGGGGGGGGGGCGACGTGGAATATTAAAAAAAACGAGTAACTGTGTTACTCTTTACGGGAAACATATTTCCTTTGCATATTTCGAGTGGAAAAACTTAATGTGTGCTGTGGAATAAGTTTGATATTTTTGGATTTTTTTTTTAATTTTTTGATATTTTTTTAATTAAACAGATTTGATAGCTAATAGAAGACAGTTTATTTCACCTAAATCGGAACACAGGCGATGAAGTTAGATGGCGCGTTTGGATGTAATGTTTGCTGTCACACCACTGGACGAGCGTGTGGTTGGTGTAAGCGATAAGCACATACGGACGTATAGTGCAGATATCGATGCACAGATGTCGCCGATCTAAAATTTAATATTTTTGCACATTTCTACCAGTACTGTTTTAAAATACAGCTTTAAAGGTAAACGTAATTAGAAGAAAAATTATATATAGAGTTCTGTATTGAATTCGGCAGATACTTTGACTCGTATCATATTAACAACCCAATTGGTCGATGACGAGCTTATATGCCACACCCTCTGTCGAAAGTTCTGGGTAAAGTACGTAACTCGTGAAGTTCTTAGCCAATAAACAAATTCGAGAATTTTTTAGAACTCTCCAAAAGTCGCCAAGTTTGCTATATTTCACTCAAATTCGTGGCCATGGTTATCAAATGTTTGGCCAAAATCAAGAAACCTAGATCTGCAAATTATCACAATGGTTTTCTGTTAGTTATTCATAATAATATGATTTTACTTCCGTTATATACTTCCGTTTCATTTAAGCCACATTTATTTCAAGATTTACTCAACCCCGCGTCGTAGGATATTTCACATCAAAAAACATTTAGTGCTCCGATATGCAATGAATTGCATGATGCCATCATTGTAATAATCGATTATAGTTAGCAACAGTTTTTTCTGATATTGGTGACAAACATTTTGCCGTAATATTGTTTTTACTAAAAAATTTTCTTTGAAACAAACAGGTTTCTCTATAAATACTCGTATATATTAGATGATGGCTGCAATTTGATGCTAAATTTATATAGTTATTATCTTAAATCTATCTATAACCAATCTTGAGAAATTGATGTTTCACGTAAAAATAAAAAAAATCTGATGTGTGCAACACATGACTTTCCTTATATAATGTAATGGATTTACTACTTTTACAGTAAAAAAATAGGTTTTTCTTATAGTAGATACTAATATTCTTTCCAAGATATTGAATTTTCGACAATTAGTCGTCATTTTCATTGATTTAGCTTCATTTTTATCCATTTGGCGAGATTTTCGTTAATTTGGCAACATTTCAAAAAGTCCCCAAGTTGGCGACATCCCGCCAAATTCGTCGCCAAAATCTCGCCAAGCATTATGGATGAAGAAATAAGTTATTCTTACAGCAGACAAATGAGTATTGGCGTTCAAATACAAAAGTATTACTCAAAGTATCTTTTTCCATGAATGGAACGAGCTAGATTCACGAGAATGATGTCACCCAATTTATCGTACGATATTACATATGAAAAGTGAACATGTTTCTCAATAGGAAATATTTTTTTTTTATTTTATATGACTTTTTGATAATTTTTTTGAAAAATGTGCAATATCTCGAGAACGGTTTATGTTAGCGTTCTAAAATTTATGCCAATCGTTTTCTGATGAAAAATTACATAATAAATGTCTATTTACGTAACTTTATTAGTGGTTTTGATTTTTTGACGATTTTTTCAAAATTTTATTCGAAAATTTAAGGGGGTTCTGAACATTCGATTGCGTATAAAAACAATAGGCTTCCAGTGTTTACGGATTGTGATTTTTGTACCAAATTTGGTTCGAATTGGTCCATTCGTTCGTCAGTTATCGTCTCCACTGACACACACACACACACAGACATCACTTCAAAAATGTTTGATTCGTGATCAGGGATGCTTGAAACGTGCTCTCCCGTCGAAAACTCGAATTTGAATTTTCGACCCCGTCACAATACTTTCCTTTATACATTATGTATATAAGGAAAGTAAAAATATAGGCAGTAGGTGGATTCATGAAGGATTTTCCTTTCTGTGCTTTTCTATTTCCGGTTCAAAAAATTTTATTTTTACTTAAAACATCCAATTCTCAAGATTGATTATAGATAGAGCTTAGATGATAATTGATATGAATTTAGCATAAAACTCTGGTGTAAGTAGAGTGGTTTATTAAGGATTCCCACTTCAAGTTATATTTGTAGAATTTATTTCTCAAGATTGGTTATAGATAGAGGCTAAATGATGATTCATATAAATTTAGCATCCAATTACAGAGGGTGGAGGGAGATTCATTAAGGATTGGCGCGTCCTATTCTTGAGATGTCACTTTTCTGATGGTTTTTCTGAAAATCCGTATGATTCTAAATATAAGTGAAGTGTAAAAATATAAAGTATAAAATAAGTATGCAAAGTATAAAAATATAAATGATAAAAATAAGTATGTAAAGTATAAAAATAGAAAGTATAATATACATAAAAATAAGTATAAGAGTAAAAAGGATTAATTGTCCCGTCAAAAATGAAGCATACCCACCATTTGCTACCATATAAAGACTCACTTATAAAATGTTATTGTAAAGTTTCGGAAGAAATACGCAAATCTTTTTAGGAGTCTAAAACTCTAACTTTTGAACAAAAACGAGGTTGATAAAGTCCTTTTAGGTGTCCAAAATCCACTGTCCAATAATTACGAGATTAGTAAAGTATTAAGTGTCTAAGTGCCCCCCTAACTATTCAGCAATTACGAGGTTAGTAAAACCTCTCTTGGGGGTCTAAAGCCCTTAAGTATTTAACAATTACAAGGTTAAAGCTATTCTTAGGGGGTCTAAAACTTCTAACTTTTTAACAATTATGAGGTCAGTACTATGTTGCCAAAACTCACCAATAAACTCATCTGAAACTCTTCAATGACATGCCAAGAATGGTTAGAGAAATATTGCTCAAAAATAAAAAAAAATATTTCATTTTGAGAACATGGTATTTTTTTTATTGACATAACAAAGGTCTGCAATGATCGTCTGACGTAAAAAAATATCTATAGTTTCAATTTCTCGGTATTTGAAATTTCATGTTTTGAATTTTCGATCATCCTATGTTCTGGTCCATAAAAAAAAATTCCATACTATCCCTGACCTTCTAGAAACCAAATTAAATGCTCTACATAAGCCACTTCCCTTCGCTCGCCGTGGCAATGTTACACATTACCCGGCTTTGCTTCCAACACTAATTCCCCGGGCGTAAACTGAAATTCCAGGCGACAGCCTCTCAAAATAAAAACAATGATTGTGCAAAGCATCTTAACGAGGTCATTATCATCCAATGCATCCATTCGACTTTTAACAAGGAAGGATGCTTCAAGAGAATAATACAAAGTGACATGCCAGAAATTTACGTAAACACTCCCTCCTCCCATCCTCACTCCTCCCCCAGCGAATAAGTGTCCGGGAGTTTCCAGAACTCCGGATTTTGATACATGACTTGGATGGTGGGGAGTTGATAATATTGGAGGTCAAAGTGATCCCCGATGCTTTGAAGAAGTCGAGGGATTAAGTTGATTGAGTACCAGGAATTTGCTAAATCAATTTATAACTTAATACAACGTCAATGTGAGGTTTTTGGTTTATACAATATTATTTGGGAACATAATTGTTTACAAATTTTTACACTGCGGTAAATGAATTAAAATTAGCAATGATGGCATGCTTCTCTCCGAAATTGTACGACAAAACTCACTTCTTTGAAGATTATCACAAAGCAGGAACTAAATTTGCGAACACATGACCTTGAGACAAGCGCCTAATACAGGTGGGTATTTTGATTATGTACTTGATCATAGCAGCTTTGAGCAGTTTCAGCGCTCAATCTTCCAATTCGAAGGCTGCTGCTTGATAAGACTTATCATGCCGATTACCATAGAGGTTTGTTAACTTTTATCACATAACAAGTTTACTTGTTGCCAATGCAGTTATCCTCTATTTGGAACTGAATAACGCAAACAAGAGCTATATTAGTCACTCTAGATTAGTCACTCTAGATATTAGTCACTTTATTGCAAACGTGATTCCTAATTTTGGGTCTCATGGGCGCGTAGTATCATTATGTATCTGGTCAATGTTGGGATGCTCAAATCGTGTAAATATGAATAAAAAAAAATTTGAAATCGAAATTTTGACATTGTCACGATATTTTCTATATACAACATGAAGTTTCAAGCCTATTTATATTTCTGACAATCTTAATCATTTTACATTTACCCCTTAGCCTTCTACTTCTACTTTCAGCATTCCCACGATGAAAACTCGGCTAAATTCTTTTCAATGACCATGAAGACCTTGTGATCTCCAAAATATGCTAATTTCTTCGATATTTATTACTACTCGAGGTGAAAATCGGCCATAAATTTGTATTTCAAAACGTAGCATAGTCAACACGCAATAAAAATCATCATCTCTTTGATGTAGAATAGATAGGCAAAATGCGTGGCAAGTGAACCTTCAAAACAGCATATGCCCACATATATAATTCTTACACGTGCTTGAGATCATCAGCAATTGCTCCGATATTGTACAACTACTGAAGAAAAATATTCTTCTCTGAACTTTCAGAGGAATTGGAAGCTTTTTTTTTTTTTTTTTTTTTTTGTTGTCTCTTGTAATCCACCATCAGGCTCAACTAGTATGTGACAAAATAAACAATTTCTTCTCTAAGTGCCCTTTTAAACATTTTTACGACTCCTAAATCTCTAGTTCTACCTACGATTTACTGTTTATGCTTATCCAAGGGTAAAACAGTTAATTTTTTCTTTTCCGGCATTCAATTCTTCGATTATTTCTACGACTCCTCATCACTAGTTATATCTACGATTTACCATTTACGTGTATCCAGGCATAGCATAGTCAATTTTCGCTTTTCCGGCATTCAATTCTTCAATTATTTCTACGATTCCGCATCACTAGTTATAGCTGCGATTTACTCTTTACGTATATCCAAACGTAGCACAGTCAATTTTCGCTTTTCCGGAATTTAACACTTCAATTATTCCTACGACTCCTCATCACTAGTTATAGCTACGATTTACTCGTCACGTATACCCAAGGGTAGCACAGTCAATTTTCGCTTTTACGATATTCAACTCTTCAGTTATTTTTATGATTCCTCATCACTAGTTATAGCTACGATTTACTCTTTACGTGTATCTAAGGGTAGCACAGTCGATTTTGGCTTTAACGATATTCAACTCTTCAGATATTTTTACGATTCCTCATCACTTGTTATGGCTACGATTATTTACTCTTTACGTGTATCCAAGGGTAGCACAGTCAATTTTCGCTTTTCCGATATTCAACTCTTCAATTATTTTCACGATTCCTCATCACTAGTTATAGCTACGATTTACTCTTTACGTATATCCAAGGGTAGCACAGTAAATTTTCTTTTTTCGGGCATTCAACACTTCAATTATTCCTACGACTCCTCATGACTAGTTATAGCTATGATTTACTCTTTACGTGAGACCAGAAATAGATCTCACATTTGATGAGACAGTTTTATGTGAAAATTTATTGGCCAAAACGGCGAACAGTACTTGAGTCTGGCTGGCACCGTGTTTTATCACACCGTGAACCTAAAGGTCAGAAGACCATACATTTAGGGGGCCATAATAGAGGGGCTGAGTTGGGCCTTACGAGATGTGGAATGGTTCCATTGGTTAAAGGAGTAACCAATAGAAAAAGAAGATTGTTACGTCAAACTCAATGCGGCAAATGGAAGAAAAGAGGGAGTTACCCCCCCCCCCCAACGAGGGAACCACAGCCTGTGACCCGAGCATCAAGCAGACAATTATGAAGATTTGACTTAAGAGCAGACCAGAAATAAGACAATACTGAAGATTTGACTTAAGAAGGACGTGAGTAGATTTGTGCAACTTGTGCACATATAGCTGGTACAGCATGACTTAAAGACTTGTGCAAATGTTCCAAAAATACTTGCTAGATCTATATAAGATGGAGTGCAATCAGATGTACGATAAGAGCCACACACCAAAGAGTTATGGCGGTGCAAATAACTGATGCATTTGATATATGATCAAAGCCCAAGACAGATTTGAAGGTTTGTGCTCATTAACAATCACAGGTCAGTCATAGACACATGATAGTAATTTTAATAGTACTGGTCACATATGTCCCCTCCGCCGCAATAATTAATGAGAATAATTGTTGTTAAGCATATAATTAATAATATGAATAATTGGTGCAATTAAATAATTTAGATTTGATGTTGTTAATAAATGTTTTATTGTTAAAATTTAAATGGTGTGATCCATTTAGTATTTTATTAATTAATAATTCCTTTACAGGACTTAACCTTTTTTTTAATGTGTCCCACACGTGTATCCAGGGTAGCACAGTCAATTTTCACTTTTCCGGCATTTAACTCTTCAATTATTCTAACGACTCCTCATGACTAGTTATAGACATGATTTACTCTTTACGTATATCCAAGGCTAGTACAGTCAATTTTCTCTTTCCCGGCATTAAATTATTCCTACGATTCCTTACCACTAGTGATGGCTACTGTTTAGTCTTTAGGTATATACAAGGGTAGCATAGTGAATTTTCGATTTTTCGGCATTCAACTCTTCAATTATTCCTACGACTATCACTAGTTATAGCTATGATTTACTCTTTACATATATCTAAGGGTAGCACAGTCAATTTCCCCTTTTCCGGTATTCAATGGTTCGGCATGCCTCTCGAAAGGTATTCGGGTCTTTTCGACTGTGAGACATAATGACTATAATAAACTAAAGGATTTTACACTCAGATTTCTGTTCATCAAAGATTTTTCTGTAATTTAAACAATTAATTTATTTAGTTTTTCACTTACTCTGCAGTGTAAAGTATTGGACAAATAAATATCACATTTATTGTCCATTATTTTGTTTCAAATTAAATTTTACTTTTCCTACAATACATGGTAATGTATAGGGAAAACATTGTAATCATGTCGAAAATCACACCTCGAGTTTTCGACAAATCTACACGTTTTGGGACGTCTAGAACACGAAAACACTATTTTTAGCGTGAAGTTCGTGTGCGTGTCTATCTGTGCCATGTATGAATCCATTCTAACTAAAAAACTAACTGACCAAACATCATATAATTTCACATGTAAGTCTCTTGCGGGTGACTCTGGTGCTGATTAGATTTTGATATGCTTCGGTATAAAAGTACCTGCCTTTTTTGAAAAATGGCCCGCAAAACTGGGATATATTCACTCTAGCTAAACAACTAATGGATCAAATTCCTCAAAATTGGTAGATAAGTTAGTTGCAGGTTATCCTGGTGCTGACCAGATTTTGGTAGGATTCGGAAAAAAGAACCTGCTTTTTTTCTTTTTTTTTTACGAAATGGCCCTCAAAAATCATCAACATCTAAAATTATAGACTACGTATGTACAAATGCATAAATTAAATGCTTGTTTTATGCGTAAATTTTGACGATGAAAAGAATAAGATCAATCCCATTACTCTAGAACTAAGCGTTCTCGAAATATTTTAGTTTTTCGCTTTTTGGCTAGGCCGCCTTTGAAAATATGTCCAGTTATGATAAAAACGAAAATTGAATTAATAGTGAAAAGGCATGTGTTACTTTGTGCCATTAAACTCAATTTAACGAATTATTAAATAAATAAAAAGAAAATGGATTTGATTCTGTAGGGAAAGTATAATGTATTGCCCGCATCAAATTTTTCTTTCTTTTTTTGCATCATTTCAGTGCGATATCCGGAAAACTCGATAATCCGGTTCCTCTGAAGACCCGAACTTGCCGGATTATCAGAATTTTATCGTAATTAGCACACAAAACTGCACAAATTAAACACTCACGCAACCTTTACACAAAACCTCATGTCTGCGTCCACCCCAAATGGGAGACATGATTACCTGGATAGCACACCCAAAGGGGACCTTGCCGAAACCAATTAATAAAATTGAGCCCGTAATCGAAAGGGCGCCTATAAATCACCGCCCCGTTTAGAAACGAGGCCAATATTTATTCGCACACACCGGGGCGTAACGCCATCACGTATTAATCCGCCCGCCCCAGCGAGTAGAGGAGTGGGTAAGGTCGATGTCCAGAGCAAATCACGACGAGAAAAGAGAAGCGGAGGAAATGAATGAATGAATGAATGTAGATTTATCTATCTGTGCCTTCCTTCCAGGAATTTGCGTCTATGAGTCATGCTGCAGTATAATGAATCAAAGATTAAGAAAAATATACATAGGTAATGGGAGACTCCACTCGACTTTCAAAAACATTAATAGTACATATAGTTCAGATACATTTATTTCTCTAATAAAAGTTTACACATTAAAGGGGTCAATTTCTCTGTATGACACGTTTGGCGATAAATTCGACGCCCTTGGCGACAGATTTGGGAAGAAAAATATTGACAAATTCGGCAGTATTCGCTGAATGTTGGCAAGTTAGTGTCAATGAAATATTTTTGAAAATTGCAAGGAATTTTTGTTATTTTTCTGCGTTTTGTGGGAATTTTAAATCGAACAGTTTTGATTCGTATTATGTCATACTACCTGATATATTTTGAATCAGGAATATTCGATTAAAAATTTTCACAAATCGACAATATAACATATAAATCTTCCCGCCCCAACGAGTAAAGAAGTGGACAGGGGTTGATGTCCAGAGAAAATCACGACCAAAACAGAAAAACGTAGAGATGGAGGCAAAGTATCGCTAATTTGGCGACTTCTGCGAAACCTTGGTAAATGGGTAAATTCAATATCTCTAAAAAGAAATTAAATTTCTGATAAACTTTTGCAGGAAGTTTTAATTAAATAACCTTGATTCAAAGTTTATGAGTGAAATATTCACTGCTTTTATATAGAGAGCCAGGCGATTTATATTTCGATGACGTTACATGAATAAAGTCCATTTGTTTTCGATGAAATTTTCAAATATAATAAATTATTGTTGTATTGTGATAATTTTAAAAATATCACCGCTGAATGTATCACATTTGAGAGATGTTTAAATAAAATTGAATTGCATTTGGAAAGTGTTTCTTAATCAATGCTTTATGCATGATTGATCTTTCTTTTTTTACATTCAAATTAGTTTTTTAGTTATTTTATATTTCAGTATTTTCTTACAAATCGGTTCTTTAGTGATCAGAAACATTATTTCAGAGTTTTTGTCTTGATGCCATCGGAGAAAGATTGGAAAATTATCTTTCCAATAAACTTGAACAGAATCAAGAGGATTAATAAACAAATTTTCGTGATTTTAAAAAATATATATACTTTTCATGTAAAATTTAACTTATATATTGTGTGTTAACGAAATATTAACTCAGGGTTTTCATGTTAACATCATCGGCGCGGAGGTATTTTTTATATGGTTGTTGTGATTGTTATAAGCCGGCATATTGTTGTAGCGTACTTTTTATTTTTTGTGATTTCTGGTGTGATTATAATCAAAAGTTTGCATCTTAACCCCTGTCAACGACAGGTACACTTTCCAGAAAGTTCCGACGTTGTCCGGGATATAAGATGCAAATCTCAGGTAAAAGTTAGACCGAAACTCACAGCGAATTTCCAAAAATCAAAGAACGTTTTTAAAATACGCTCGCTCATAACAAAATAAAAAAGCTTGGGTACACACACACGGTTACAATTTCTAGTCGACAATAAAATTGTTACAAAAGGCATTTATTTCACATAATATGGATATGTATAAATGGCACTAATAACCATATGTTTATTAGTGTCATTTGAAGAGATAATTGTATATAATGGTACTAATATCCATATGTACAATTGCACTAATAAAATTGTTGCAGAAGGCATTTATGTCACATAATATGGTTATTGGTGACTGGCATTAATAACCATATTTAGGAATGCTAAAAGAAACAGAACCGCAACATGCACGAGGATCGAATGTACAGTATGTTAAAAACGCTCTCCGTCAGCAACAATGCGCATTTCAATTTGAGAAAAAATGCTTCTGCGTACTTTGACATTCATTGCAGGCGTTACAGTGCTACAGTTCTTGATGATTCGGATTTTTTATAGGTATTTATTGCCCATACGTGTTTTATGCGTTCCTTATATTGATTCCAACAAATTAGATAATTCCCTACAACTTTGTAATTGGGTTTTTTTTCTGTCTTACTTTACTGCCGAGTTCCGTTATCTTAATTTTTAAATTCTCCGCTAGAGGCATGTAATAGTTTTTGTTCGGTTAGGTATATAGTCACTTTACTGTTTGATAAACCTAACGTGTACTCTCATGGACTTTTATTTATAAAGTTATTTGAGTGCTATAAAGGACTTTTCTAGCAGACCTGTATATCAGATTATTAAATATTTCCACCATGTTGGAAGACGTGGCGGCCTGTATTATTCTAATATTATCTAAATTTAACGATCTCAAAGAAAAAAGTGTTTCGGCTGAATTTTCAGAAGATGTTTTTTTACCCATAGATAAAAAAAATTCTCAGAAGATGTTGTTTTACACATAAATAAAAACAAAACGAAGATTTTAAAGAATAAATGAAAATACAAAAAGAAAAACAATTTTGAATCAATAACCTTCAATTAATGTCGATAACTTAACATATCTTGGCGCCGAGATGAAACAGAGAATAATAAAACCCCAAAACAGCTAAACAAATTCTGGTAGGTGCCAAATATAATTCGAAAGGCAAAGATAAACGTTCATGCTTACATAATCGTGCAATCTTGCTATACGGAGAAAAAACTTGGAAATTACACTAGTATAGACACACAATATAAATATACAAAATAAATGTTTAAGAACTTTAAAAGACTTTTCAGGCACAGCAAAATTCCAAATCCTGAATATTTTAAAATATCAAACATTAAACCTTTTGTGAGACAAAAAGAAAAAGACCAAAGAGACCACAAATGTGAACAGGAAAATGACAAGAGGAATTGTGCGTTACAGAAAAAATCAGACGCAATGACACCTAAAGTGGCGTTAAATTGGACAATTGTTTATGATCAATAAATTAAATTGGAAACTTACACGCAATCTGGGGGGACTCAACTCTCGTGGAGGACCAACCTGAAGTTGCAGTTTCATCAAATGGGAGACAATAATATATTCATTCAGTACCGACCCAGAAACTGCATGCATTGATTAAGGAGGGCTTGCATCACCAGTCGGGTTCGGGGGTCTTCAAGGAACGCGTTTCTTCCCGAAGCCCAGTTCAAGAAAAAGAGCCCAAAAATAAAAACAGAAGAAAATATTTTGCAGTTGAGAAATTACTTTTTATATGACGAGTTGCCTAAAAAATCACAGGACCAAAAGGTCCGAGATATTTCTCGAGACAGCTGGTTAGAAACTAGTCAAGAACATCCTGAGGTTAACAAATATGTTTTTTGCATGCAAAAGTTCAAGATATCACTCCCCGTTGTTTCATCCCAGATAACAATTGTTCAAAATTTTCAAACGCACATTTTTTTATTGAAATTCATAAATTTTTTTATTGAATATTATACAAAATTCTCCCTATTTCTCGGGTCTTGTTTTATCTATGAAATATAGAATTTCATTGTAATTCGTATATTTGTTTTTGAGTTATCAGGTTTTTCCTTCAAACAAGTTTTTTTTTTTTTTTCGAAAACGACCGAAAAAGTGTTTAAATGTTCTTAAAAAAAATATTTTTCTTCCTCCATATTTTAGAATTCGAAAATATTTGAAAGAAAAAACTTTTTTGTAATGTAAAAAAAATTAAAATCTATTTTAACTATTGTTTTTTAATACTTTTTATCCTATTGACGTGATTTTCATTCATCAGTTAAAAATCGCAATGAAAATATATGGCCTATTATTATAATTTCCATATTTCTTTCCCATAACTTTTTATATAAAATGCAGCAGTAAACTATCTTAAGTCTATTTCAATGTATTAAATGATTCCTATTTTCAACTTTCAACTCATGACGCAGTGGTTACAACGATGGACACTAAAATATGGAAAATCAAGCTGCCGACCGTTATTGTAAATTCTCAACCCCGATTGCCTTGACACAGCACTTGGTAGGTCTTTATGGCTTTATTAGCATGTTGCGTAAATACGGTTCAACTGTTCTTAGAAAATCCTCCATGAATAGCGACCTACATTGAAATTTGCAGCATGACCATTTCTAATAAAATCCAATTCTCTATTTTCAATATTTAAGAATATGTGGCTCTGGTAGTTTATTCAAAAGTAAGGAGTCAGACTTCTGCAACAATCTCTTACGGTATCAACGGACCAGTTTCTCTCTTCTTGGGGCTTACCAGCACCTAATAGCCGTTACTGCAGTGTTCATTCTAACTACAACCAGGCAGTAATAACAGTCATCACAGCAGCCGTTACTGCCTGAGCTCAGTGTTTTGCAAATTGATGTAAGTAATTGCTAGGTGGTATTACCATGAATGTTTACATATGGCCCATTACATGTCTTTTTTTTACCACTGCAGCAACTGTATTGATGAGTTCGGTATGAGTATTTGGTGCTGATGAGTTTTAAAAAGCGTAGAACTGGTTCATATATGCTGGCTGCAGCAGTAGGGACGTGATTATAACTTGTGGAAACACCCATCAGTGGGTTTTGTGACTGTACATGGCTGAAGTGAATTTTATGTTAGGTTATAAACCGACTTTGCAAATTCATGGTACTCAATCAACTTAATACCTCGCATTCTTTAGGGATCACTTTGAACACTAATATCATCAACTTAAGTCTCCGGGAGTATCTGGAAACACTAGAGAATAGCTCGGGAGGAGTGCTGCGGGGGAGGTGGGTCCCGCAAATTTCGTTCCTTGCATTATTCTCGCGAAGCATCCTTGTTAAAACTTCAATGGATACATTGGATGTTATAATGACCTCGTTAAGATGCTTAGCACAATAATTGTTTTTATTTTGCGCAGCCGTCACCTGGCGTTTCAGTTTATTCTCGTGGAATTAATGTTGGGAGAAGGGTCAGGTAATGCAACATTGCAAGGGTGACAGAAAAGAGGGGGGATAAAAGAGAAGGGTTTTAATTCGGTTTCTAGTTAAGAGAGATAATGCGCTCTGACATAATTTTTATTCACTGGAAGAAAAATCGATGAAAAAGGAAGGTGTCGGTGTCTATCTACAGTTTTGTTAAAGTGGTGATCTTGGTCAAATTTGTTCTATTTTTCTTTCGTGTCAGTTCCGTTTTTTTTAACTTTAAAAGGATCGCTGTATGTAACTGTTTTACAAAAAGGTCAATGTAACTTGATTATTATATTTAATTTCTAGAAGAAATATCCGGCGTTGCTTTGGATAAAATTGAAATGAAATTAACGCTATATAAAATTTAAAATAGTTTAGCTGTGGATGTGCTTGCTCTGTATTAAGATTTACCAACCAGTTAAAGAAACATGTAAATCGATTGAGTCATTTAAGAATTATAAGCGGTCATTACAGATTGACAAAAGAAGCATTTTAATTCCCGTTGTTCTTCAGGGAGTTGTAGCAGAAACAAACTTAAAACGTTAAAATATCAGCAACGAGTACTCGTTTTCAGGGATTTGAGATGAAAATCTCTGAAGAAAAGTGTACTGGAACATACAGCCATTTCTCGAAAACTAAACAATGCTTTAACGATACACCCGTTTAGGATAAAAAAAAACTCCTGCGAGTGTGTAGTACGTTTTAAATAAGTGCCTAAATACGCCTTAGACTCTGCGTGTCAGTACATGTCTGCTCCACGACAAACGTTATACGCCCTAAATAAGTGCATGGGCGCTACAATTCGGGTATGAGGTCTTCGTAACCTGAGCTAGGGAGAAGTATAGTTTTTAGATAGCTTAGCTCTAGCATAATTAGAAGCTGAAATTTAATCACATTAGTAATATGTCAAAAATATGAGAGGGGGGGGGGAAGGTGCGACAGTTAATAAAATTTTGGTTTAGGGATTTGGCGACCTCACATTGTAAGAGAATTTTGTGATGTTTCCCATTTTATGGGTAGTTTTTTTACCTGATCTATACCTGTAGCAATTTTCAGTATTTTAACCTGGTTATAATCGAAAAGGATCACAAACCCACTGCCTTTCCTTTCCATGAAGAAATGAAGAGATTTAAGATTTCGAGTATTAGTACTTGAGCTATATGTGTAGCAATTTTCAGCATTCTATCTCCTTGAAGTTGCTTAGAATTTCCCGGCATACGTAGAAATTTCACCCTATAATAATTCACTGATCTTATGAAAATTTTCACCAAATTAGGCTGTCTTATTAAACTCAACAAAATAGCGGTCAAAGTAAGTAAATACATTAAGCCTTTCTCGAGTTATAAGAGGTCATAACAGACCGACAGAGAGACAGAAACAGGTTTCTAATTTTCGTTAATCACTGTAGAGTGATAAAATTCCCCGAATTCAGTCTCATTGCTTGATTAAAAAATAATCAAAATCCATCGTGTGGTTTAAGAGATATATAATAGGGAATCTTATATTCGAACTTTGCCTTTTATATATTAAATTTGCCTAACAATGTATAACATTCATATGTAACATTTTGTATTTGTCTAACAATAATTTAAGATGCAGTATTTTTTACTGCTATTTAAACTATTCATTATAACTGTCAGACCAGAAATAGATCTCACATTTGATGAGACACTTTTATGTACAAATTTATGGTGGCCAAAACGGCGAACAATACTTGTAGTCTGGCAATGAATGAATTATAAAAATGAAGGGGGGGGGGTAACTCCCCCTTTTCTTTCATTTGCGGCATTGAGTTTGACGTAACAATCTTATTTTTTTATTGGTTACTCCTTTAACCAATGGAGCCATTCAACATCTCGTAAGGCCCAGCTCGGCCCCCTCTGTCATGGCACCCCTAAATTTGTGGTTTTCTGACCTTTAGGTTCACGGGGTTATAAAACTCGGTGCCAGCCAGACTACAAGTATTGTTCGCCGTTTTGGCCACCATAAATTTGTACATAAGTGTCTCATCAAATGTGAGATCTATTTCTGGTCTCACAATAACTAAAATCTTTCACTATAACTAAATGTTCTTTGAAATGTTTTGTGTTTATTGCTAATAATATATATTAAATTATTTTGGATTTATTTAATAAATTAAAACTTTTTTTTATAAAATATTAAATATTTGAAATAGCACAAAACATAAAAAAGCGCCATAAATTAAAAAAATAAATAAAACAAATATGTATTCGAATTAGAATTGAGTTCAAAATAAAGTTTTTCAAGATGTTAATTGATATTTTAAGATAATATATCGAGCAAGAGCTTAGTACTATAAAACTACTGACTTAAAATTTATCAATTTTATGTTCATATTTTTAAATTTCAAAACAAAATTAACATTTCAGAAAATTAATTTAATTTTTTTTTACTATAATGCCTCGCTGTCCGTAAGTTGAAATAAAACCTTGCAATACAAGAGAAAAAACGACTGAAAAATTCAGTGGTCTGTCCCCTTAAATTTATAGTCTTCGTTGTAAAAGGGATAG
The DNA here is from genome assembly GCA_951213105.1 of Amaurobius ferox. Classification (NCBI taxonomy): domain Eukaryota; kingdom Metazoa; phylum Arthropoda; class Arachnida; order Araneae; family Amaurobiidae; genus Amaurobius; species Amaurobius ferox. The sequence goes on from OX578135.1 coordinate 90,714,958, forward strand.
AATAATCTACTGAATAAACATCCTTGTGCACAATCTGATGAAAAGAAAACTTAGAAGGATGCTATGCTGAGTTATAAACAGACTTTAGGAAGTCACGGCACTCAATCAACTTAATCCTCTCGCATTCTTTGAAGCCCTCTTCAGGGATTAATTTGAACTCTCTAATATTATTCAACTTCCCACCTTCATATTTTAAAAACGGGAGTTTTCGAAAACTTCAGGAGACCTATTCGTTCTAAGGATTGATAGGGGTACACGGTGTTTCTACGACCCTTAGAAAGTATTTATTTTTCACTCTTTTATGCGCATTTAAAAGTATTCATTTTTACATGCTCATAAAGCTGCTTATTACTTTTCTAACTATACATAATAATGTATAGAAAAAGTATTTTAATAAGGTCAAAAGTTTAAATTCGAGTGTTTAAAAAATTTACATGTTTGGGACACTGAAAACAAATCAACTACTACGTGTGTGTGTTCCTCTCTCTCTCTCTCTGTGTTCGTGTGTGTTTCTCTCTCTCTTTCTCTCCCTCTCTCTGTGTTCGTCTATGTTTCTCTCTGTGTGTGTGTGTTCGTCTGTGTTTCTCTCTCTGTCTGTCTGTGTGTGTGTCGTCTATGTTTTTTTTCTCTCTCTCTATGTTCGTCTATGTTTCACTCTCTCTCTCTCTCTCTGTGTTCGTCTATGTTTCACTCTCTCTCTCTCTCTCTGTGTTCGTCTATGTTTCCCTCTCTCTTTATGTGTTCGTCTATAACTCGCTCTTTCTCTGCGTGTGTGTTCGTCTATGTTTCTCTCTCTCTCTCTCTGCGTGTGTGTGTGTTCGTCTATGTTTCTTTCTCTCTTTATGTGTTTGTCTATGACTCTCTCTCTCTCTCTCTCTCTCTCTCTGCATGTATGTGTGTGCATATGTGTGTACAACATGTATACTCTAGTTCAAAAATATATCCCATTAAATTTCATGAAATTCGGATTTAAAGTCACTTATGATGCGTGTTATCAAGCCTGAAACTGGTCCATCAATGCTAGTCGCTGAATTGAAGATGCAGTTCTAAAATTTAGTGCACATTTTTATTGGCAAGTTTTGTGACTGAGCTATGAGTAACATGTGTAATATGCCTGATAAACCCCAGAGAAAGTTTTGAATTCTATCTCGTGGCATTAACTCCACGATTTAGCCGTATGGATATATATTTACTTTCCCTGCAATACATGGTAATGTTTTTTTCTCCTAATGGCTAGACTCTTGATATTTCATCATTCGCCTATACACCGGCCAGAACCATCAACCATTTAGTCGTCACATGACGTTGCCCCGGCGCACCAGTGGGGACAGAACACACTGCGCCCAACGACATAACATCCATGCCTGAAGGTGGGACTCGAACCCACAACCCGGCGGACGAAAGATCGCTAGGAAACGCTCGCCTTGACCGTTCGACCACCGTGTCGGCTATACATGGTAATGTATAGGGAAAGTATTGGAATCGTGCTGTAAATCACATTCAAATTTCGACGGATCTACACGTTTTGAGACCTCTAGAATACGAAAAAACTATTTTTAGCGTAACGTCTCCCTCCCCCCCCCCTTCTCTCTCTCTTTCTGTGTGTGTGTGTGTGTGTGTGTGTGTGTGTGCGTGTGTGTGTCTGCCTGTGCAGTGTATGTATCCACTCTAACTCAGAAACTAATGGACCGAATTTCATAAAATTTGGTAGGTAAGTCACTTGTATATGACCCTGGTGCTGATTTGTTTTTAGAATGATTCGGGATAAAACACTTGCCTTTTTTTGCGAAATAGCGCGCAAAAATTGCCTGTATTCACTCTAACTGAAAAACTGATTGATCAAATTTTGCAAAGTTTGGTAGATAAGTCACCTGTGGGTCACTCTAGTGCTGATTAGATTTTTATACTATTCGGAAAAAGAAGAACCTGCATTTTTTTTACGAAATGGCCCGCAAAAATTGTATATATCCACTCTCACTCAACTGATTACTAAATTTCATAAAATATGGTAGATAAGTCACTTGTGGGCGACTCTGGTGCTGATTAGATTTTGGTACATTTCGGGATAAATGAACCTGACTTTATTGCGAAATGACCCGAAAAAATTGTATGCATTCACTCTAGCTGACAAACTAATTGGTCAAATTACACAGAATTTGATAGGTAAGTCGCTCGTAGGACACTGTGATGCTGGTTAGATTTTGATATAGTTCGGAATAAAAGAATCTGCCTTTTTTTGCGAAATGACCCACAAATCTAACATTTTCGATCTAAAATAAAATACTACATGTACAAGATAGTGAAACTCTGAAATAAATGACTAAATTTGATGAAATATATTAATTAAGTACTTGTTTTACATGTAAAATGTGACAACTAAGCGGAATAAATCTGACCCCATGACTGTAGGATAAACGGTTCTCGATATATTGTAGTTTTTGGAATTTTAAGGACCTGAAGAATTTAAAGTGAATTAAGTTGCCAAACAAAACGAAGATGCAATAAAAAAAAAACGAAGTTTATGTAATATCAAAAAATTAACCATATTATTTTCTGCAATTAAACTCAATTTAAAGCATAATGAAATAAAAAAAAAAATACGAAATGAATTTGAATCTGCAGGGAAAGTCATGTGCTGCTCACATCAGATTTTTTTTTTTGCTTTCTCATACTAACGAATATACTATTAAAAATATAGTAGCATTTTCACGAGATTGAGATTTTGATTCCGATATATGTTTTAGGATCTCTTGAACACGTTTTGGCTACATTTTGAGTAATGTTAATCTGTGTGTCTGTCTGTCACAAATATTAATACATTTTCATGAAACTTTATAACCATATTTGTTATGAAAAAATTTAGAAGTGAGTAGATTTTTTTTTTAAATTTGAGCGGAAGCTTTGAAATTTATTCGAAATTTTATATTTTCTTGATATGGCAATCTAGGACAAAAGTCGGCATAATCATACATAAAGGGGGTTACTTGCAGCTCAATAATCACGAAACTTAACAGTTTCAACCATTGTAGTAAAAAATAGCCGCGATACAATTTTTGTGTTCGTGACGTTATTAGCCTCCTCACGGTGGGGGGGGGGGGGGGAGTTACCTCCCCGAGGGAATTGATTGTCAAAATTAGTATCAATCAAAAGGACCCTTTAAAATGAAGTGTAGCATGCTATAATTGCGATCATTTGGATTGAAGATACAGATTTTTCAGTTTTTTTCTTACAAAAATTTGCAAAAATTGAAAACAAAAATCCCAAGCTAATTAAAAATGGATTATCGTATGTGAAAATCGTGTTAAGCCACACTACAGTTAACCGAGTTAGTTGATCGTTTGATAACTTTTGCTGTTTAAATTTTCTTTTGTAATGCTTCTTGTATAAGTCTATGTATGTAAATAATAAAACAAAAATTATAAACTGACTTTACAAGCTCAGAACCCGCATAAAAACTACGTTCTGCACTCCCTAGAATTGCGGCCTTATCGTAGATAGCAACGTTCAGGAATGAACTTCTTGCTTTTTATACGCTTTTCACTATGGACATAGTACCATCCACAGTACTCACAACGTCACCAAGTAAACTTGCCATGTGTCAATATTTTTAGAACATCTATGGGCACCGGAGTATTCAGTCTTACCGCTGTTATCAAAATCTATAAAGATTGAGCCCAGGCTGTACGAGGATAAAAGTTTGCAAGATTGTGGTATGTAGCAAGTCATCCTTGCTGTAGTGTAGTTGCAAGCATCTGTTACTCCATGCTGAAAACCGCATGAAAGAGGAGGAACTTGATCCATGGCCATTGTTTTCTGCAATAGGAGTCTGATTCTGACTTTACGAAATCACCCTAGACTGTAAAACATTTGAAAGCTTATTACTGAAAGTTTTAGGGAAAGTTTCAGCTGTCCTTCATGGGGAGTAAGGTTCCTGATAGTAATGATAGCATATATATAAAAATACAAAAATAACGCTTCGGCAGACGATAATTAGTTGAATATTTCAGACATGAATCTGGCATTTTCATGAACGCCGGTAATTGCGACTTTTCTGATAGTTTACCGAAATTATCAGCCAAGTAGCTAAAAAAAATGAGCAAAGGTTGCAAAATGTTTTACTGTGTGTGGGTATGTAGCAAATTTTTCTTGTTTTCCATACTGAAGACCGCATTAAAAAAGGTCAAACTCAGTTCATAGGTATTGTTTTCTGCAGTGGGAATCTGATTCTGACTTTACAAATTCACGCTACTCAATCAAGTTAATCCACCGCATTCTTTGAAATCCTCTTTAGAAATCAGTCTAAATTTTCCAATATTGTCAACTACCGAGATTCATAGGCGACTTTGCGTGCGTGCACATCACAAAACCTGGAGTTCTGAAAATTCCCGGTGTCTTATCTTTTCCCGAGACGTGATTACGAGGAGGAAGGGGGCAGGGAGGCGCATTCCAGTAAATTTCTGTGCCTTCGATTTGCGTTATTTTCTGAAAACATCTGCTTTCGCTCAAAAATGAATATATACTTTGGATGTTAATGACCTCGTTAAGATACTTTGCACAATCATTGTTTTAATTTTGAGCTGCCGTCACCTGGCATTTTAGTTTATTCCCGGGAATTAATAATGAGAGGAGGGCCAGGTAACGCAGCAACGCTGCAGCACCTGGCGGGGCGGCTGGAGAATGGAAGAAGGGTAATTTGTTGTGTAGTCAGAGAAAATGTGGTAGGAATGAATTTTTATCCGCCGGAAGGAGAATTCATTAATGAATAGGGTGTCAGTTTCTATCTCCAGTTTCGCTTAAAAGCTGATCATGTTCAAGTTTGTTCCTCTTTTAGAACATGCAAGTCCTTTTCTAATTTTAAAAGTTTGTTCCTATTACAAACTTATTTTGTTTTTGAATAAGAGTATAGAGATATGACGTTGTTTTTTTAAAAAAGACCGTATATTAAAATGGTCATGAATATTTAATTTCAGATTTAAAAATAAATGTACAATATCTCGAGAATAACGCATTATATAGCTTATACCATAGCGTCAGCGTCCTATAAATGATGTTATTCTTTTTAATTAAAAATTAAATATGACTATTTCAGAATTTTTAGCAATATTAAGATTTTAAAAAACTTTTACCGAGAAATGGAGTGACTTCCCTTACTCGACAATTTTGAAAATTAGTAGGTCTCTTATGTTTACTGATTGAAATAATCATCCCAAACTTTGCTTACGCACATAAATTCGTGCAAGAAATGTTCATCGTATCCACCGACACACAGACAGACAACAGAAAAATGGTTGAATCGTTTTCAAGGATACTAACAAAGTAACCTTCCGAAAATATCACTAGAAAGAGAAATGGCATAAAATTGAAATTTTAGTATGAATATACAATTATGTGTGAAAATTGCAGAATCATGAAGGACTGATGATATTAGCTTTCGTTTATTCAACCCAGACCACCCTACATACTCGAAAGTGTAAGGTATCTGGTTTGGACCGGCGGGACAGTATTGTCTGATTTACACTGGAATCCAGTGGGGACGACATCTACAGAGATCGGACCCTTCTTCCCTTTTCGCCAATCTCTCGTAAATACTTTTAGATCCACAGAATTAACATGCCCAAACTTCACGGAGATAGTTTGGACAGCGCCGGGAATCGAACTCGGGTCCTCCAAGTGCAATCCCATCCTTGTTGGTATTAGCTTGAAACTTTCAGGATATCTACATTAGATTGGGACACTCAATTGATTATAATATCAGGAAAAATACACATACGATTTCGGAATAACGCCCTTTGAAATTTGTGGTCTTGGGTATAAATACGTAGGTGGTTTGAGCATAATCAGGGAAGACCTGACATTGAGCCTAAAGGATATTTCTCGTGTCCCACAATTCCCCGCCACCGAAGAAGGTTGCATTGTGAACACCTGAAGCATTTTGAGCGTGGAAGGATTTCCTCTCGTGTAAGACGAAACACCAATACAGTGATGCGAACGTGGCTTTTGATGGAGAGATGTGACTCCGGCACACAGGCATCTGGGAACTGATTCGCAAACAGCTATAAATCAAGGATGTTTTAGAAGTAGAGGTGACCCCCCCGAGCTGTCCTGGCTTATATTCCGACCATATATTGCTCTTCACAGACCTGCATGTTCGCCAGGCGTAAAACCGAAAAGCAAGAAAGTGCTAAAAACGCAAGAAAGTGCTGAAAAAGCAAGAAAGTGCTGAAAAAGCAAGAAAGTTTTCAACTGATTATCCATCATTGGCTACGGACCATTGTTTTGCGATGCGTGCCGCGGTGAGGGCAGTGCATGATCAATGAGCATGCCACAAATCTCCTTAAGGCAAGGGTAGAAATAATTACGAAACCATGATCCACGAATGGTGATGAATGACCAGTTGAGCTCTTTTCTGCTTTTATGCAACTCCCTGTCATAGGTCAAAAGTCGCGATGCTTAATTTAATCAAATTACGAATCGGATTTTTAACCCTGCTCAATACTTTTCTTTTACGTGCATTTCCATTGTAATGAAACTATAAATGTGATCTTGCGCATAAGCAAAACTAAAAGTATTTAAAAAATTATGGCGATGTTATACCCCTGTAAAAAGAAAGTTATAAATTGACTTAGGAATATTACAATAATCAATCACCTTAATCCCTCGTAGTCTTCAAAGGTCTCTGTAGGGATTACTTTGAAGAACGAGCAACCTCCGGCCTTCGCGTGTGTGTATGTGTGTTTCAAAACCTTGATATCTCTGGAAATTCCTGGAGAAAGAGCCGCCAGGTCCTGGAGAGCAGGGGGTGTTCGAGTAAATTTCTTTGCTATTACTAGTACGATTCTTATTAAGTATCTTTCCTTGTTGAAATCTGAATCGTCACTGGGTGATATTGACCTATTGCTTTGTTTTAATTTTGCACTACCGTCAACTTGATATTTTAGTTTATTTCGGGAGTATCCATTCTGGGAGGAAGGCCAGAATATCCACCATTGGTGGAAAGACTACAAGGAGGTAGAGATGTACATTATGGACAGTTAATTGGTTGTTAGTTAAAGATAAATTACGAACGTGAAATGTTTATTATACCCAGTTGCATTGCTAATATAGGTGCTTGTTTATAATTTCGTATTATCTAGTTAAAGTTTGCTCCTTTCTTTTAGTTATTATTATTTTTTTCCTTTTAGAAATATTTGTTATACATAATTTGTTTGGCTTTAATTAATATTTGATATTAATAATGAAGTTTTTAAGAGTATAAAACAAAGATGAACTGAAGTTCATTTCAACCCCTATAAAAAGAAAACCACTGAACATAGAGCTTCCAAATTGGCAATATAGTACTGCAATAAAATATATTAATTCGTAATGTCAATAACAGGTGAAAAAGTAGCGCTTTATCAGAGTTCATAGCCACAATTTTATCGTACAGTGATATTTTCTAAAAAAGTTCATTTCTCGAAAGCTATAGTTTGATGTAGATTTATCGCCAATAGTATTCTTGGACAATTATAACAATAATCGGGAAAGGTTCTATCACATGTACCATAATTAGCTTACGCTATGAGTTGATTTGACAACCTTACTGATCACTGAATCAGCTAATTAAATGATAAATCTTAAAAACCAGATTTAAACGTCACTTTATTAAAAACCATCCTACAGACGTACAACAAATAATTTTAAGCCAGAGCGCTTTCGAACACCTTCATGCTCTTCCTCAGTGGCGATACAATCAGAACAGATGCCAACATGCCTAAATACATTCCAATCCGTCAAGCAAAATTTGCATATTACGAAAATTGCCATCCATACAAAATTGTGAATCGATAAAACAGATTTAAAATTATAAAATTACAAATCTCAAAGATAAACAATTTAAAAAAACATTTTAAAAAACACTAAATACTTTAGAACATTATTATAAATTAAGGTAACTGTGTGAACGAGTCGCCAGGTATAACTTAAGACCTGAACAGGGTCAAAATTACAAATAGAAGTACGATATAAATAAATAAAAAGGGATTTGTAAAGTAAAATAGAGCGGGGGTTATTACAGCTGATCAAAAGAAAATAATTTTCAAAAAGGGGGCGAAAATTATCTTTAGTCACTAATCGGGCAAGGCCAGTCGTTTGTTTACCATTTTTTAAATCTCTAGCATGTTCAGTCAAATGAATACCAATCGTACGTTTAGTACTACCGATATAAAATTTATAAACATTATCCGGAGAAAGAAGGGGTACAACATATACCCCAGCAAGGTTGAACATGCTAGAGACGTAAAAAATTGTAAACAAACGACTGCCCTTGCCTAATTAGAGACTAAAGATAATTTTCGCCCCCTTTTTGAAAATTATTTTCTTTTGATCAGTTGTAATAACCCCCGTTCTATTTTACTTTACGAATCCCTTTTTATTTATTTATATCATACTGCTATTTGTAATTTTGACCCTGTTCAGGTCTTAAGTTATGCCTGGCGACTCGTTCTCGATGCCGTGCGTGATAAACCTTTACATAGTTACCTTGATTTATAATAATGTTCTAAAGTATTTGATGTTTTTTTTAAAGTTTTTTTTAAATGTTTATCTTTGAGATTTGTAATTTTATAATTTTAAATCTGTTTTATGGATTCACAATTTTGTATGGATGGCAATTTTCGTTATATGCAAATTTTGCTTGACGGCATTGAAAAATGTATTTATGCATGTTGGCATCTGCTCTGATTCTATCGCCACTGAGGAAGAGCATGAAGGTGTTTGAAAGCACTCCGGCTTAAAATTATTTGTTTTACGTCTGTAGGATGATTTTTAATAAAGTGACGTTTAAATCTGGTTTTAAAGATTTGTCATTTAATTAGTTGATTCAGTGATTTGAAGTTTGAAGTGTCGCCACTAATGGTATGGTAACCTTACTGATACCTGAACTCCAACAATGAGGAATCACAAACAGCACGGTGTGTTGGTGTTCTATACGCATCGGAAGAGGTTTTAAACGTTTACTGTGACAGCACTTCACGGACAACAGGATTATTCATCGGCGCTTTCCTGCAGAGAGCCACCTCAATCACTAGACATAAATCCAGATAATTATTGGTTTCGGAACTTTTTAAAACAGAGTTCACTGTGGTAATAGCTTAGCTAGTTAATAGCGTATCAGGAATTAGAAATGCCTTAAACAGGCATTTTCCTAACTTTGCCCTTGACATGCTGCGAACAACTTGTATAAAAAAAATTGCAGTACCGTGTTTTTAACATGATGTAGATATTATGGAGATTATTTTAGACATTTTTTTGCCTAGTATTAAATAATACTTTTTTCTTTTTAAAAGTTAATCACCGTCAGCAAAGAATCATTTCTTGGAAGTTTCTATTTAAAGGCGTTTGAAATTGTGAACTTTAATGCTCACCCTGCGTATGCAGCGAATTAAGGGTTCAAGCCATAGATTAAGTTTAGTTACGGGGAAAGCACAATAACCAATTCCTTCATGTTTATTGAAATTCAATATTACTTTAAGTGTTTGTCTTTTCAAAATGTTACTATTTGAGGACAACGAAGTGACAAGGGCCCATAAATGTACTTATTAACCGGTTATGAATCTGAAGAGTGTGTGTGAAGAATTGAAGAAAATTAAATTGATTTTAACGACTGATTTTGTAAACTCGTTCATGGTTTCAGTAAAAGTTTGCTTGATATTATTTTGTTTGAAAGAAATACCTAGCAAGCCAGTTTTCTCATTTGAAAACATAAAAGATTTTTATGCCATGAAACCTTTTAACAAGAGATATAATAGAATCACAAACACACAAATATAGGAATTATAGCCGTAAGGAATTTTATTCAATTTTTTGTTAGAGTGACAGGGCTCAGCTGTTTCCGATTGGTTTAATTTTTGGCAATCTGATTAATCTGAGTACAAATTCCGGGTACGATTGATTATATATATATATAATGATCATAATTGTTCGGGATCAACTTTGAATTGTAGCTCTCGTATATATAAAAAATAGAAGAGCACTAAAATATCCCATTCTAATCCAAGCAGTAAGTTTCAAGCAGTGATCGAAGAATGTTTGCATGCTAAGCCATTTATGTAGCAAGGAAACGTTTTTCACAGAAAAAGAGAGACCTCTGCATGCTTGCATGCTCATCGTGATTAGGAATGTACCATTATCTAGCTTCTGGTCAAAGTAGTTCTTGTAAGTATAAAAAGAATAGTAATGAACCATCATGATTCAATCTAATCCAAGCCGAGAATTTCATGAGTTGACCAAAGATTGTTTTCCTGTTACATTATTTATAAAACACTGAAACTTTTTGCTTTGTACAGGGCAGTTAGAAATCTACAGTGCAGCTGCGTGCATGTGTTTTTTACGGGGATCTTCAAACTTTTTTGGTCGCGTACTTCTAAGATCTACTTTTTTGCATCGGATACCCCTAACAACTGTTTTTTTTTACATCGTGCACCCCTATAGTAAATGTAGAAGTGGAATTCTTGATTTGTTTGTCTTAAACAGGAGTACAAGTAAAGTAATATTCATATAAACATAATATAGTTATGTTAATGACGTGCAATTTAAAAATACAATTTATATTTGTTATCCTTCTATTTATTTTCTTTTTTCTGTCAATATTAAACGTGACTTAGGAAAAAATATAAAAAGAAAATTTTAATTTTTGACGTACCCCACGTATTGACTTGCGTACACCTTGGCGCACGCACTACACTTTAGAGATCAAAGATAGAGTGGGTTCCCTCATAAATCCCTATACATTCCTCTAACCTTCAATTATAACCTTTAACTTTCGAAATGTTTTTGAACTATGAAAGCAGAGTCTACTAATAGGAAAGCTCTATGGATTGAGGAAGTTTGCAGCGCCTCTAACGGCGAATGGAAAAAGTTTGAATTCCTATTTCGAAAACGAAGCGAATAGGTGAAAATTTTTCAATTGCAAAGTTGTAGAACGTTCTCTATTTAGTATGGAAAGACGTGCGGTGTGGCGTAACATGTATATATGCAATGAAAAAATGCATCGGGGTTCAATTATTGTACGCACTGCATCATTTGTCTGCCATTTTTATACAATATGTATTCTTTATTACATATAATATTTAATTTTTACTGCAAGATAACTCTAAATAATTTAAAATTTGCTTAATACATGGATTATTATTTTTTCATGCGTATTTCTGCCCATTTTCTTCAGAAGTAATTCAATAATAAAGATACACTTGCATATACCTTGATCGATATACCTTGACCATATACCATGATCAATATACCTTGATCGATATACCATGATCGATATACCTTGACCTCATTCTTTATCGTTTGCTTACATGTTATGTATAAATCTTCCATATAGATAATGCTTTACAACTTTGTAATTGAGAATTTTCGCCTATCTCGCTTCGTTTCCGAAATAGGAATTTTGACTTCTTCCAATCGCCGATAGAGGCGCTGCAAACTTTCTCAATCGATACGGCATAGTCGCTTTCCAATCAATACACTCTCCTATTGAAGTTCTAGAGCACTTCAATCAAAAGTTAAAGGGATGTATAAGGTCATATGCGGGAATCCTGTATAATGTAAATCCTATAAATTAATTTTGCAAAATTATTCTGAAAAAAAAATTGTGTAGTGTTGTATTGGGTTATGAATTGAATTTGTGTCCCTGCATCCTTCATCAATTTAACCACTCGCATTCTCTAAATCCCTCATCAGGAAGTGCTCAGTCCGAACTCCCTAATACTTTACACGGCTGATCTTCATATGCATACATAAGAATACTAAGTTGCTGCAAACTTCCGGAGACTTGCACCGTCCTGAGAAGTGATAAGTTCCCTTATAATCTTGGTCCGTCACTCTATTTTCCTAAAGCTGAAACATCCTTGTTAAGATTGCATTCGATGTTAATGACTTCGTTAGGGGGATCCTTGGAGAATTATTGTTTTTATTTTGCGCAGCCGTCACTTGGCATTTCAGTTTATTCCCGTGGAATTAATGTTGGCAGCAGAGTTCGGTAATGCAACGTTGCAGGAAGTTTATGAGGAAGAGCTCCAAAGAGAAAACAGTAATTTGGTTGCTAGTGAGGGGTAATACGTTAAGATGGAATTTATTGCTGTGGAAGCTGAATCTAAGAATAGATAGGATCACAATATATGAAACTGCTGCTTCTAAGAATAAAACCTTCAATATTTCCTTAAAGAAAGAGAGGTACCCTCCCCCCCCCCACCGAGACCCCTCCGGGAGTTCTGTCACCCCCGTTGCGTATTCGCTTTGGTTGTTCCATATCTATATATTCTATTGTTTGTCTGCATCTTGCAGTTTTTCCTTAGCTGTTGTTAAGATAATGTAGTGTTTTTTTATGTGAATAAGAGGGCTATAAAGTGGCTTCGAAACTACTGTAGTCATCTAATTTTCATATGCCTGCTATCTTTATGAAAGTTTTAATAAATAAGATACAGGTGCCTTCCACAGCTTGTTTAAAATTGAGACATCATCTTCATTGTAATATTAAATGTCCTGAACTGTAGAATTCTTTAGCTTTTCTCTATGATTTCCGCGTAAAATGCGTTAATTCTTGATTTGGTTCCCGGTGTTACCACATTTCGCATATAGATCATAAAAATGACAAAAACGTTTTGACAACGTTAAACATCCAGACTTCTTACCAGATATAGTCAGCACATGCGAGTTTAGAGTCAACCCCTTTCCATACGAGTCATGCGAGTTTTTATCCTGATCATCCAGGAATTGGTGGACACTGAGAACACTCTCATGTTATTGGGCTTGACTATTCCGATCCTTCTACTGGTTTCTTAATATCACTTTTCTAATCTCCGAGTAAGCTGAACCGTTCTAAGTTGAACCGCTGAAAGCTGAACCGCTCTAAAACTGAACCGTTCAGCCGACTGACTTGAAATTAGACTTAGTGGCCCAATAGCAGCAATCATAAAATTTCAAAAATTAAAGTTCTGGGGGGGGGGGGGGTGTTGAGTTGAGAAAAGAAGTTGGTTAAAATGTAAAATTATTTAAACAAATGGTGTGAGATATAAAATGAAAGGGTGCAACGAAGCGTTGAGAAGAATATCAATTTTTTTTCACTTTTGAATTCATTGGGGTATGCGTCAGATATAATAAATATGTAGTTTTAATCTTTTCTAAGTTTTGAAAGATGTTTGTTATGCAAATAATAAAGTGTTACATAGAAATAAGAAACTTGAGCAACGTATTGAAGTACAAATAAGATAATAATGCAGTTTCGAGGATACGTTGGATCTCCTTCATCAGTGCAAAAGAACCAACAAACCCGAAATCAAAAAGACAAAATGGGCCCAAATAGAAGAAACAGAGGGGTTTGTATACCCAAGGCGTGGATTTAGAGTTCACCTGAGAGAGCCAATATGAAAATCAGTCCAGACAATTCGAAGCAAGAAATAACACACAGAAATATCCCGGCAAGACAAGTCAAGTCTGAACAAGAAGTTCTTGTTTACACTTGACTAGAAGTTCTTGTTCAGACTTGTCTTTTACTTGTTGTTTTATCTAGAGTATTAAGTATTTGGTATATTTAAATTTATAAACAAAATAGTTCTGCAAAAATTCTGATAATTCATTAAGTTAATTTTTAAAATATGGAATTTTTAACTAAATAAACAGTGTTCATCATTTCTGCAAACGTCTTAAATATCTAATCAATTAATCTTCAAATTTTAATTTTCACATGCTAGACATGTGCTTTTCAAAAAGCGTAGCCATTCATTCACTTTAAAGTCTATGGTGCAAAAAAAAAAAAAAAAATCTAAATTCTCCATTGAATGCAGCCACAAAACTGAGCAGTAAATAACATATCCAAAAGGCAGAACTGTTGTTCATACTATCATTTGAATAAAATCCTTTATTTAATTGTTTTATTGAATGTATGTATTTTGCTTAATAAATAAAATGCTACTATTTGTTGATTAGAAATGTGGTTAAAGCAAACAGTAGTATTTTCTCAAAACTTATACGTAATTTTCTTACAGAAACTCACAAATGATAAGCAAAAAAGTATTTTAAAGTAGGCATTGCCACACACGCTTCGCGCGGGCGAAATGGATAGTGGTTGCGAAGTGTGATACACACACATTTAATATAAGTTCTGACTATCAAAAACTGTTTCAAATATAAGCATAAGAAAGGCGCACATTTTACTATTCAGTTAACAAGAAAATTGCGGTATGTAAAACAGTACCTTTTTCCGGTTAGTGCATGTTACCTTATTTTTAACATTTATAGACATTTTAAGCTAAAATTAAATTTTCTATAGCATTACTTTTCAATAGTTTGCTTTGAAGAATAGCCAACAACCGATTTTGGGTATAAAAACGTAGCTTGGTCACCATAGTTACCGCAATAGAATAAAAACCTATAAATAAATTTAATGACAAAATATAATAAAAAATTATCTAATTTAGTGATAAAATCTCAAAAATTGTTGTTTGTGCACCAATAGAGTTGTTTAAGCATTTTAGGATATTTTATATCCACATGATGGTATAAAAACGAATTTTGTGTGTCCAGTTGCTCTCGAAATATAGCTGAAGGAATGGTCGAACAAAAATTCCGCGATTTATAAATTTTTCGAACAAAATTTCAAGATTTTAATTTTTTCTCATTACTTTGTAGATCAAGTCCCACGTATATGCAAAGTTTCAAATTTTTACCTTCAGCAGTTTGGGCTGTTCAATTCCTCCCTTTTTCAGTTAGTCTCACTCAACTGTATGATATAGACAAAATTAGTTAATATATATTGCGTATGCTCCGTCTCTTATAAAGGGTGTCCAGTGGTATCTGTGCCCAATGGCTATTTCCTCAACCGTTAGTCACAAAGATATACTTCCAATTGCAAAAATGTTTTAAATTTTAAAATATATTATCTTAAAAATAGTTTAAATCAATAAATACATTTCTGAAGGAAATACGAAATATAAATTTTTATACGGTCCCCCGGTCCTACCAATTATATTTAGGAAAATCACCATCACAATCCACATACAATTTCATTCAAAATTTAAAAAAAAAATCTTCCTTTTATGACCAAAATTCACCGAGTTATGAAGCATTAAATTTTATGACTTAAGTCGCTTTTCCACGCATAAAAATGTCCCGTTTCAGGCAACCAACCAATCAGGGACCGTATTGACCATTTCTTCAGACAACCAACCAATCAGGGACCGTATTGACCATTTCTCCAGGCAACCAACCAATCAGGGACCGTATTGACCATTTCTCCAGACAACCAACCAATCAGGGACCGAATTGACCATTTCTCCAGGCAACAAACCAATCAGGGACCGTATTGACCATTTCTCCAGACAACCAACCAATCAGGAACCGTATTGACCATTTCTCAGCACAAAATGTGCTCCAACTTTAAACAGCTATAAGTCGGGCAATTTTGGTCGTAAAAGGATGATTTTTTTTATTTCGCATAAAATTGTATGAGGATGATTTTCCTAAATATAATTGATAGGACCGGCGGACTGTATAAAAATTTATATTTCGTATTTCTTTGAGAAATGCATTTATTGATTTAAACTGTTTCTAATATAATCGATTTTAAAATTTAAAACATTTTTGCAATTGGAAGTGTATCTCTGTGACTAACGATTGAGGAAATAGCTATTGGGCACCGATAGCACTGGACACCCTGTATATAAATACCTTCGTATGTCATTGAAGTAAAGTGAAATAAGTTGCGTACAAGAGGGTAGCATCCACAAAAATTTAACAAATAAGGGAATCCCTGAAGCATAAAGTTTTGTAAACACTTAAAGTTTATATGCAGAACACATACGAAAACTATCCCTGTAGCCATAACGCCAAGCCAAAGGCGTAAAAGTTTTATTGGAAAAAACATCTCTAAATACAACGCAACCAGAAACTTTTTTGAGGCTTCATTTCATTGTCACAATACAAATTTATTCAGGATATATTATCCCACCCTATCAACGAACTCTGAAGAAGTGGATATAGGATGACACGTTTTGCAGGGGATACTGTTTCTCTTTGGGTTTCTTTTTTCTACTGGATTCCCCAAATGTGTTGGATTTGAAGTTAATTTGATCTATTGGAATCTCAAAGGTACAGGATTCAGTTTCGAATCTTGTGACTGCAGTCGTGACAGAAAATCTTGTCTGGGGTTAAGGGGATTTATACTTCGCCGCCACATAGGAGATGTCTCCATGTTAACTAATGGAAAAATGTATGTAGACGATTTCTCCCTCAATTTTACCTGTAAATGTTAACTGTTTGTGCCATATTAATGGAGAAGCACATATATTTCATTCTGATTAAAAAGTTTTCTCATATTTGAGTTTAAAATGTTTAAAAAATTAATGTAAATGACATCACAACGAATGTAGCTATCAAATATGTAGGATTAAAGATGTGGTTCAAAAGAAAGTTCCAGTAAATTTTTTCTGAAAATATTCTGCGTTTTATTTTTATATTTCTCTTTTTCATTAATTATAGAAACGGAATGTGATACGCTTTATATTTTTTTTTATGTTAAATCAAGTCGTTTTGCAAGAAGTCTTTGACCATTTAGTTTCTTATTTTGAAGATGAAAGGGACAGAGGGGGGGGGGGTAACGCTTTATTTTGAAGATAAAGGATGGATGAGATTCAAAACGTTACAAGTGTTATTTTATTCATTCTGATAAAAAAACATATATTATATATGATAATAATGATTATGATATATGATAACATATATGATATATGATAACTATATTATCATATATGACAACTATGATTTAATCAAACTGAAAATATATCCTGATATGAAATAATGTTTATTTGTGCAATTGTGCCTAAATGCATCTATCGCAAAATACGGCGATTAAAAAAAAATTCGTTTTTCTCTTTTCCTATTTTTTTTTTGCAAAATTTAATTCATTCTGTTACTATTTGGTACTTTTGATTAGTTTTATTGATTTAAAGTTAGTAAGAGGTTTTGATGTGAAAAATTTTAGGGCATGGGGTGCGGAGTAAATCTTGAAAAAAAATGTGACGGAGATGAGACGGAAGTAGGTCACAGAAGTGCCACCTTATTGATACGAATACCTTATAGAAAATCACTGCTATAATTTAGAGTTTTAGATCACGTGACTATTTTGGCAACACATTCGGGGATCTTGGCGACAAATTTTGCTAGATGTTTTATGAGTTCTGGAAACTTCCCGAATTTTGTAGATTGCCTAAGAACTTTAAATTATATGTTTTTAGAACATTTCACAGAAAGCATATAATCTCGTCATCGTTTCGTTGAGTTGCTGGCGCGATACAAGTAAAAATGGACTGAGAATTGGCCAATGCAAAATTTAAATTTTAGATCTGTGAGATCTGTGCATCGACATCTGCGTAGTGTGCGCCAACCGCATCCTCACCCGGTGAAGTGACAACAAACGTTTTGGTGCGATTTGGACGTAATAAACTGCATTCTATTAATCTAGCAAAACTGTCTAAATGAAAATAAATGAACTAATTAATATAAAAAATAAAAATAATTCAAAACTAAAAAAATATCGAAACCTTTCCCTATTTACCTTATACCATCGTCACACGTAAAGCACATCAACATTTTCCCATTTGAAATATGCCAAAGGCGTGATAACGCCAATCTATATCGAGTAACAAAATTACTCACAATTTTAGTTTAATTAATTTTTAACAAGCTCTCAGATTACAGGAATCATTTATTTTAGAAGATCTTCATGATTTTCAAGTTAGCTTCAAAATTGTGAAGAGTCTATTTTATTTATTTATTTACTTATTTAAAAAAAAAATTAAACATATTATAATAATATATAAATATACGTTTTTGAAAATATATATAAATTATAAATAAATTTTATGAATTTTTAATTTTATAGATTTTTAATTTTATAAATTTTTAATGTTATAAATTTTTATATATATAACTTATATAACTCTGCATATATAATTTTTCTATATATATTACTTTCCCTGCAATACATGGTAATGTATAGGGAAAGTATTGGAATCATGCCGAAAATCGCAACTCGAGTTTTCGACGGATCTACACGTTTAGAGACCTCTAGAATACGAAAAACCATTTTTAGCGTGACGTCAGTGTGTCTGTCTGTCTGTCTGTCTGTGTGTCTGTCTGTGCAGATTTTGTATCCACACTAACTAAAAAACTAATGGACTGAATTTCACAAAATTTTGTAGATAAGTCACTTGTAGCCGGGGCTGGTGCTGATTAGTTTTGGGTACGATTCGGAATAAAAGAATCCGCCTTTTTTGTGAAATGGCCCGCAATAGTTTGTATCCACTGTAGCTGAAAAACTAATGGACCGAATTTTACAAAATTCGGTAGATGAGTCACGTATAGGTCACCCTGGTGCTGATTAGATTTTGGTACGATTCAGAAAAAAATAACCTGTCTTTTTTTGCAAAATGGCCCGCAAAAATTGCCAAAATCTAAAATAAAGAACTGGGTACACTCAAATATATTTATTAAATGCTGGTTTAATACGTATTTTTAACGACGAAAAGAATAAGACCAACCCCATTACACTAGGACTAGCCGTTCTCGAGATATTTTAGTTTTTCGTACTTTCCCTACGCCACCTTTGAAAATAAGTCCGGTTATCGAATGAGAACGAAAATTGAATTAAAAGTGAAATAAATTTAATTTAAATAAATAGAACGTGAATATAAGTCTGCAGGGAAAGTCATGTGCTGCCCACATCAGATTTTTACTTTCCCTGCAATACATCGTAATGTATTGGGAAAGTATTGGAATCATACCGAAAATCACAACTCGAGTTTTCGACGGATCTATACGTTTCGAGACCTCTAGAATAAGAAAAAACTATTTTAGAGTGACGTGTGTGTGTGTGTCTGTGTGTCTGTGTGTCTATCTGTGTGTCTGTCTGTCTGTCTGTGCAGATTTTGTATCCACTCTAATTAAAAAACTAATGGACCGAATTTCACAAAATTTGGTAGGTAAGTCACTTGTGGGCGAGTCTGGTGCTGATTAGTTTTGGGTATGATTCGGGATAAAAAAACCCGCCTTTTTTTTGCGAAATGGTCCGCAAAAGTTTGCATCCACTCTAACTGAAAAACTAATGGACCGAATTTCACAAAATTCAGTAGATGAGTCACATGTGGGTCACCCTGGTGCTAATTAGAGTTTGGTACGATTCGGACAAAAATAACCCGCCTTTTTTTGCAAAATGGCCCGCAAAAATCGTCAAAATCTAAACTAAAGAACTACGTCTGCTCAAATATATCCATTAAATGCTTGTTTAATGCGTAATTTTTAACGAAGAAAAGAATAAGATCAACCTCATTACACTAGGACTAGCCGTTCTCGAGATACTTTAGTTTTTCGTATTTTCTCTACGCCACCTTTGAAAATAAGTCCGGTTACCGAATGAGAAAGAAAATTGAATTAAAAGTGAAAGAAATTTAATTAAAATAAAGAGAATGTGGATATAAGTCTGCAGGGAAAGTCATGTGCTGCCCACATCAGATTTTTTTGTTATAACTTTTATAAATTTTTGAAACCGAATTGGAGGCCATTTTTTTTATTTTAAATCAATTTATTTTACTTATAGCATTGAACGTCAAAGCTAATACAGTATTTTTTTTTTCTATTTTCTGCGCTCCGTTTTCTTTTTAAATTTCTCTTATTGAAGTATCAAATGACCCCGTTCAAAAATCGCTTTCTGATTTTCATTTAAACGTTTCTTGTATCAAAAGGTGAAACAAATAGGCCTTATACCCTGGGCAATCATCAGCCCCAGCAGCCCCCCTTCTTCTACCTCATCTCTTCACATCACTTCTCCGTACATAAAAGATATATAAAGAAAAAGACTACGACTTTGCTGGTGATAGCCTTTATTGGCAATATGCCAGTAAAAGAGGAATTGTTTTTTACTTATATTTTATCTTGTTCCTTCACATGATTAGTAGTAGACGAGCCAAGGAGGAAGCTGAGATAGATGTCTGTTATGCCGAACACGGTTACGAATTTAAATAAAAAAATAGTAATTCAGGAGATGTGTGTGTGTGTGTGGGAGTATGTTTGTGAATTTGCACTACAATGCAGGAGATTGGAGATTTCACAATGTCTTTATTTAATGCCCTTTAATTTGTTTTATAAACCGATGTTGAATACGAATTAGAATTTTAGGAATCTGTTTAGGGATTTTTTTTTTTTTTTTGTAGTTTTATAAAAATTATTTAATTGGGTTCATGTGAAAGTTTAAAGCAATTAGGAATGTTGGTTGAATAAATATTTCCTTGCATCGTTATTTTGTACGTAATTTAATTTTTACGTTTCGATGTAAGCTGAATCTTGAAATGCATTGGATTTGAATAATTTTTAACTTCACATTAAGCTATTATTATAAGTTTTATTTTGTTTAACAATGTATGGTACTTTGCGTTGAAAATAGTTGCTCCAATTGAGAGTTGGGAGTTAGCCCCGTTTTCGAGTTTCAGCCTTTTATATCCCGGGGGGGGGGGAGGCGATGTTCTCGGAAAACTTTACCTTCTGTCCCCTTATTTGCATAAACGGTAGAAAAAACGAAAATACAGCTCCGTTAGGTTCGGTTAAGTTGTCGATACCATAAGTGTGAAAATAGCTTTCTAAGTCACTGTAGGGTTCTTTGATAAGTGTGAGGCTATCGATAAGTGTTCATATGCACGATGAGTATGCAAAAATTCGTCCTTCTAGGTCACCAGGGGGCATTTGGGGTAGGATGTTGAAAATACTCGGAAAACCTTTATTTTATACACCACCCGGGGGATAAATCGAAAATGTTGTTCAGTGGTTGATACTATAAATGTTCAAAGGTTCAGCTTTCTAGGTCACTAGGAGGCCTGTGGAGGGTCATGAAAGACTTCTCAAAACCCTTCATTTCCTCCGTCCCCAAAGGGTAAATTGAAAATTCGGCTTCGTTAGGTTCTATACCGTTATCGATGTGTACAAAGATCCATCCTTCTAGATCACAAGCGGTGTGTGTGCACGTAAATTTTTGCAGAACTCCTTAAAACATCAGGATCTCCAATAATGTAAAATTAATTATCATCTCTTGCATAATTAATCATTAGAACATGAAAGGGCATCAACTTTGGAACGCTAACATGAACCGTTTTTGAGATACAGCACGTTTTTAGATAAATGTATCTAAAAAGTTACATAAAATTAAAATGAGCCGCAAGTGACGTCAAATAAGTTGACATTGGGGATAAATTTGGCAAATATCACCAACTTGGCGGTTTTTTAAAAATTTCGCCAAATTGATGAAAATGAGACCAAATTGGCAAAAGTGACTCCAAAATTGATGAAAATTCATTATATTGAAAAATTTACCCCGATTTATTTGATAATTTATGTCGCTTTGGAGGAATTAATATTCTTGATTTAAAATATAATGCGTTTCACTATTTGTGGGACAGGTACGCTTTATTAGGGGAAGAGAATCATGGCTGTCTTAAATTAATTGCGTTTTGTAATGGGTTATATAGTGACTAGATGTCTAAAATGACTTAAATTACTAGATGACTGGATGACTAGAATGACTAGAGGATGACTAGAATTACTAGAGTAATTATGTTTCGATATGGCGTCGTATAAAAACATTGTGCTATAGATCTTATGCATTATTAGTTTGCTGTGAAAGAACTGAAGTCACTGCACTATGTAGGGAAAGTCATTTGCTGCCCACATCAGATTTTTTCGGCATCAAACGACCTTGATAAAAATATCCTGATTTTCGCGTAAACGTTGCGAGTTTTAAGGTGAGGAGACAAATATGCCTGACTACCTAGTCTTGGATATTAGGGGTATTTATTTTGTTCCCTTATGATTGAAAAGGGAGCTTATATTCAAGACAGAAGTTTATGATTGCATAAGGCCTAGCTAATCATAAGCACCCCTCTCCTATACTTATATATACTTACTCTCTTCACAACCCCCCTCATCGTACATGAAAAATAAATGGAAAGAAAAAGCCTATGATTTTGCTGATGATAAATTTTGCTGGCATTAGTCAGAAGAAGAGAATTGTTCTTTTCGTATGTTTGCATCTTATTCCATCACGTGATTGGTGCACTCTTTGTGGAGAAGGCATGCACTCTCACTGTTATGCAGGACACGGTTACGCATTTAAAATAAAAAGCAGCGCAATGTAGGGACTGTTCGTGACTCTGCATTATAATGTGGAGCTTGGATGTTTCTTTATTTTTGCGTTGTATGACGTTTAATATATTTTATAGACTAATATTGAATACCAATTGAATTTTTAGAAATTTGATTTGGGAGAAAATAGCTGCTTTATAAAAAAAAAACTTTTTATTGGATTTTATGTATCTGTTTAGCATAAATATCTGTTTGGTGTATTACTTTGTAACAAATTTAATTTTAGTTTTAGAATAAGTTGAGTCCTATTTTCTGGCATTTTTTAATAAAATATGCAATACATTTTTTATATACATTAGTAATGTAAACGTCCTTCTACAGACGTCTTACTTATCTGAAACAAGGCTCGTTTTTCCTCTGGAACCGGTTGATGCCCTTACATTTTTATTCTATGTCCCGTTTAAATGAAACTTTTAATCCATAGTAGTTTTATTCTTACTAAATAAAATTTGCTTGTACTGTTTAAAAAACAGTAAAAAACAATATTTTTGAAAAATAATAATTGAAACAATACATATGCATTGTTTAATAAAAATGCAACCCCATAAGCATACTAAGATCACTTTCATAACAAATTAAGATATAAAATTGTAATTTATTAATGTTAGATGCAAAGTTTTGAAAATTTTTAATAATGGAATAGCAGATGGTAGGATGAATATGAAAAAAAAAGTTATGTACTAGTACCAAAAATCTTATTGTATATTTTTGCGCATTGTTAATATTTTGAGGAATAAATGTGTCCTGTGCGTACCAGACGCCCAATTATGCATTTTGGCAAACTGTGTATATACTATATATATATATATATATATATATATATATATATATATTACTATATATATATATATATATATATATATATATATATATATTACTATATATATATATATATATATATATATATATATATACATATATATATATATCTATATATATACATGTGTAATTACTTTTCTTTCATTGGACCTTCAAACCTTTTTATTATATACTAGCAGCATACCCGTTCTTCGTACGGAGTATATAATATAAAGAAACTTATAATTCGCAATTATGTGCAAATTCTGTTAAAATATTAAATTTATTGCTCCTAAAGGGAAGTTTAAGAATAGCTGTTCTCACTATGCAAAATTATCTTCACGGGCAGATCTGAAGAATAAAACATCCTGGCCCCTTTTGTAAGCAAATTTACAAAAAAAAAGGGAATTGAATCAATATATGCAACCCCGTACTACTTATATTGTCGCAGATTAGAAAATATGTCAGTGTGTTAGTAGAAGATTACCCGTATTACAATATGAGTCTCAAAAATCTTTGCCAAAATAAAAGAGATGACGTAATAAATTGAAAATATCAATAATCCCCGTACTCTTTATACCAGAAGGTCGCAATTGATTCCAATATATGCCAATTTATATCAAAACATATGCCAATATACCTGTACTTCTTATATTCTCATAGATTAAAAGATATACCCGCGTATTTGTAGCAGATTACTCGTACAACGTACAATATAGGAGTTTAAACAATTTTTGTCATAATAAAACAGTGGCATAATAACTTGTTAATTAATTACAAATAATACATAATTACAAATATCAATAATCCCTGAATCAATAATCTCCGAAAATATCAATAATAATAACGTTTAAACCTGAAGACCGTAATTGATATTATCCAGTCAAAAATGCTATAAGAAACATCAACTCGCTCTTTTCTAAAATATATTTTTATATCCATTTATTTATTATTCAAATCGAAAAAATAATAATTAAAATTAACAGACAGATTTAATTTAATTGCGTTTCTGAGCAACATGATATAAGATAGAATCTTCCACATAAACTGCGAAATTAAATAACCATTTTGATTTCTTTATACGTTTGTTCAGTAAAAGCTTGTGAAAAATAAAACATGGAGATAGATTTCCCATTTAAATCATGTTTCAAACAATTCAAGTTTTCAGAAAGTGACTAATTAGAGCAAAAAATCTCCCACCAAACTCAAAGATAAAGTTTTAATTCACTTTCAAACGATTTTCAAGCTTTTCGTTTGGATAAACCACAGAGTTAGAGAGTAGAACTCCTAGGAAAAAGTTTCGTTTTTCATTAATATCTCGACAACCTCTAGTCTTAGATACTCGAAACTTGGGCTAAATTTATGGGGGGCTATTTTAAGGCTAGCCACAAAATTTCATTAAATTCGATTCAGCCATTCTCCCGTGGTAATGAAAAAAAACGAAAATTTCGTTTTTTACTAATATCTCAAGAACCACTGATTGTAGAAACTCCAAACATGGACTAATTTTAAGTGGGTTACTTCCAGGCTACCCACAAAATTTCATGAAATTCAGTTCAGCCGTTCTCCCGTGATAACGTGACAAACAGATAGACAGATTTTCAATTTTATATATATATATATATATATACAGGGTATCCACTGCTATCGGTACCCAATGGCTATTTCCTCAACCGTTAGTTACAGAGATACACTTCGAATTGCAAAAATGTTTTAAATTTTAAAATCTATTTTCTTAGAAACAGTTTAAATCAATAAATACATTTCTGAAAGAAATACGAGATATAAATTTTTATACAGTCCCCCGGTCCTACCAGTTATATTTAGGAAGATCATCCTCAAACAATTTTATGCAAAATAAAAAAAAATCATCCTCCTACGACTAAAATTGACCGACTTATAGCTGTTTAAAGTTGGAGCTTTTTTTGTGCTGAGAAATAAATGGTCGATACGGTCCCTGATTGGTTGGTTGCCTGGAGAAATGGTCAATACGGTCCCTCATTGGTTGGTTGCCTGAAACGGAAGTCACAAAGTTTAATGTTTCATAACTCGGTGAATTTTGGTCTTAAAAGGAAGATGTGTTTCTATTTTGCATGAAATTGTATGAGGATGATCTTCCTAAATATAATTGGTAGGACCGGGGGACTGTATAAAAATTTATATTCCGTATTTCTTTCAGAAATGTATTTATTGATTTAAACTGTTTATAAGATAATAGATTTTAAAATTTAAAACATTTTTGCAATTAGAAGTATATCTCTGTGACTAACGGTTGAGGAAATAGCCATTGGACACCGATAGCAGTGGACACCCTATATATATATATATATATATATATAAATATAAATTATTAAATCCAAAGTTAGAATGTATGTAGTAACTCATAATACACTATTCCAAAATTTTCTACAAATACAAAGAAATAAAAGAAATTAAGACAAAAAGAGGAAATAATAAAGCATAATGCAAGTCATAAGGACAAAGACAATCAACAAATTTCAAAAATGAGGAATGCAAATAAGAAAACAAAAAAATCAAGCAAAAAAGCTTGCACATGGAGGAGATTTAGGCTTACGAGATTAGGCTTACGAAAAGTTCATTTCGAAAAAATTCTCGTCGGGTCCATATATCCTTTCGAAATGAACACAAAAATGCTTGTTTCTGAAACACAAGATAGATTTTATCTATAAACTTGTGTTATATGGACGACAAGCATATAGATTGGAACAATAAAGGAAACATAAATACCTCAAAACTCACCTATATATATATATATATATATATATATATATATTTATATATATATGTGTATGTGTGTATTAGTGTGTGTTGCTGTTAGTGTGTGTGTGTGTGTGTGTGTGTGAAAGTGAGTCTGTGAAAGCGATATTTTAAGAAGGAATGGAGTGATTAAAAAAATATGTCCGATTATTACGGTCAGTTAATACTGGAATCCAATTGATTTTAAATTCGATCAAATGCTCGGAAGATTCTTAAATTTTCGAATAAATTCTTCAAAAAAGCATTATAAAACCAGAACCTTCAATCACGTTAAATAAACAATAATTTCATACGCACTTTTTCGTTAGAAAACTAATGACACAGATTTTAGAGCACCAGTACGAAGCGTTCGCGATATATTGTACGTGTTTGAAATATATTTATCAAAAAATTACATAAGGTAAAAGAGTTTTAAAGCCTTCACTGTTTATCAAAGTACTCGATTGCGTTCTTTTTCAAATTCAAATATATATTGTCGTTGGCGGAGGGCATTTTAAACAGACTTTAATCTAGATTCCTAGGCATATATGTGTATGTTATTCCGGAATATGATAATACTTAGCTAATAACCATATTGTGTCAAATAAATACCTTCTATGACGGTTTTATTGTCGATTCTAGACAATACTCCACAACTTGAAATTGGTCTTTTTCTTCTAACTCATTTTGTTGTCGAGTTCGTTATCCTAACGTTTTAATTTCTTCTTTAGTGGCGGTCAGTTGATCACTTTACTATATAAAAATCAAATATGTACATTCATGGGCCTTTCTTCACAACCTTATTGGGGCGCTTGAGGCCTTTTCCTATATAAATCAAATGATTTTAGTTTATCAGGACGACTGATACTCTTGCCAACTTTCACGTAATTTTTTAAAGAATTAAAAAAAATATTTTAAAATAATTTGAGAAAGTAAGCAAAGAAAAAAAAAATAAATTTTTCATATTCTGATGTTGATTATGATAAGAGCAAAACTAATCAATATAGTGCAGGAATGTGTGAAAAAAAATTGATAAATATTTCGTTGTTTGTTTTGAGGATCAGATGATCTCGATTGAAAATCCCTTTCTGATTTTTATTTAAATACTGCCAATATCAAGAAGAGGGACAAATACATCGTATACCATAGGCAATCATAAGCACCCCCTATCTTCTATACTTATATATACTCACTCTCTTCATAGCCCCCCTTCGTACATAAAAGATAAATGAATAAAAAAAATCTACGACTTCGCTGATGATAGCTTTTATTGGCATTATGCCAGGAAAAGAGGATTGTTCTTTTCTTATATTTTCATCTTATTTCTTCACGTGATTGGTGGACTCTCCACAAAGAAGGATGCACTCTCTGTTATGCAGGACACGGTTACGCATTTAAAATAAAAAGCAGTGTAATGCGGGGACTGTTCGTGATTCCGCATTACAATGTCGAGCTTGGAGATTTAACCTTATTTCCGTGTTTAATGCCGTTTAATTTATTTTACAAACCAATCTGGAATACCAATTGGATTTCGTGGAATCTAATTTTAAAATGCTTTTTCGGGGTTTTATATGTAACTTTTTAATGGGTCTTATATGAGTATGTAATGCTATTAGGAACACACTCGTATTTTTAAGGAAGTTTGCTATTTTGATGAAGTTAGCTCATTTGGTTTTCGGAACCATTTGTTTTCCTTCTTTTTTACTGACAAGTATTAAAAAAAATCATCCATGTTTTTAAAAATTGGTGAATGAAATTATTCATATATATTCTGAAACTTGTTGTTGCCCTAATTTCTATCGTATGGCAGTTGGTTCGTAGTTTTATTCATTGAGAAAACGTCTTAAATTCTTCTACTGTTCTTTTATCGTCCGCATAGACTTTTAATTTTATTTTTTAGAATAACCGCCGGACAACAATTACTTTCTGGGTCACATGATGCAACTATTTTTAGACATACACTTCCTTAATTTTGTTGTTGTTGCTGACTAAATGACCTCCTGTTTCGGCGGAGCCAATTCAGGACCAGTGACGCAGGAAAGAACGAGGAAACACACAAGACGAGAGAACAAAGTTTATTACAAGAAAGCATCATTGACGAAGGTCGGAGGGGTTGCAGATTCCCACTTTGACAAGGACCCAGAAGGTGGAAGACTGACTTTATCATCAAGAAACATCCATGCCTTATTCGGGATTCGAACCCGAGTCCACAAGACAGCAGCCGAAGACACTATCCACTTCACCGCCTGGGCGACCCTTAATTTTGTTGGCACAGGTATTCTGCACGGCCGGACTGGTCATAGGAGTCACTGGGTAAATGCTCAGTGTGCTGTCTAAAACTCTGCCGTTGGGAAGTTATTTCTGTCCTACAAGTCCAAACAAAATTATGAAGAATTGAGTAATACTGTTTGAGCTGAGAGATGGATCCTGCATGAGCAATAAACGAGCACAAAAACTGAATATTAAGAGCGAATCCTTGGATCACCTTGAATTACTTTCAAATTATACCACAGTCCCCCAATCACTTGCTCTAATCCGGTTTTCGAGAGCATGGAGTTCATGATGTAGTTTTAACTGCTGCTGAACTCTGATAGAACATTTTGAAGTGATGTCTGTCTATGTGTGTCCGTGAGTCTATGGATGTGATATCTTACGAACTAATGGAGCGTTTTAAATGCAATTTGATACGATTATTACGGTACATGAATACTGGAACCTTATTAATTTTAAACATGTTCGAACGTTTGGAATCCCTTCAAAATTTTCGAATGAATATTTGAAAAATTCAGAACATTCAATAACATTAAATACACAATCTTATACTTAATTCTTTTATTCCACAACGAATGACAAAAACGCTAACTTGAACCATTCTCAATATAAATGTACCTAAACAAATGCATAAAAATAAACAGTAGTATCATCAAATACGAAACACTTGGCAATAAATTTGGCGGCGTGGCGACTGATGTGATGAAATACCGCCAACTTGGCGGCGTTTTTAATGTGGTTCAAAATTGACAAAAATGTCGCTAAATTGGCAAAAATGACGCTAAATTGATGAATTAGTAATTAATGCTCTAATATAATGGATTATATTGTTTAATAGATGTCAGCAATGTTTCCAACTGTCAAGTCATATTTGCCCAAAATATAAGTTGATTGGATACTTCGAAATAATTTTTCATGTTGTCATCTAGAAAAGTTCAAAAAGCCAATGTACTTTTCAACTTTAAAAACATTGTGCCGTGGATTTTGTCTGTCTCATTATTTCGCATGGAAAGAAGTAAAGTACACTCATTATATAGGGAAAGTCGTATGATGCCCAAATCAGATTTTTAGACTCATTTATACGTAATACTTGAAATTTCGTCTATACATAATTTCTTGACTCCGTTTATACGTAACTTGTTTATACGGAGTCGTTTATACGGTTGTTTAACTCTTATACTCACTTTATTCTTAACTTGCTTATAGGTAAGAATTGAATTCTTATTTATACTTATAGTTTATACGTGAATTCTTGTTTATGCATATTTTTAGACTTATTTATACATAAAACTTAAATTCGTGTTTTATTCGTAATTTTGGATTACAAAATGAATTTAATGATGCCCATGGTCTTAGGTAGTGTTCGTGCCAAGTTTGGCCGAGTTTGACTTCTGATAATTCTTTCAAATAGGGAACTTTTTATTATAATTACCCTATATGCATATAATATCATGTATTTTTGTCTTTAGATTGTTTGAACATAGCTAATTGCCACTAACAATCACAAAAATATGATAATAAAATAAAATCTCTAAATATTTATAAGACAAGTAATTTAAAAAAAATATGCTTGTTAAATACAAAAGTGTGTGTGTTAAAATATTACATTCATGAATAAAAATGTCATATTTATCTATTCTATTTTTTTTTCTTCTAGGTAAGAGACATTTAACCAATATTTTAGAGTTCATTAAAGAAATGAGGAAAGAGGTAATTTATATATTGCATGCACATATATGTTGTTAGTGGGGATGAAAAGTATCAAAAAATGTTTCTTATATTAGAGGGGGACAAAAACATATATTATTGTATATTTTAAAGAAATACTAGCTTGTGTCCGCAAAACTAGCGATCACTACTTTACAACAGTTTATACAATTTTATGGGATATTTTAATTTATTTCTCTTGAAAGGGTGAAATTTTGAGTTTTCTTATTTTTGATACGGAGGTGCGATATGCTAGTAATTGCTCTTTAAATTTTTATTTTTCCCAAATCCCAAATGGCTTATATCTAGACGATTTTGGATTACAGAGGCAGTGTTGCATTATAAATATTAAACTCATTTTAAAGCACTCTGTAGATAAAAAAAAATCAGCCAGAAAACAAAATTTTAACTAATTTTACCAGTTTTGACAGAATAATGGCAGGTAAACTTTAATTCTGTGTTGCTCCAGCAACTGGGTGTAGATTTTGACGAGAAAAAGCTTCAGTCAGCTTGGACTTCTTTTTGAATATTGCGAATGGAATTAAATATTGCAATTCAGTATTGTGAATGCAATTGAATATTGCAATTGAGTATTGCGAATGCAATTGAATATTGCAATTGAATATTGTAATTGAGTATTGGGAATGCAATTGAATATTTCAATTGAATATTGCGCATGTACTTGAATATTGCGAATGCAATTGAATACTGCGAATGCAATTGAATATTGCAATTGAATATTGCGAATGCAATTGAATATTGCGAATGCAATTGAATATTGCGAATGTAATTGAATATTGCAATTGAGTATTGCGAATGCAATTTAATATTGCAATTGAGTATAGCGAATGCAATTGAGTATTGCACGTGAGTATTGCGAATGCAATTGAATATTGCAATTGAGTATTGCGAATGCAATTGAATATTGCAATTGAGTATTGCAAATGCAATTGGATATTGCAACTGAATATTGCAAATGCAATTGAATATTAATCATACTATTGCAATTGAATATTGCGAGTTCAATATAATTTAAACTTTTAATTAAATATTGAGAATTCAAAATATATTTGTTTACATTATACAGCGCATTTGTTATCCAGATTCGTGTTTCAGCGCAGCATAAGTAGACGGCGACGAATAGCTCGGACTCGGCACAATCCTAGATCAGATCAAACCAACGCAACTTTAATGTACGACCAACACACTAATGGCGGTCGTACGCTAGAGCTGTACTGAGCTGAGCTGGTCTAAGATCGCTATGGGCCCAGGCTCATACTGTGTTAAAACATGAATCCTGATAAAGCATGCGCTGTAGAAAGTAAACAAATATATTTTGAATTCTCAATATTTAATTGAAAGTTTAAATACATGTTATATCAATGTTGTTATGACGTATCCATTCAAATCGTGTGTGTACTCCCAGAATTCCAAAAATGAGTCTGAATTTCTGGATAACTAACGCTTTTATTTAAAAGCACCAATAAGTGTCAACAGGAACAATATACTGATAATAATACTATCTATTATACAAGATCGCAAAACAACTGTCAGATATTATAAAACAGCAATAAATGTTCAAATAACTCGCATAAAAGCAGAATCTGTCCTCAAAATACTGCGTACCTCACAATTCAAGTTGACTCGTATTACGTCAACTCTGTTCAGCTGAACAATGACTCGCTTAAATATTCTGTAATCACTTGAAAGTGGACGTATCTTCGAAAATTATCGGGATATCAAAGACATTCCAGTATCTTCCAAAACTTGTCAAATTGGTATTATTTAGACGAATTTGGCGCAAAGATGATGAAAAATGTTGCTAAGGATAAGCCAACCTGCATCTTCACATAACAGTGGTTTCCTGTAAATATGTTTTCTCTTTGGAGAGGTATGGTGTGCCAAGAAGCATTTTGCGCATTCCCACCCCCTCTTTAAAACTGCATATCCAGAGCTGTATCAACCTATTGTCAGTTACAGCCACACTTTGTCGCCTTCCTGGAATCGCCCTTTATTAGTTTTGACATCGTACCAGATATTCATTTTATCGGTAGCAATATTCATCTTTTTACGAGTGACACGATGAGCTTCTTTCAACCGTGCCTGCAAATCACGAACAAATTCATCAGCCGATGAAGGCGTTGAAGGCCCAGACCACACGACCAACCCAAGGGTTAATGGTAGCAAAGTGTGTGGCCGGCCGATGAAGGCGTATCGCATGGTCGTCCAAACATCAGATTACATGGTAGTCGTAAGCCCCGATCAAATAACATTTTTGATGAATATCCTGTCGATACGCGGGCAGCATTTCTGCAATCCTGTAAGAACAAAGTTAGGTGACAGCCCCAATTTTTCTGGTTTCTGGATATAAATACAGAAAAATGACCAAGTATCATTCAGCTGAATCTATCTACTATATCGTCCAATTGGGGAGGAAGAGGAGCAGTTCGAGTTTTGTCTATATCGAGTAATTTGCACAGTTCAGTGAATTTGATAGAGCTAAATTTCTTCCCTTGGTCAGAATGGATGAGCGATGGGAAATACGTAACGGCTTGTCCAGTTCCAGGTTAAAACGTTACTGATAGTTGCAGACTCTTGGTTAGGGATGCCAGAAGCTTTTGACACTCTTTGTGAAATAGTCTATTACTACTAAGGTGCGTTTGTTTTTGTCTAAAATCCGTTGTAGTGCTCCCAGTATGTTGAGTGCAATTCCATCGAAATTAGCTCCGACTGAAGAGGCCTAAATGTTTTCTTCTTTAGTTCTTTCCGAATGCCGCATTCAGTACATTCCTTGCACCGCTCTCAACATCGGATCTCGCATTGCACTAAAGGAAGCGTTCACGAACTTTGTTCAGCGTCTTGTTAATGTCAAAATGTCATTGAGCAGGACTTCCATGTACCTCTTTTAGTACGCTAGACGCTCTGGAATGAAAGAGCACCAACTGTCATCTGCTTCTCTTTCCATCGTCACTCTTCCATTTTCTGTAGTATACTATTCCGTTCCTCAAAAGCACAGTACCGTTTCATTTCAAGTCAGAATCAAGGAATTTCTTGCTAAGTTTGGCCTCTCATTAGCTTGTTCTTTGAGGATCAGGCATGGCTAGACATCTCTATTCTCTTTGAACTCGAGAACGTTTTTCATCACTACGAGGATCGGATGGTCGATTTGTGATCGGTGATAATTTGTCGGAGCATCGCTGAAATCTGGCTTCCAAACTATATCTCTGCACGAGAGCAATGTGCACAGATCAAAGAATAACGTCTTCTTAAGAGCGCCTCAGAGTTTTTATGAGATGATTCCTTTCGTGTTGAATCTCCAAGTAATATTCCTAACGTCGCTGAATCCATCTTGCGACATGCTCTTCAGGGTTCTAAAACTGAGGAGACAGCTCAAGGCAGTTTGAGCAGTTCGCAACAACAATTTCCTTCCGCAGAGATGATATGTCCCAAATAAGCTACTTCTTTCTGAAATAGTATGCATTTTGAAGGACTGAACTTTATATTAGCGTTCTCTGATTTTTTAAATACTAGATGTTCCTCAAATGATCTCCCAAGAATAATTATGTCGTTCAAATAGACGAGGCAAGATTAACAGGAGAGTCCTTTCATCACGATCGTCTCCATTATACGTTCAAATGTTGTGGATGGATTACCAAAATCCTAAGACATCACCTTAAATGCGGTTGGATTACAAAGTCCTAAGACATCACCTTAAACTGTCAAAGTCCTTGTGCGGTGGTAAACACCGTCTTTCTTGATCATCAGGATGAATTTTCACTTGCCAATAACCACTCTAGCGAACAAGTAATCGAAAACCACTTGCTCCCGTAGAGTTTATCTAAAGTGTTGCCAATTCTTGACAGTGTATAGCTGTATTATTTGTCACGGAGTTGAGTCTTCTGTATTCGACGCAGAATTTTGTAGAACCACCTTTCTTCTTTACTAAAACGATTGGTCAAATCTAGAACTTGATGATGGTTCGATCATGGCTCTTTCTTGCATACCAGTTAAAACTTGTCTACTTCTTTCTTAGCGAGGTCTTCGGAGAGCTTGTTTAATCGGAAACTGGTTACCCGTGTCGATCGAGTTAGTCCTATGCGTCTCATGTCTTTTGAAACAATTGAGAATATTTTACTGAATTCAGAAATGAGGCTTTAGGCCTAATGTTCTGACTGATTAAAGTCATTGGCGATTACTTAAGATGGTGTTTAGATATTCGGGAAAGCTAATGATTCTTTCTTCATAGCTTGTCCTGTTTTCATTAAATCCATCATCTCGCCTTACTGTTCCTTCATTGTTTTCCTAGTTGGGTGGGGGTGGGCCATAACCTCTTGTCAGGCTTCAAAAAATTCCACTTATGGCGCTAATTTGTTAGTACATATCTTCTCAAATAGTTGATGTACTCTCAGGATACAAAACTAAGTGTGAATTTCTGGATAACTTACGCTTTTCTTTAAAAATTCCAATAAGTGTATATAATAAACAATAATATACAGCTAATAACACTATATCTCACAGAATCACAAAAAAACAGTAAGGTAAAATAAAATAAGCAATTAAATGCGCAACTAACTCACAAAATAGCAGAATCTGTTCTCAAAACACTGACATTTCACAATTTGATTTAAATCGCTAAACATCAACTTTATCCAGCTGAACGATAACTCGCTTAAATACTTTCTATAGAATTTTTTAGAAACAGGGCGTATCTCCGAAAGTTACTGAGATATCGAGAAAATTCTAGTGCCTTAACAATTTGGCTGAAACTTGCCAAGTTGGTGCCAAAGTTAGGAAAAATGTCGCCAAGATCAGGTAACCCTCATCTTCACATAATAGTAACAGTTACCTGTAAATGTATGTTCTCCTTGTTGAGAGACGACCTACTACACAGCATTTTACACAGTCGTAACAATATTAAATGTATAAATGTATACTACTTGGCATAGAAAATGCAACACCATGAAGCAATGACGGTATAATTATGCAAACTGCGAGACAAACGCAGCTGGCTGATGTATGCAAATGATCTGAAATGCCATTAGGTCACGTGATTAGAGCGCGTTATAAAAGGGATAAAAACGACAGATGAGCCAACGGTTGCTACTGTCTGTCACCTACGGAATCCTATTTTCCGAGCTGTTTTTCGTTTCAGAAGGCACGTGTTGTTTACGAGATGTCTGGCCGACGATGCAAAAGTCCTTTTCATCATTTGGACTATCGTGCAAGGTGATTCATTTTAAGCCTATTAAAGGTTAGGTGGTTGTACCGGCGTATCGCCACTGAAACACGAGTAAATGCGTCCACTGTGCAAAGGAT
Organism: Amaurobius ferox; assembly: GCA_951213105.1. Lineage (NCBI taxonomy): Eukaryota > Metazoa > Arthropoda > Arachnida > Araneae > Amaurobiidae > Amaurobius > Amaurobius ferox. The sequence goes on from OX578135.1 coordinate 90,750,025, forward strand.
TGAGAGGACAGATTGAAGAAGTACATGTGAATCGTCGCAGTGGTGCAGTTCCATCCAGACGTACGTAAGCACCCGTTGATCGACGTATTCGAAAGCATGCGGTGGCGGACCCATAAACGACGACTGTCGACATTCTACAGAATTTGCTGGGTCATTGGAGTTTCCAATATCAGCGAGAACAGTTTCTCGACAATTGACCGAAAGCAGCTTTCACTCAAATCGTCCTTTACGAAGACTGCCATTGACGACAAGACACCGACGTGAGAGATTGCAATGATGTCGGGACCGAGCCTTTTGGACGACTGAATGGGACAGGGTAGTGTTCAGCTCGAGTCTTGGTTCTGTTTATCTAATGACAGTTGCCGTATGAGAGTCTGGAGGCGACGTGGAAACAGATCCAATCCTGCTACGACTCTTGAACGGCATTCTGCTCAACCACGCGGTATAATAGTTCAGGGTGCCATCAACTCCGATAGCCGGTCACCTCTGGTTCGTATCAGAGGCACAATGACGGCACGACGATATGGGGATGAGGTGCTGCGGCTGGTTGCACTGTCCTACCTTCAGCGGTTGTAAAATGTTGTTATCCAGCAAGATAATTCGCGACCACGCACGGCAACCATCAGCAGACAAGACTTGCAAAGTATTCAGCTGCTTCCTTACCTTTGTCCAGATCTCTCACGAATCAAGCATGTATGGGACGCGATTTGCCGTCGTTTGGCTGTTCTGTATCCTGCCTCAAACGGAGGATGACCCCTGTGGAGGATAATTGAAGACATATGGTCAGCCATACCTCAGGAATCTATCCGCACCCTTATTGTATCTGTTCCCCTAAGGACTGTTGCTTGTATAGCTGCAAGAGGTGGTCCTACTGCCTACTGATCACCCTGTCTATGCCATTATGATTGCATTATCTTTCTGGAATTAGCATCACTTATTTATAAATTCATCTCTGTCTGTTTGTCGTTTAGCATCACACTCTTTTATGGTGTTGCAATTTTTGTGTCGGGTAATGTATATCAAATTTTATATAATGAAGGACTAAAATAGGCTACTAGTAATTATAGAATGAACGTACTAAGTAAAATGTTATAAGACGCATGCGCGAGAAAGCTGGTTTTGAAAATATTTACTCTGAAATGGAGTCCAAGCTAGTTGAAGCTGTCTTGGCGAAATCTACATTCAGTTTAGCTCCAGTGGTCGCCAAATGTAGGGCAGCATAGCGCAACCTAGATTTAGTGTACGTTCTCGCCCCTGTGTAATGGGCTTACTTTTTCGGGATATGACCACATCTTAATTATGCCAATAAGAATAAACTATCGACTAGTGTATAACAAATTGTACTATTGCTGGTGCAACTGCTGTGCTTCCTTCTAAATAAGGTAGTTCACTCAGATTCCGAAACCAATCGATATCGTTATATTTCTGATTTCTATTGTTTACTAATGAATATATTTTTTATTTATATACTTTCCTCGTCAATATGAACAAATTTTTAATACAATTTTAGCCATCCAATTATTATGATGACATTCTAATTATTGGTTTTATCATGTCATTTATAAAATTTGTCTTCATTCCGATTTATTCCCTCCCCCTATCCCAAATCGCACCTCGTTGAAGATACTCGACTTGTGAACTAATTCTATTAGTCCTAGAGTAATTTGAAATAAAGCAATATTTTAATTTAATTGTGTTATTTGCTGCAGCTTCTACTTTCCCAGAAGAAGCCCACGGGATATTATCTTTTTTTCAGCGGCTGTAATTTATTTAGTGAAAAAAAATTAATGTTCAGTATTTATTTAAAATATGAGTGATTCCAGCGTGTAATTACAAATTGAAAAAAAAAATGGTTTTTAAGGACAAGTTTTACTTTTGGCGATGGGATGTATGTTTACTGAGATGAAGAAAAAAATGGCTCTGATTATTAAATTTATTGGTTAATTGACTTTGTTGTTTTAATGAAAGTACTGTCTTACCAAAAATTTTCAATTCATGATTTTGATAAAAAAGAATGTTTTAAGACCTCCTGAAGATACTTTGCACAATTCTGGAAATGTGTTCGCGTGTGTGTGTGTATTTTTGGGAGGCGAGGTCACAATAAGTTAAGACGAATGATCGAACTGTTATGAAATTTTATGTGGTGATACATGGCGTTATAAACTAGAGTTAAATATAATGTTCAGAAGTTTTCGTCATTTATATTATGAGAAAACTAGAACTAGATAGAATGTTTAGTAATTTCTATTATTTGAACGGGAATTATTCGAAATTTGTTACTTTTAGCATTATTTGTTATGGGAGAAACAGTTTAATTCTTGGAGCAATGATAATAGTGCATTTAATGTTGGGAAATGTAAGTTTCCAGGACTAAATGCACACTCCCATGATTGAATGAACGTTTACAGCATTGGATGGACCTTTCCATGATTGAATTGGCGTTTGCATGATTGAATGAATGTTTGCAGCATTGAATGGTCGTTTCCAGCATTTGATTTATTTAAAATTTAAAATACGTTTAGCATTATTTCATATGGAAGAACAGGATTATTCATTGAACAAAGATGGTAGTATAGTTAGTGCTAGAAAACAGAAGTTACCAACATCGAATGGAAGCTTCCCACACGCGAATTATTCGAAATTTGAGATACATTTAGCATTATTTCCTATGCAGAAACAGGATAATTCCTGAAATAATGGTGGCAAAATAGTTAATGCTGAAAATTTAAAGTTTGAATTATCAAGTTCTACTCCTCGCAATAAAACAATCATTAATCACTATTGCTGCTTTCAAAGTAAGTGTTGTGTACTCTTCTCAGTGTTGTCTACGTGTTTGATATAAATCAAGTAACAAGTGTAAAAAGGCCATACTATATTTTTAAGCTAAGCGTACAGCATTGTTTTAAAATTTGTTTTAGAATAGTATAAATCTAACTAATTCATAACCATTAACATTTTATGTTATTAATATTATAATATTATATCCAAGTAACAACCATGGAGAGTCAAAAATAAAACAATCATAAACCACTATTACTGCTTAAGAGTACGTGCGCAATCTTACACTGCACACTCTTCTCAATGTTGTTCACTTATTTGATATAACACAAGTAACATATATAAAAATGCATACTATATCTTTAAGATACGTGGACAGCCTTTTTAAAATTTATTTTAGAATAGTGCAAAGCTTGTAAAAGTTTGATGCGTTTCACTAGAGTTTAAGGAAAAGTCCTACTGAAAGCGCTCTTAGAGAGCTCTCACTCTTAATCATCCTAACCCTAGTATTTTAATACTTTTTACAAACACAGTGAAATTCAAATTATCAGACCACAACCCATTAATAGTATAGTAATGACTTTGCTATTAGCATTGTTTCGGGGTAGATAATTTTTTCTTTTTAAGGAAGTAATAATTTGTAAATCCGTCGGAAAGTGACAGGAATGGCCTAAATTTATAAAGTAGACTGGTATTAATATTAGAATCTCGCTGGCATTGCAAAATCCGTGTATCAGAGCCCGTTGGCCGGTTCACCAATTTTTTGCGCTCTTTTAAATAGCGATAGCTGATATGTGCAATGCCATAAACGTCCTATAATTTAGTTAGCTCTTAAAGGAACCGACAAATTTTGTCTTACAAGACAGCCGGTATCGAATTTCAATTTGAGGATTTAATTTGTTGGTATCAAATTTCATTCTGAAGTTTACCACCTGAGTAATAAGAATGAATTTGGTTGCCTCAGCAGAGTCTTCCAAATTTGCGACACATAGAACGTGTTTTGCTTCTGTTGCAGATACCGTATATTCCGTGCTGAAAAGCGCTAAAATGTGCGAAATTAATCAACAGATTCTGGTATATCCAATAGGAGAGCAATCCTAGTTATGGTAATGCTCTAGACAAGATCTGTGCGTAATTTATTACTTTCCCTATATATATAGTATAATGTATGGAGACAGTATTGTGACGGGGTCGATAATTCGAATTCGAATTTTCACGTTCAAAATATCATATAATTCGAAGGAGCACGCTTCAAGTATATCTGAACTTGAATCCATCGTTTTTGAGGTAATGATCGAGTGTATGTATGTATGTATGTGTGTGTATGTGCGTGCGTGTGTGTGTATGTGCGTGCGTGTGTGTGTGTGTGTGTGTGTGCGTGTGTGTATGTGTGTATGTGTGCGTGTGTGCGTGTGTGTATGTGTGCGTGTGTGTGTGTGTGTGTGTGTGTGTGTGTGTGTGTGTGTGTGTGTGTGTGTGTGTGTGTGTGTGTGTGTGTGTGTGTGTGTGTGTGCGTGTGTGTGTGTGTGTGTGTGTGTGTGAGAGCGCGGAGACGATATCACACAAACGAATGCGTTTCGAAAGAAATTTGGAAAACAATTTACAATCAGTGAATAGTTCGAATGTTCCGAAGATCCCCAAAGTATCGAATGAAATCTTGAAAAAAATCATCAAAAATAAAAATGTTTAATAATGTTATGTAACTAATAAATGTTTATGTAATTTTTTATTGGAAAAGGATTGACATAAATTTTAAAAGGCTAGCATCAACCGTTTTCGAGATATTTCACTTTTTCAAATAAATTTATCACAAAAATATCACATAAAATTAAACAATTTTTTTAAGAGGATTGTCAACTGGACTGAAATCCCCGTCGGGAAAAGGATCCAGATGTATTTTAATACACTCTGGAAACAACGGTTTCGTGTTTAACGCTTGTCAAATATTACAAACAAAAGATATGCTGGAGAATATCAATGGGAAATGAATGGGAAAAAATCGTAGTTTAAGTAAAAACTACTTCCGAATATCGAACAAAACAGTGTGATAGTTATTGGCAATGCTCTATAGTGCACATTCTGAAAACATTCCAAAGACATCTACAAGACAAGAAAAATCGATCATGGATAAAATATTGATTATGAAACACTTTCCAGCTGAAATTCAATTTTGTCTAATCATCTTTGAAATGTGATGTATTCAGCGATGGAATTTTTTAAACAATCACAGTACTATTACTTAAAAACTTAAAACCTCATCGCAAAAGGCAATGCTAGTTGCACAAAATGAATGTTATTCAAATGACGTCATCGAAATATAAATCGTTTGCCTCTCTGTGTAAAATCAAAGACAATTTTATTCATATCACTTATATTCCAGACTACAGAGTTAAATCATTTTGTGTGAAAACAAATTCAGGAATTCTCATGCAACTTACATTACAATCGCTTGATTTGTTTGCATTCAGTATGGTGTATAGCATTAAAATTAGGTTTCTTTGTAGAAGTAATGAAAGTTTAGTGATCATTTTAAATAGGAAATATTGTAATTGCGTTGGCACAGAATTTTGATACACTGATAATTCCCAAAAAATAAAGCGGTTTTATGACGGATGCAACACTAAATATAAATTTAAATGATCTTTACATAGCGGAAAAAATGGATGTCACATTTTATTTTGCAATGAGTAGCGTGATCTCTTTATATGATATGAGCGCCATTATTATTTTAATTTTATTTAAAATACTACCCAACATATTTTGCTGAATTTTTTTTTTACACATTATATGCGATAAATCGAATATTTCCTAACATTTCTGAAGCAATTTGTGAATTTTAACCCAGCTTAAAAAATGTTTGAAAAATTGTGTCCCATAGAGTTTAATGTATTTCATGTTTTTAACCCGGATTAAATCAGAAACTAATTGGGTGATATTATTCTTTTTCATTCCCAGACATTCTACGTGGACCCTCTCAATAACATACTAAAATGCCATTTCATCAAAATCATTTTTACGGTAGTTATCGTACGAACGGACAGACAGACTGAAAGACATAATGAACAAAGTCATAAACAATTTGCAACTATGTTGGAAAGTGTTAAAAATTCTCTTCGCTTCGTTTGTCTGCAACTCTTAGAAATAAATTTGGCAAACTTAGTATCTCATGTAGAGAAATACCAGCAAATTAGCGATATTTCCCTCCAGATTGATGAAAATATCGTTAAAATTGCAAAAATAACGTTAATTGAACTAGAATGGAGCCAATGTGATTAAGCATTAAAATAGTTTAATATATGGACTGTATTGCTTTTTGCGGATGCTTTCTATATTGAAAATTGTCAATTTAGATTTGTGCGAAATATAACTTAATTAAGTACTTCAAAATGGATTTACATGTTGTCATCAACGAGTTAGTATATACTACTTCGATGGTTGTCATCCGGAAAAGCCTCAAATGTACAATTCAGTATTAAGAAGATTGTGCCGTAGGTCTTATACAGCATTTTTTCACTGTAAAAGAATTAAATACATTACATTATATAGCAAAATGTAAGGTATGCCCACATCATATTTTTAATATTATTTTCATACAAACAGCCGTTTTTATGCATATGGTGTTATGTTTTTGCTCATTTAGATAACATTAATAATTTTATTTTACGTGATTTATAATAGCACGTACAACACATTTTATCTGTCACTCAAATGATACTTGTACTCACACATCTATGAATTCTGGTTTAAGTTAAAACATTTGAAATTTATAAAGTAGTTTATTTAAACAATGATGTGATTAGCATATATTTATTGAAGTTAAAGAACACGGCTTCTTAGGACGTTAATTGTGAGCTATATGATCATTAGCCTGGAGTAGAAGCATATTTGTTGGATGATTCAGAAAACTCCTGGAGTTTAGGATTGGTTTGTTAAAACTTCCCTCTTTAATTATTAAATTACAAAGCCTTTGAAAAGTTTATCAACTTGAGTGAGAAATTCTTGAGTGAGAATCAACTTGAGTGAGAATTTTCATGTTAGCATAAATTTAATGATCTACTTTTAAAATTATTATTAAACTTTAATTTTGGTGTAGACTTTGATAGAGGACGGATAAATATTTTTTATATTTAATTTTTTTAATTTATCTAAATTTTTCTGTCAAAAATTTTGATTATCGAATTCCCGGTTAATATGCTTTATATTATCAGTTTATGAATAAAAATTCAAATTATGTGGTGAGAACCAGACACGGTTAATCACTTTTAATAGGGCCAGTTATGTGTTTCATTTAATTTCTTCTTACTACTTTCAATATAATTATAAAGAACCTTGCTCCCCCAACCGGAAATCGAACCACAAATTTTCATACCGGCTAGCCGATGCTCTACCGTTGAGCTACTGGGACGGAATTGCATGGTTTTATCGTCGAAGTGAATTCTGCACAATACACAGTGTATGTGAAGATAAACTACGTAGTAATTGAAAATTCTTGCACATTCAATTTTAATATCATATGATGTATCGAGAAATTTAAATAGTAGAATTTTTTTCATTTAGGTGGCAATAATATACCCTCAAAAATATATCAGAAATATCGCCTGCTGTTTTTAATATATCAGACAATCATTACAGACCTTGAAGGGTCCACTTAGAATATAAGAGCTTGCAATTTCATCCCAATAGTTCAACGGCAAAGTGTCGGCTGGCCAGTTAGAAGATCTAGAGTTCGATTGCCGGTTTGGCCAGCAAGATTTTCTATAATGGTGCCCGAACAAATCAACCCTGTAGGTTAGTGCAAAGATGTCGGAGGTCTAAAAGTGAACCTAGAACGACTAGTAGGGATTCAGTAGACTCTGTGATATGAAGAGTCGATTTCAAATCGAGGAAATAACAACCATGCAGGTAGCTAACCTGGAGGATAAAAACAGCATCAGGTAGCTAACCTGGAGGATAAAAACAGCATCAGGTAGCTAACCTGGAGGATAAAAACAGCATCAGGTAGCTGACCTGAGGTAAAAATACAGAAGGTTTTCAGTCAGATTACCAGTTGCATGCCAATCTGACATTAGAGAGGGGAGAATCCAGAGTTCACTCCGAAACAGCTTTCAATTTCGCCTCTGTAGCTCATAGGTAGAGCGTCGGCTGGCCAGCTCGAAGATCCAGGGTTCGAATCCCGGTTCTCTACAATCACCTCTTAATCGATAAAAGAACATGATAATTTTCCAGAGTGAAAAAATGTTTATCTTAGACTAATACTTCTGTAGCCATTTTTATGATAGTATCAGATTGATATCATTACTAATTTGTTATATGCCATGTTTTTAACGAAGCCTTGTATTTAACTGGACCTTACCTATCCCCTTGTACTTAACTGGATTTACTTATCGCCTTGTACTTAACTGGATTTACCTATCGCCTTGTAAAGTTAAATTAACTGTAAACGATGTCTTTTTATCGTTCACCTTTAAGTAATATACTATTCGATTATAACCACCCAACTATCACTATAATTATTTAATTCAGTTTCCACACATTAATTTGTTAGAACATGCATATGACATCTATTCACTCTGATCTCGCCACCTAATACTCCGCCTCCTTTGATACAGAGCAAATAACACCATATTTGATTCACGTGCTTACAAGATCGATTCGCGAGAGATTTAGACGACCCCTCCTCTCTCTACCCATTACTTATTTAGTAATGTAAGCAAAGGATAACGCCAAATCACCATCCAGGTTGCCCAATTGCGTCTGACTCTAACCCCTCGGGTATTATCTCATTTAAAACAATGTTTCAGAAATGTATTTCAGCCGACATTGTTGGAATTAAGCCTACTTTCATATGATTTATTAAATTTGTTCCAGGAATTGAATGTTTTAGAAATGATAGTGGACAGTCAATTGGCCAGTTTTGGATCGTGGAAATGGAAGTGAAGAAGAGGGTTTAAGAAACTATTTGTGGAACGGTAAATTGCTGGCTTGATTTGGGTGTTTTATACATCTGATTTCAAAATGGATTAAAGATACCGAGTAAATACATTTCTCTGGAATTCAGTTGCGCCTGACTCTAGCCCCTGCGGGTATTATATCATCTAAAACAATGTTTCAGAAGTGTATTTCAGCCGATATTGTTGAGCTTAAGCCTACTTTCATATGATTTATTAAATTTGTTACACGAATTGGATGTTTTAGAAATGATAGTGGACAATCAATACAATATATACTTCATATACTTCATATACAATTTTGAGTTAATCAAAGCTTTACTTTCCCATTTTTGTTTATTTTACCGTCCGTGCTTAACTTTTGGAAGCCAGTGTATTTGAGGAGCGATAAATTGTTGGTTTGATTTGGATGTTTTACACATCTAATTTCGAAATGGACTAAAGATACCGAGTAAACACATTTCTTTGGAATTCAGTTGCGTCTGACTCTAGTCCCTGCGGGTATTATTTTATTTCAAACAATGTTTCAGAAGTGTATTTCAGCCGATATCGTTTGGGCATAAGCCTATTTTCATATGATTTATTAAATCTGTTACACGAATTGGATGTTTTAGAAATAATAGTGTATAGTCAATTGACGGGTTTGGATTGTGGAAAATGAAAGTGAAGAAGAAGGTAGAAGAAACTATTTGAGGAGCGATAAATTGTTGACTTGATTTGGGTGTTTTACACATCTGATTTAGAAATGGAATAAATATACCGAGTAAATACTTTTCTCTGGAAAAGTCGACTTGTCAGTAAAATTAGTTTATTTGGAAATTGACGGTAGATTCGGGGATAAACTAGTATGCATATATCTATAATATTTCAGCTTTGTCAGACGTTAGACAGTTTTTGTAATTTTAAATTTCTCAAGATGCTCTTGGAAATTACTGCAGAGAGAAATTATATCAGACTTCTCTGACCATTTCTGTTTTTATTTTTACTTTCCTTATATACATAATGTATTGTGACGGAAAGTATTGTGACGGGGTCGAAAATTCGAATTCGAGTTTTCGACGGGAGAGCACGTTTCAAGTATATCTGATCACGAATCAAACATTTTTGAAGTGATGTCTGTGTGTGTGTGTGTGTGTGTGTGTGTGAAAGTGTGTGTGTGTGTGTGTGTGTGTGTGTGTGTGTGTCAGTGAGTCTGTGGAGACGATAACTGACGAACGAATGGACCGATTCGAACGAAATTTGGTACAAAAATCACGATCAATAAACACTGGAAGCCTATTGTTTTTATACGCAATCGAATGTTCAGACCTTCCCTAAATTTTCGAGTGAAATATTGAAAAAATCGTCAAAAAATCAAAACCGCTAATAAAGTTACGCAAATAGACATTTCTTATGTAATTACTTTCCTTATATACATAATGTATAAGGAAAGTATTGTGACGAGGTCGAAAATTCGAATTCGAGTTTTCGACGGGAGAGCACGTTTCAAGCATCCCTGATCACGAATAAAATATTTTTGGAGTGATGTCTGTGTGTGTGTCTGTGTGTCAGTGAGTCTGTGCAGACGATAACTGACGAACGAATGGACCGATTCGTACCAAATTCGGTACAAAAATCACAATCCGTAAACACTGGAAGCCTATTGTTTTTATACGTAATCGAATGTTCAAAACCCCCCAAATTTTCGAATAAAATTTTGAAAAAATCGTCAAAAAATCAAAATCACTAATAAAGTTACGCAAATGGACATTTCTTATGTAATTTTTCATTATAAAACTATTGACATAAATTTTAGAACGCTAACATGAACCGTTTTTGAGATATTGCACATTTTTCAAAAAAATTATCAAAAAGTCATATAAAATGAAAAAAAAATATTTCCTATTGTGAAACATGTTCACTTTTCATATGTAATACCATGCGATAAATTGGGTGACATCATTCTCGTGGATCTAGCTCGTTCCATTCATGAAAAAAGATACCTTGAGTAATACTTTTGTATTTGAACGCCAATAGTCATTTATGTGCTGTACGAACAACTTATTTCTTCGTCCATAACGCTTGGCGAGATTTTGGCGACGAATTTGGCGGAATGTCGCCAACTTGACGACTTTTTGAAATGTTGCCAAATTAACGAAAATCTCGCCAAATGGATAAAAATGATGCTAAATCAATGAAAATGACGACTAATCGTCGAAAATTCAATATCTTGGAAAGAATATAAGTATCTCCTATAAGAAAAACCTATTCGTTTACTGTAAAAATAGTAAATTCATTACATTTATATGGAAAGTTATGTGTTGCCCACATCAAATTTTTCAAATTGTAATTCGTTTACAGTTTTTACGATAATTTAGAACCATGTGCAAAAAAAGGCAAAAATCTTTAAAATATTATTTATTACAGATATTGCAATTTCCACAGATATTTTGGACCACATAATAATATTATTACAACTTGTAAATTGAAAATCAACTTGAAAATATTAACATCTAACTGGACATTTGGACAATTAAATACTGTATAGATTAATCAAACAATCATAAATTACTTCATAATTCCTGTGAATTGTGGTATCTTGTTGATTCTTTTAAGAGATACAATGGGTTAGAAAACTTGCTAATCAGGTTATAAATGTTCCGAGAAAATAATTTGATCAAGGGTAGAACTATTGCCTTCTTTTAACACACAAACATAAAAAAATTTATAAACGTACTTATAAATTAGAATAATTTAAAAACTATTTGATGTATTTTTTTCTTTTGAACTAGAAGCAACTATTGAAACTTTCTCTCATCCACTTTGAGCAATACACAATCAACACCACTCAACAGGTTTTGCAATTTCTTAATTCAGATCCAACACTTTAATTCCTTTTATTCTACAATTGAAAATGCACAAGGCAAATTTTCGCAATGATATTTACTTTAACTCCTAATACACCACCCGCTTCTTGATACAGAACAGATATCACCTCTGTAGAATCTTTAACTACGAAATCGATTTGTGAGTACGATTCCCATGATCTTATTACTCAGTTAATAATGCAAGTGATTGAAATTTGAAATTGTTGTTAAAGTTGTTCACTTGCATTTTCAAGGTTCCTACCAGTATTATGTAAGTTAAGGCGATGTTTCTAGGGAGCATTTTAGTCTGAACAGTTCTACTTAAGCCTATTTCTGTGCAAAAATGATTTACGAAATTAAATATTCTAAAAGTTTGATGTTTAAGGAAGTGTAGAGGAGAGTAAATGATTTCTTTTATAGCATGCATTGTGAGAATTGATACAATCTTTTGCAAAAATAAAAAAGGAATCATCCCTAAAAAATAATCTGGTCATCTCAAAATTTTGCATGAAAATTCCTTTATACCAAGTATGCAAATGATTACATTTGCAAGGGCAATGAGTGTTAACTTCGGTCACACAGCGCTCGTTTTCGGCGTTGCAGTTCCGTGAAGACACAACCAATAATGCCATTACGACGTTGCCGAAGACCTTACAAACACTTAGTCGAGTTCGAATGTGGTCGTATAGTCGGGATGCATGAAGAGGGCAGGTTACACCGAGCAATAGGCAGCCATCTTCACCGAATGGACACTGATGTGCAAAGATGCTGGCAGCAATGGTTGCTGTAAGGAACTCATCAGCGGAACAAAGGCTCTGGAAGGCCAAGGTGTACGAAAGCGAGGGAAGATCGGTTGATTGTATGACAGGCCCGAACTGGCCCAACGGCATCATTGTCCTCCGCCATCCAACGTGCTACAGCTTCTTCCATACCACCCGTGGTACCTTCCAACATCTCACGGCACTTGGCTGAAGGGGTTATGCTCACGGCGGCCTTTAAAACGTCTTCCCATAATCCCACAATATCGATAGAGTCATTTCGAGTGGTGTCGTAGCCGAGCATAATGGCTGCAAGCAGCCTAGCATCGCATAGTGTTCAACTATGAATCACGCTTCAGTCTTTCAGCAGATGACAATCGGGTACATGTGTAGAGGGCCAAGGTTAGCGGCCCCAATCAGCCTTTGTTTTATACAGGCACACAGCCATTACTCGCGTACAATGTTAAGAGCTGAACGATATGTTGATGAAATCCTGCGGCCGTTTGCGTTACCCTTCATGGCACGTAATTTTGGCGCCATTTTCTAACAAGATAATGCCATACCACATACGGCTCGCATATCTGTGAACTGTATCCTAGTTTTTGATACTGTTTCTTGTCCAGCAAGATCACTAGACCTTTCGACAATCGATCATGTATGGGACATGCTAGGCCGCCAGATACGGGCAGTCCGAAATGTAGCAGATCTGGAGCAACAATTGAGGAATGTCTGGCAGAATGTATCGCAGGATGATATTAAGAAACTTTATCACTCCTTACCTAGACGTATACAAGCATGCATTGCCGCCATGGGGGGGGGTCACCAATTACTGATTTGAAAATTCAATGTTCATTGCTAACCTTTGATGGATCCTGCGGCCTTGATTTTGTAATAATTTCATTACCTGTGTATGAGCTGTACACATATTAATTATAATAAAAGATCCGCTTTCTTCAAGGTGCTTCGTTTTCTTTTTTCTTTTACAAAAGAGTTTTTCTCTAAAGTTAAAAAAATGTAATGAATATATAATAATGCTTTGGGATGATTAGATACCTGTGGAACAGATTAATTTAACTACACATTTTTAGAAATAATCTTGAAACAAGAAAAGCATCCAATTACAAATTTTACTCCAGAACAGTGAATTAAAAAAAAATAAAAGAAATATTTGTAGAGCCAGCTGCCTCCGGTCGTGGGAACAGAACCCTCGGTTTATGGGCTTATCTGTAGTTCCAACTACATAATTTGAGATGTCTTTTGCGTCGAAATTTGGACTGGTTGATAACTGACTGGTATGGGTGAGACATATTGCTAATTTTTAGTCAAACTACGTGCTCAATTGCACCCCTGAAGGATCGCCGTGAGGTAAGTGAGGGCTGTAATTTAAATAACAGGAATTGTTGTCTTTTAACTAAAAGCTCTTATGCTATTCCGACCAACAATTTAACACGTGGAGTGTTTTCCGACCATTTCAAATTTTCATGTTGAAAACATCTTAAATTGGGTAATTGGACGTGAAGACATTTTTTGGTCCAGCTTTTTAGTCTCGAGTTTGTAACCCGTAGACCGCGGGATTAGATATCGTCGACAGCTACACTTTTAAACTGGATATCGAGGAACCTATTTTCAGGGAACTCGGGAGTTTTATTAAGTAAAAGAGAAAATGCTCGAAAAACTACTTTTTATTTAGTTTATGTAACGATATTTTGGCAGCATCCTAAATAGTATGAAATAAAATTTATTGTAGGATATTTGGGGAACTAATATTACGCCGCAGATTTACCAACTGGACGAGTACTACATGCTTGTTCTATACAGCAGCGACTTCCTCTGCCACATGTTATACATTTAAAATTTGTTAATCAAATCATAAAAGAAAATAGTAAGATTACCTTGTACTCAAATGTTAAAAAAATACTCTCTGTTATACACACATATATATAGAACAAATAAACATTCAAAATAAATCAGAATAAACTATTGATTTAACTATTGCTTTTCTAGTTATAAATTGAAACTAGCTATAAATTTATGCATTTTATTATTCATATTTTAACAATGCGCCATTTGATTAACACCACTCAACAGCCATTCAAATTACCTAATGCAAGTTCTGTACGTTAATGCGTTCGAAAACGCACAAGCAAGGCATTCCGTTATCTCCAATAACGCCTCCTAATAATACTCCTTAACACAGAACAAACAGAACTCCCTTCGATTCTCTGGATAATATATCTATTCGCAAAATTCGAACCTCCCTCCCGTTATTACCCATTTAGCAATACAAGAATACAAGCAAGGGATAAACACTAGATTATTAAGTCTGTCCGTTTCCCAACATATGGTTCTTCCGGACTTTATCTCTTAAAGCGATGTTTCGAAGGAGCGTCTCAGCTCGTACCGTATTCCGCTTAAGCCTATTCTTTGTGGGATTAATTTAGGAAATGAAATCTTTTCCAGAATATGTATGATTAAGTAAAGTTGGCGGAGAGGAAATTGTCGTGAATTACAGATTGTGGAATTGGAAATTTCGGAATAATAAGGAATCTAATGAATGACCGGGAATGTTCTGTGGATTGATGTATATGGGTCTTAGAAATGTCTGTTAGCACCCCAATAACTTTGTAAGTAAAGGTATATGAGTGTATCCGTCAGGTCTATTTATAGTAAAGTGACCATGCCCTAACACTTTACTATAAATAGACAGAGAATAGAAAGGGATTTCAGCACTTCTAGCGCAGAATTTAGAAAATTTAAGGTAGCGAACCCGTCAAAAAAAAAAAAGCGAGATGGATAAAAAACAAAAAACGCTGAAAAAAATTATAGAGAAGAATATATATTTTTTTTTCAAATGGCCAGGCACTTTGATCTTCGTCATTCGCCTTTATTACAGCGGCCAGAGTGTGAACCATTTAGCCGTTCATTGACGTTGCCCCAGGCGCACCAGAGGGGGGCGGATCACATTGCGCCCACAACACAAACATCCATGCTCGAACCCACAAGGTGGCGGTCGAGCGATTGCTACGGAAACGCTTGCTTTGACCACTCGACAACCGCGTCGGCATAGAGAAGAATATAATGAGTATGAATCGACACCAGCAACTAAGAAGAATATAAGGAGTACGAATCGACATCAGCAACGAAGAAGTATATAATGAGTATGAATCGACATCAGCAACGAAGAAGAATATAAGGAGTACGAATCGACATCAGCAACGAAGAAGTATATAATGAGTATGAATCGACATCAGCAACGAAGAAGAATATAAGGAGTACGAATCGACATCAGCAACGAAGAAGTATATAATGAGTATGAAGCGACATCAGCAACGAAGAAGAATATAAGGAGTACGAATCGACATCAGCAACGAAGAAGTATATAATGAGTACGAATCGACATCAGCAACGAAGAAGAATATAAGGAGTACGAATCGACATCAGCAACGAAGAAGTATATAATGAGTATGAATCGACATCAGCAACGAAGAAGAATATAAGGAGTACGAATCGACATCAGCAACGAAGAAGTATATAATGAGTATGAATCGACACCACCAACAAAGTATATAATGATTATAAATTGAGACCAACAACGAAGAAGTATATAATGAGTATGAATCGACATCAGCAACGAAGAAGAATATGAGGAGTACGAATCGACATCAGCAACGAAGAAGTATATAATGAGTATGAAGCGACATCAGCAACGAAGAAGAATATAAGGAGTACGAATCGACATCAGCAACGAAGAAGTATATAATGAGTATGAATCGACACCACCAACAAAGTATATAATGATTATAAATTGAGACCAACAACGAAGAAGTATATAATGAGTATGAATCGACATCAGCAACGAAGAAGAATATGAGGAGTACGAATCGACATCAGCAACGAAGAAGTATATAATGAGTATGAAGCGACATCAGCAACGAAGAAGAATATAAGGAGTACGAATCGACATCAGCAACGAAGAAGTATATAATGAGTATGAATCGACATCAGCAACGAAGAAGAATATAAGGAGTACGAATCGACATCAGCAACGAAGAAGTATATAATGAGTATGAATCGACATCAGCAACGAAGAAGAATATAAGGAGTACGAATCGACATCAGCAACGAAGAAGTATATAATGAGTATGAATCGACATCAGCAACGAAGAAGAATATAAGGAGTACGAATCGACATCAGCAACGAAGAAGTATATAATGAGTATGAAGCGACATCAGCAACGAAGAAGAATATAAGGAGTACGAATCGACATCAGCAACGAAGAAGTATATAATGAGTACGAATCGACATCAGCAACGAAGAAGAATATAAGGAGTACGAATCGACATCAGCAACGAAGAAGTATATAATGAGTATGAATCGACATCAGCAACGAAGAAGAATATAAGGAGTACGAATCGACATCAGCAACGAAGAAGTATATAATGAGTATGAATCGACACCACCAACAAAGTATATAATGATTATAAATTGAGACCAACAACGAAGAAGTATATAATGAGTATGAATCGACATCAGCAACGAAGAAGAATATGAGGAGTACGAATCGACATCAGCAACGAAGAAGTATATAATGAGTATGAAGCGACATCAGCAACGAAGAAGAATATAAGGAGTACGAATCGACATCAGCAACGAAGAAGTATATAATGAGTATGAATCGACACCACCAACAAAGTATATAATGATTATAAATTGAGACCAACAACGAAGAAGTATATAATGAGTATGAATCGACATCAGCAACGAAGAAGAATATGAGGAGTACGAATCGACATCAGCAACGAAGAAGTATATAATGAGTATGAAGCGACATCAGCAACGAAGAAGAATATAAGGAGTACGAATCGACATCAGCAACGAAGAAGTATATAATGAGTATGAATCGACACCACCAACAAAGTATATAATGATTATAAATTGAGACCAACAACGAAGAAGTATATAATGAGTATGAATCGACATCAGCAACGAAGAAGAATATGAGGAGTACGAATCGACATCAGCAACGAAGAAGTATATAATGAGTATGAAGCGACATCAGCAACGAAGAAGAATATAAGGAGTACGAATCGACATCAGCAACGAAGAAGTATATAATGAGTATGAATCGACACCACCAACAAAGTATATAATGATTATAAATTGAGACCAACAACGAAGAAGTATATAATGAGTATGAATCGACATCAGCAACGAAGAAGAATATGAGGAGTACGAATCGACATCAGCAACGAAGAAGTATATAATGAGTATGAAGCGACATCAGCAACGAAGAAGAATATAAGGAGTACGAATCGACATCAGCAACGAAGAAGTATATAATGAGTATGAATCGACACCACCAACAAAGTATATAATGATTATAAATTGAGACCAACAACGAAGAAGTATATAATGAGTATGAATCGACATCAGCAACGAAGAAGAATATGAGGAGTACGAATCGACATCAGCAACGAAGAAGTATATAATGAGTATGAAGCGACATCAGCAACGAAGAAGAATATAAGGAGTACGAATCGACATCAGCAACGAAGAAGTATATAATGAGTATGAATCGACATCAGCAACGAAGAAGAATATAAGGAGTACGAATCGACATCAGCAACGAAGAAGTATATAATGAGTATGAATCGACATCAGCAACGAAGAAGAATATAAGGAGTACGAATCGACATCAGCAACGAAGAAGTATATAATGAGTATGAATCGACATCAGCAACGAAGAAGAATATAAGGAGTACGAATCGACATCAGCAACGAAGAAGTATATAATGAGTATGAAGCGACATCAGCAACGAAGAAGAATATAAGGAGTACGAATCGACATCAGCAACGAAGAAGTATATAATGAGTACGAATCGACATCAGCAACGAAGAAGAATATAAGGAGTACGAATCGACATCAGCAACGAAGAAGTATATAATGAGTATGAATCGACATCAGCAACGAAGAAGAATATAAGGAGTACGAATCGACATCAGCAACGAAGAAGTATATAATGAGTATGAATCGACACCACCAACAAAGTATATAATGATTATAAATTGAGACCAACAACGAAGAAGTATATAATGAGTATGAATCGACATCAGCAACGAAGAAGAATATGAGGAGTACGAATCGACATCAGCAACGAAGAAGTATATAATGAGTATGAAGCGACATCAGCAACGAAGAAGAATATAAGGAGTACGAATCGACATCAGCAACGAAGAAGTATATAATGAGTATGAATCGACACCACCAACAAAGTATATAATGATTATAAATTGAGACCAACAACGAAGAAGTATATAATGAGTATGAATTGACGCCGAAGAACAAAACGCGTATATGGAAGGCAAATGGAATAAATACCTGACAAAAATTGTACTGCCAGAGCTTCTAACGCGATGAAACCTGCAATGCTTGTCAAAGTACACAGCATTCTTCTTTTGGGAATTCAAATATACATTATCTCTGGTGGATGACAATTTAAACAGGCTCCACGCTAGATTTGTGTTTATGTAAGCTTTATTTATTGTATTACTTCCGAATGGGACAGTCATTCGCCAATAAATCTATTGTGTCAAATAATTGCCTCATGTAACAGTTTTACTATCGATTCTTACTCATTAGACAATGTTTTACAATTTTGTAATTGAATTTTTTTTCGTCTATCTTGCTTTGCTACCAAGTTCGTGCCTTATTTTTTTTAATTTTCCGCTAGGGTGTGCTACAATTTCTTTTGTTCGATTGTACATGATCACTTTACTATAGATAAATTTAACGCTTATAATCATTGACCTTTCCTTATACAGTTATTGGTGTTGCTTAAGGATTTTCCAAGGAAACTTGCAGTTGTATTATACATATCTTCATTTGACTAAAAGTATTTTTAGATGCTCTCAAAATAACCTAAACATCATAGTTCATGTTGATTATTATTTTGTTTGTATTTTTGTTAGCGTAAAGCTCTGCCGGATATTGTCTCTTAAATTTATATTTAAGAGAGACACTCAGATTTATATTTAAGAGAGATACTCAGTTAGTACTATAACCTTTGAGACTATTTAGTGAAATATTAATTTAAGGAGATAGAGACTAATGATTATGGTAGCATAATCTGGACTTCCTTCGAAATTTTTTATATTTAGAAAATATTTTGTATGCCATCTTTCGTTGGTTTGCTGATTTTAAATTAGTGGACTCTGAATATGAACTGTAAATTTTATGTATTGCACGGCATCCTTTTACCACACTTCTATTTACTTTTGATCGGAGTATATATCTATATATATATATAAAGAAGAAAAGTATATATGTATGTATGTATGTATGTATGATCCAACATCACGGGAGAATGGCTGTACCGAATTTGATGAAATTTTGTGGGTAGTCTTAAAATACCCCACTTAAATTTAGTCCATTTTCGGGTTTCTAAGACCAGGGGTTGTAGAGATATTAATGGAAAACGAACCTTCTTCCTAGGAGTTTTACTCCCTAACTCCATGACTCCATGATTCCCAACGAAAAAGGTTGGAAATCGTTGGTTTAAAACGTTAAAGTCAATTACATCTCTGAGTTTTGTGGAAGTTTATTGAACGTATTAGTCACTTTTGAAAATCGCAGGTTTGAAAAAATATGAATTTAAATGGAAACACTATCACCATGGTTTATTTTTCACCGGTTTACTCAAAAAATTTTATTATTTTGAATAATAAATAACTGAATGCAAAAATATTTATCTATTTTTCTCTCTCTATATATATATATATAAAGAAGAAACGTATGTATGTATGATCCAATGGATCTGATTGGCCAAAGAGTGGCCAATCAGATCCATTTTTTGTTCTTACATAATGCAATTTATTTACTTCTTTCACAGTGAAAAAACAATGTATAAGATTCACGGCCCTATATGTTTCGGTGTAATTTTTATCAGAGTTCTGCGTCGTAAATCCCGAGCAATGCCGGGTAGTCGCTCCTAGTATATATATATATATTTGTCGAGTTTCAAATCTTTAAGGCCTGGAACTTACCAGGTTCCACTCATCGTAGCGACATAAAAATTTGCCTATCGTCGTCTTTTGTGGTGCATTCTTTGGATTCTAAACCTTATCGATCCAGATCATCTTGGGCCTCTCCACGTTTGTCGGGAATAATTCGAAAAACAGAAAAGCTCAAATTTGGCACTTTTTGTTTTTCGTAGTGTATTTTTATTCTTCGGATTTTGAACATTACGAGTCTAGTCCTTCCTGAGTCGACAATAAAAAGGCACACGTGTTTAGGGAATAAACCGAGAATTGGAGCAGCTAGGTAGGCTCCAATTTAGTATATCATTGTCTTTCTTGCTATAGTTTAATTAGTATTTATATTACTTTCCCTGCAATACATGGTAATGTATAGTGAAAGTATTGGAATCATGTCGAAAATCGCAACTCGAGTTTTCGACGGAACTACACGTTTCGAGACCTCTAGAATACGAAAAAACCATTTTTAGCGTGACGTCTGTGTGTCTGTCTGTCTGTGCAGATTTTGCATCCACTCTAACTAAAAAACTAATGGACCGAATTTTACAAAATTTGGTAGGTAAGTCACTTGTGAGTGAGTCTGGTGCTGATTAGTTTTTGGTACGATTTGGAATAAAAGAACCCGCCTTTTTTTGCGAAATGGCCCGCAAAAGCTTGTATCTACTTTAACTGAAAAACTAATGGACCGAATTTCACAAAATTCGGTAGATGAGTCACTTGTGGGTTACTCTGGTGCTGATTAGATTTTGGTATGATTCGGAAAAAAATGACCTACCTTTTTTTGCAAAATGGTCCGCAAAATCGTCCAAATCTAATCTAAAGAACTGGGTATACTCAAATATATCCATTAAATGCTGATTTAATACGTAATTTTTAACGACGAAAAGAATAAGACCAACCCCATTACACTAGAACTAGCCGTTCTTGAGATATTTTAGTTTTTCGTACTTTCCCTACGCCACCTTTGAAAATAAGCCCGGTTACCGAATGAGAACGGAAATTGAATTAAAAGTGAAATAAGTTTAATTAAAATAAAGAGAACGTTAATATAAGTCTGCAGGGAAAGTCATGTGCTGCTCACATCAGATTTTTTTCTACTAGCACTATATCCATTCTCCCCGCAGAATATATAATATAAAGAAATCAAAGCTTCGATTATGTGCATATTTCTATAATAATTTAAATAAAATTGTTATTCTAAACATTTTATTAAAATATTTAATTTAATTTCCCTAAAAGGATGTATAAGAATATCTATTCTCGCTATACAAAATTATCTTCATAGACAGATAGATCTCAAGGGAAAAAAAACTCATGGTCCAGTTTGCAAACTCGCTGGGTACCCACTCATTCATTGGTTTAAAAATACTCAAGACATCTATTCACCCAGATGTTACTTCCATTACCTAATGCTCCTTGATACAGAAGAAAATAGCAACCTCTTTGATTCTCTTGCTACGAAATCGATATCCGATATATCTCCCTATTTAGTAATACAATTGAACAATAACGCCATATTGTTATTCAAGTTATCCACTGGCTTCTCTATGGCCCCTCCAGGTGTCATCTAATTCAAAGCGGTATTTCAGAGACCTATTTCAGTGAGTACTGCTCAGCTTTTATCCTATTATTCTGTAGGATAGATTTGCAAAATTAAATCTTTCCAGAATTTAGATGAATAAGGAAGGATAGTGGAGAGTACATTGCTTTGAATAACATGAATTGGGCAATGAAAATCAAGGAGACAATTTAATGCAACAAGGAGGCAAGGAAGCAATCTAATACAATAGTCGGCAACTTTTTTGTGCTTGAAGACTACTTTCAACTTTTCAATTTTCGGCAAAGATCGCAATTCGAAACGCCCACAGAGCTTGTTTGGGAATTAGCGGTTGGGCCCAGAGTGAAGACAATTAGATGAGAAAACCTTTTCAAAAATAAAGCAGAAATCTTTTTATTGCAGACTGCAGAAATTATTCCAGCATTCAGCAACGAATATTGGAAGAATTTTCAGCTGTCGTATTAAAAAGCCATTGTGTCAAAATCACAGTGTTTTATTTAAAAAAAAATCTGATGTGGGCAACACATAACTTTCCTTATATAATGCAATGAATTTACTATTTTTACAATAAAAAAATAGGTTTTCCTTATAGTAACTATTTATATTCTTTCCAAGAAATTGGATTTTCTTCAAATAGTCGTCATTTTCACTGGTTTAGTGTCATTTTTATCCATTTGGCGAGATTTTCGTTAATTCGGCAGCATTTAAAAAAAGTCGCCAAGTTGGCGATATTCCGCGAATTTCGTCGTCAAAATCTCGCCAAGCGTTATGGACGGAGAAATAAGTTATTTTTATAGCAGATAAATAATTATTGGCATTCAAATACAAAAGTATTACTCAAAGTATCTTTTCTCATGAATGGAACAAGCAAGATCCACGAGAATGATGTCACCCAATTTATCGCATGATATTACATATGAAAAGTGAACATGTTTCTTAAGAGTTAATATATATATTTTTTAATTTATTTAAAAAATATGCAATATCTTGAGAATGGTTCATACTAGCCTTCTAAAGTTTATGTCAATCGTTTTCTAAGGAAAAATTACATTAGAAATGTCTATTTGTGTAACTTTATTAAAGGTTTTGATTTTTTGATGATTTTTTCAAAATTTCACTCGACAATTTAGGGGGGTTTGAACATTCGATTACGTTTAAAAAAAATAGACGTCCAGTATTCATGGATTGTGATTTTTGTACCAAATTTCGTTCGAATCGGTCTATTTGTTCGTCAGTTATCGTCTCCACTGACTCATTGACACACACACACAGACATCACCTCAAAAATGTTTGATTCGTAATCAGGGATGCTCGAAACGAGCTCTCCCGTCGAAAACTCGAATTCGAATTTTTGACCCCATCACAATACTTTTCTTATACATTATGTATATAAGGAAAGTAATAAAGAGATTAGAAAATTGTTCTAGGGATAAATAAACTACAAATGTGTTAAATATGGGCTGCATATAATTTTAGTGTGGCAGCCCGAGAGTAAGATTTAGTGCAGTGTTTTTCAAACTTTTTGGTCGCTTGTTGAATATCAATTAGATAGTGGAACTCCCGGAAGAGAAAAAGTCTAGAGTAATATTTCTTAATTTATTTATTTAATTTTTAAGTACCCTGATAATTTCAGGCTATTTTTGCAAAATGTACTAATAAGTGTTATTACTTTCTTTATATACATAATGTATAAGAAAAGTATTGTGACGGGGTTGAAAATTCGAATTCGAGTTTTCGACGGGAGAGCACTCTTCAAGCATCCCTGATCACGAATCAAACATTTTTGAAGTGATGTATGTGTGTGTGTGTGTGTGTGTGTGTGAAAGAAAGTATGTGTGTGTGTGTGTGTGTGTGTGTATGTGTATGTGTGTATGTGAGTCTGTGCAGACGATAACTGACGAACGAATGGACCGATTCGAACGAAATTTGGTACAAAAATCACAATCCGTAAACACTGGAAGCCTATTGTTTTTAAACGTAATCGAATGTTCAGAACCCCCCCTAAATTTTCGAGATAAATTTTGAAAAAATCGTCAAAAATCAAAACCGCTAATAAAGTTACGCAAATAGACATTTCTTATGTAATTTTTCATTAGAAAACGATTAACATAAATTTTAGAACGCTATCATGAACCGTTCTCGAGATATTGCACTTTTTCAAAAAAATTATCAAAAAGTCATATAAAATAAAAAAATCTAATGTGGGCAGCACATGACTTTACCTGCAGACTCAAATTCGTATTTTGTTTTCTTAATAATTCATTAAATTGAGTTTAATTGCTCAAAATAACACTAAATTTGCATTTTTAATTCAATTTCTGTTTTTATTTGATAATTAGATATTTTTCTAAAAGTGGCATAACTAAATGCTAAAAATTTCAAATATCTCAAGAATGGTTAGTCCTAGAGTAATGTAGTTGTTCTTATAATTGTCTTCATCAAAAATTACGTATGAACCAAACATTTAATTGATATATTTGAACATAGAAAGTTTTTTTTTAGATTTTGCGATTTTTGAGGGCCATTTCGTAAAAAAAGGCAGGTTGTTCTTTTCCGAATAATACCAAAATCTAATCAGCACCAGAGTATCCCCCAAGTAACTTATCTATCAAATTTTGTGAAATTTGGTCAATTAATATTTTAGTTAGAGTGGATAAATGACATTTTTGCGGGTCATTTCGTAAAAAAAGGCAGATTGTTCCTTTCCGATTAATACCAAAATCTAATCAGCACCAGAGTATCGTACAAGTAACTTATCTACCAAATTTTGTGAAATTTGGTCAATTAGTATTTTAGCTATACTGGATACATGACATTTTTACGGGCCATGTCGCAAAAAAAAAAAAGAGTTCTGTTTTTACGATCATACCAAAAAGTAATCAGCACCAGGGTCATACCCAAGTGGCTTACCTACCAAATTTTATGAAATTCGGTCCAATAGTTTTTGAGTTAGAGTGGATACATACATTGCACAGAGAGACACACAGACAGACAGACAGACACACACACAGACGTCACGTTAAGAACTGTTTTTCGTATTCTAGAGGTCTCGAAATGTGTAGATCCGTTGAAAACTCGAGTTGTGATTTTCGGCATGATTCCAATACTTTCCTTATACATTACCATGTATTGGAGGGAAAGTAACAATTATATTTCCTATTGAGAAACATGTTCACTTTTCATATGCAATACCATGCGATAAATTTGGTTACATCATTCTCGTGGATCTAGCTCGTTCCATTCATGAGAAAAGATACTTCGTGTAATACTTTTGCATTTGAACGCCAATAGTTATTTATCTGCTATAAGAATAACTTATTTCTCCGTCTGTAAAGCTTGGCGAGATTTTGGCGACAAATTTGGCGGAATTTCGCCAACTTGGCGACTTTTTGAAATGTCAAATTAACGAAAATCTCGCCAAATGGATTAAAATGACGCTACATCAATGAAAATGACGACTAATTGTCGAATATCCAATATCTTGGAAAGAATATAAGTATCTACTTTAAGGAAAACCAATTTTTTTTACAGTAAAAGTAGTAAATTCATTGCATTATATAAGGAAAGTCATGTGTTGCCCACGTCAGATTTTTTTAACATTAAAATTGGGACTCTTTAGTATCCAATTATGCATTCAAAATTTTACACGATTTTTTTAATTTAAATATATTTTAACGTTTTTCGCAAAAGCTAATCTTTCCATCAAATTGCATGCTTTTTACTTTCCTTGTATACATAATGTATAAGGAAAGTATTGTGACGATGTCGAAAATTCGAATTCGAGTTTTCGACGGGAGAGCACGTTTCAAGCATCCCTGATCACGAATCAAACATTTTTGACGTGATGTCTATCTGTGTGTGTGTGTGAAAGTATGCGTGTGTCAGTGAGTCTGTGGAGACGATGACTGACGAACTAATGGACCGATTCGAACGAAATTTGGTACAAAAATCACAATCTATAAACAATGGAAGCCTATTGTTTTTATACAGAATCGAATGTTCAGAACTCTCCTAAATTTTCGAGTGAAATTTTGAAAAAATTGTCAAAAAATCAAAACCGCTAATAAAGTTACGCAAATAGACATTTCTTACGTAATTTTTCATTAGAAAACGATTGACATAAATTTTAGAACGTTAACATGAACCGTTCTCGAGATATTGTTTATTTTTTAAAAAAATTATCAAAAAGTCATATAAAATAAAAAAAAATATTTTCTATTGAGAAACATGTTCACTTTTCATATGTAATACCATGCGATCAATTGGGTGACATCATTCTCGTGGATCTAGCTCGTTGCATTCATGAAAGAAGATACTTTGAGTAATACTTTTGTATTTAAGCACCAATAGCCATTTATCTGCTGTAAGAATAACTTATTTCTTTATCCATAACGCTTGGCGAGATTTTGGCAACGAATTTGGTGGAATGCCGCCAACTTGGCGACTTTTTTCAATGTTGCTAAATTAACGAAGACGTCGCAAAATGGATAAAAATGACGCTAAATCAATGAAAATGACGACTCATTGACGAAAATTCAATATCTTGGAAAGATTATAAATATCTACTATAATAATAATCTATTTTATTTTTACTGTAAAAGTAGTAAATTCATTGCATTATATAAGGAAAGTCATGTGCTGTCCAAATCAGATTTTCTTACTTATGTTAAGAATAACAAATGGCCCGTTCACTGCTTAATCCCAACTTAGAGAAGTGTAAAATTGCTTATATAATTTAAATGAATTGTAAATAAAGCAATTAATTTTAAGTTTCATGTTTAAGTTAATACGAATAATGAAGCTATGTTATTGAATATAAATTAATGAATGGTGCGCTACCGCGTAGGTAGGAAAAGAGATGTTGGGCTGAATTGCTAATTTTTCATAATTTGTGCCGTTTGACATCTGCAGTAAATTTACCATGTCGAGGAACACACTTTGAAAAACGTTAATCTAGTGGGTGCCTCTAAATGTCTTGGTTAATTTAAATTTTTAAAAGCATGGATTCATTTAATTAAATATTTTCAAAGTGCTTTTTAAAACAGTGTTAGATAAATTATTATTAAATATTCTTAAACTTGGGATTGGTTACTGTAAGCTTCTGGCTTCTCTCTATGGAGATTCTTAAGGATATTCCCTGTCCTTTAAATAATTTGACCATACCTCTGGACTTGAGTGATAAAATTAATATTTACAATTGTCCAGACAATAGAGATTTATGGAAAAATATGTGAAAGCAAACTCTCTTGGTATTGAAGTTTTAGCAGATATTTTTTTCTTTCGTAGAATAATATGCTGCTCACATTTAACTCAAAAATTATTATTGGTTAGGATTTTATTCAATGGACATGGATACCTGCTTGTTCTGAACAATAGCGATGAGATAAGTTTACAGAATAGTAGGAATTTTGTAACTTGCTATGTAGATCCTTAACACTGTAAGCAAATGCTTTTACCCAAAGTTGAAATGATACCTTTTATTCCTCCCCCTCCCTCTCCGAAAAGACCTCCTCTTTTACCATACGCAGATATAGAGAATGAACAGACGTTCTCTAAAAAATTCTGAACAATCTATGACTATTAATTCATTCATTTCCCAATTAAAATAGCTATAAATGCTGTGAAATAAATATTTATGTATGTGAAACTAATTATGTAATACCAATGATAATCCTAGACCATCATGTGAAGTTAAATTTTGTTTTGTAATTAAACTTGCCTAAATTGTAGTTAACGTTCCTTAAGTATTGCGTTGTGTAACAATTCTCCAATGTTGATTGCTGCACACAAAATACTTACTCGCATAATTTGCAATTAAGGGGGAGTTCAGGAAATACTCAATTTTATCTCAAAATATTTATTATTAGAACTTTACTACTAATATTTAAAGATTTAATGCAATTATAGCTTAGTAACACGAATTTCAGGGGAATTAGGGATGTAATGGTAGACGTAAAAAATATTATTAATTTTGTTTAAGTCATTAATTATCTCATTATAATGTTATATTCTAAAGAATGGTGCATTTACACAGATTTCAGTGGTTTCATATTTCATCAGAAACATCGTTTTTCAGTTCCTATGGTACTTACACTCATTCTAACGGCACCAGGCTTTCTTATTCATGCACTGATGTCGTTGGAGTTCAATAAGCATCTATCTCACTTTTTGCCCAGATTCTCAACATTTGTGTGTCTTTAATTTTTTAAGGGGTTTCATCATCTTTACCGACTTTGCTGGAAGACAAAGAACGATCATGCATAACCCGACTCCAACTGTGATTGGCCTGTAATCTCTTTACGCAGTATCATGCCATCTGCTGGAGTGTACTGTCGTCTGGGCAGTGGTTCCACCTGATTCTCATAAAGCCGTAAATATTCAAATTCAGTAAATGTCCCAACTGGTTACAAATTGACGGCACCACCATGTATTATATTGTTCTCAGTAATTTGAAAACAATATGACATACAGCACACCACACATTTCAGATTGCATGTCCATGCTTGGAAATATTCTATTTCTTGCAATACAAATAAATTCCATTTATCGTTCACCTTCAAGAAGTACGTCAATTTGATTACGACCACTCAACACACTCCTTAATTCTGTTTCTGTGCATTAATGTGTTCGAAAATGCTCAAAACATGTATTAACCCCCAATCTTCCTCCACATCCTAATGCTCCTTAATACGGAACAAATAGGAACCTCTGACTCTCTTGCTTCGTAATTGAATCTCGAGATCCCTCTTATTACCTATTTAGCAATACAAGCAAAAGGTAACGCCATATTATTGAAGTTGTCCACTTACGTGTCCACGGCGCCTTTGGATATTGCCGCATTTAAAGCGATGTTTCAGAGACCCATTTTAGTTGGTACTGCTGGGGTTTATCCTATTATCTTGCAGGATTAATTCGCAAAATTAAATATTTTCCAGAAGTTGGTTATTTAAGGAAGTACAGCGGAGAGTAAATAGTCCCGAATATAAGAGTGAGATAAATTAAAATCAAGGTAAGGAAATATTTAAATGAATGTCCGTGAATTGAATTCCTTTGATTTATTTAGATACTTGAAGGATAGGTTTGTTTAAAAAGGTACTTTTAGAGGATTTTAAATAGTAAAAGCATCTTTGGGACGACAATTTATGATGTTGAAGGTCTAGATCACACAGCCAACCCTAAGGTTAATGGCAGTTTAGTGTGTGGCCGGGGACAATTTATGATGTAATATAATTGATTAAAAATATTAATTATGAGTTTGATATGGGTTGTGAAATAAAAATCTATATAAATAAAATTGAAAATCTGTCTGTCTGTCTGTCTGTCCCATCCTCACGGGAGAACGGCTGAACCGAATTTGATGAAGTTTTGTGGATAGCCTAGAAATAGCCCACTTAAAATTTAGTCTATGTTTTGAGTTTCTACGAGCAGTGGTTCTCGAGATATTAGTAAAAAACGAAATTTTTGTTTGTCTCATCATCACGGGAAAACGGCTGAACCGAATTTAATGAAATTTAGTGAATAGCTTTGAAATAGCCCCCCATAAATTTAGTCTAAGTTTCGAGTTTCTAAAACCAGGGGTTGTCGAGATATTATTGAAAAACGGAACTTTTCCCTAAGAGTTCTACTCTCCAACTCCGTGGTTTATCCAAACGGAAAGGATGAAAATCGTTTGTTTAAAACGTCAAAATGAAATAAAACTTTATTTCCGAGTTTGGTGCAGGATTTTTGCATTAATTAGTCACTATCGGAAAACATGAATTGTTCAAAACATGAATTTAAATGGAAAAATCTACCTCGATGGGTTATCTTTCACAAGCTTTTACTCAACGATGAAAAGCATAAAGAAATCAAAATGGCTATTTAATTTCGCATTTTATGAGGAAGATTCTATCTTATATCATGTTGCTCGGCAACGGAATGAAATTAAATGTGTTGTTAATATTTATTATTATTTTTTCTATTTGAATAATAAATAAATGGATGTAAAAATATATTTTATAAATGAACGGTTTGATTGTTTTTTTAATTATATAAATTGCGGACTGCGTATACATCACTTTCATTTATTTTAGCAAAGAGGTTTCAATAGCTAATAAACTCATATATTGTGTTTACCCAATTAGCCGATTACCCATTTAGCCGATTGTTGAAACAGAAAAAGAGTAGAAGGGGTGTATCTTATACAATTTTAGTGTTTCCATTTAGTATATACAAACGGGATCAGGATATTTTATTCCTCAGATCTGCAAATTCAGAGCTGCGAATTTGGCGGAATATCGCTAACTTGGTAATTTTTCTTAAACTTTGCCAAATTGGCGGAAATGTCTCCAAATTGATAAAAATGAAGCAAATCAATGAAATTAAATTTGTTTTTTTAGAATAAAGTACTGAAATGATGTTTCGGTAGCATTTGTCGGTCAGTCCATCCATCCTACTTAGTAACACATTTAACGAATTTTTTTAATATCACCAAATTGATAAAAATAATTGTAAATCCATAAAAATATCATGGAATTGATAAAATTGCGCTTAATAAATGAAATAAATTGTGTTTTGTTAGGGGATAGTATTGTGATGATGTTTCGTCAATTTGTCGCAAAATGGGACTATCAGTTCTACAGTCCCATTTGGCGATAAATTTGGCGATTTTTTAAGTTATCGCTAAATTGACGAAAATGTCGGCAAACCTTCCATGAAGATAGCATTATTCAGACGATATGATTTCCATCAATTTATTTGAAGCAAATGATATCATGTCGCTTAGCAACGGATCCAATGTGTTATGTGCCATACGATTTTTATTAAATCTTTTCCGATTTGAATAACAAAGATATGTATATGAAATAAATTTCATTGACATTGCATTTGTGACTGGATAATATCAATTACGGTCTTCAGGTTTAAACATTATTATCATTGATATTTTCAGGGACTGTTGATTCCGGGATTATTGATATTTTCAAGTTATTATGCCATTGTTTATTTATGACGAAAATTGTTGTAACTCATATATAGTACGTTATACGGGTAATCTTCTACAAATACGCGGGTATATCTTTTAATCTATGAGAATATAAGTAGTACAGGTATATTGGCGGAAGACATTTATGTAAACTGTCGCAGGAGATGTGGAGATTTTCACAAGCACATGTCATCAAGCCATAAAAAAGGCAAAGCTGCTTCTCTGTATTTCATTTTAGCGCTAGCAAATAATGCCGCCACTCGTGTCCTCCCGTTCCCACGCTTCTCATATACCAAGGTATGTCCATGTCAAATTTCACCAAATGGCGTCCATTAGTTTGAAAGTTATAAGCGAAAATCAAGGTCCGAGAGCGAGTGAAACAACAAGTATTATTCCATCTAGTCTTCAATTTAAGTAGCTATAAATACATTTTTTTATCATTCATTTTTAAGTAGTAGACCATTTGCTTAGACTCACCCATCAATTCACTCAAATTCCTTGATTCATTTTCCTTGAATTAATTAATGCGTTCGAAAATGCTCAAGACATGCATTAACCCCGATCTTCCTTCACGGCATTCTATTACTTGATACAGAACAAGCCTTATTCTGTTGCAATGAAATCGATTCTCCAGATCCCCCTTATTATCTATTTATTTACTAATGCAGCCAAGAGATAACGCAATGCTATTTTTCGAGTTTTCCACTTGCTTCTCTACAGCGCTTTCCTGCGTATTATCCCATTTAAAGCTGAGTTTCAGAGACCCATTTCTCTGTCGGTACTGTTCAGATTTATCTTATTATCCTGCAGTATTCATTTTCAAAATTAAATCTTTTTCAGAATTTGGATGTTTAAGGAAAGATAGTGGAGAGTACATTGTACTGAGTAATAGAGATTTCTAGGAGGGGAATTAAACGGAGGTAAAGGAAGTATTTAATTTAATGGATGCCGATGAATTCCTCGGATTGATTTAAATCTCTTGAAACATAACTTGATTGAATTAAGCACTTCCAGAGGGTTTCTTATAACGGCGTTGCCATCTACGTGAAGACAATTTACTGACCCAAATATTCGTAGCCAAAGTAAAACATGACTGACCAATGTGAATAGCACGTTCAGTATGTGACGTCATACACTACGCGCAGTTTTCATGAATTTTGATGTATACATCAAAATTCATTAAAAAGACGTAGATCTATAAACCTACGTCTTTTCCCGTATGGGGAACATAGAAATTGCAAGTATATAAAGTCTATGTTTGGGAAAGGGGGGGCATGTAGGAGTTGAAGGTCACAAAAAAGTGCAACCTACTCATGCCATTATTGCTCGCGAATGAAAAAAGAGAGAGAGATGTATATAGAAAGAGAATCTATATAGAAAGATATGTATATAGAAAGAACACCGCGTCAGAAGAGATGATTGTTGGCGACTGCGCCTGATCGGGCTGGAAACGTTGCACAAATTAGCGAGACTTCACTGATTATCAATTCGCCGTGCTTTGCGTTAGATGTTATTGCACTTGAGCCAATTGTGATAGCGTTGAGCTTTACACTTCGGTTTGTAGTTAGAAAGTCGCTGTGTTGAAAGCGTGCTGTGTTTAAAGTAAATTTAATTTTATTAAATTAAATGACTTATTTATTGCAATTCTTCGTAAGAATCTTAGGCGACTTACAATGCAGTCGCCACGCATCGAACTTCTTATATAATAGCCCTACGCTTGTCATTTATGAATCTACATTGTGCTGTGATTTGTGTTAGTGACCAACTTATTTCATAAAATTACATGAATTCAGCAACTTTTAAATCCGATCTTAACTGTTCTAAGCAGATAATTTCACTTAAATGTAAAAATTTCACCCTATACTGCCATTTTCAGATATATTGACTATATTAATATATAGATATAGAGTATTTAAAAAAGACTGATAAGGCTAATATCATTGGGGCTATTAGTACTAAATACAAACTTGCAATTGGAAAATTGTTTTAAATTACAAGAAACATTTTTCAAGCTCTTTTGAAAACTGTGGTACGGTATTTTATTAAAAATATGAAATATGACTTCTTATACGGCCCCTTTAGGGTAAAATGTTCAATGACTCGAAATATGTTTATAAACTATAATGTACTGATTTACTAGTTTAGCATCTATACCTACGAAGTCAAAGCGTGGGGAATAACACAAAATTCCTGACTTACACACACACAAAAAAAAAAATTCACGCAATTTTTGAAAGAATTTTGAGATCATTCACAAAATAAAGCTTTAGTGTACATTGTATACTTGATTTTGCTGCAAGCTACTATGCAATTGATAAAAAATTGTATCATGAATATCCCCATACCCCCAAAAATTTGTATCATGATCATCATATATTTGTATCAATCCGCCAATTCTTTTAATGAACTCCAGATTATATGCAATGTTTGTCAATAATCGAAGTCTGTTCGCTAATTCGGCTATATAAAAAGTAATTTTATGCATTTTTATGCTATCACGTTACACAGTTTTGAAATCGCTTTAATAAAACTCTTCTTACGATTTAAAACAGTTTTCCGATTGGAAGTATGCGTCTATCACTAACGGTTTAAAAGTTATAAATCTGATTGGTCTTTGCGAAATACCGCCGATAAGTGATAAATACCACCAAAACACTATTGTTCGATGGATTTACTAATTAAAAGTAATACATGCATATCTTTTATCATGCTCATCTTTGAGGCCATACACCATTTAATTTTCTGTACTTAAAAGCCACCCTAACTCCTTAGCTGAGCCTCTATACACAATAACGCCCCTTGAAAATGCACGAAGACATCCATTCGCCTTAATCTCTACTTCAACTCATAGTAATCTTGGATACAGAATAAATAGCCCCTCCCCCCCTGATTCTCTTGCCACGAAATCGATTTGCGAGATTCAGACTATTCCTCCTTGTTGCCCATTTAGCATTAGCAAAGGATAACGCCCGATTTATTTATTATTCAGACTGTCCACTCTCGACAGTGCCGCCCCATCGGGTATTATCTCATTTAAAGCGATGTTTCAGAGGCGTATTTAAGTCGCTAAGGTTTTGACTTAAGTTCCACTTCCGTGGAATATTAATTTTAAAAATTAAATCTTTTCCGGGAGCTTGATGTTTAATTTATCACGAATAACGGGGATTGTGGAAATGAAATTGAAGAATGAAAAGAGTCTGGTAAATGAATGAGAATCTTTTGTGTTGCTTATATTATTTTACACATAGCCACAGTCGGATTTAATAACGTAGCCTTCGAAATCACAGAAAATTTCATCACCTTTACATTTTAATTTATATTAGTTTAATTTACCAAAATTTATTACAATTAAATTTAAATGTATTATTTAATTTATTAAAATTTATTGCAGTTTAATTTATTTAATTATGTAATGTATCTGATAATATGTATTTGTTTTTTAATTTATTTTAATTTAACTTATTTCCTCAACATCCTGTTTCTAACAATGATTATATCTATGAAAATTGAAAAAAAAAATTATAAGTAAAATATATTAAGTTTTATATTTTATGTTCATCAAGTCCAATTTGAACTTTGGTTGATCTTGTAATTGAACATTTATTAATTTAAAACGGTTACAAAGTGCCCTGTTTATTGGCTCCAAATAGACACAATTTTGAAAGACTTGCACCTCCCAAAGGTGATGGAAATTTACGAAGACTTTTCTCAGAATTATCCATGCAACATTCAGTTAAAGGGTGCCAACCCAAGATGATACTCTAGAGCAGTGGTTCTCAACCATTTGTAGGTGACGACCCCCTATCGCCGTAAAATACCCCCCCCCACACACACACACACACACGCACACACTGTACTCTTTATTAACTGTATTTGGTTTCCATATTTGAAGGCATTACTCCCCCCCCCCCCCAATAAATTAACATTAATATAATTTGCAATAACATTATCAATTTCATATCATACAATTTCATATCATTTTCAATATCAGTATCATACCCTTTGTCACGTCCTATATTTGCGAACTTGGCTGCTCGACCATGTTAAACTTAAAAACTAAACCAAGAAATCGTTTAGACCTGGAAAATGACTTGATTATGTGTGTGACAGGAATAGAACCAGACATTAAAAAAATTGTTAAATCAAAACAAGCACAAATTTCTCATGAGCTTCTTGCAACGAAAACGTGCTAGTATTGAAATTATGTATTAACATTAAAAACGTTGGAGCGTATATTAAACAAGTTATTAAGTAAAATAACATATACTGATTTTTTTTCTAGTTGTAAAATTATTGTATAATACGTTATTTATAAAATTTTTTTGTATTTTTTTAAACTTCTTGCGACCCCCTTAGGATCCATTTGCGACCCCCTGGGGGATCGCGACCCACTGGTTGAGAACCACTGCTCTAGAGGGAACTTCTTGCCGCCTCCAAAAATGTACCGCCATAAGCATATGTTTCTTCTGTATGTATTAGTATTATTTCTTAGAACACCATGCTCAAATATATGGAATTCGGCGGACGAAATAGCCCTGTGATTTAGGCACGGGTATCGCTCTCGGATGGCTAAAGTTTGATTCCTGGCCCTAAACTAACTGTCTCCTTCTTAACATGGAGTACTGGTGCTATAAATCTATGGGTTCCAAAGTCCTTCCGAGAGGTTAGGGGAAGGAAAGTATTGTCCCTGTGATTGCCACACCCACTGAGCTCTGGTCTATATTGGGTGGCACTGTCCCAGCAATCCATACAGATACCTAACAGCTTCAGGTACGTAGAACTAACTGCCTGTGTCGAAACAAAGAAAATTATATAGAATACATAAATATAACGAAAAAAAGGAACTGCTTTGATATATCAAATTTTTAAATAAAACGAACTTTAAATACAATATCGTTCATCTTTAGACAATATACCAGTTAAATATCGTCACTTAACATAACTCTTTAATTCCTCCTCTGCACATTAATGAATTTGAAAATGCTCAAGATAGATGTTAACCCTGATTTATACGTCTCCTCCCAATACGCCAACTAATTCTTCAACGCTTTTGATGTACAACAAATAAGCATCCCTGTGATTCTCTTGCTACAAAATTAATTCTGAAGATTCACTCGACCCATCGTCCTTCCATTTACCAATTTAGCAATATGCGCGGAGGATAAGGCATATTATGGTGGCTGTCCAATTTTCACTATATGGCTCCACCGGGTATTGTCGTGTACAAAGGGGTGTTTTGGAAGCCCATTCCAGTCTGCACTATTCACTTAAGCCTATTTCTTAAGTCCTAATTTGGGAAATTAAATCCTTCTTTTACAGGAGTTGGATGCTCAAGAAAGGACAGCGGGGAGTAACTGGTCGCGAATAACAGAGATTCGGGGAAATGTAATTAAATCTCTGAACAACGAATGAATCTAACATATTCAAAGAATGTTTTGGTTTATTGTCACAAAACGCGTTAATAGAGCGCATACACAAAGCTTAGACTCATTCTGGTGCAGTTATCGTCTATTACAGTTATTTATCGGGCAAAAGTACTACCAAGCATTCAACCAGTCCAACGATTCAGGTCTCTGCTTTACAGCGTGAATCCAATAATGTTGTTTGATTTATCTATTTTAAGGTATTTTGACACGAAGAAACGTTTTAGGGAATGTAGCTTATCGCACGTAGATCACGTTCACTATATAGGTGTTTAAAACAGATTTATAAGGCTTATAACTTTTGAAACATTACTGCTGCACACAGAGAGTTAGTGATGTACACATTTTCCAATTAAAAGTGTGTATCTATTTAAAAAGTTGCACAAACACAAAAAGTTCCTTTATGTTATTTTATTGTTACACAAATCCGTATTAAAGTAAGCTTTTAGAGAGAATCTGAGGATAGTGTGGTGAATATCTGAAATAAAAACATAACAAAATGGTAGCTTTTATTTTGTAATAGAAAACTTTTCAGCAATTGCCTTTAGAAAACATCGCTAAATCAATTTCGATCTTATTATGAACCTGGTATTGCTGCCTTGCATAGTTCAATTATGATTTGTAATAAATTCAATCTAAGATAAGTTGTTGATGTTGAGACCCAAACCGTCCGACCTACCAGAAAGGTGTAAGGTAACTGTTTGGACGGCCGGGAAGTGCCACCCAATTCAGACCGGAACCTAGTGGGAGAGGCATCAACAGGGACCGTACCCTCCTTCCCCTACCACCAACCTCTCGGAAGGACTTACAGACCCACATGTTTAACGTGATCGTACTCCGCATGAACACAGCGGCAGTTGTGGCAGTGTGCAAATCCAAGATAAGTGAAATAGATGATTGTGGCAGTCAGCTTAGAGACTTGTTAAATTGCGGATGATAGTAAGCTTTCTTTCTGCTAGTATTGTTTAGTGGCCATTGATTGTTTTTCAGTTTTAATTGAGGCGAAACTGCTTGAAACATTACGGTTACTCTACTAGAATCAAAAATCCAAATGAATTTTATGTCTAGCAGTTTCGGCAAGAAATTTATCAATAATGACTCGACATCCCATTGATGTCGAGTAGCCAACGTGAACATTGGCCTTCCCTAGTAGTTCCTTCTAAGCGGTACCCTTTGGAGCAATACTTCTCAAATTTTTACTTTCCCTGCAATACATGGTAATGTATACGGAAAGTATTGGAATCATGCCGAAAATCACAACTCGAGTTTTCGACGGATTTATACGTTTCGAGACCTCTAGAATGCGAAAAAACTATTTTTAGCCTGACGTCTGTGTGTGTCTGTCTGTGCGTCTGTCTGTTTGTTTGTCTGTCTGTCTGTCTGTGCAGATTTTGTATCCACTCTAATTAAAAAAGTAATTGACCGAATTTCATAAAATTTGGTAGGTAAGTCACTTGTGGGAGACTCTGGTGCTGATTAGTTTTGGGTACGATTCGGGATAAAAGAACCCGCCTTTTCTGCGAAATGGCCCGCACAAGCTTGTATCCACTGTAACTGAAAAACTAATGGACAGAATTTCACAAAATTGGGTATATGAGTCACTTGTGGGTTACCCTGGTGCTGATTAGATTTTGGTACGATTCGAAAAAAAGTAACCTGCCTTTTTTTGCAAAATGGCCCTCAAAAATCGTCAAAATCTGAACTAAAGAACTACGTATACTCAAATATATCCATTAAATGCTCGTTTAATACGTAATTTTTAACGACGAAAAGAATAAGACCAACCCCATTACACTACGACTAGCCGTTCTCTAGATATTTTAGTTTCTCGTACTTTCTCTACGCCACCTTTGAAAATAAGCACGGTTACCGAACGAGAACGAAAATTGAATTCAAAGTGAAATAAAATTAATTAAAATAAAAAGAACGTTAATATAAGTCTGCAGGGAAAGTCATGTGCTGCCCACATCAGATTTTTACTTTCCCTGCAATACATGGTAATGTATAGGGAAAGTATTGGAATCATGCCGAAAATCGCAACTCGAGTTTTCGACGGATCTATACGTTTCGAGACCTCTAGAATACGAAAAAACTATTTTTAGCGTGACGTCTGTGTGTCTGTCTGTCTGTCTGTGCAGATTTTGTATCCACTTTAATTAAAAAACTAATGGACTGAATTTCACAAAATTTGGTAGGTAAGTCACTTGTGTGCAAGTCTGGTGCTGATTAGTTTTGGGTACGATTCGGGATAAAAGAACCCGTCTTTTTTTGCGAAATGGCCTGCAAAATCTTGTATCCACTCTAACTGAAAAACTTATGGACCGAATTTCACAAAATTCGGTGGATAAGTCACTTGTGGGTTACCCTGATGCTGATTAGATTTTGGTACCATTTGGAAAAAAATAACCTGCCTTTTTTTGCAAAATGGCCCGCTAAAATCGTCAAAATCTAAACTAAAGAACTAGGTATACTCAGATATATCCATTAAATGCCCGTTTAATACGTAATTTTTAATGACGAAAAGAATAAGACCAACCCCATTACACTAGGAATAGCCGTTCTCGAGATATTTCAGTTTTTCGTACTTTTCCTACGCCACCTTTGAAAATAAGCCCGGTTACCGAATGAGAACGAAAATTGAATAAAAGTGAAATAAATTTAATTAAAATAAAAAGAACGTTAATATAAGTCTGCAGGGAAAGTCATGTGCTGCCCACATCAGATTTTTACTTTCCCTGCAATACATGGTAATGTATAGGGAAAGTATTGGAATCATGCCGAAAATCGCAACTCGAGTTTTCGACGGATCTACACGTTTCGAGACCTCTAGAATACGAAAAAACCATTTTTAGCGTGACGTCTGTGTGTGTGTCTGTCTGTCTGTGTGTCTGTCTGTCTGTGTGTCTGTCTGTCTGTGCAGATTTTGTATCCACTCTAACTAAAAAACTAATGGACCGAATTTCACAAAATTTTGTAGGTAAGTCACTTGTGGGCGGGGCTGGTGCTGATTAGTTTTGGGTACGATTCGTAATAAAAGAACCCGCCTTTTTTTGCGAAATGGCCCACAAAAGTTTGTATCCACTTTAGCTGAAAAACTAATGGACCGAATTTCACAAAATTTGGTAGATGAGTCACGTATAGGTCACCCTGGTGCTGATTAGATTTTGTACGATTCAGAAAAAAAACCCTGCCTTTTTTTGCAGAATGGCCCCCAAAAATTGTCAAAATCTAAACTAAAAAGCTACGTATGCTCAAATATATCCATTAAATGCTTGTTTAATGCGTAATTTTTAACGAAGAAAAGAATAAGTCCAACCCCATTACACTAGGACTTGCCGTTCTCGAGATATTTTAGTTTTTCTTACATTCCCTACACCACCTTTGAAAATAAGCCCGATTACCGAATGAGAACGAAAATTGAATAAAAGTGAAATAAATTTAATTAAAATAAAGAGAACGTTAATAAAAGTCTGCAGGGAAAGTCATGTGCTGCTCACATCAGATTTTTACTTTCCCTGCAATACATGGTAATGTATAGAGAAAGTATTGGAATCATGCCGAAAATCGCAACTCGAGTTTTCGACGGATCTACACGTTTCGAGACCTCTAGAATACGAAAAAACTATTTTTAGCGTGACGTCTGTCTGTGTGTCTGTCTGTGTGTCTGTCTGTCTGTGCAAATTTTTATCCACTCTAACTAAAAAACTAATGGACCGAATTTCACAAAATTTGGTAGGTAAGTCACTTGTGAGCGAGTCTGGTGCTGATTAGTTTTGGGTACGATTCTGGATAAAAGAACCCACCTATTTTTGCGAAATGGCCCGCAAAAGCTTGTATCCACTCTAACTGAAAAATTAATGGACCGAATTTCACAAAATTCGGCAGTTGAGTCATTTGTGGGTCATCCTGGTGCTGATTAGATTTTGGTATGCTTCGGAAAAAAATAACCTGCCTTTTTTTGCAAAATGGCCCACAAAAATCGTCAAAATCTAAACTAAAGAACTACGAATGCTCAAATATATCCATTAAATGATTGTTTAATACGTAATTTTTAAAGACGAAAATAATAAGACCAACCTCATTACACTAGGACTAGTCGTTCTCGAGATATTTTAGTTTTTCGTATTTTCTCTACGCCATCTTTGAAAATTAGTCCGGTTACCGAATAAGAACCAAAATTGAATTAAAAGTGAAATAAATTTAATTAAAATAAAAAGAACGTGGATATAAGTCTGCAGGGAAAGTCATGTGCTGCCCACGTCAGATTTTTTATATTTAGCACTTCAGAGTCCTTGTTCCCCTCGACCCATCTCAACTTAGGTCCCTCTCTTGGTCTTTCACCGATAGATGCGGACATAAATATTTTCTATGTGTTTTTGTTGTTATCCATGCTTAAAAAATGTGCAGAGTCCACTTCAACGATAAGAACTTGCAATTTCGTCCCAGTAGCTCAACGGTAGAGCGTCGGCTGGCCAATTCGGTTCGAGAGTTCGATTTCCGGTTGGGACATCAAGGCTCTTTACAAATGTCCTGCCCGTTTCATTCTGTTGATGCATTTGATTAACGCCAAGAATCTTCTCCAGATAATATCCATTCAAAAGTTCGTAGGTAGCACTTAAGTCATTTTGTAAATATTCGCCAATATATCTCCATAAATATCAATCAGAAGAGGTCAGCGTCGAAAAGAGGAACTCGAGCACGTAGTTGGTGATCAAACTAACTTATATCTACTATACGGTTATGGAATAACTTACAAGATACTTTACGAAACATCAAAAGTATGAATAGAGGATTAATGAGCATAAAAGGAATTGATATAATAGCTATTATGAGCTGTTATAAAAACATTAGTTCTTTATTGAAAACACTTTTAGCTCTTCTCGTTTTTCACTTTTAGTGTCTCTCATACAGAAGCTCTGTACTGAAGAACTGAACGCTGGTCACCTGAATTCTTCAGTGATATGGCATTGATGTTGTCCATATATGAATTAAAGATCAATGAATATGAAAGGAAATGATACAAGACCTATAATGAGCTATTGTGAAAATATTAGTACTTTATTTAAAATACTTTTAGCTATTTTCGTAAAAATCACATATACAACAGCTCTGTATTGAAAACTGATGAGTACTGTCATATAATTGGAACAACACTGTTGATCTGAACTCTTCAGTGATATGACATTGATGTTGTCCATATATAAATAAAAGGTCAATGAGTATAAAAGGAATTGATACATTAGCTATTATGAGTTATTGTGAAAATTTTAGTTCGTTATTGAAAACACTTGTATATATTATTGTGAAACTCTCATACAAAAGCTCTGTATTGAAAAGCAGAAAGATGCCGTCAGACTATTGAACCAACACTGGTGACCTGAACCCTTCAGTGATATGACGTTGATGTTGTACACATATGAATAAAAGATCAATGAATATAAAAGGAAATGATACAATAGCTATTATGAACTATTGTGAAAATATTAGTGCTTTATTCAAAACAATTTTAGCTATCTTCGTTAAACTCTCATATACAACAGCTCTGTATTGAAAAACTGAAGAGTGCCCGTTAGACTATTGGAACAACACTGGTGATCTGAACCCGTCAGTAATATGACATTGATGTCGTCCATATATGAATAAAAGGTCAATGAATATAAAAGGAATTGATACAATAGTTACTATGAGCTATTGTGGAAATATTAGTTCTTTATTGAAAACATTTTTAGCAATGTACGTAAAGTTCTGTATTGAAAAACTGAAGAGTGCTCGTTAGACTATTGGAACAACACTGGTGATGTGAACCCGTCAGTAATATGACATTGATGTCGTCCATATATGAATATAAGGTCAATGAATATAAAAGGAATTGATACAATAGTTACTATGAGCTATTGTGGAAATATTAGTTCTTTATTGAAAACAATTTTAGCTATTTACGTAAAGCTCTGTATTGAAAAACTGAAGAGTGCCCGTTAGACTATTGGAACAACACTGGTGATGTGAACCCGTCAGTAATATGACATTGATGTCGTCCATATATGAATAAAAGGTCAATGAATATAAAATGAATTGATACAACAGATATTATGAACTATTGTGAAAATATTAGTTCGTTATTGAAAAAAATTTTAGCTATTTTCTTAAAACTCTCATGCAGTTCTGTATTAAAGAACTGAAGGGTGCCGTCTGACTATTGGACCAACACTGGCGATCTGAATCCTTCAGTGATGTCGCATCGATGTTGTCCATATAACGATAAATGGGAAAATGTAAATTTTATAACAGCTTTTAGTCAGATATTAACATGGAAGAGTTGCAACTATTGCAACGATGATCAATCTTAATTTCTAGTATTGCATATCTACGAAGTAACCGTTTATTGTTTCGCCATCTTGTCTACCACGTCCCTCACAATATGTAGCAAAGGAGCTAACTGCTTCTGGCTGAATTTCGTTTCAAAATGAATTCCGAGAATTCGAATATCTCAATTATTAATCAGTAGGGACATAATCAATATGGGCAAGCGGATTATTGTTCTCACAGGTTGTTTCTCTATGGCCCTGCAAGTTCGAATTCCTTCTGGTTATTATCCCACTCCAGCTATGTTTTGGAATCGCATTTCAATTTACACTGCACTTAAGCTTGTTCGCGCGAAATTAGTTTATGAAATTAAATTTAGCTCAAGTGTGAATTGAAGGATGGTGAAGCAAAACAAATCAAATAATTGTGATAATGCTGGAAATGGTGGTAATAGGGAAAACGGACTAAATAGAACCAATTACGTATCCAGGATTAGCATATACTAAACCTCTTAACAATGCAGTTTGATTAAAATCGTGTAATAATACAGGGTTAACAGGAAATTCTCTAAGCAGCTCTCTTTGCAAGGGAAAGGTCAATGAGAGTAAGCATTAGGTGTATCTATAGTAAAGTGACCCTGAACGATCGAATAAAATTAATTGCAGCTCAAAGTCACCAAATTTGTTGTCAAGTTCAAGCAACTCGGATTTAGCTAATGACAGTTGATGTTTGCATATGTATATTTACAGCAGTGATACCCAACGCAGTGAAAGCTATTTTATGTATTTATAACAATAATAAGATATCTACATCAAGCATCTGAGTGATGAGATGAATTACCCAACACATATAGCTAAAGGTAGGAAGTTGAAACTTTGCGTAGACGTGGAACCTGATTAAGAAATCAGAAAAAGATAAAACAGTTAATATTAGCAATTTTGTTCGACAAAATTTTAAACCGCAGAATTTTTTGTTTTAACATTCTTTCAGTATAACTCGAGAATGGCTAAACGCATAAAATTCGTTTTGGTATCATCTGCATAAAACATATATCTCAAATTTTCTTAATTATTTCTATTGGTGTACAGTCAACCGTTCTTCAACTATTTTAATTTATTATTACAGCAGATGATTTTTTATTATATTTTATCGATGAATTTATTCACATATTTTTACTTTCCTTATATACATAATGTATAAGGAAAGTATTGTGACGGGGTCGAAAATTCGAATTCGAGTTTTCGACGGGAGAGCACGTTTCAAGCATCCCTGATCACGAATCAAACATTTTTGGAGTGATGTCTGTGTGTGTGTATGTGTGTGTGTGTGTGTGTGTGCGTGTGTGAAAGTATGTGTGTGTGTGTGTGTGTCAGTGAGTCTGTGGAGACGATAACTGACGAACGAATGGACCGATTCGAACCAAATTTGGTACAAAAATCACAATCCGTAAACACTGGAAGCCTATTGTTTTTATACGTAATCGAATGTTCAGAACCCCCCTAAATTTTCGAATGAAATTCTGAAAAAATCGTCAAAAAATCAAAACCGCTAATAAAGTTACGCAAATAGACATTTCTTATGTAATTTTTTATTAGAAAACGATTGGCATGAATTTTAGAACGCTAACATGAACCGTTCTCGAGATATTGTACATTTTTCAAAAAAATTATGAAAAAGTCACATAAAAAAAAAATTCCTATTGAGAAACATGTTCACTTTTCATATGTAATAC
This sequence comes from Amaurobius ferox, assembly GCA_951213105.1. NCBI lineage: Eukaryota > Metazoa > Arthropoda > Arachnida > Araneae > Amaurobiidae > Amaurobius > Amaurobius ferox. Next base: position 90,794,368 of record OX578135.1, read on the forward strand.
CATGCGATAACTTGAGTGACATCATTCTCGTGGATCTAGCTCGTTCCATTCATGAAAAAACATACTTTGAATAATACTTTTGTATTTGAACGCCAATAGTCATTTATCTGCTGTAAGAATAACTTTTTTCTTAGTGCATAACGCTTGGCGAGATTCTGGCGACGAATTTGGCGGAATGTCGCCAACTTCGGCGACTTTTTTGAAATGTTGCCAAATTAATGAAAATCACGCCAAATGGATAAAAATGATGCTAAATCAATGAAAATGACGACTAATTGTCGAAAATTCAATATCTTGGAAAGAATATTAGTATCTACTATAAGAAAAACCTATTTTTTTACTGTAAAAGTAGTAAATTGATTACATTATATAAGGAAAGTCATGTGTTGCCCACATCAGATTTTTTACTCCACTGTGGTAACTACCGTATTTACGTTTTAAATTCCAAGATCGTTTGTTGGCCATTCTCCAAATCAAATTATTAAAAAATAATGTTCTAGTTAATATATTTTTAACTTAAACTGTCAGAAAACTTTGCAAACAAACAGAAAGTGATTGAATATTAGATATTAATTTACAGAGCTATACCATGCGCTCCATTTCTATGCTTAAATTTAAAACGATTTTTGATATTCAGTACTTTTATTTAGTAGATAGGTGTCACATTAGTGGCCAGCACCCATTTCGCCCGGGTGAAGGCGTAAGGTAATGGCACATATTATCATTGGTTTGAAAAATATGTTCAGTTATACACCTACATTTAGACCAATACACGCTTTAAACTCTTTTCTTAGTTTTCAGAATTCATATTCACTAAACTCCACATTTCTTACGATGATTTATATCCACTCGCTGAGAATTTACAAATTATCGTCTGTCATCCCGTTTCTTTATTTATTGTTAATGGAATTCATGAGAGAGAAAAATTGTTCTCGGTTATTTGTCGAACTTAAAAAGGGAATGCAGTCGCTTGGTGTGTCAGTAATCAGTTAGGAAGGAATTTATGCATTTATGCCGGGAGGTGCTCCGTAACTTTTACTCCTTAATGCTTTTATTCATTTGAAACTTTTTTATTTTTTAAAAGGAAGCTGAATTTTATTTAAACTTGTGAATTAAGAAGGTGTTTATTAAAGAATGGGTAACTACCTACCTGCTCACAATGAATTAAAATGAGAAATCAATTTATTTCTATCCATATTTTAACTCATGCATAAATGCATTTATATAACAAGAAAAATTCATCATGCATAAAGCATTCATTATGAAACACTTTTCCAACTGCAATGCAATTTTATTTAAACATCTCTAACATGCGATACATTCCTCGATAGTATTTTTAAAATTATCACATTACTACATTAATTTATTATGTTTGAAAACTTAAAACTTCATCGAAAAAAATGAACTTCATTCAAATGACGGCATTGAAACATAAATTGCCTGGTTTAAACATCTCTAAAATGTAATACATTCGTCGGTAATATTTTTAAAATTATCCTCATACTACAATAATTTATTATATTTGAAATTTTCATCGAAAACAAATGAAATTTATTTAAATGACGACATCGAAATATAACACGCTTGACTCTCTCTATAAAAAGCAGCATTTCATTCATAGACTTTTTTCCATTAATTTCATTCATCACAATACTATAATAATTTATTTTATTTAAAAACTGAAGACCATGTAGATACAAGTAATTAAACTCTATGCTTAAAACTCCATTGATAATATTGTTTGCTTCTCTGCGTAAAATCAATGAATGTTTCATTCATATCAGCTATATTGCAGACTCCATGAGCTAAATAATTTTGTGTTAAATAAGTACAGCAATTCTAATACAACTCATTCTATATATTTTGCTGTTTACATTTTACATAAGTGAAAAATAGGCTTCGTTGTAGAAATAATCAAATTTGGATGATCATTTAAACTCAAATATATTGTAATTGTGTTGTTTCAGTATGTAGATGCACAAAATTTAAGCAAAAATAAAGCGGTTTTAGGACGGATACGACACTAAATATGAATTAAAAAGAACTTTAAAAATCACGATTTTGATACAAGATGGATGCTATATTTTATTTTGAAGTGGGTCACGTGATCTCTTCATATAATCGTAACGTGATCTCTTCATATAAAAGGTGTAATTATTATTTTAATTACATCTTTATCCATAGGAGTTTTATCTTCTTTCTAACTCCATGCAATAAACCGTTCTTAAGCTATTTCGATTTGTACTTCCAGCAGACGATTTTTGTGTTATATTTTTATTATTGAATTGTTACTCCATGGTTTCGTTTATAATACTTTATGCATAAAATGAAAAAAGTTTTTTTTACCATCATCTATGATTAGAATATTCAACGCATAAAATGTCTTTAAAATGGCAAAATTGTTAATATATAAATAAAATTGTAATATTTCTGTCTGTATGTTTATTATCTCAGCACGGGAAAACCCGCTCCTTTCCTTTGTGTGAGAATTATAATAACATATCAAAAAGAAAGTCTCCAAATGATAAAAGTTCACCCCAAATTGAGATTCAAGTTTCTTTTCGTTGTATATTCAGTATGAAGAATGGGCATAAAGCTAGTAGCAAGTATGTATAAATTTTGAGACGAGGCTGGAGATGTGATGCGGGGTTTTGTCCACAGCTGCATGAAAATGTAAGTTTTTCAAATTTACTTTTAAGGAAACGTTATTATTAATTCTATGTAGCTGCATGCATATTAATTTTTCGCAAATCCCGAGTCTATAAATTCGAAACATGATCTAAGACATACGCAACAGTAAAAAAAATTATTTTCAATTAAAATAAGTTGAACATATGAAAATTTCAAAATGTTAGTGCTATACTCTGTGTTAATAGTGCGCACGAGCTGATTGCTGCTAGTTCCCCCAAATTCGGTTAACCACATACATGTTTCATCGAATGCTCAGCTAACCAAGTAAACATCGAAAATATTTGAAATTAATAAACCCAAAAGCATTAATTATTAACTTTTTATGATTTCAATTCATGCTTGCAAATTTTTTTCATTTCCGAACTTGTGCTCCATTACAAGAGATTAAACAAGTTTTATCAGACGGAAATTAATTCGAACTCTACGGTTCGTATTACGTTGTGTTGTTTTCAACTGCAAACATTTGGTCAAACATTCATGCATATATTTTGTACATATATGCATATCAGGCCTAATGTCAGGCTTTAAAAGACTTTAACAGTTTTAAGAGTTTATATTTTCCAAATTTCGCGTGGTAATTTATTCCTACTTCTCCCTAAAATTATCATCTGCCATCCCGCTTCTTTATTTATTGCTGAAGGAATTCGAGGGAGAGAGAGAGAGAGAAATTGTCCTAGTTTATTTGTTGAACTAAAAAGGTAAATTTGGTCGCTTGCTCCGTGAATAGCCAGTCTGAAATGAATTTATACATGTCTACTGACGCACTCTTAAGCTTTTGCTCCTTAATTGTTCCATTTATTTCAATTTCTGAAGTTTCATTTCTTTAAAAGTAAGTATAATTTTATTTAAAACTGTGTACCGGAAATGTGTTTAATAGCATAATTAGGCATTCAGCTAAGAACATTCTCCCATTGCAGAGAATATCATCGATGGACCGGTTTCGCTCTTGTTATACATTCGTCAGCACGGAATCGTCGATACCTGCATTGACAGAAAGAAAACATGCTATGCGTTACAATTTTGCGAATTTTTATTGGTGGTACAAATTTATATTATCACGCAGCCGGCTTCAAAAATTTCGCACATTGAGCTCAAACTACAAAATACTGTAACGGCCAAGTTCATACTTATAAAACTCGTCTATAAAGGGCATTTTTAATAGTCTAATTGGGCTCTAATTTCAGATAATAGCATTTACATACTAGTCCCGCACTACGCTCGTCAGTATGTAATAGCCGATACCTGCAATAGCACTAAAAATCTTACCGTAATTTTGATAATCTTTATGAAACTAATAATATGAAGAGATTTTCAGCACAATCGGCATCAAATTGGAAAGAATGATGTTAACTTTTGGAACACTCCCAGTGTGAAGGTTCTGAGAATATGAACTTGGCCGTTGCAGCCTACAGTAGTATAAAATTAATCAGTTTTGAAGAAATTTGATGCTGACTGCGTATTAGAACTGAATGCGTTTGTTTCCACAGAGACTCGAAAAAACCTGGCACATGGTAATATATTTTGCTGTCATTGCAGGTTTAGGCTATTTATGCTTATTGGCGCTTTTTATAAAAGCCTAAGTTATCCAGAAATTCTGACTCATGTTTTCATCCTGGGAGTACACATACGATTAGAGGTGATGCACCTTAGCAATATTAGAATGTATTGTTGGAAAAGTAAAAATTATATATCTCCTTTTTTTTTGGAGCATAGCATTGCATTTACTGTTGCCTCAAGATTGACAGAAAGATCAATTTCATTTATATCTACCGCACCTCAAAAGAAACCACCCTTAAAATCTATTTTACAGACTATAAAAATTATTTTCCTTACTGTAAATGTCCTATCCCTCCTCCTTTCCTTCCCCTATCCATTTGTTATAAATTCTTATTCAGAATCCACAGCATCGTTTCTCCTATATGCTTAAGAGGAAGAAGAGGTAAACAACTAAACAAACGTAAATTTGGCTGTTAGAAAAGAAGTAGCGTATATATGAAGAGAAAAAAAGGGAAATTCTGTCAATCTGTCTCCCCCTGATTAGATTACCAGTTCGGGCACGCTTCCTCCATAATGTGCGCATGCGTATGCTCACAAAAGAAAGGCAAATGTGAAAGACTTACCAGGCATAAAATATTATGGGCGCACGGCAGGATATTTATATTGAAATGGATAAAGTTGTTCAGGGAGGCTACCACACAAAGCGAACCTCCTTATTCATTCTATCTATCCATCTCTTTTTCGAATTCTTTTGCTCGGTAGATGTATTCGTTCTTGCAGCCACGAGGCTTCGGTATTTTTTTTTTCTCGAACGTTGAAATCGACAAGCACGGTTAAGGAACAGAAAACTATTTTAGCTTGTTCCATCTGTACGTCCTTTATAATTTATTTTTATTTTATTTTTTTCGTCTGCTTTTTGGAAAATGGGGTGGAGTAGGGGGTGGAGGAAGGTGATATCTTTCCTTCAAAATGATAGTAAGGAATTGAGTTGAGTTGTGTTGCGTGTGAGAATAGAGTCGGTACCGGTAGTTTTGCGTGACCAGAATCAACATTTTCGGGCATATATCCCCAGAGACTGGAACATGAAATTCGTAAATAATTCAATTGCATTGTGCAGCGTTAAATAGAGGTTTTTCCATTACCGTGATTGAATATTTTTCATAAATTTTTGAAAAACTCGATATTAGAGACATCGGATGCGGTCAAAGCCCTGGCTTTGAAACTGACTGTACATCTTATTGTAAACAGATTGTGTAAAAAAGAAATGATGGCATAGCTATAGCGCTTACCGATCAAGTTTTATAAGGGATATTAGCTAGTGTTTCTTAACATTTTATGGACCACATTTTTAGTGTTCCCCAACATACCCCCTGGAAATATGGATGCAACTAGCGTACCCCTTGTATAGATAGATAAATTTTGTACTAAAATGAATACAACATTTTGTTGATATTAAATTTTGCATTCATATATTACATATATCGATAAAAACAAAAAATGACATAAACCATGTAACAAATCTTATAAAATTATAAACATTTTACTGTGCAATCAGTGAGATTGTAGCGCTTGTTTACTTTTGTACAAGTCATCAATGGTTGGGATTATCTCACGGCGCACCTCCAAACATTTTGACGCGTATCCCCAAGGGTTACGCGTACCACACGTTAAGAACCAGTGATCTAAGCAATTGCGTATCTAAGGTTGCTAAAATGGGGTGGGGTGGTAAGTAAAAGTGCCAAATTTCTTTTCCATGCATGGACCGTATAATAAAACTAATGGGATTGTTTAGATAACGAGGGAGGGGTATATGATCCCAACCTCCTTTGTCTATATAGCTAAAGCACCTCTAAAGCAAAATCATATACTAGGGCCTCCCATAAAATTTTTACAGTAAAAAAAAGTGTATATTCAGCGCAAAAGATGGGCTCTCATAGATTCACGAAACTCGGCATTTGCCTACTTTGCTTATGGGCCATAAACGTCCCTGGATCTAAGATAGTTTATAGTGAGTTATTTTAAAGTTTTTCATAGGATAGGATATTTCTCTCAGTATGTACGCAGAAATTTTTCAACAAGGGTACAAAATGTTTGACTTTACCAACAGTTTACATAATATGATGAAAAATTGAAAGCAAGGATCATTGAAGCTGAGGAAATTAATAAGAAGAAACGCTTCGTGCACGTTTTCACAAAGTGTTTTTACTTATTAGTTTACATTATATAGAATTATAATGGAAAGTGTTTGTACTCACACCGATGGAAAAAAAAGCAACCTAGAGGACGACCGAAGTTGAGATGGATCGATTGTGGGGACAAGGACTTTGATGTGTTAAAGATTAAACATTGGAGAAGCGTTGCTCCAAGGGGTATAGCTTGGAAGAATCTTCTGAGGAAGATTATAGTTAGATGCTTTTGATACGTTAGATGACTTCTAATTAGGTACTTGTCTAGAACTTTGTCATTTTTTCCCATCTTGTTTTGTTGACGAATTCGTTATTCTAACTTTTCTAATTTTTCAGTAGGAGCGCTGCAATCACTTTTAATCAATCGGGCATGGTCACTATATACAGATCTAATAGGTACACCCTTGCACCTTTTCGTACAAAATTTTTGGGAGTACTTAAAATTTTCATGATCACTTTACTATAGATAGACCTAATATTGTTACGACATACCCTCTGGAATCGTGGGTATACTCTCATGATACAAGAATAAGTCCAAATTTCTGGATAACTAACACGTTTATTTACAAGCACAGCGTAAACAGGAGCAATATGCAGCAAATAGCTTGATAACTATCTCACAACTGAACTACTGTCAGGTACAGTAAAACAATTAAATGCTCCACTAATTTCACAAAACAGCCGATAACTATTCTCAAAGTATTGACTTATCTCACAATTCAATGTAGCCTGTACTCTAGTAGCCTTTAATATTGAATCAATATTGAAATGTTGGCATTACATTGGAAATATTTCCAATATAATGCCGTGTGTACTCATTCTGGCTTTCAAAAGAGACTCCATTGAAGGCATTTTACATGTTAGTAACGATATATAAACTTATAAACCTTTCCTTACAAAATTATTGGGGATACTTATGAACTTTCTCTTAAGAATCTTGTATAAGAAACCTGGGTGAAACCTTCACTCCAGAAACTTTTCTTTAGGATTCATAAACTTTTATATCAAAATTAATATAAAGCCTCACAGAGATAAAAAGTTCCTGCGGAATGTTCGGCCATTACTTGAAACGTCCTCTCCTAAATCAAGCAAAGCTCGAAATAGTGAAAACAAATGGCAAGACACACTCAAAGATCCCGATTTGATAAGGAAAATGAAACGCTATGGGAAATCGATGGTGACCTGAATACGGACAAGTTTTTATACGGAAGATTTCACACTCATACGGGTCAGGAATTTTTAAGAGGGAAAAGGTTGATCGCGGCAATCAATACCTCTGCAAATGAAAGTTTAGGTAGATGCTATTTGTGTTTTGTTTTCGGAGGTTCAAGTTCTATATCTTTTTTTTTTTCTTTTTACGCAAATGCTTTAGTTTTTTATTGTTCTTTTAGATGTTGCGATGCATATCGTGAAATAAAATACGAATATACATCAAACTATTTTTGGCAGTATGTCTTTTTACTAATTACAATGTATTTTTTACCAAATAAAAGGATAACTAGTTAGATGTCACTTTCTGAATATGACGTCACACTCTACAGGGAATTCGATGGTGACGTCATTGCTGATGTTGAACATCTTAGGACGCGAAGCAAATCATGAACAAAATATGACGGAGATAAAATGGAGGTATGCAACGGAAGTGACATTATATATTGTTACGAAAACGTAACAGAAAACCATTGATATAATTTGAAGATCTGGGTCGTTTGACTTTGGCGACATACCTAGCGACCTTTGGGAAGAATTTGACGCAATAGCGCCAACTTGGTGGTTTTTGGCGAGTTTTAGAACAATGTCGAGCTTTGTGGATTGGCTAGGAATTTCACGAGTTGCGTATTTTTTCCAGGAATTTCCACACAGAATATATAAGCTCGTCATCGTTCAGTTGGGTTGTTGACAGGTGTACGAGGAAAAGCATCTGCGGAACTCAATACCGCAACCAATATGCAATTTTTGTGTTTTTATATACCTTCTAAGCTATATTATGAAACATTTTGGGTAGAAAATATAGCAATTTTAAATTTGCGACATCTGCACATCAACATCGGCAATACGCCGTTATGCATTTATCGCTTGCGTCTACTGCACGCTTGTTCAGTGGAGTGACTGCAAACTTTACATCCAAACATTGCAACGTCCATAACTTCGTTGTTTGTAGTCGGATTCGGACACAATAAACTACATTCTGTTTATCTATCAAAACTGTATTACCCCCCCCCAGTAAGTAAATAAATAAAAAATTCAAATTTCAACATTCAAATTTCAAAATTTTAATTTCATCCACAACACACATCAACCTCGAACCATTCGAAACATGTGAAAGGAGAGAGATTTCATATCAATCTATAACGAGTAACAGTTACTTACTATTTTTCTACCTTTATAGCAGTCCTTGTCATTAATAATTAAGCATTTTGATTATTATATTTATTAATTGACACTACATGAAATTTTATAGCGGTGGGGGTAATCGTTATTAAGTTGTGTTTAGTCTAATCTGGCATTCACACATATATAGATGGGCGTATTTCCAAAAGTGTCTAAAATGGGTTAAAAAAAGAGGCCTGAAAGCGTGCTAATACGTCAAAACCTTGGATTTGAAAATTTTTGATAAAGGATACGTTCTCTGTATAATAATATAGTATCAAAAAGTCAAAGTTGGCAATGTAAGAATTTTCATAAAAGTGCTTGTAAACCTATTATTAAAAGAAGATACATGTTTTGGGAACAACCATTATTTTTTAGGGGGTGGACTGGTGCTAGAAGTTTTTCAGGTTATTCTGAACTTTTTAACTTTAAATATGTGTTTGAGTGTTTGAAATTACATATTGCGATCATGAATGAAATACCTTTGTTCAAAATCGTTTTAAGACTGATTTGGCAACCAAAACTTAACCAAATTTACTAGGAATACTTATTTCCAAGAATATGCGGAAAAAATATCCTCATTCTGTCTATTACGCCAAGTTGATTTTAAAAATGTTTGTCAGGAGTTGATTTAGAGCAATGGGTGGTAAAAATTGTAGAAAGAAACCAACTTCTATTGGGCAATTTATAAATTGAAAACCGTTAGGAACGTTTTATGTCATTCTTGTTTATAGGAAAAGCTCAATAACTACCACCTTGCTAAAAGTGCTTTGCTGGAGAAACTGTTCAATAAAAAGAGCAATTGTGTTTTGTTGCTGTGATCGAAATATTAACTCAGAATAAACAGATATGATTAATTTTTTTTAAATTAAAATATTGCAATTACAATATCGCGATTCTAATTTTTCTCAAATTACCTCGTTACAGTTACAAAATTTTTACACAATACTATTTACAAATCAACAAATACAGAACTGATTGCATTGATGCGTTTTCGTGCTATTCTACTAACTGCACTGTTGAAGCGTACGCGTTAGATACATTTCTGTGCCATTTTCAGTTTCTTTTCACCAGTTTCTGGAAATCCTTTAAAGTCGCCAAGTTGGAGATATTTCTGTAAGTTTCTGCTGCTAAATGCGGAAAATTTCCCGCCAGCCACGAATCTGATTGTAAAACTCGTTTTACAACGAGAATATTTTCACAGTAGAGGAGAAGCTAATTAACAAGAAAAAATTCCATTTATATTTCATTTCTCAATTGTTGATACTCTTTCATGAACGATACGAATTTTATTGGTTGAAATATATTATGTGAATGCTATTTCTTTTCTTTACTGTGCATTGACTTAAATTCACAATTTAAATATCAAGGAACTAAAAGTTTTCACGAAGAATTTTTATATAATCCAATTATTTTTAATTGTACTATAAATGAAGCATTTTTTCCCGGAGCTTAGTAAAAGTTGCCAAAGTTGTCAATATTTTCCTATACTTGTTGCCAAATGTCGATAAATTCGCCGCCAGAGTCACGCGTATATGCCTATATGAAACATATTCATATGTAAAAGTCGTTTCACGGCGTTGGTATATTCACAGAAAAAAACTAACCACTGAGGAAGCATTCCATTCATATTGCATGTCATAACTGCTGATAGTCGTTCGTTAAATATTTTTTTGGTTGAAATCGCACTTATGAATTGTTAATTGATATTTCTCTTTTACCATGCACTGACTTTAACTCGCAATAATAACATCAATACCTTAAATGTTACCTTGGAGAATTTTTATATAATTTAAAATATTTTAACTTTCTTTTACTATTGTATAAACGAAGTATATCTTGCACCAAAGTTTTCGGAGCTTAGTAAAAGTCACCAATGTGGCGATAGATATTTTCCTATGTTTGTTGCTAATCGTCGACAAATTTTCCGCCAAAATCACGCGTATATGTCTACACGAAGCATATTCATATGTAAAAGTCGTTCCACGACATAGATATATTCAAAACAAAGAAACTAACATCTGAGAAAGCATAGCATTTGCATTTCACATCATACTTGTTGATAGTCGTCCGTAAAATAATTTTTTGGTAGCTCTTGCGAATTGTTAATTTCTATTTCTTCTTTACTGTACATTGACTTTAACTCACAATAACAATATCAACTTAAAAGTTGTCTGGGAAAATTTTTATATAATCCAAATTTTTACTTTCTTGTTCTATTTTATAAATGGAGTTTTCTTTTCCCGAAAATCGCAGTGAAATTCTCCAATGTGGTATTATTTTTCTGTTTACCGCCAAATGACGACAAATTCGCCGCCAAAGTCAAGCGTATACGTCCACATCGTATTCGTCTGTAAAAGTCGTTTCACGGCTGGGATACATTCACAGTAAAGAAACTAACTTGTGACGAAGTATTTCATTTACATTGCATAGCGTACTTGTTGATGCTCGTTTGTAAAAGATTTCAGTTAAAATAGCTCTTGTGAATTATTAATTTCTATTTCGTCTTTACTGAGCATTGATTTTAATAACAATAATAATATCAACAGCCTAAAATTTGCCTCAAAGAATTTTTATATAATCCAAATATTTTTAAATTTCTTGTTCTATTTTATAAATGAAGTTTACTTTCTCCGAAAATTTTAGTAAAATTCGCCAATGTGGTATTATTTTTCTGTTTATTGCCAAATGACGACGAATTAGTCGCCAATGTCACGAGTATACGTCCACATATTCATCTGTAAAAGTCGTTTCACGGCTGGGATACATTCACAATAAAGAAACTAACTTGTGATGAAGCATTTCATTTACATTGATTGCATAACGTCCTTGTTAGTGCTCGTTTGTAAAAGTTTTTTTGAGTTAAAATAGCTCTTGTCAATTATTAATTTCTATTTCGCCGTTACTGAGCATTGACTTTAATAACAATAATAATATCAACAACCTAAATGTTGCCTCGAAGAATTTTTATACAATCCAAATATTTTTACTTTCTTGTATTCAGAATATTTTCGGAGTTTATTAAAATCACATATTCTTCTATGTTTGCTGCCAAACACCGATAAATTCGCTGCCAAACTTTACGTAAGCATATTTATCTATAAAAGTCGTTTTATGACATGAATATTTTCACAGCACAGAAACTAACGTGTTAGAAAACATTCCATTTACATTACACATCTAGTTGTTAATACTTGTTCACGAAAACTACGATTTTCTTTTATTGAAATACCTCTTGGGAATTGTTGATTTATATTTCAACTCTAATGTGCATTTACTTAAGTGTTGACCTCGGACAATTTTCATGCCGACTGATTGAACAAGGTGGTAGTGAAATTTATGCAGGACCGTGGGAAGAAAATCCAGACCCAGGGGGAACAACTTAACGTCCCAATTTTTCTAAGCTTTATATTCAAATTTTCCTACGAATTCTGGGGGTTTAGCAAGCATCAGAGAACAGTGGGTGAAGCCCCAACGGGTGCAATATGACTATGTGCTGCATTACGAATAAATAGCAGAACGCACAGTTCTGAAATTTTACATATGAGCCTGTAAGTACGCAAGAGGGGGTCATAATTTTGTTTTAGGCTAATTGAATAATTATTAATAAAATTTTCCGAAGATTAGCAAAGATTTCATTGGTCATTCAATGATTTCATTATCAAGGATTTCATTGGTCGATCTAATTCTCAATTTCTTTGTGATTGGATTATGGCTAAACCTTCACGTCTATATAAAAAAACGATAGATTACAATGTTAGTTAGTACAGTTAGAGCAAGTTTTTTTTTTCACTGATATATGCTTTATTGTTCTCCCGAATACTTATATGTTACGAGCGGGTTGAAAGAATTAGTAAAGCGAGATCCTGGGGTTACAGAGCTTCAGTGAACAAGAAGCGGAGACCAATAGGCGTATTACACCCGCGTAGTAGGTTGGAAGAAAAAGAACTCGCATTGCGAATTTTGACGGTTATTGAGTGGCAGTCAACACCGAACACCGATTATTGGCGAGCGTTAGCGCGTTTCAAGAGTTTCCGAAGCGAGATCCTGGACTACAAAGTCTCAGAGAATAACAGGTGGAGTCCAACAGCAAATTAATATGCCTGTGTAGCAGGAGGGGAAAAAGAGCTTGTTCAGCGACTTTCAGTGGTTAGAGAGCTGTAGCGAATATGATATAAAGCCCCGAACTCAGTGAGTTGGCGAGCTGGGGGAATGTAAGCTAAGCGGGGTAAAAGAACATGCGAAGTGAGTTTTGGCGATTGCTGAGTGTCAATGAAATAGGGGCGAATATCCAACGTTTCCGCAGAAGGCGTAGTGAAAGAGCTGGCAAAGTGAGCTCCTGTGATTAATGGAAGGTATAGAACATAGGGCTAAGAGCTAGCGACCAAGATACGAAGGAAGTCATGTATACCGGCCGTGGTGAAATAGCTCCGGGGTTTATAGAATTGTTGAGTGTTAGTAATCAGGGGAAGGCTCCAACGTATGTATTACACCTGTGTAGCAGACGAAACGTAAAAATTTACGAAGCGATGTCAGCGAACTCCAGTAAGCCTTCCGACTCGCGAAGCGATCTACGGCGATTGCCAAGCATTAGTAGCAAAACGTGTAGCTCGCGAAGCGAGACCTGGAGTTAGTGAGTATTAGCGAACAAGGGACGGTCCAACGGGCGGTGTGGGAGGTGGGGTGCTTGCGTAGCAGGCGGAACGAAAGAGCTTGAAAAGCGAGCTCCAGTGTGTAGGAGGCGAATCCTCATTTCTCGTGAAGCGAGTTACGGGGATTGGTGAGTGTCAGCGAACAGGGGCGGAGCCGCTTAGTAGTTCTAAAAGAATTTAGTTTACCAATAATAATTTTATTAATGTATTCATAAAAAATAAGAATATTTTATTTTTTTAACTGCTTATTCCAAATTAGATTTTTCTACTTCGGTTGAGGCAAAAGCGTCTATTAGTACCCCTAAAATCTAACTGTCTCGGTAATGCTGATTCTAAGCGAAGCATTGCATGCTTGCGTAGAACAGGAGCGATGGAAGTTTTTTTTTCTTGCCAATGCACTGAAAGAATGCTCAGTACCTACAGCACTAACGGGTAAAGTGCAAAATATTGGTAAAGCTATAAAAGTATTTGGGAAAAGGGTATCAAAATTTTCAGAGGAAATGGTATTCAATAATTTGAATGTAGAAATATCTCGTTTGAAGTTTGTAGATGTGTTTTAGGTGAACATCAGCAACATACAGCAACAGAAACATGCATCATCAACATATTTGTCTACAAAATCAACGAACATCATCAACGAACATCAGCAACATACATCAGCAACATATTTGTCTACAAAATTGACTGTAGTATTTTGAATCTCCTTTTCATCCAATGTTGCAAAATTCCACAGAAAAGAAAACCTGTCGTTCAAATTTTTCGCTGCGTTGAATCGGTTGGTGATCCCTGGGATTACCGAATCCACAATAAACAAAATAATATTTCTTTTAAAATCTGTTTCTTCATCAATCATAGTGGCACTCTCGGAATTTTCATGTTCATTTTCGGAAAAAATATTCGCACGTTTTTTTCTTACATTTCGTAGGCAAAGTTGACGAAGTGTCCTTCAATTCGTTCTCAACCTGTTTACATTCATGAAGCATGATATTCCATTGATTTCGCATCAACTATAAACCCATAAAGAGACCTACAAGATTTTCAACTTCGACGCCAAACGTAGCTTTTCTAGCCTGAAAAACAACGTTCCTCTCATTGAGTCATCATAGCGTTCAGAAATTTTGCGATGCCATCAGAATACATTTAAATTAATTTACTAGATTTGATGAACATGTTTGTACGTTGGTAGACCAAGTGTTTACCTCGTGACGTTACATGAATACTTCCTATATTTGACGAGCATCTAACGCCTAATCTGTAGTAGAGTAGACGGTACGAGATGTAACCTTCCGCTAAAATAAATAAAACTATTAAGGTTGATAAAACATATTTTTTACACCAGAATTTCTGTAAGATTTCAACTGCAAAACGAATAGAAAGAGTAAATAAAATAAATTTGAAGTCAAATTTAAATATATATATATAATAATATATATATGATAATATATATATATATATATAATAATGTATATATGATAATATACATATATAATAATATAAATATAAATAATATATATATATATATATATAAATAATATATATATATATATATATATATATATATATATATAAATTCCCAAATAGGACAAGTAGCAATGTACTCGTAAAATTTCTAGATAAGTGACGGAAGTAACGGCCGGGGGGGAGTTGCGACCCCCAACACTCCGGTTAAAGCTTTTTTCCGCCATGGTAAACGCTCCTGGTAGCCGATACTCCCTACACTATTTTCTTCATGACTCTTATAATATTTTCTTTATAAGAGTCATGAAGAAAATAGTGTAGGGAGTATCGGCTACCGGGAGCGTTTGCCATGGCGGAAAAAAGCTTTAACCGGAGTGTTGGGGGTCGCAACTCCCTTCGGCCGTTACTTCCGTCACTTATCTAGAAATTTTACGAGTACATTGCTACTTGTCCTATTTGGGAATTTATATAGGTATACACATGTAAAATTGCAGCATAGCGCTTTACAAGTTGTATTAAAAATTATTTTTTTTGCTTTTAGCTTTTTAATCAATTCACTCAAAATTGTAGCATTTTTTCAAGCTTTATATTGTATATATATATATATATATATATATATATATATATATGACAGAGAGAGAAATGGATTAATAGCTATTACCAAGAAACTAATGACAAAACATAAAATAAAAAAATAACTAGAAAAGTTAAAACATGGTCATCATGCCGAAAAAAGAAATGAACAGCACTAGGCTTAATTTAGAGGTTAATTCAGAGATTAGATTCATCTTCAGGTCAGAGCATCCTACCTAAATTAACCCAAACAAATGCTTGCTTTGGAAATGGCAATAGTTCGTTTCTATAAATACCATAACCCAGACTACAAACATAACTAGAGGACAAATATTGAAAATTATTAAGAAATCAAATTATACCATGAGGTAGGACCCTCCACATACATACACCCACACATGTGTAAATTTATAAAAATAACATTATTATGAACATTCAAAGTCTTTTATTAATTAACAATAACAATATTACATTTATGTACATATATTTATATATATATATACATATATATATAATATTACTCTTAATATATGTACAGAAAGAAAATTAGTACATCTTAAAAAAGTGATAAAAAATTAAATTTTTTGGACTTTTGCTTTGGCGAAGTTTTGAATTAATTCATCTATGTCGATTGTAGATGCAATTTCATGCTCTGTAGATATTATTGATAGACCAATAAGTCGTTCTTGACCCATCGTGAAAGGAATGTGCGTTTAAATTTGAAAAACTCCTTTTCAAACTTGTTACCGATATTGGCAATGTCGCAAAAATTATCAGAGAATCGATATGTAAAGCATGAATCATTTATGTTTTAAATATTGATCTTGAACCAAATACTACTTGTAATTGCAAAATTTCGTAAAATGAGATTTTGAAAAAATAGTTTTACCTATATGTGGGTCATATTTACGTAAAATTACGAAATTTAACTTTTTACACATACATTGCAGATTAAAAGCGTAAAATATTAGTAGTGAATTCTGAAAGAATTTATTGATAATTAAAACAAAAATCAGCGTTGCCTCCAGTCAGATGGCGCCGCGTCTTGTAAAATTAGAAGTGCATTTTTGAAATAGTTCAAATATAATAAAAAAAAATCTGATGTGAACAGCACAAGACTTTTCTTATATAATGCAACGAATTTATTTCTTTGACAAGGAAAAAATGCTAAAAAGTTCCAGGGCACAATGAATTGTTCTTTTAGCGCTTTTCCGGATGACAACATGTAAAACTATTTCGTAATTAATTAACTTATATTTCACGTTACTCTAAACTAACAATTATCAATATTGATAGCATCTTCAATAAGCAATATAGTTCATATATTAAAATATTTTAATGATAATTTCATCAATTAGGCGTCAATTTCATTAAATTGGAGTCATTTTTGCAATTTTGATGATATTTTCGTCAATTATCGCCAAGGTGGCGATATTTCGCAAGACTATTCGCCAAGTTTGCAAAATGCATCGTCAAGTGCATTACAAAAGGAGAGAAGTGCATTTCCTATATACTAGAAGATATGCTCCTCATATGACGGAATTAAAAATTTGTAAAACATTGCCTCCTATTTAGCGTCATTTTTATCAACATAGTGACATTTTTATCAATTTAGCGACATTTTTGTCAATCTGGAAACCTTTAAATAGTTCGCCAAGTTTGCGGCATCCCGCAAAATACTTCGCCAAGCATTACGGGTGGACGGACGGAGAAATGGTCTATTCTTATATTATTTTAAAATTATTGAATTTTCATTAATTAGTGCTTATTTTCTTCGATTTAGCGTTATTTTTATCAGTTTGGAGACATTTTTATCAATTTATCGACATTTTCTTCAATTTTGCCACATTTAAAAAAACTTGCCCAGTTGGCGATATTCAGCCACACACACACACACACACACACACACACACACACACACACACACACACACATACACACATCCCCTCAAAAATATCTGATTCGTGTTCAGGGATGCAGAGACGCAGATTTATCGCATGGTATTACATATGAAAAGTGAACATGCTTCCCAATAGGAAATATTTTTTTTTTTTTTTTATATGACTTTTTGATAATTTTTTTTGAAAAATGTGCAATATTTCAAGAGCGGTTCATGTTAACGTTCTAAAATTTATGTCAATCGTTTTCTAATGAAAAATTACATAAGAAATGTCCATTTGCGCAACTTTATAAGAGGTTTTGATTTTTTGACGATTTTTTCAAAATTTCAGTCGAAAATTTAGGGGGTTCTGAACATTCGATTTCGTATTAAAAAAATAGGCTTCCAGTGTTTACGGATTGTAATTTTAGTACCAAATTTTGTTCGAATCGGTCCATTTGTTCGTCAGTTATCGTCTCCACAGACTCACACACACACACACACACACACACACACACACAGAGAGAGAGAGAGAGAGACATCACTTAAAAAATGTTCGATTCGTGATCAGGGATGCTTGAAACGTGCTCTCCCGTCGAAAACTCGAATTCGAATTTTCAACCCCGTCACAATACTTGCTTTATACATTATACTATGTCTATATAGAAAGTAATATTGCAATTATAACCACTATATATATCAAAAATTAAGAATCCGACGCAAGATTAAATTATTTATCCTTCTGGGACTTTTAAGGGGCTTATTTGCGTGTCGTTCATAGAAGTGTTACTTGCTCATTGTTTATAGAAGTGTTCATAGACGTACTCTTTTTTAACCTAATTAATTTGTTCAGATACTATAAGAGCTTTGTGAAAATAATTAAGGATCTAGAAACTTTACATTTTCTACCAAACATCTTTGTAGCTTACTGTTTACATCTAGTTTATAGTTTAGAGGCAATGCCAAGTGAAATTTACCAATACGAAAATTCGCTCGGGCAAAGTATTTTTATTTATTTTCGAAAAAAAAAATATAAGCTTAAAATATTGAAATTACTTTTATATATTTTCAAATGGTATCCTATTTCCTACAAAACAGGTATAAAATGTTTACATTTTTATGCATTAGATTCGGAGAAATAAGTGTCCAAAGCAGTTATATTTTTCGTAGCACTTCAATCTCATATGTCGACTATGGATGCTATTCACGTCAAAAATCATTCCATTTGTTTAAGGCCAAAATTCGAGGAAATTTGCGCAATAAAAAATATTCAAAACTTATGGAATCATTAAATTTTCTCTCAAAATTCTTAAATTTGTTCACGCAAATCTTGAATTTAAATCAGTAATAAGCATCGTAAAGTCCATACATCCTGTGTCTAATACCTTCCTGAATTTTCTCCTTTAATAACTTCGAACTTTTTATAACTAATGAAGGCATAAAATATTTTTTACTAATTGGAACTTTTAATCTAATGAGGTACATGTATGATACCTGATTTGAATTTTTGCGTAAATACCATCTGCAGAACTGAAACGGTTTTTTATTTTTAAATTCTACATTTTATTTTAAGAAAGTGTGTGTAAGTTTAAGCATATGTCTAGAAGCAATATTTAAGGAAATAACGAAGTTCATTACTATCTGTTTTGACATTCTGTATACCTATATAAATAAAATTGAAAATATGTCCGTCTGTCTGTGCCATCATCGCGGGAGAACGACTGAACCAAATTTCTTAAAATTTTGTGGGTAGCCTTGGAATAGCCCCACTTACAATTTAGTTCACGTTTCAAGTTTCTAAGTGCAGGGGTTGTTGTGTAGATATTAATTACAAACGAATATTTAAACCTTCCATAGAGATAGCATTATGCAGACGATATTTTTTTCGCTAATTTATTTGAAGAAAATTATATCATGTCGCTTCGCAACGGAGTTAAATCCAATGTGTTTATGCAGCAGACGATTTTTCTTAAATATTTTGCGATTTAAATAATAAAGATATGTATGTACGTATCTATATAAATAAAATTGAAAATCTGTCTATCTGTCTGTTTGTTTGTATGTCTCACCATCACAGGAGAACGGCTGAACCGAATTTAATAAAATTTTGTGGGTAGCCTTGAAATGCCCCCCCCCCCCACCTAAATTTAGTCTACGTTTCGAGTTTTTAAGACCAAGGGTTGTCGAGATAGTAATGAAAAACGAAATTTTCGCTAGGAGTTCTACTCTCAAACTCCTTGGTTCCTGAAAACGAAAAAGTTGGAAATCGTTTGTTTTAAACGTGAAAGTAAATTAAAACTTTATTTCTGTGTTTGATGCCAGATTTTTGCGCTAAATAGTCACTTTCTGAAATCATGAGTTGTTTGAAAATATTAATTTAAATGGAAAATCTATCAGCATGGTTTATTTTTCACAAGCTTTTACTCAACAATGAAAAGTATTATATATCAAATATATATATATCAAATATATATATATATATATATATATCAAAAATCTAAAATCGTAGGTCAGATATATGTAATGTTTTCTAGAGAATCCAGATCTGCAATAAAAAATGGGGGTCCCCATTGAAAATTTTAAAATTGCCCTCCCCCGAGGGGGAGAGGGCAACTTTGAAATTGGTCCCCCTCCCCTCTCCCCCCTAGGGTCAATTTTGGTATCATTGCATAGCTTTTCTAAAAATATTGAATGCGTGTTTTTTTATCTTTTGATGCGAAGTGTATTTCTCGAGATATTGCGCCGTTCCGGAACTTTCTGGACACCCTGTATATACTCTAGTAGCAATACAATATTGGACCAATATGAAAAGTGGACATTTTGACGGAATTATCCCAATATTGCCTTAAAATATTGGGACAATATTGGGACAATATTACGACAATATTTCCAATGTAACACCATTATTGGCGTAATATTGTAATAAAAATATTAACCAATATTGGAGGCCAATTTAACCCCAATATTTGCCAAATATTGGGATTACAATGGAAATATTTCCAATTAATGCCAAGATATACAATATTGGTCCAATATTGGACCAATATTAAATGTAACTAGAGTACATATTAAATTATTAATTCATTTATACTTACAAGTTGCCAAATTGAAAACAGAAATTACAAGATTTTTTAATGAAATTAGAGGAATATAAGTTACAGATTAAATCTTATGAAAATGTAATTTACATTTTGTTCACATACGGATCGTGATGTAATCAAATAATATGGATAATGAATATGTAAAAATGTCGAATGAAACTTCATATTCTAAATATAGTAAAATGTATTTTTAAAAAAAAATAATTTTACCTGACAACAGCATTAACGTATCTCAATTTGTTATCTTTTATGTCCACATATATTTAAAACGAGAACTGCAAGTATGACTGACTACCATTCAACTTTTTTATTTTGAGTACTGATAAGTTAATTTTCTAATTTAACTTTATTAGTCAATAAAAGTATAAATTTTAACATTCATTCATCATTTTGCAAATACGTCCCGGACAATCACTAAAGAATTACATCGGGATCATAAACGCTGTTGGAAATGGCAACGAATGGAATAACCATCTGCGCCGGCGCAGCAACCGACAGATAATAGGAGGCATCATTTTGGAAGAACTTTGAATAACGGAGCTATTATCCAGCGCAGAAACTGCTGTTTAATCCTCTTTCATCCGCCGAATATCGACTTCTCGGGTCAATTTACTCTTTTTGTTCGGAAAAGAGTTCTCTTCACACAACTCAACTCAGCCCCAATGCACGCACGCAAATCGAACGAAGAAGCAAACTGCAGATTGCAACATTTTAGAACTGTGAAAGAGACTGAACGCTGCTGTATGCTGATGAGCGGAGAGAAAATGTTAAACAGTTGCGAGGTTAGAGAAGGGGTCGGATTGAAATCAGGCATTAATGCGAAACTGCTGGAAGACCGAAATATATGCATAGCTATGCAGATACTTAAATCAAATAAAGATGTGAATGGAATGGAAGCGAGAGAGAATTTTTACGTTCCAGACTTTGAAATTAGTTTTGTAGGTAGCATTTAAAAAAAAATTCAGCAGGTTGAATTTTGAAGAGATATTAATATGAAACGAAACAATTATTTTAAGATTTATTTATGGTGCATACTTCAGATTAGGATTCATTTAAAATTCATATAGTTTAACATATTTTTAAATTTTAAGATTTGAAAGGATGTGAAAAGATGTTTTTATTCTAAAATAAAAAAGTAAGTTCTAACATGAAAAATAAATATGTTTTAAAAATATAATATATTTTAAAAATATGTCTTGAACTTAAAAAATTAAAATAAAACTTCAATATAAAAGTATTGAGAATGTAATGACTGAAAGTTAACAGCCAGTCTGCATCAAGTATCAATCCAAAAGTTGTTATTCGTATTTAACAATGTGTCATATTTAAAAATGCGCTAAAATTCTATACTAGGGGGCTATTGCTTGTAGTCGCTCGCCAACCCCCGCCAAACGTCTCGCTTTGCTCAGTCATGGGGCTAGACCCGATGCTTGTGCTCAGCGACCACTACTTAAAAACATTTTGAAATAAAAATGCATCCTCCACAATAACAGTTGTTTTTGTTGAGACCCATACCATCCGACCTAACAGAAAGGTGTAAGGTAACTGTTTGGACGGCCAGGAAGTGCCACCCAATTTAGACCGGAACCCAGTGGGGGAGGCATCCACAGGGACCGTACCCTCCTTCCCCTACCACCAACCTCTCGGAAGGTCTTACGGACCCACATGTTTAACGTGATCGTACTCCGTATGAACACGGCGGCAGTTGTGGCAGCGTGCAGATCCAGCGCGCAAACCACCGGGCTACCGCGCCCGAAATGTGCCAACAGCACGCGGTGTTCCCAGGTGGTCACCCACCCAAGTACTAACCGCGCCCGATGCTGCTTGACTTCGGTGATCTAACGAGAACCGGTGTTTTCAGAACAGTAGGGCCGTTGGCTCTTCCACAGTAACAGTGCATGTTCAGCAATACTAATTGCTTTATCTGATGACCTACGTAGACATAAAAGAGTTAAAGTGGGTTCAGAAAGTCTTAAAACTTGTTTATCCGTTGATATCAAAATCGAAAATATTCCGGAAAATAATACTTTTTCTAATAGTATGAGAAAGTAATATAAACGCATACGCTGTGATTCAAAGAAGCTAATGTAATGAATCTTTATTGCAATCTATTTTTAAAATCCTTTATTAAATTCCCCATGACCTATGATTGTCTGTCTATTTGTCTGTTTTAACTTCTTTGATGGCATTTTTAACATACGTCTTACGTCCTAAAGTTCTGAAATTCGGTACTCAGCTTAGTTCAGTAGAACAATTTAATCTATTAAAATTTAGCAGGTCGTCGAAAAAGAGAACCGGTATTTCCCCCCCATTATTATAAGATCGTTAAAATTGAGTCCAATATGCAGCTTCGCTATACTTTGTTTGTGCATCAATTCCGATCACTACTTTACTTTTATCACTACTTTACTTTTTCAAATATGTTAAGCTAAAAATCAATTAATTATAATATTTTTCATTAGTTTATTTCGAAGAATAGACAATGAACAATTTCGGTATTTGAAACGTAAATCGGTTACCCTAGTTACCACAATGGAATCAAAAGCCGTACAAGGAAATTAAATGATAAAAATATAATACAACTGAATCTCTAAAATGTGATACATTCAGCGTTGATATTTTTAAAACTATTACAGTACTGCAGTAATTTATTATACTTGAAAACTTGTAACTTCATTCAAAAAGGCAATTCTAGTTAAACAAAAGGAAATTTATTCGAATGACATCATTAAAATATAAATCATCTGCCTCTCATTGCAAAATCAAGAAATATTTCATTCATATCACTTACTAGAAGTAAACCCGTTCTTCGCACGGAATATATAATAACAAGAAAGATCAATCATGCATAAAACATTGATTATGACACACTTTCCAACTTCATTGCAATTTTATATAAACATCTCAAAAATCCGAAACATTCCTCGATAATAGTTTTAAAATTATCACATTACAACATAAATTTATTATATTTGAAAACTTAAAGCTTCATCGAAAAAAATGAACTTCATTCAAATGACGGCATTGAAATATAAATTGTCTAGTTTAAACATCTTTAAAATTCAATACATTCCTCGGTAATATTTTTTAAATTATCATAATACTACAATAATTTATTATATTTGAAAACTTCATCGAAAACAAATGAACTTTATTCAAATGCCGTCATCTAAATATAAATCGACTGGCTCTCTTTATAAAAGCAGCATTTCATTCATAAACTTTTTCCATTCCTTTCATTCATTACAATACTATAATAATTTATTTTATTTAAAAACCTAAAACCATAGAGGTACAAGTAATTTAACTCTATACTTAAAACTTCATCGAAAAAATCCTCTGGTTCTATGTGGAAACCCCAGGTCGTCCGACTCATCCAGAGGACTTGAGTAACCATTTGGACGACCGGGAAGGAAAGTTAGCGGAAGCCAACTCCCACACTCTCTGGTTCTATGTGTAAAATCAATGAATGTTTCATTCATATCAGCTGTATTGCAGACTCCATGAGCTAAACAATTTTACGTTAAAGAAATGCAGCAATTCTTATACAACTCATTCACATAATTTGCTGTTTACATTCTGCATAAGTGAAAATTAGGCTTTGCTGTAGAAATAATCAAAGTTTGACGATCATTTAAACTCAAATATATTGTAATTGCATTGTTTCAGTATGTAGATCACAGAAATTAAGCAAAAATAAAGCGGTTTTAGGACGGATACAACACTAAATGTGAATTAAAAAAAAAACTTTAAAAATCACGATTTTGACACAAGATGGATGCCATATTTTATCTTGAAGTGGGTCACGTGATATTTTCATATAATGGTCACGTGATCTCTTCATGTAAAGGGTGTAATTATTATTTTAAGTTTTATTTAAAAACTACTGAATATATTTTGCTGAATTTCTCTTTATATATTTTATGGGATAATTTGAATATTTCCTAAAGCTTTCGAAGCAATTTGTGAGTTTTAAATTCTCTTAAAAAATGTATGAAAAATTAGGTCCCATTAGGGTTCAATGTATTTCAATTTTTCAACCCGGGTTCAGTCCAAAAGTAATTGGGTGATATTATTCATTTATATTCCCATCGGTCCCACAGCCGTCTGGACAACATACTAAAATTTCATTTTGATGAAGTCATTTTTACGGCAGTTGTCATGCTAACGGACAGACAGAAAGACAGACAGACAGACAGAATGAACAATGTCATGAACACTTTTCAACTATGTTGTAAAGTGTTAAAATGAAATTAAAACTTCAATTATGTGCGAATTCTTATAATATTTTAAAGGACATTGTTATTCTAAACATTTTATTAAAATATTTAACTTAATTATCTTTAAAAGATGTATAAAAATATCTGTTCTCACTATACAAAACCATCTTCACAGAATAGATAGATCTCAAGATCAGATAGAATCAGGGAGATCTCAAGGGAAAAAAACTCCTGGTCCCATTTGTAAACAAATTTACAAAAAACTATTGTTTAGTTCTCATAAAGCAGCAGGGGTTATGAAGAAAATTGAACTTAATTTTGCAAAATATTGTATTTTCACCAACTAGGTGGCATTTTCATTAATTTAGTATCATTTTATCAATTCGGTAGCATTTTCCTTAATTTGATAGTACGTTAAAACGTCGCCAAATTTGTCGGAAAGTGGGACAGCTGGACTAAGAGATAAACGCTACCGAAACATCATTACAATATTATTATCTTTTGAAAAGCAGTTTCTCGATTTGGCGACATTTTAGTTAATTTGTCGATATTTGAGTAATTTGACAACATTTTAAAAAGTTTGTCAAATCTGTTGTCAAGAAGGATGGTTGGACTGACAGTCACAAGCAACCGAAACATCATTACAATACTATCCCCTTTCAAAACGAAATTTCTTTAATTGATTTGGCATGATTTTTATCAATTTGGTAACATTTTTATCAACTTGGGGACATTTTTAGCGATTTGACAGCATTTTCATCAATTCCGCAACTTTAAAAGAAATGTCACCAAGTTGACGATATCCCGCCAAATCCTTCGCAAAGTGTTAAAGAGACGGACTAGCGGAACTATTTATATTTTCGCAGATTAGAAGATTATACCCATGTATTAGAATATTTACCCGTACTACAATATCGATTATAAAAAATTTTCCCCAAAATAAAACAGATTGTGTAAGAATTTGAAATATCAATAACCTCTATACACGTTAAACTCAAAGTTCGTAATCCAATCCAAAATGCAATTCCGATGAAATTTATTTATATACATTTCTTTATGATTTAAATCGAAAAATATTTACTGCTGTAATAATTCATTGGGTGTAATTCTGTTTCTTAGCAACATGATAATTTTCTATTTCAAATATAAACTCACCGGGTTTAGTTCCTTCGCTTAGCAACATAATATCATTTTTTAACACTTTACAACATAGTTGAAAAGTGTTTATGACTTTGTTCATTCATTCTGTCTGTCTGCCTGTCTGTCCGTTAGCACGATAACTGCCGTAAAATTGACTTTATCAAAATGAAATTTTAGTATGTTGTTCAGATTGTCTGTGGGACCTATGGAAATATAAATGAATAATATCACTCAATTAGTTTTGGAATGAACCTTGCTTGAAAAAATGAAATACATTGAACCCTATGGGACCTAATTTTTCAAACATTTTTTAAGCGAATTTAAAATTCACAAATTGCTTCGAAAATTTTAAGTAATATTCCAATTATCCGATAAAATATATAAAAAAAGTTTTAGCAAAACATATTCAGTAGTTTTTTAAATAAAAATTACAATAATAATTACACCCTTTATATGGAGAGATCACGTGACCATTATATGAAGAAATCACGTGATCCGCTTCAAAATAAAATGTAGCATGCATCTTGTATCAAAATCGTGATTTTTAAAGTTCTTTTTAATTCATATTTAGTGTTGTATCCGTCCTAAAACCGCTTTTTTTTTTGCTTAAATTCTGTGCATCAATGTTCTGAAACCACGCAATTACAATATATTTGAGTTTAAAAGTAAAATTTCATTTTGATAAAGTCTTTTTTACGGCAGTTATCGCGCTAACGGGCAGACAGACAGACAGAATGAACAAAGTCATAAACACTTTTCAACTATGTTGTACCATGTTAACAAGAAAGATCAATCATGCAGAAAGCATTCATTGATCTCTTTCTTGTAATATTTTTAAAATTATCACAATACTACATTAATTCATTATATTTGAAAACTTAAAACTTCATAAAAAAAACTGTACTTCATTCAAATGACGGCATTGAAATATAAATTGCCTGGTTTGAATATCTCTAAAATGCGATACATTCCTCGGTAATATTTTGAAAATTATCGTAATACTATAATAATTTATCATATTTGAAAACTTCATCGAAAACAAATGAACTTTATTCAAATGACGTCATCGAAACATAAATCGCCTCTATATAAAAGCAGCATTTCATTCATCACGATGCTATAATAATTTGTTTTATTTAAAAACTTAAAACCATGGAGGTACAAGTAATTTAACTCTTTGCTTAAAACTTCATCGTAAAAATCGTGTGGTTCTATGTGTAAAATCAATGGATGTTTCATTCATATCAGCTATATTGCAGGCTCTATGAGCTAAATAATTTTGAGTTAGAAAAATGCAACAATTCTTATATAACTCGTTCTGCATCTTTTGGTGTTTTCATTATCCATAAGTGAAAATTAAGCTTCGTTCTAGAAATAATCAAACACCAAAAGATGCAGAACGAGTTATATAAGAATTGCTGCATTTTTCTAACTCAAAATTATTTAGCTCATAGAGCCTGCAATATAGCTGATATGAATGAAACATCCATTGGTTTTACACATAGAACCACACGATTTTTTCGATGAAGTTTTAAGCATAAAGTTAAATTACTTGTACCTCCATGGTTTTAAGTTTTTAAATAAAACAAATTATTATAGCATCGTGATGAATGAAATGCTGCTTATAGAGGCGACTTATGTTTCGATGACGTCATTTGAATAAAGTTCATTTGTTTTCGATGAAGTTTTCAAATATGATAAATTATTGTAGTACTACGATAATTTAAAAAATATTACCGAGGAATGTATCGCATTTTAGAGATATTCAAACCAGGCAATTTATATTTCAATGCCGTCATTTGAATGAAATACAGTTTTTTCGATGAAGTTTTAAGTTTTCAAATATAATGAATTAATGTAGTATTGTGATAATTTTAAAAATATTACAAGAAGGATCAATCAATGCTTTATGCATGATTGATCTTTCTTGTTAACATTTTACAACATAGTTGAAAAGTGTTTATGACTTTGTTCATTCTGTCTGTCTGTCTGCCCGTTAGCACGATAACTGCCGTAAAAATGACATCATCAAAATGAAATTTTAGTATGTTGTTCAGACTGTTTGTGGCAGCTATGTGAATATAAATGAATAATATCACTCAATTAGTTTTGGAATGAACCTTGCTTGAAAAAATGAAATACATTGAACCCTATGGGACCTAATTTTTCAAACATTTTTTAAGCGAATTTAAAATTCACAAATTGCTTCGAAAATTTTAAGTAATATTCCAATTATCCGATAAAATATATAAAAAAAGTTTTAGCAAAACATATTCAGTAGTTTTTTAAATAAAAATTACAATAATAATTACACCCTTTATATGGAGAGATCACGTGACCATTATATGAAGAAATCACGTGATCCGCTTCAAAATAAAATGTAGCATGCATCTTGTATCAAAATCGTGATTTTTAAAGTTCTTTTTAATTCATATTTAGTGTTGTATCCGTCCTAAAACCGCTTTTTTTTTTGCTTAAATTCTGTGCATCAATGTTCTGAAACCACGCAATTACAATATATTTGAGTTTAAAAGTAAAATTTCATTTTGATAAAGTCTTTTTTACGGCAGTTATCGCGCTAACGGGCAGACAGACAGACAGAATGAACAAAGTCATAAACACTTTTCAACTATGTTGTACCATGTTAACAAGAAAGATCAATCATGCAGAAAGCATTCATTGATCTCTTTCTTGTAATATTTTTAAAATTATCACAATACTACATTAATTCATTATATTTGAAAACTTAAAACTTCATAAAAAAAACTGTACTTCATTCAAATGACGGCATTGAAATATAAATTGCCTGGTTTGAATATCTCTAAAATGCGATACATTCCTCGGTAATATTTTGAAAATTATCGTAATACTATAATAATTTATCATATTTGAAAACTTCATCGAAAACAAATGAACTTTATTCAAATGACGTCATCGAAACATAAATCGCCTCTATATAAAAGCAGCATTTCATTCATCACGATGCTATAATAATTTGTTTTATTTAAAAACTTAAAACCATGGAGGTACAAGTAATTTAACTCTTTGCTTAAAACTTCATCGAAAAAATCGTGTGGTTCTATGTGTAAAATCAATGGATGTTTCATTCATATCAGCTATATTGCAGGCTCTATGAGCTAAATAATTTTGAGTTAGAAAAATGCAACAATTCTTATATAACTCGTTCTGCATCTTTTGGTGTTTTCATTATCCATAAGTGAAAATTAAGCTTCGTTCTAGAAATAATCAAACACCAAAAGATGCAGAACGAGTTATATAAGAATTGCTGCATTTTTCTAACTCAAAATTATTTAGCTCATAGAGCCTGCAATATAGCTGATATGAATGAAACATCCATTGGTTTTACACATAGAACCACACGATTTTTTCGATGAAGTTTTAAGCATAAAGTTAAATTACTTGTACCTCCATGGTTTTAAGTTTTTAAATAAAACAAATTATTATAGCATCGTGATGAATGAAATGCTGCTTATAGAGGCGACTTATGTTTCGATGACGTCATTTGAATAAAGTTCATTTGTTTTCGATGAAGTTTTCAAATATGATAAATTATTGTAGTACTACGATAATTTAAAAAATATTACCGAGGAATGTATCGCATTTTAGAGATATTCAAACCAGGCAATTTATATTTCAATGCCGTCATTTGAATGAAATACAGTTTTTTCGATGAAGTTTTAAGTTTTCAAATATAATGAATTAATGTAGTATTGTGATAATTTTAAAAATATTACAAGAAGGATCAATCAATGCTTTATGCATGATTGATCTTTCTTGTTAACATTTTACAACATAGTTGAAAAGTGTTTATGACTTTGTTCATTCTGTCTGTCTGTCTGCCCGTTAGCACGATAACTGCCGTAAAAATGACTTCATCAAAATGAAATTTTAGTATGTTGTTCAGACTGTTTGTGGCAGCTATGTGAATATAAATGAATAATACCACCCAATTAATTTCAGATGAAACCCGGTTGAAAAAGTGAAATCCATTGAACCTCATGGAACCTAATGTTTCAAACATTTTTAAAATTCACAAATTGTTTCGAAAGTTTTAGGAAATATTCAAGTTATTCCATAAAAAATATCAAAAAAATTTCAGGAAAATATATCCCGTAGTTTTTTAAATATGAATTAAAATAGTTACACCCATATCGTATGAAGAGATCACGTGACCCACCTCAAAACAAATTACTTCATTTGTAGTGCTGTATCCGTCTTAAAATCGCTTTATTTTTGCTTAATTTCTGTGAATCTATACTCTGAAACAACGCACTTTGAGTTTAAATGATCATCCAAATTTTATTATTTCTACAACAAAGCTTAGTTTCCATTTATGGAAAATGTAAACAGCAAAATATGTAGAATGAGTTGTATAAGAATTGTTGCATTTCTTTAACGCAAAATTATTTAGCTCATGAAGTCTGCAATATAGCTGATATGAATGAAATATTCATTGATTTTACAGAGAGAAGGACGATTTTTTCGATAAAGTTTTAAGCATAGAGTTAAATTACTTTTACCTCCATGGTTTTAAGTTTTTAAGTAAAATAGATTATTATATTATTGGGATGAATGAAAGAATGGAATAAATGTGTATGAATGAAATATTTACTGCTTTTTCATAGAGAGCCAGGCGATTTATATTTCAATGACGTCATTTGAAATAAAGTTCATTTTTTTGATGAAATTTGAAGTTTTCAAATATTATAAATTATTGTAGTATTGTGATAATTTTAAATCTATTACCGCATTGTGATAATTTTAAATCTGTTACCGCTGAATATATCGCATTTTAGAGGTGTTTAAATAAAATTGTATTGAAGTTGGAAAGTGTTTCTTAATCAATGCTTTATGCAAGATTGAACTTTCTTGTCTTAATATAAAGTTTCTACTCTTTACTTCTGCCTCCATGGTTTATTGTACACCAATAGAGTTAATAAAGAAAACTAAGGGATTTTTTGTCTGCGCAGGATGGTATGAAAACGAATCTTGTATGTCTTCTCGTTCTGGAGTTATAACTTGAAATTTTCTAAAAAAAAAAAAAAAATTCGTGATTTAAAAATTTTTCAAACAAATTTCCTAGGTTTTATAGTTTTCGTATTACTTATAAGTCAAATCCAATGTGTAAGCGAAGTTTCAAGTTTCTCTTTTCAACAGTTTGGGCTGTGTAATTCATCACTGAATTGTACTATATAGATTAATGAGAAAGTTTAAGTGTAGCTCTACTTTTTAGATGATTTTTTACTATAACAACAATAAATAAAAATTCATATATTAATATCCTTTTAAGTATAAGTTGCATCTATATTTGTGTTGTAAGATAAACTTTTGATGGGTTCTGCTTATATAAAAATATATACCACCTCCCTCATTAGGTAGAGTTTTTTTTCAAAAATCTGCAAGTATTTAAAACATCCGTTTTTGTCACACATTTAATCTTGTTACCTCATTACTTATTCATATTTCCCCGGTGATTACTTGTTTACGCTTCACGGGGCTTTCTCCTTCCCAGAAGAGTTCGAGGGCGAAGAAAAAAGTGTAAAATTATGTGAACTAATGAATGTAAGATTTGTAGTGAGAAAAAAAAATTCAATCGTGTAACATTAAAAAATTAATTCTTATGTATTAAAAGTGTTAGACTGTACTCGTTTCTTTTTCACGCATTCCAGTTTCACAATTTTTACGTTCGTTTGTATCACAATCAGCGTGAAATTTATTTAATTTTATTTGGTTTTGTTTTTTCTTACAACTTCGTTTGAGGATTACTACTTTTATATTTTCCTTAAAAATGGATATTTATGTTCTCATTCTTATATAAAATCGTGTTGTTTTCCTAAATATTTAAGTTTGCTTAAGCTTTATTTTCTCGAAAAAAAAAATAAACTTATATTTTTATGGCTGGTTTAACTATTTGAAGTTTCTTTCGTTAGTGTTTAATAGGTTTTCTGACTATTCAGTTACTTATACTCATTTTGATATCTGTTCTCTTATCACCTTATTATCTTTTTTCTTTCCTCTGTGGTTTTGTGCGTTCGTAGTGTAGTCTTCTGCCAGTTGTTTTGGTCTTTTCCCCTTTCAATTCTATTTGCGCGTTGCGGCGTTTGCAACTTCTTTTGTTCTACTTTCAGCCATGTGTGCTATCCTTAATTGCCGCTCTGACTTGAGAAACGTCACACTTCTTGTCGGTCCTTAAGAAGAAAACTTTTTTGAATTTGAAATCAGCTGACTAATTCATATTTGTTTAATGCTGTATTGTGCGAAGTTTTAAATCACCGTGTTATTATTACAGCAGTTCTTGAGTAATTATTTGATTATTATGTCCTTATTGAAAGTTTTTGAGAATTTAGGATTAATAAACTTTTTAGAACGGTAGAGCTGCAAACAATATATAAATGAGAATTTTTCATAGCTGCCAGTTTAATCAGGTTCGTTTTAATTAATACACCCGATAGCAATATACATACGTCGACTAAATGATTATCATAGTAACAGATTAAGTTAAATAGCAAGTTATATTTGCGGTAAATACGACTTGATTGTAGAGGCGTATAGAAAAACTAAACATCCGCTAATATAGTCCATAAGTAAAACTCTATTAATAAGTAAAATCCCAGTCAGACATTCTCCCTCAGTTGTGCGTTTATGATTCTTATGCCTTGTACATTTAAGAAAACATTTTGCAGTTTATATGAACACGACTTACGCACATGGCTTAATCAGCGCAACTCATTTGAAAATCTTCAGTATGACTCACTAAAAGTAACTGAATAAACACAAAATTATTTCTGATGCTTTACTTTTGAACTTAACAAAACTTTAACAGTTCCATGTTCTTCGCGTGTATCAAAAGCTCACCATTTTCTACCTGAAAATAACTCCCGAGAAATTTGACCTTTGCATGCTTTCTCGTAGCCAGATGCCAGGCCTGTAAAAGTGTAAAACTTCTGCTCTGCAGGATTTATTTGACAGTTTTATGACTGAACGGAGACAGGGGCTAAAGGCTGGAAAGAATTTCGGGCCGTTTCGACGTCGGAAAGATCTCGTGGAAACTCTTGGCGGAAATCGCTGCGAAAACTACGGTTAATGCATCGCGAATATCGTGAATGGACCGGAAATTAATCATCAACTTCGGATTTTTAAACACGGATGAGAGAATATATTGATATGCTTGAATTTGTATTCAGAGTTAGAATATGAGTGATTTAAGATTTTTATTTACTTATAATACTATGTGATATGGAATAGAGAAAGTATTGTTTTCAAGAAAATTTTCGAATTCGAGATTTTGATGTCGATATGTATTTTAAGACTTTCTGAACACGTTTGGACTATTTTTTGGATGTAGTCCGTCTGTCTTTCTATTGTATGTGGTCAATTTCTTGTGTACACAATAGTTTCCATAAACGCTGAGGGTCAAGAAATTTTGTCTGGATTTGTAATAAAAATGTCTAAAACTAGATATAATTTTTTTTTAAACTAGAGCAAAAACTTTGAAATTTATTCAAAATTTTATATTTTTTATAACATGGCAGCATAGAACAAAATTTGACAAAACATAATCTAAATTTATCTATATGCAAAATAGAAGATGCTGTGTTCATATCAAGTGACAATTGCAAGAAATTAGATTGGCCATTGTGGAAGATTTTTTATTCATACCCACAAAAAGACGGATATAGCAGAGTGGAAAGGTGAAAATAAAGTCTGGAATTTTATTAAGACCTAAGCAAAAATTTTATCAGTTGGAAATGTTAGACTACAAATCTTCTGTCCACAAAAAACCTCCAAATAAGACCCGAGCAAAAATTTTATCAGTTGAAAATGTTAGACTACAAATCTTCTGTCTTCTAAAAAACTCCAAATAAGACCCGAGCAAGAATTTTATCAGTTGAAAATGTTAGACTACAAATCTTCTGTCTACAAAAAACCTCCAAATAAGACCCGAGCAAGAATTTTATCAGTTGAGAATGTTAGACTACAAATCTTCTGTCTACAAAAAAACTCCAAATAAGACCCGAGCAAGAATTTTATCAGTTAAAAATGTGAGACTACAAATCTTCTGTCTACAAAAAACCTCCAAATAAGACCCGAGCAAAAATTTTATCAGTTGAGAATGTTTGACTACAAATCTTCTGTCTACAAAAAACCTCCAAATAAGACCGAGCAAAAATTTTATCAGTTGAGAATATTAGACTACAAATCTTCTGTCTACAAAAAAACTCCAAATAAGACCCGAGCAAGAATTTTATCAGTTGAAACTGTTAGATTACAAATCTTCTGTCTACAAAAAACCTCCAAATAAGACCCGAGCAAAAATTTTATCAGTTGAGAATGTTTGACTACAAATCTTCTGTCTACAGAAAACCTCCAAATAAGACCCTAGCAAAAATTTTATCAGTTGAAAATGATAGACTGCAAATCTTCTGTCCACAAGAAACCTCCAAATAAGCTTGTTCCTGAGACAGCGGCTGACTTAGAAATTTCCAATGATCCTGTCATTACCACGCGATCTGGGCGAGTAATTATGTGTACCCAGTGCTAATTGAGATGATTTTTTATCCTCTGTTTGCTTATCAGATATTGCCTGAACTCAGGTATGTTTGGAATAAAGGGAGATTTCACAGGGGGAAAAGGAACTGAACTGAAGCGAACTGGACGCAATGCCGAGTGCATTTTCTACCGAACAATGAAACACGCCAGTCATCTGCCACTTTCGTATAACGTTTCTGCCAGCAACCAATTACTGATACGTTGGAAGTCGGCTGAGACCTGTTAAATCTCTGATTATACCGACAATGCTGAATTTTATTAATTAATATGTTATTCTGATACTTCAACCAAGTCCATCTTGCACATTTACAGGTTCATATTAGTCTTATATAAAATTACAGAACTGTATATTTTGCTTTCAATTTGCAAAAATTCTCAAGATTTTTTTTTCAATATAGAGTGAAAATAATTTTTAATATTAATTGTAATTTTTATTTATATATATTTATTCAATATTTTAATATAGAGTTTGAATATAATAAATAAATGAATGGATATTATACATGTATATACATTTTTGACACGTTAATGAAGGAACGAGCTAAGCAATGTTTATGGAAAATAAACAGAACATGTCCGAAAAATCTATCTTATATGAATTTATACAAAAGAACTCCCTACCACTGTTTTGAAAAACTATTTTCTAACTAAATATTGATATAGAATATACAACGCGCTCCCAATCTTCTGTTATTCTTAGACGTGAAAGTAAATACTTGGAAAATATATATTCTACTTTTTTATCTCTCTCTTCCCTTTTCTGGAGTTTATATGCGAAACTGAAAAATATAGGAGTATTTTCGAGATTTAAATATATGTCTTTTTTTTTTATCAATGTTCCTGACATTTTCTTTTAAATTCAGAAAATAGGGTGGAATTCTATCATCGTAAAGTTTCTGTTGATCAATAAACATTATTTTCTTATTATAAAGAAGTATATAAAAGGGAGCATATTTTCTTTTGAAATATTTATTTTGTATCGTTTTAATTGTGGTAGATATTTAGAGAATAGTAAACAAATCTTAATCATTTTACCACGACAAAATTGTGCATCGAATAAAACATAATTCGCATTCAGTTTTAAGCAGGAAATTAGTTTGAAAATGTAGTTTACTTTGTAACCAAGGTATCTAATACCGAGATCACTTCCCCGCGAATTCGAAAACCCCTTTTCCGGTCAAATTTTGTAATATTTTTAATACCGGTGTTAGTGCTAAGTACCAGTATTTTATATAGAAAAATGAATACAAAAAGTTAATTTTTTAATCGTACCAATTTGACAATATATATTTCTTTGGTATGCACCAAATTTTTTTCATTGCAATACATGGTAATGTATAGGGAAAATATTGGTATCGTGTTGAAAATCGCAACGAATTTTCGACCGATCTACACGTTTTAGAACCTCTAGAAAACGAAATAAAGTATTTTTAGCGTGACGTCTATGTGCGTGTGTCTGCGTTCGTGTGTGTGTGTGTGCGTGCGTGTGTGCGTGCGTGTGTGCGTGCGCGTCGGTTTGCAATGTATGTATTCACCCTAACTCAAAAACGAATGGACCAAATTTCATAAAATTTTATAGGTAAGCCACTTGTATGTGACCCTGGTGCTGATTAGATTTCGGTACGATTCGGGATAAAAGAACCGCCTCTTTTTTGCAAAATGGCTCGCAAAAATCTCATGTATCCATTCCAGCTAAGATACTAATTGACTAAATTTCACAAAATTCGGTAGATAAGTGACTTGTGGGGCATTCTGATGTTGCTTAGATTTCGGTACGATTAGGTAGAGAAAACCTGTTTTTTTTTTTTACGAAATAGACTGCAAAAATCGTCAAAATTTAAAATAAAAGAATACGTTAAATGCTTGTTTTATATGTAATTTTTTGACGAGGAAATGAATGAGACCAACCTCATTACTTTAGGACCAACTGTTCTCGAGATAATTGAGTATTTTTGCATTTTTGTTACACCGCTTTTGAAAAAAATGTCCAATTACCAAATAAAACCAAAATTTGAATTAAAAGTGCAAATTCAGTGTTATTTTGTGCAATTAAACTCTTAGCAAATTATTAAAGAAATAAAAAGAAAATTAATTTGAGTTTGCAGGGAAAGCCACGTGCTGCCTACATCATATGTTTTTTATTGTCGGTGAACGATTTCTGACAGTAACGATTTCTGACGTCAGCGTTGATTCCTGGATGCAAATCCGAAACGCTCTTAAATTTATGTTAAAGTTTAACATAAATTTAGGAGTGAAAAAAACCCGAAAGGCTCTTAGCTATGTTAAAGTTTATGAACGAAGAGCGGCCGCAGGAGTTCTTATTTAAAAAATAAATTAAATACGCAGTAATACTTAGGAGATTCATTTTGTATTTGTTGTTAATTGTTTTAAGGATTTCTGATGAAGTGACCGTAATACAATAGTGACCACTTGCTGCAGGCACAGCAGCTAGTAAATATCAATTTTTCATTAGCATAGTGGTTGTTTGAAAAAAAATAATGCGCATAAATTGAAAGAAAATATATTTATATTTCCTATTAAATACGCCCAATTACTTGCGCATAATTATTTGGGATATGTGCCCCTGTTGAGCACTGAACAGTTTCTCAAATCAATGTTATCAAACTGGACACAGCCATCTCTATTTCCAGTTTCCCATTGATTTTCGCACTGTACTTGCTTTTATAATACAGCAACTGCCGAAAGCCCAGTTTCACAAAGATATGATATTGCGAATGGGATTAGGATTCACTGACCTTTAGCGCTTAACAGCATATATTCATCTCTTATTAATATCCAAAACTCAAGTCAGTTCCATGCTGTCAAATTTTATTTTTATAGTCTTGTTTATACACAGCTCAATCAGATTTTCTTCTCTGCACAAGTAAATTGAGATTGCACTTTTGCCTTGAATGGATCTTGAATGCACGAAAACTTCTTCATATCATCATTCGCCATACCTTGCAACAATAGTCGATTATCGCTGTGTTTTCCTCGAAAATTTAGAATTATCGTGGCGCCACTGTGAGTTCGCCCCAATGCACAATTAGGAAGTTGCTAGAATAAGAGGCCACCTGACTTGTCGAAGATAGGTTATTTGATTTTTCACTGAAACATGTAGAGTTCTGAGTCTCGCTCGTGCTCCATTGTAACGTAAAACACCTTGATTAGAACTCTATTGTACGGATTTATTGACTTTGATAGCGGAATGACATACTTATACTTATGTAGATCTATCAAACAAAAGTGACATAACCCTGAACTTGGTGTAACTGGATAAACCGGACCTTGCTGCCAGGGGCAATAACACACAGCTGCAATAAGTTAAATTAAATCACATTTATTGTGTATTCACTCAAATTACAGCAGCTGGCTGCTTAACTGTAAATTAGAGACATAAACTAAACAGCCTGTATTGAGCATGCCCATTATTTAACACACATGTATCATGAAATGCACTTTGACGGGCTTGGTGATATTTTATATTGAAGTAAACAATGGACTAGTTATAAAACTTTGATACCCATCTCTTTCCTAGTGCCTCTAAATCTTGTCTGGACTAACCCTGGATACTATACCTTTCTGGTCATAGTAGTATCCATTAGTGCGGGTTTCACGGACTTGCAATATCTTTCTCTTTCACGCATCCAGCAACTTTATTTCTCGCGACTAACCCAGCCTAACGGGCTCAACTTGCCTCAGCTTACGTCAACCTTTATCATACTAACCAACCTTTAGCATACTAGCCAACCTTTAGCATACTAGCCAACCTTTAGCATACTAACCAACCTTTATCATACTAACCAACCTTTAGCATACTAGCCAACCTTTATCATACTAACCAACCTTTATCATACTAATCAACCTTTAGCATACTAGCCAACCTTTATCATACTAACCAACCTTTATCATACCAGCCAACCTTCGAACACTCATCGCCAGCCTAACTTTCTCACTTACTCGCGATCAGAAACTTTACCCTTTTGCCAAACCAGGAGTGAAGAATGTTACTTTACCCCGTGATTGATCTATTTAACCGAACCAGTCAGAAGTTGTTAATTTAAAGTAAACATAAATTACAATGTAACTGAGGAAAATAATAAGAAAAGGTTATTTTGACGTCACAAGCACTTTTTTACAATTACGGCTCAGCAACTTAACCTGTGCACAATGATTGGGTACCACACGTCTCCGAAATTGTGACGTTACAACATGGCTGCCTAGATCAGACACTGCCTCAGCGTTCATTTAAATGTTTTTCAAATCTAAATATTAATTTTTAGTTTTGACGTGTTAAATTTTAATAAAAATGGTATCACTTTAGAGTAAATTACAATGGCTGCACTTTAGAGTAAATTGCAATCATCAAACGGTAAGGGATTCCTGGTGTTTTTACTTTCCTTATATACATAATGTATAAGGAAAGTATTGTGACGGGGTCGAAAATTCGAATTCGAGTTTTCGACGGGAGAGCACGTTTCAAGCATCCCTGATCACGAATCAAACATTTTTGAAGTGATGTCTGTGTGTGTGTGTGTGTGTGTGTGTGTGTGTGTGAAAGTGTGTGTGTGTGTGTGTGTGTGTGTGTGTGTGTGTCAGTGGGTCTGTGGAGACGATAACTGACGAACGAATGGACCGATTCGAACCAAATTTGGTACAAAAATCACAATCCGTAAACACTAGAAGCCTATTGTTTTTATACGTAATCGAATGTTCAGAACCCCCCTAAATTTTCGAATGAAATTTTGAAAAAATCGTCAAAAAATCAAAACCGCTAAAAAAGTTACGTAAATAGACATTTCTTATGTAATTTTTCATTAGAAAACGATTGGCATAAATTTTAGAACGCTAACATGAACCGTTCTCGAGATATTGTACATTTTTCAAAAAAATTATGAAAAAGTAACATAAAAAAAAATCCTATTGATAAACATGTTCACTTTTCATATGTAATACCATGCGATAAATTGGGTGATATCATTCTCGTGGATCTAGCTCGTTCCATTCATGAAAAAATATACTTTAAATAATATTTTTGTATTTGAACGCCAATAGTCATTTATCAGCTGTAAGAATAACTTTTTTCTTAGTGCATAACGCTTGGCGAGATTTTGGCGACGAATTTGGGCGGAATGTCGCCAACTTGGCAACTTTTTTGAAATGTTGCTAAATTAATGAAAATCTCGCCAAATGGATAAAAATGATGTTAAATCAATGAAAATGACGACTAATTGTCGAAAATTCAATATCTTGGAAAGAATATTAGTATCTACTATAAGAAAAACCTAATTTTTTACTGTAAAAGTAGTAAATTCATTACATTATATAAGGAAAGTCATGCGTTGCCCACATCAGATTTTTTTTTATATAGATTGATTCCCGAAAAATATCTTCAGTTCTACTTAACTTTTCGACTTCCTGAATAGATTACTGAAACTGATATTTTCTCGGAACACTTACAATTTATGGAGATGCTATCAATTCACGAGGGTTTGCCCATTTTCCAAACATACTATATAAGAAAAGCCCTTATGTTTGTCTGTTTGTCTATTACGTTTCGCTATAAATTTGGCACTGTAAAACCAACTTGACGACTTTTGGGAAAAGTAACCAAGTTAAGAATAGTTTATTATCTCTAAAATATATGCTTAATTTCTTTAACACTCTACCGCTTTGTAGGAATTATTAACATGTTCTTGATTCAAAATATAACTAAATTTACTGTTTGTGGGGCGAATTCGTTTTATTATAGTGGTCCAGCGGTTCGTTAAATAATTGTATTTTGTTACGGGTCGTATAGCAAAACATGTTTTGTTCAGTGAGTTGCATGACAAATATCTTTTGGTCAGTGGTATGACAAATATATTTTGTCAGGGAGCCATATAACAAATATGTTTTGTCAGGGAGTCGTATAACAAATATGTTTTGTCAGGGAGTCGTATAACATATGTTTTGTCAGGGTGTCGTATAAGAAATATGTTTTGTTAGGGAGTCGTATAACAAATTTGTTTTGTCAGGGAGTACTTTGATAAATATGTTTTGTCCGAGAGTCTTATAAAAATTAATAGCAATGATCAGGAAAGGTCTACGTATGTCCGGAAAATTTAGCAGCATAATTGTTTCAAGGGGAGGGAATCGTATACAATACGAAATCCCATATGATGAAATTATCATCTAGCCAATAAATATCACGCCGTTGATTATGAGTATGCACAGAAACTAAATTATTTCTATTTTCAGAACGTCAAAACCTCACCAAACCTTCTTGCGAATTTTCAGTGAAAAACTGCTCAGGTGAATCAAACACCTTGCGATGACCTCCGTCGTCGAGAGACTCAATAACTCTGTAGCTGACCCCCTTTAGCACTCGCATTTTTCCCTCAAGACAAGCGAACGTTAAAGACTCGTAGATTACGACCACTATTATGTGGAGGATATCGATCGAGATGGGGGCTTATTCTGGCATGCTTCCCACGACTACTATCCGGCCCTGAATGTTGTTTTTCTTGAAAGGGAACTCGGGGCGGAATGAAATTCACAACTGGTAACACATCCGCCGAATTTATTAGCTTGCGTAGTGTTTGAGATTTAAAATCGTAATTTATGGGGTGTCTTTACCATATGCTGTTCTTAGCACACCTAGCTACACAAGCAACGTTTCTTTCAGGCCGATTATTACCCCCCCCCCCGGAGACATTTTATATTAACCTAGTTTCTATTTATGTGACAGCATTTAGATATATTTATATAAGGCAAATAAAAAACTCCTCCCCCCTAAAGATTATTTCACCCTCTGCTAAAAAGTCCTGATAGAAATATTGTACACAAGGCGTTCAAAAAAGGAAGCAATAGTCTTCATTCTCTAACGTATTGCTGCTAAACATATACTTGCAATTACAAAGTTTCTTAGACAAATGTGTCGAATTTTATTAAAGCAATTTCAACTAGGTGGGTGATATTTATGGTAAAATTAAAAATCGTAGCTTTTAAACGTCCCCATAGTGCAAAAGTCCCAATCAGTAAAACATTAATTAGTTAAAATTTTAAAAAGCTTTCATTAGCTAAAATTTGTAAATCAGAAATTTTTAAATCAGAAATTCTTAAATCAGAAATTTATAAAGAATATATTAAAGAAGCGGATTTACCGACTTAAGTCATTTTACCATGTCTACTAGAGACTTAAATTCAATATTTTTGAGGACAAATTTAGGGGTCATCTGCAAAAAAAATCCAGACGGTGCTGCATATCATGGAAAAAAACTTTAATTCTGTTTTAAACGGCAAGTTTAAACTGATGAATTAAATTAGATTTAGCGTTTCATGGTATTTTGACTCATAGTTTTGAATTAGATATGTTTCGAATCGAATTTCAAAAAAAAAATAATAACAGAAGTGGGGCTCAACTCTACTATCTCATGCTACACATCATAATTTTTAACTTTTTTTAATTGAAAATATGTGAAGATATATGAAAATATATGTGAAAATATATGAAATATATGTGAATTCCATATATACGAAATATATGTGAATATATATATGAAAATATATGTGAAAATATATGTGAAAATATATGAAATTTTACATGAAAATATGTGAAAAATCCATATCGTGGGTCCAAAATTATTTCAACTATAGCGTGTTACCCTTCCTTTTAAAGGGCTTGGAAAAACTTTCGATTGATATAATGTTTGACAATGTACATCCCGAGGGAAAACTTGACTTCTAAGGGGACTCATGACGTCACGAACAAAAAAAAGTTGTAAAGCGGCTATTTCTCACAGCAATGATTCAAACCAAGTTTCGCGATCATTGAGCTATAAATAAACCCTTTTATGCATGATTATGTTAAATTTTGTCCTATTCAGCCTTGTTAAAAACTTTAAAATTCTGAATACGTTAGTTTTCGCTCGAAGTTAAAAACAATCCATCTAATTCTAGATATTTTTATAGCAAAGTTGGATATAAAGTTTTGTGAAAATCCATTAATATTTATGGCTGCTATCATGTTCACAAGAAATCGACCACAGACATCAGACAGACAGACAAACACCACACAAAAATATTCAAAACGTGTTCAGATCTAAAAACA
Organism: Amaurobius ferox; assembly: GCA_951213105.1. Classification (NCBI taxonomy): domain Eukaryota; kingdom Metazoa; phylum Arthropoda; class Arachnida; order Araneae; family Amaurobiidae; genus Amaurobius; species Amaurobius ferox. The sequence goes on from OX578135.1 coordinate 90,836,798, forward strand.
TATATTGGCACCAAAATTTCGAAGTCAAAAATTTAATTTTCATGTAAACAATACTTTCTCAGTACTATGCATGAGAAAGTAAAAAAAATCTGATGTGGGCAGCACATGACTTTCCTTATATAATGCAATGAATTTACTATTTTTACAGTAAAAAAAATCTGATGTGGGCAACACATGACTTTCCTTATATAATGTAATGAATTTACTACTTTTACTGTAAAAAAAATAGGTTTATCTTATAGTAGATACAAATATTCTTTCCAAGATATTGAATTTTCGGCAATTAGTCGTCATTTTCATTGATTTAGAGTCATCTTTATCCATTTGGCGAGATTTTCGTTAATTTGGCAACATTTCAAAAAGTCGCCAAGTTGGCAACATTTCGCCAAATTCATCGCCAAAATCTCGCCAAGCGTTATGGAAGAAGAAATAAGTTATTCTTACAGCAGATAAATGACTATTGGCGTTCAAACACAAAAGTATTACTTAAAGTGTCTTTTTTCGTGAATGGAATGAGCTAGATCCACGAGAATGATGTCACCTAATTGATCGCATGGCATTACATATGAAAAGTGAACATGTTTCTCAATAGGAAATGTTTTTTTTATTTTATATGACTTTTTGATAATGTTTTTAAAAAATGTACAATATCTCGAGAACAGTTTACGTTAGCGTTCTAAAATTTATGTCAATCGTTTTCTAATGAAAAATTACATAAGAAATGTTTATTTGCGTAACTTTATTAGTGGTTTTAAATTTTTGACGATTTTTTCAAAATTTCATTAGAAAATTTAGGGGGGTTCTGAACATTCGATTGCATATAAAAACAATAGGCTTCCAGTGTTTACGGATTGTGATTTTTGTACCAAATTTTGTTCGAATCGGTCCATTCGTTCGTCAGTTATCGTCTCCACAGACTCACTGACACACACACACACTCACACACACACACACACACACACACACACACACACACAAACAAACAAACAGACATCACTTCAAAAATGTTTGATTCGTGATCAGGGATGCTTGAAACGTGCTATCCCGTCGAAAAGTCGAATTTGAATTTTCGACCCCGTCACAATACTTTCCTTATACATTATGTATATAAGAAAAGTAAAAATAGGTTCTTCTTATAGTAGATACTTATATTCTTTCCAAGATATTGAATTTTCGACAATTAGTCGTATTTTCATTGATTTAGCGTCATTTTAATCCATTTGGCGAGATTTTCGTTAATTTGACGACATTTCAAAAAGTCGCCAAGTTGGCGACATTCCGCCAAATTCTTCGCCAAAATCTCGCCAAGCTTTACTGACGGAGAAATAAGTTATTCTTATAACAGATAAATGACTATTGGCGTTCAAATACAAAAGTATTACTCGAAGTATCTTTTCTCATGAATGAAACGAGCTAGATCCACGAAAATGATGTCACCCAAATTATCGCATGGTATTATATATGAAAAGTGAACATGTTTCTCAATAGGAAATTTTTATTTTTTTATTTTATATGACTTTTTGATATTTTTTTTAAAAAATGTGAAATATCTCGAGAATGGTCCATGTTAGCGTTCTAAATTTGATGTTAATCGTTTTCTAATGAAAAATTACATGAGAAATGTCTATTTGCGTAACTTTATTAGCGGTTTTGATTTTTTGACGATTTTTTCAAAATTTCACTCGAAAATTTAGGGGGGTTCTGAACATTCGATTGCGTTTAAAAACAATAGGCTTCCAGTGTTTATGGATTGTGATTTTTGTACCAAATTTCGTTCGAATCGGTCCATTCGTTCGTCAGTTTTCGTCTCCACAGGCCCACTGACACGCACACACAGACATCACTTAAAAAATGTTTGATTCGTGATCAGCGATGCTTGAAACGTGCTCTCCCGTCGAAAACTCGAATTCGAATTTTCGACCCCGTCACAATACTTTCCTTATACATTATGTATATAAGGAAAGTAATATATGTTGTTTTAATGCATTCAGTTTACTACAATTTTTAGCAAAAGGAGAATTGACGTTTGATATTGTAGTTACACTGCATTTATTTAAAGCATTCAGTTTACTACAATTTTTAACGAAAGGAGAATTGACGTTTGGTATTGTAGTTACACTGCATTTATTTAAAGCATTCAGTTTACTACAATTTTTAACGAAAGGAGAATTGGCGTTTGGTATTGTAGTTACACTGCATTTATTTATTGCATTCAGTTTACTACAATTTTTAACGAAAGGAGAATTGACGTTTGGTATTGTAGTTACACTGCATTTATTTAATGCATTCAGTTTACTACAATTTTTAACGAAAGGAGAATTGACGTTTGGTATTGTAGTTACACTGCATTTATTTAAAGCATTCAGTTTACTACAATTTTTAACGAAAGGAGAATTGACGTTTGGTATTGTAGTTACAGTGCATTTATTTAATGCATTCAGTTTACTACAATTTTTAACGAAAGGAGAATTGACGTTTGGTATTGTAGTTACACTGCATTTATTTAAAGCATTCAGTTTACTACAATTTTTAACGAAAGGAGAATTGACGTTTGGTATTGTAGTTACACTGCATTTATTTAATGCATTCAGTTTACTACAATTTTTAACGACAGGAGAATTGACGTTTGGTATTGTAGTTACACTGCATTTATTTAAAGCATTAAGTTTACTACAATTTTTAACGAAAGGAGAATTGGCGTTTGGTATTGTAGTTACACTGCATTTATTTAATGCATTCAGTTTACTACAATTTTTAACGAAAGGAGAATTGGCGTTTGGCATTGTAGTTACTTAGCATTTATTTAATTCATTTCAAATATTTTGTCACATTTACCACATTATAAAATTAAGTTTTTGTAAAGGCGGTGTGATAAAGAAAACAGTTATATTATTCCAAAAACGTTTTCTTAAGACCCATGTATTCGGTATACAATTTATTCGTTGGTTTTGAAAACATACAGTTTGGTTAATTTAAATAGATTAAACTCCCACAAACTTTTAAATAATGTATTTAATCCTTTTAAAGTTAATATAATTTATTATATTTCCTATCACTTAAAAGCAACCACTCTATAATTTGTTAAATTTTATGCTTTTGCTCTCTAATCGTACATTTTCAAAGAACGCAAATCTAATTTACACTTTATCTCCCTCGGACATTTGGTTAAAAATCGTCTGCCCTTATTTATCCGTTTCAACTAATACTTTTAAAAGCTATCTCTTGAACAATTTTTCTTCACTTTAACCTTTTATTAAGAAGCTTTTTGCCGTTCTTCGCAGATCGAAATATAGTTGTTTATCTAACTCATAAGAGGTGAGTTGTTCGATTTTTCGCGTTAAATAAGAAAATGTTTCAAAACCACTCTTTTCGGTTCTTGCTAATGAAAGCGCTTAAAAGGATACAATTTTAATAATTTTGATGCTTAAGAGAATTTTGTGTGTATAGTAATGTGTGTCTACAAGAAACAAAAATATGCTGACATTTATCGAGAAATGACAAATGAAAATGTGTAGAAGTGGCAATCTTCAGATAGACTTGATATTCTCTTGCTTGATAAAAATTGAAACTATGAATAAAATATGATAATAAAATGGGATTCACTTCATATGAAAGAATGTTAAAAATAATTGTTTGTAGTGAGAATTTGAAAGAAAAAACACTTTTCTTCAACATATGATCATATTTTTTTAATGATTTCTTTTTCATGAAAAATTATGATTAATGACTATTATAATGATAGAAATAATTAGACAAATTATCAATATATTATTATTATTTTCTGAAAACTATTCTTGAAAAGCTTGTTGCCTGTTCTAAAAACTTAAAAAAATAGTTCTTAAAGTGTCTTCATTTAAAAGATATATTTAACTATGCTCCAAAGGTAGACATTTTCTTATTCTAAGTTAATTAGATGATTTTATGAATATTTACTAATAGAATATTAACACTTATTATGCTATTTATTTTAGGAATGCGGCAACATTCCGCTCAGACAAATCGTCATATTCGAATGCATAGCTGTATATTGTAAATGTGTATATTATACTTGACGAGCCAAACCCCGTTTTCCAGGGGTTTGTATCTCATCCCCTAAGAAAGCTATAGAGTTGATTCTTTTTTTTTCAGGGGTTGATTTTTTTATGATAAAAACAAAACATAAATTACAATTGGTGCAGTAGAATTAAAAAAAAACACTTTAAAATGGCACTTTTTACGTTCCAGCCTTAATTTTCTTAACAGATTTACATCCTTAACTTCCGGTAGTCGAGCGGTCAGGGACATGCGTTTCCGTCTGATCGCCGGGTTGTGGGTTCGAATCCCGCCAGCGAGCATGGATGTTGTGTTGTCGAGGCGAAGTCAGGCTTCTGCCCTTGGGGAGCCTCAATAAAAGTGAAGCTATATATTCTCTCCCCTTCGCCATGGGACCAGGGATCTAGTTGACGTGGTGCATAGGAGCTCCTTCACCACGGGGGATTAGTAACAACAACAACACTACTGAAATAAATTTAATGATTGTATCATATTCCGTGTTTGATGCAAGATATATATTTTTCTTTTAAAAATATACGATGAATGTGACTTAGAATTTCAAACATGGAAACAACATGGGTGTTCAACGGTAAAGTAAAATTTGTAATGCTTGTTATACCATTGTTACATTATCATCTTGATAAATATTTCTACAAAAACTATTGAAATATTGCAGAAACACAATTTCATGGTAAAAAAAAAGAACTCACTACTAAGTACAAGAAACAAAAACATTTTTCCAAAAATGTTATCAAATCTCAAAATGGTGTGCTCCAAGTGCCACAGGGCCGAAGTTGTACTTTTAGGCATACAGAACCATGTTGAAGGATTCTTGCCATAATTTGAAGAAGTCCTGAAGGGACTGGGAAAGAGCCATTTTGTGATTTGATAGTATTTTTTTTTTAGAATAGATATTTGGTTTTTGTACGGAACCAAGGGATTCTGCGAGCGTTAGTGAGCGTCAGCGATTAGGAGGCGAAGCCTCTCGACTCGTGAGTCGAGTTACGGTGTAATGAGCGGCAGCCAATGGAAGCCGGAGCCCCGGGATTCTGCGATCGTCAACTAGCATGGGACACGTATGCGCCGTCCAGATTCTAAGAGCTAGTGAAGCGAGTTATGGGGGTTGGCGAGTGTAGCGAGCAAGGGGCGGAGCCCCTAGTTATTTAAAATTTTATTACCTTACAAAATTTAAATTGCCATAATTTCATGAAGTTATTTCCTGCTTAGAAGACAACTATGCATCCAAATTATAAAATCCTGGTTGTCATATTAAAACTAACTAAGCTCGCATGTACAATTTCAGAACAATAGGATAATAATGTTTTTGTGGGTGCACAGAAAAATATGGATCTGAGGAAAAGCACTTTAAAGATAGAATTTTATATATTCAAGATAATATAGAAGAAATATTTCTTCAAAAAGCGTCTGCTTCATACATTATGACTTCCTATTTAAAGAAAATGCTCGTGGGCAGCTTTATTTCTCATTCAGTTTTTACTACGGGCTTCAAATGTTGATGTTTTTGCCTTTATCTAAGTCACTTTCACATGCTTAAATCAGCTCTGATTTTGCCTATATCTGTGCCACTTTCACATGCATGAAATCAGCCTTGAGGAAGCATTTATCAAGAATTATCCACATTTAAACTCTCACGTTTTCGTGATACTTGTTGCCCAGTTTATCTCTGCAATACGAGTGCTTTAGCTGCCTTTGAAAAAAAAAAGTATGTGCATGACTGAAATAGTACAGGACTTGTTTTCACTTGCGTGTTACAACAAGCTGTGTTTACATTATTTAACAGGAGTACCAATGAAAATTTTTGTTCTGACATCAGACTTTTTTAACACTTTCCAACATAGTTGTAAAGTGTTTATGATTTTGTTCATTCTGCCTGTCTGTCCGTTCTCACGATAACTGCCGAAAAATGACTTTATCGAAATGAAATTTTAGTATGTTGTTGAGACCGTCTGTGGGACACATGGGAATAAAAATTAATAATACCACCCAATTAGCTTCAGATTTAACTCGGGTTGAAAAAATGAAATACATTGAACCTTATGGGACTTAATTTTTCAAACATTTTTTAAGCAGAGTTAAAATTCACAAATTGTTTCGAAAATTTTAGGCAACATTTAAATTATCACGTAAAATGGGTAAAAAATTCAGCAAAATATGTTAGGTAGCTTTTTAAATAAAAATTAAAATAATAGTTACACCGATATTATATGAGGTAGCCTAGTGGTTAGAACGCGGGAATTGCACTTAGTAGGCCCGGGTTCGATTCCCACCACTACCAAAACTGCCGCCGTGTTCTCGCGGAGTACGATCACGTTAAACATGTGGGTCTGTAAGTCCTTTCGAGAGGTTGGTGGTAGGGGAAGGAGAGTACGTTCCCTGTGTATGCCTCCCCCACTGGGTTCCGGTATAAATTGGGTGGCACTTCCCGGTCGTCCAAACAGTTACTTTACACCTTTCTGGTAAGTCGAACGGTCTAGGTCTCAACAAAAACAACCCATATTATATGAGAACGTCATGTGACTTATTTCAAAATAAAATTTGGCATCTATTTTTCCCCCCTGTAAAAATCGTGATGTTTAAAGATCGTTTAAATTTATATATAGTGTTGCAACCGTCATAAAACCTCTTTATATTTGCGCATTATCTGTATATCTAAACTCTGTGCCAATGCAAATTATAATATTTTTCATTTTGAATCAGCACTAAACTATTATTCCTATAACGGACGATTTCTCTTTCAGCGAAGCCTAATTTCTATAGCACACAGAATGTAAACAAATCAATCGATTGTAAGATGAGTTGTATAAAAATTGCTGAATTTATTTTCCTGCAAAATTATTTAGCTCTGGAGTCTGGAATATAAGTGATATGCATGAAATATTCATTGATTTTACATAGAGAAGCAGACGATTTATTGCATTGTCTTTTTCGACGAAGTTTTAAGATTCCAAGTATAATAAATTATCCTAGTACTGTGATAATTTAAAAAGTATCGGTGCTGAATATATCTCATTTTAAAGATGTTTAAATAAAATTGCATTTTATTTGGAAAGTGTTTCATAATCAATCCTTTACTTAGGATTGATCTTTCTTGTTTTATTATTGCGGGCGTAATTATAATCGGATTCCAATGCTGTTTCTTATAAATTGTACCCTAAAATACAAATTATCTCTGAAAACCATTATTTTGAAGTATGAAAGGTACTTTCTCCACTTAAAAGAAATATTGTTGTGTTGAAAGCACTTTTTGCCCAGCGAGTGAATGCTTGTGAATACTTTTAACCAAAAATAAATAATTAAAATCATTAAAAATTGTAATCCATTCTCGAGATTGTAAAATTTTACCCTTCCACGAGGATCACGGTACAGCTCGAAGGAATAAACTGAATTGGATAAAATTTGGTATATTTATTTTAATCAGTAAAAACAAACCTAATGATTTCCGTCGAGATCGTGATTTAAGATATCTTTAATTAATGTTATTATTTCCCACAAAATCGTAATCCCTTTATCTCAGACAATCATGTACAACAGATATTTTATATTTTATACAAGAAGAGAAATTTATCACAACTAGATACAAAAAAAAAATATATATATATATAGAAAATTACGTATGAGGAAGTCTAGCAGATTCTCGCGATCGAGGTACTTAAAAATGTTTTATTAATCCCTCCCTGTTGTCTTTAACTGCGAGAGAAAGAACAACAAACACCTCTAGCTCCTCTTTTTTCCTGTCAAAAGCCGCCGGCTATCCGGACACCTTGGCACATCTTCCTCCTCTGCTGGGATCACCTCTTCTCCTCTTACCGCAGTGGCTGGCTCCATGCGTTCCCATGGCAACCGTGAGGGTTGAATCGGGAAAATACGATTGGACCTCAGCACGTAGTAGTGCTAGCTTAAAGATTACTGCGACAGAAATAGCTCGTATACGGAGAGCCATAGTCCGTTGCAAAACAGTAACTACAGATCCAAAATATAATATGGCGATATTTTAGAGAAGGTTTTTATTTATTTATTTTTCTTTTTACGGGGGAGGGATTTTTTTTATCTCGCTGTGAGAAAATGAAGGTCCTTTCTAGATTTGAAAGGTTCGTTGCTGTAAGAGAAAATGTTCCCGGCGATATTGTGTTTTGTAGAGAGTGTGATTGAGGGAATGGGTTATGTATTTGCTGGGAAAATGTCGAACGTGTAAGTTGATTCAAAGGAATTGCAAACATGGATCGTATATGTGCGCAATCTGAAACTCCCAGGTTCAATTCCTATCCCAGCCGAGTGTTATTTTGAGTTTAGATTCAGTATAATACTGTATAACACGCGCCCGATCTAATTATTTCCATCAACTTTTCTAATAAAGTTTTTACTTTCCTTATATACATAATGTAATGGAAAGTATTGTGACGGGGTCGAAAATTCGAAATCGAGTTTTCGACGGGAGAGCACGTTTCAAGCATCCCTGATCACGAACTAAGCATTTTTGAAGTGATGTCTGTGTGTGTGTGTGTGTGTGTGTGTGTGAAAGTATGTGTGTGTGTGTGTGTGTCAGTGAGTCTGTGGAGACGATAACTGACGAACAATTGGACCGATTCGAACCAAATTTGGTATAAAAATCACAATCCGTAAACACTGGAAGCCTATTGTTTTTATACGTAATCGAATGTACAGAACCGCCCTAAATTTTAGAATAAAATTTTGAAAAAATCGTCAAAAAATCAAAACCGCTAATAAAATTCCGCTAATAGGCATTTCTTATGTAATTTTTCATTAGAAAACGACTGACATAAATTTTAGAACGCTAACATAAACCATTCTCGAAATATTGCACATTTTTCAAATAAATTATTAAGAAGTCATATAATATGAAACAAAAATATTTCCTATTGAGAAACATGTTCACTTTTCATATGTAATACCATGCGATAAATTGGGTGACATCATTCTCGTGAATCTACCTCGTTCATTCATGAAAAAATATACTTTAAGTAATAATTTTGTATTTGAACGCCAATAGTCATTTATCTGCTGTAAGAACAACTTATTTCTTCGTCCATAACACTTGGCGAGATTTTGGCGACGAATTTGGCGGAATGTCGCCAACTTGGCGACTTTTTGAAATGTTGCCAAATTAACGAAAATCTCGCCAAATGGATAAAAGTGACGCTAAATCAATGAAAATGACGACTCATTGTCGAAAATTCAATATCTTGGAAAGAATATTAGTATCTACTATAAGAAAAACCTATTTTTTTACTGTAAAAGTAGTAAATTCATTACATTATATAAGGAAAGTTATGTTTTGCCCACATCAGATTTTTTATTGTTTAAATCTAATTATTTTAAATTACGTAAGCCTGATTCTGTCTATATACATGTACTCATTCACCATAAGGATAGGATGGAACACTCAATAAGTATTGGTTTGAGTGCATCGAACAAATGTGTACATTACGTACAGTGTCGTAACACCCGGGACTGTAAGCTATTCATTGCAGGGAGGTCCAATGAGTGAAGTACTCAACGGAAAAGAACTGAAAATTGTTATAAAGATCAATGAAATAGTAAAATGTGGAGCGAAAAATAAATCTTGTAGAGGACTCGAGTTTGATCCGTTGCACTTAAGACGACACACATTATATTTTGATTACATGCGTTATATTCTGATTACATCACATTCTGATTACACACATTGCATTCTGATTACACACACAGGAGCGGTATAGAATGCATTTCCTTTTTACTTTCCGTATATACATAATGTATAAGGAAAGTATTGTGACGGGGTCGAAAATTCGAAATCGAGTTTTCGACGGGAGAGCACGTTTCAAGCATCCCTGATCACGAATCAAACATTTTTGAAGTGATGTCTGTGTGTGTGTGTGTGTGTGTGAAAGTATGTGTGTGTTTGTGTGTGTGTGTGTGTCAGTGAGTCTGTGGAGACGATAACTGACGAACGAATGGACCGATTCGAACCAAATTTGGTACAAATATCACAATCCGTAAACACTGGAAGCCTATTGTTTTTATACGTAATCGAATGTTCAGAACCCCCCTAAATTTTCGAATAAAATTTTGAAAAAATTGTCGAAAAATCAAAACCACTAATAAAGTTACGCAAATAGATATTTCTTATGTAATTTTTCATTAGAAAACGATTGACATAAATTTTAGAACGCTAACATGAACCGTTCTCGAAATATTGCACATTTTTCAAAAAAATTATTAAAAAGTCATATAAAATGAAAAAAAAAATATTTCCTATTGAGAAACATGTTCACTTTTCATATGTAATACCATGCGATAAATTGGATGACATCATTCTCGTGGATCTATAGTTTGTTCCATTCATGAAAAAAGATACTTTGAGTAATACTTTTGTATTTGAACGCCAATAGTCATTTATCTTCTGTAAGAACAACTTATTTCTTCGTCCATAACGCTTGACGAGATTTTGGCGACAAATTTGACGGAATGTCGCCAACTTGGCGACTTTTTAAAATGTTGCCAAATTAGCGAAAATCTCTCCAAATGGATAAAAATGACGTTAAATCAATGAAAATGACGACTAATTGTCGAAAATTCAATATCTTGGAAAGAATATTAGTATCTACTATAAGAAAAACCTATTTTTTTTACTGTAAAAGTAGTAAATTCATTATATTATATAAGGAAAGTCATGTGTTGCCCACATCAGATTTTTAAGCTTATGGCAGTGGCATACGATTTTGGAGTTCATAAGCAAATTTATCTTGAGAGACCTACCTCTTTTCGAGCTGATTTTTTTTTCAATATATTCTGAAATAATTTACAATTGATAAATGTATTTATTATATGAAAAAAAAATACCAAACAATTAACTTTGCAAAAAACTTAGTTCTGCAAAAAACTTAGCTCGGTCATATTCATTTTTCTGGTGTCTCCATTTTCAGTTGACAAAACGGCTAAATCACTTAATCGTGATTGTCTGAAAGAATCGTGGGCGCCCATAAAGGAGAGAAAGGGGGCATATGCCTCTTCGTGAACTTTCAATGTCCTAAAGGCAGACATCAAGCTAGTCGATGTTGTATGTACCTCTTACCCTTGAGTTTGCTCCCTACGGGAAAAGTTCAGTGGGCACCCATGATTCCATAGTCTTTTATAGGTTTAACCCTTTGCGGACGGCGGCATTCCGTAACTACCGTGGTCCAAAGGACGGAGCGCTGCGCTTCCGAACTGTTCCCAAAGGACGGTTAATTTTTTACGCTAAGTCTAACTCTAAAAAAATTCACTAAACATCACCTATTTAACACAGCAATCTACTTCTTTCAAGAATAAAGGAAATACTTGTTTTCTATTTGATGTATACATTTCATACATATATCAATACAAAATACTCGTTAGTTGGTGCCATTCTTTTATCCGAAATAACCACTTTCATACATTCCTCTAAAACCCAAACTTAAAACAAAATACTCTCTTATATTCCTATGATTCACCAATGAAATCATCAAGCTAAAATTAAAACGAGAACCGGAACTCAATTATAAAGTAGCAAAGGCTGCGAGAAGTGCTCTGTTTGTTTATATTACAAAACCATGTTTCACCGCTCCAGATGGAGAAATGATTCATTAGCTCTCCCCTATGCCATGGTCAAGTATCTGTAAAATACATTGGAGTTATTCGCATTGACATTTAACGCCATCTAGTAGACAAATAAATCTAAATAAAAACATTCCATATGAAAACGTGCATCCGTGACTGCTGTCCTTTAGGGTTACATTTTCTCCGACTCAAATGTATGACGACAGTCCTTGATTGCAAGTTCGCAGTCAACCGTCCGCAAAGGGTTAATAACTTTTCACCAGGAGCTACTGTGGCAGGTAGAGATAAAAACAGCAATAATACAGATTACACATCTGAAAAATCCCTTTCCATCGATTTACATTCGATGATTCAATATTTTGAATCATCGAAATCGCAGATGTCGCAGAAATCGCAGAAATGCGCGAAATCGCAGATGTTAATTAACATCTGCGATTTTAGATCATTTTTCATCAATGTTTTAATATGTTCAAATTGAATGGAAAATTGCGTGAAAAGAAGGTTGGAATGTTTTTTACAAAGAATTTCGTATTTTTTCAATAAATCGAAATCTATTGATTTCATAATTTCTCTCGGTGATCAGCGGAGACACTGTCGTTCTGCCCTACCAGTGCTGAGACTCATAAGCGTTGTTTTCCTTCGCTACTCGATTGTTGCGCCCTTGGCTGTTGTGCTTGCTTCATTGGAGAACTTGTAAAGAATTCATATTCTAACTCAAGGTCTCCACTGACCGCCCTACGGTTTATCCGTTGATAGATCAATGGATAAACCGTAGGGCGGTCAGGGGCGATTGTTTTTTCCTTCTATAGTTGACGTGGATTCTACATTCTCCTCTTTCAGATTTCAGATCGAAGGGAAATTTCAGCTTTAAACGACCTTCCCATTCCCCCTGAGCATCCAATTTTACACATCAATGATAACTTCAGGAGAAGGTAGGTTGCTTCACTTAGAGGTTTCACTTCTGTTTTCTCTCCCTTCCAGTTCCAAAGTTTTCTTTGAAGGGTATATATTTCTCAAGATTGGCTATATATAGAGCTTAGATGATGGCAATTATATATTCAACATCCAATTTTGGAGGGGAGGGGCTCAATAAGGATTTGATTTCCGGTTCTAAAGATGTCACTTTCAGTTTTTTCGAAAATTTGTATGACTGAGCAAACATGTGTGTACAAATCAGTAAAAAAATTCTTAATATTTCCTCCGACAATGAAGCGTATACGCCACCTGCAACCATATGAAGGTTCCTTTATTTCTTGATATTCACTCATGTAAAAAAAAATTAAGCAACAAAGTGAAACAAGAAAGATCAATCATGTTTAAGGCATTGATTATGAAACACTTTCCAACTTCAATGCAATTTTATTTAAAAAAGTCGAAAATGCAATACATTCCTCGGTAATATTTTAAAACTTATCACAATACTACATTGATTTATTATATTTGAAAACTTAAACCTTCATCGAAAAAAAGGAACTTCATTCAAATGACGGCATTGAAATATAAATTGCGTGGTTTAAATATCTCTAAAATGCAATACATTCCACGGTAATATTTTTAAATCTATCATAATACTACGATAATTTATTATATTTGAAAACTTCATCGAAAACAACTGAAATTAATTCAAATGACGTCATAGAAAAAATAACACGCCTGGATCTCTCTATAACAGCAGGATTTCATTCATAACTTTCTCCATTTCATTCATCAGAATACTATAATAATTTATTTTATTTAAAAACTTCATCGAAAACAACTGAAATTAATTCAAATGACGTCATAGAAAAAGTAACACGCCTGGATATCTCTATAAAAGCAGGATTTCATTCATAACTTTCTCTATTTCATTCATCACAATACTATAATAATTTATTTTATTTAAAAATTAAGACCATGGAGCTACAATTCATAAACTTTATGCTTAAAACTTCATTGAAAAAAATCGTCCATCTGTTTATAAAATCAATTAATATTTCATTTATATCAGCCATGCAGACTCCATGGACTGAATTATTTTGTGTTAAAGAAATACAGTAATTCTAATACAACTCATTCTACATATTTTGCTGTTTACATTTTACATAAGTGAAAAATAGGCTTAGTTATAGAAATAATCAAATTTGAATAAGAATTTAAACTCAAATATATTGTCATTGTGTTGTTTTACTATGTAGATGCACAGAATTTAAGCAGAAATAAAGTAGTTTTAGGATGGATACAACACTCAATATGAATTAAAAAGAACTTTAAAAAATCACGAATTTGAAACAAGATGGATGCCATATATCATTTTGAAGTGGGTCATGTGATCGTTTCATATCATGGTCACGTGATCGTTTCATATAAGATGTGTAATTATTATTTTAATTTTTATTTAAAAAACTACTGAATATATTTAGCTGAATTTTAATATTTTATGGAACAATTTGACTATTACCTAAAATTTTCGAAGCAATTTGTGAATTTTAAATCCGCTTAAAAAATGTTAGAAAAATTAGGTCCCATAGGGCTCAATGTATTTCATTTTTTCAACCCGGATTCAATCCAAAACTAATTGCGTGATATTATTCATTTATATTCCCATAGGTCCTACAGACCGTCTGAACAACATACTAAAATTTCATTTTGATTAAGTCATTTTTACGGCAGTTATCGTGCTAACGGACAGACAGACAGACAGACAGACAGACAGACAGAATGAACAAAGTCATAAACACTTTTCAACTTTGTTGTAAAGTGTTAAAAAAGGATAAAAAGAAAAATATGTATTCGAATTCATTGAAACTTTCATAGGTCATAGGTATAACAAAGGACACTATCATGGGTAAATGCAAAGAAAATTATGAATAAATAATTAAATAATAGAGATAAACAAAATCAAAGGATTTTGGCGGCAAAAGTAATGTATATGCTAATTTTCTGTTTGTTGTTTAATTTTGTTCATGAGTTTATATTGTAAATGTGTATATCGTCTATCTTCGTTACAGTAAACTACAAAGCACTTCTAAATAACCAGCGGGAAATGTTTATCTTCATTTCTTCATTGCACGAATCCTAATAGGAAAGGAATATTCCATCGCTAAAGATTTTCAACGTTCTTCTAGTAGGATCATCCCGTGTCTACATGGCCTGATCCTTTTAATTCCATAGATGTGAGAATGTGGGGACGCCCTTTCTGTAAGAGAGCACTTTGCTGGCTTCCCACAGAAACTGTAAGGGGGAAGTCTTATTCATGGGCTCCTAGAAAAGAGGTAATTAATTAATGGACTAGGAGGGAACAACGTGTATAGGAATGAAAATTCATTTTGGGGGATTTATGCGTGCGTGTGTGTTTGGGGGGAGTGGATAACCTTTATGTTTGGTGTATCCAGCTGATTTCGGAGCGTTACTAAAAATGTAAACAATTTGGATGATTATATTTCCAAACCTAATAAGTAAAACTCTAAAAATTTATGCTTACCTTTTATCAAAAATATGGTACCGTTTATGAAGTTATAAACATAGTTTCGATATTTTAATTATTTTAATTATTTGTTTTGAGAAAATGAATAGACGTTTATGTCCGAGCGAGTCTTCGCTTCACTTTCTTTACTTTCATTCGAAATATTTTCTATGCTATAAAAGATAGATTAAAATAGTAAGGGACAGACATGTTCATTAGAAAATCCGATTTTCCGATCAATCATTTGTTTATTAATCATTTGTTGCATAGCTTTTCCAGTTTTTGAATGCAATGGCTCCAACTTCTTCAACTTGCGGTTTTATCAAGTTGAAAAGTATTAAAAATTTTCCGTTTTCAAAGTGTGTAACACTATAGTATCTAGAAAACTGAAAGTGCTAGCTATAAATATTAAGTAAGTTATTTGAAGCGCATTTAAAAGTCCTACAAGAATATATAATTCTATTTAGGATCGGGGTTAAATATAGGCGTTATAATTTCTATATTTTAATATTTTGCATTATTTTGAGAAGGTGATTCTTATTTCTATACTAGCAGCATGCCCATTCTTCGTACGGAGTATATAATATAAAGAAACTTATAATTCACAATCATGTGCAAATTTTGTTAAAATATTAAATTTATTGCTCCTAAAGAGAAGTTGAAGAATATCTGTTCTTACTATGAAAAATTATCTTAACAGGCAGATCTGAAGAATAAAACATCTTGGCCCCTTTTGAAAGCAAATATACAAAAAATATGAAATTGAATCAATATATACAAAATAAAAGCGGTAAATTTGTATGGGACCCGTACTACTTATATACTCGAATATTAGAATATATAACCCATATTAGTAGATTACATGTATAAATTGAAAATATCAATAAACCCGTAATTGAGTCTAATATATGCCCAAATAAAAGCACTAAAATTATATGGGAATATATATATATATATATATATATATATATATATATATATATATATATATATATATATATATATATATATATATATACATATATATATATATCCCCATACTACTTATATTGTCGCACATAAGAAAATATGCCTGTGTGTTAGTAGAAGATTACCCGTATTACAATATGAGATCTTTGTAAAAATAAAACAGATGACGTAATAAATTGAAAATATCAATAATCCCCGTAATCTTTATACCAGAAGGTCATAATTGATTCCAATATATGCCAGTATATATCAAAATATATGCCAATATACCTGTACTACTTATATTCTCGTAGATTAAAAGATATACCCGTACATTTGTAGAAGATTACTCGTACAACGTACAATATATGAGTCTAAACAATTTTTGTCATAAGAAAACAATGGCATAATAACTTGAAAATATCAATAATCCTTGAATCAATAATCCCCGAAAATATCAATAATAATAATGTGTAACCTGAAGATCGTAATTGATATTATCCAGTCAAAAATGCAATGTCAATGAAATTTATTTTATATACATATCTTCATTATTCAAATCGGAAAACATTTAATAAAAATCGTAAGCCTCATCACACTATGGATTTACATCCATTGCTAAACGACATGATATCATTTGCTTCAAATAAATTGATGGAAATTATATCGTCTGAATAATGCTATCTCCATGGAAGGTTTGGCGATATTTTCGTCAATTTAGCGATAATCTAAAAAATCGCCAAATTTATCGCCGAGTGGGGCTACAAAACTGATAGTCCCATTTTGCGACAAAAAGACGAAACACCATTACAATATCATCCCCTAACAAAACACAATTAATTTTATTTATTAAGCACAATTTTATCAATTTCATGATATTTTTATAGATTTACAAACATTTTTACCAATTTGGAGAAATTTTAAAAATTCGCTAAATGTGTTACTAAGTAGGATGGGTGGACTGACCGACAAATGCTACCGAAACATCATTTCAGTATTCTCTTCTAAAAAACGAATTTAATTTCATTGATTTGCGGCGTCGTTTTTATCAATTTGGCGACATTTACGTCAGTTTGGCAAAGTTTAAGAAAAGTTGTCAAGTTAGCGATATTCCGCCAAATTCGTAGCTCTGAATTTGCAGATCTGTAGAATAAAACATCCTGATCCCGTTTGTATATACTAAATGCAAACACTAAAATTGTATTAGAAGATATACCCGTTCCACTCTTATTCTGTTTCAACAATCGGCTAAATGAGTTTATTGGCTAAACATAATATATGAGTTTATTGACTAAACATAATATATAAGTTTATTGGCTAAACACAATATATAAGCTTAAAAGCTCTTTGTCAAAATAAATGAAAGTGATGTACGCAGTCCGCAATTAATATAATTAAAAGTAAAATTACCGTTCTTTTCTAAAATATATATTTATATCCATTTTTTACTTTCCTTATATACATAATGTATAAGGAAAGTATTGTGACGGGGTCGAAAATTCGAATTCGAGTTTTCGACGGGAGAGCACGTTTCAAGCATCCCTGATCACGAATCAAACATTTTTGAAGTGATGTCTGTGTGTGTGTATGTGTGTGTGTGTGTGTGTGTGTGTGTGTGTGTGTGTGTGTGTGTGAAAGTATGTGTGTGTGTCAGTGAGTCTGTGGAGACGATAACTGACGAACGAATGGACCGATTCGAACCAAATTTGGTACAAAAATCACAATCCGTAAACACTGGAAGCCTATTGTTTTTATATGGAATCGAATGTTCAGAACCCCCCTAAATTTTCGAATGAAATTTTGAAAAAATCGTCAAAAAATCAATTCCGCTAATAAAGTTACGCAAATAGACATTTCTTATGTAATTTTTCATTAGGAAACGATTGGCATAAATTTTAGAACGCTAACATGGACCGTTCTCGAGATATTGTACATTTTTCAAAAAAGTTATGAAAAAGTCACATAAAAAAAAAAATTCCTATTGAGAAACATGTTCACTTTTCATATGTAATACTATGCGATAAATTGAATGACATCATTCTCGTGGATCTAGCTCGTTCCATTCATGAAAAAATATTCTTTGAATAATACTTTTGTATTTGAACGCCAATAGTCATTTATCTGCTGTAAGAATAACTTTTTTCTTAGTGCATAACGCTTGGCGAGATTTTGGCGACGATTTTGGCGGAATGTCACTAACTTGGCGACGAATTTGGCGGAATGTCGCCAACTTGGCGACTTTTTTGAAATGTTGCCAAATTAATGAAAATCTCGCCAAATGGATAAAAATGATGCTAAATCAATGAAAATGACGACTAATTGTAGAAAATTCAATATCTTGGAAAGAATATTAGTATCTACTATAAGAAAAACCTATTTTTTTACTGTAAAAGTAGTAAATTCATTACATTATATAAGGAAAGTCATGTGTTGCCCACATCAGATTTTTTATTATTCAAATCGAAAAAATAATAATTAAAATTAACAGACAGATTTAATTTAATTGTGTTCCTGAGCAACATGATATAAGATAGAATCTTCCTCATAAAATGCATTAAATAACCATTTTGATTTCTTTATACTTTTCATTGTTGAGTAAATGCTTGTGAGAAATAAACTAGATTTTCTATTTAAATTCATGTTTCAGACAATGCATGCTTTCAGATACTGACTAATTTGTGCAAAAATCCTCCATCAAATTCAGAAATAAAGTTTTAATTCAAGTTGATGTTTTAAACAAACGATTTTCACCCTTTCCGTTTGGATAAACCACGGAGTTAGAGAATAGAACTCCTAGGGAAAAGTTCCGTTTTTCATTAATATCTCGACAACTCCTGGTCTTAGAAACCCGAAACTTGGACCAAATTTATGGGGGCTATTTTAAGGCTACCCACAAAATTTCATCAAATTCGGTTCAGCCGTTCTCCCGTGATGACGGGACAAACAGACAGACAGATTTTCAATTTTAATTATATAGATTTTAATATTTTCAATCGTTTTGAAAAACAACTTCTTTTCATACATTATTTAATCTAAAAATACAAAGAAATAAATACCTTTCTTGTTTCCATGTTTATTTTTAGCCTTTCATGCACTGGGGTCGCGAAGGACGAAACCTGAAGCACTCCGGCCTGAGTATTTCCTCTTGTGATTCAATTTTCTCATTTTTGACATACCTTCGTAGAATAATTTTACATACTTAGTGAAGGGCATCGTGAAGGACGAAATCTAATGCACCACAAGCTGGAAGTTTCCACTTGTGAATCAATTTTCTCATTTTTGACATACCTTCGTAGAATAATTTTACATACTTAGTGAAGGGCATCGTGAAGGACGAAACCTAATGCACCACAAGCTGGAAGTTTCCACTTGTGAATCAATTTTCTCATTTTTGACATACCTTCGTAGAATAATTTTACATACTTAGTGAAGGGCATCGTGAAGGACGAAATCTGATGCAACACAAGCTGGAAGTTTCCACTTGTGAATCAATTTTCTCATTTTTGACATACCTCCGTAGAATAATTTTACATACTTAGTGAAGGGCGCGGTAGCCCATTGGTTAGCGCGCTGGAGTTGCACTCGGTAGGCCCGGGTTCGATTCCAGCCACTGCCAAAACTGCCGCCGTGTTCATGCGGAGTACGATCACGTTAAACATGTGGGTCCGAAAGTCCTTCCGAGAGGTTGGTGGTAGGGGAAGGAGGGTACGGTCCCTGTGGATGCCTCCCCCACTGGGTTCCGGTCTAAATTGGGTGGCACTTCCCGACCGTCCAAACAGTTACCTTACACCTTTCTGGTAGGTCGGACGGTCTGGGTTTCAACAACAACATACTTAGTGAAGAGCATCGTGAAGGACGAAACCTGCTGCACCACAGTCTGGAAGTTTCCACTTGTGATTCAATTTTCTCATTTTTGATATACCTTCGTAGAATAATTTTACATACTTAGTGAAGAGCATCGTGAAGGACGAAACCTGCTGCACCACAGTCTGGAAGATTCCACTTGTGATTCAATTTTCTCATTTTTGACATACCTTCGTAGAATAATTTTACATACTTAGTGAAGAGCATCGTGAAGGACGAAACCTGCTGCACCACAGTCTGGAAGTTTCCACTTGTGATTCAATTTTCTCATTTTTGATATACCTTCGTAGAATAATTTTACATACTTAGTGAAGGGCATCGTGAAGGACGAAACCTAATGCACCACAAGCTGGAAGTTTCCATTTGTGAATCAATTTTCTCATTTTTGACATACCTTCGTAGAATAATTTTACATACTTAGTGAAGGGCATCGTGAAGGACGAAATCTGATGCAACACAAGCTGGAAGTTTCCACTTGTGAATCAATTTTCTCATTTTTGACATACCTTCGTAGAATAATTTTACATACTTAGTGAAGAGAATCGTGAAGGACGAAACCTGCTGCACCACAGTCTGGAAGTTTCCACTTGTGATTCAATTTTCTCATTTTTGATATACCTTCGTAGAATAATTTTACATACTTAGTGAAGGGCATCGTGAAGGACGAAACCTAATGCACCACAAGCTGGAAGTTTCCACTTGTGAATCAACTTTCTCATTTTTGACATACCTTCGTAGAATAATTTTACATACTTAGTGAAGGGCATCGTGAAGGACGAAATCTGATGCAACACAAGCTGGAAGTTTCCACTTGTGAATCAATTTTCTCATTTTTGACATACCTTCGTAGAATAATTTTACATACTTAGTAAAGAGCATCGTGAAGGGCGAAACCTGATGCACCACAGTCTGGAAGATTCCACTTGTGATTCAATTTTCTCATTTTTGACATACCTCCGTAGAATAATTTTACATACTTAGTGAAGAGCATCGTGAAGGACGAAACCTGCTGCACCACAGTCTGGAAGTTTCCACTTGTGATTCAATTTTCTCATTTTTGATATACCTTCGTAGAATAATTTTACATACTTAGTGAAGGGCATCGTGAAGGACGAAACCTAATGCACCACAAGCTGGAAGTTTCCACTTGTGAATCAATTTTCTCATTTTTGACATACCTTCGTAGAATAATTTTACATACTTAGTGAAGGGCATCGTGAAGGACGAAATCTGATGCAACACAAGCTGGAAGTTTCCACTTGTGAATCAATTTTCTCATTTTTGACATACCTTCGTAGAATAATTTTACATACTTAGTGAAGAGCATCGTGAAGGACGAAACCTGCTGCACCACAGTCTGGAAGTTTCCACTTGTGATTCAATTTTCTCATTTTTGATATACCTTCGTAGAATAATTTTACATACTTAGTGAAGGGCATCGTGAAGGACGAAACCTAATGCACCACAAGCTGGAAGTTTCCACTTGTGAATCAATTTTCTCATTTTTGACATACCTTCGTAGAATAATTTTACATACTTAGTGAAGAGCATCGTGAAGGACGAAACCTGCTGCACCACAGTCTGGAAGTTTCCACTTGTGATTCAATTTTCTCATTTTTGATATACCTTCGTAGAATAATTTTACATACTTAGTGAAGGGCATCGTGAAGGACGAAACCTGATGCACCACAGTCTGGAAGATTCCACTTGTGATTCAATTTTCTCATTTTTGACATACCTCCGTAGAATAATTTTACATACTTAGTGAAGAGCATCGTGAAGGACGAAACCTGCTGCACCACAGTCTGGAAGTTTCCACTTGTGATTCAATTTTCTCATTTTTGATATACCTTCGTAGAATAATTTTACATACTTAGTGAAGAGCATCGTGAAGGACGAAACCTGCTGCACCACAGTCTGGAAGATTCCACTTGTGATTCAATTTTCTCATTTTTGACATACCTTCGTAGAATAATTTTACATACTTAGTGAAGAGCTTCGTGAAGGACGAAACCTGCTGCACCACAGTCTGGAAGTTTCCACTTGTGATTCAATTTTCTCATTTTTGATATACCTTCGTAGAATAATTTTACATACTTAGTGAAGGGCATCGTGAAGGACGAAACCTAATGCACCACAAGCTGGAAGTTTCCACTTGTGAATCAATTTTCTCATTTTTGACATACCTTCGTAGAATAATTTTACATACTTAGTGAAGAGCATCGTGAAGGACGAAACCTGCTGCACCACAGTCTGGAAGTTTCCACTTGTGATTCAATTTTCTCATTTTTGATATACCTTCGTAGAATAATTTTACATACTTAGTGAAGGGCATCGTGAAGGACGAAACCTAATGCACCACAAGCTGGAAGTTTCCACTTGTGAATCAATTTTCTCATTTTTGACATACCTTCGTAGAATAATTTTACATACTTAGTGAAGGGCATCGTGAAGGACGAAATCTGATGCAACACAAGCTGGAAGTTTCCACTTGTGAATCAATTTTCTCATTTTTGACATACCTTCGTAGAATAATTTTACATACTTAGTAAAGAGCATCGTGAAGGGCGAAACCTGATGCACCACAGTCTGGAAGTTTCCACTTGTGATTCAATTTTCTCATTTTTGACATACCTCCGTAGAATAATTTTACATACTTAGTGAAGAGCATCGTGAAGGACGAAACCTGCTGCACCACAGTCTGGAAGTTTCCACTTGTGATTCAATTTTCTCATTTTTGATATACCTTCGTAGAATAATTTTACATACTTAGTAAAGAGCATCGTGAAGGACGAAACCTGATGCACCACGGTCTGGAAGTTTCCACTTGTGATTCAATTTTCTCAATTTTGACATACGTTCGTAGAGTAATTTTAGGTACTTCGTGAAGGACGAATCCTGAAGCACCACAGTCTGGGTGTTTCAATTTGTGATTCAATTTTCTCATCTGTGACATACCTTTGTAGAGTAATTTTAGGTGTACTCCATACGCTTTACTTGCGGGTGTTCGACCCTCTAGAACAGCCAGCACTGCGTCCATCATAATTTTTTTTCTGTCGCATAATTTTCTTTGTACAAGTGCTGGTTGAACTGCCATCTATGTAAACAATAATAATAACAAACATCTGTTGTGGGCAACACATGACTTTCCTTATATAATGTAATGGATTTACTACTTTTACAGTGAAAAAAAAATAGATTAATTCTATAGAAGATACTTATATTCTTTTTAAGATATTATATTTTCGTCAATTAGTCGTTATTTTCATTGATTTAGCGTTATTTTTATCTATTTGACGAGATTTTCGTTAATTTGGCAACATTTAAAAAAGCCGCAAAGTTGGCGACATTCCACCAAATTTCGCCAAAATCTAGCCAAGCGTTATGGGCGGAGAAATAAGTTATTCTTATAGCAGATAAATGACTATTGGCGTTCAAATACAAACTTATTACTCAAAGTATATTTTCTCATGAATGGAACGAGCTAGATCCACGAGGGCGATGTCATCCAATTTATCACATGATATTACATATGAAAAGTGAACATGTTTCTCAACTGTTAATATTTTATTTTAATTTATGGGATTTTTTGATAAATTTATTTGAAAAATGTGCAGTATCTCGAGAACGGTTTAAGCTAGCGTTCTAAAGTTTATGATAATCGTTTTCTAAGGACAAATTACATAAGAAATTTCTGTTTGCGTAACTTTATTAAAGGTTTTGATTTTTTGATGATTTTTCAAAATTTCACTCGAAAATTTAGGAGGATTCTGAACATTCGATTGTTTTTAAAAACAATAGGCTTCCAGTATTCACAGATTGTTATTTTTGTACCAAATTTCATTCGAATTGCTCCATGCGTTCGTGAGTTATCGTTTCCACAGACTCACTGACTCACACACACACACACACACACATTCACACAAACACCCACACACATACACAGACATCACCGCAAAAATGTTCGATTCGTGATCAGGGATGCTTGAAACGTTCTCTCCCGTCGAAAACTCGAATTCGAATTTCCGACCCCGTCACAATACTTTCCTTATACATTATACTATGTATATAAGGGAAGTAATAATAACACTAAATTACATAATATGTTAGGCTTTAATAGTATACAGTATAATAATATGATTATAATGCTACACTATATTGTATAATATGAAAAATTCCATATTGAGTGGCTGTCGACATTGTTCCATATTGCAAGTCCGAAGTTCCTCGACCGAAAAGTTACACTTGTATTAAAAAAAATCAATTCAACTGCTAACTAAAGTTAAACGGCAAAACTAATATTAAAATCTAGCAGCATATCCATTCTTCGTACGGAATGTATAATATAAAGGAATTTTAAATTCCCAATTATGTGCAAATTCCTGTACTATTTTAAATGACATTGTTATTCAAAACATTATATTACATTTAATTAAAATTTAATATAATGTTTAGGAGAATTAAATTTAATTAAAATATTAAATTTAATTCTCCTAAAAGGATGTATAAGAACTCTATTTTTGCTATACAAAATTATCAAATTTACTAAAAAATATTATTTAATTACCGCAAGGCAACAGGGTTTATCAAGGAATGTGCAGAGCATTGAAATTTCGTCATTTAAGTGACATTTTCATTAATTTAATGGAATTTTATCAATTTGGCGACATTTATATTAATTTGGTGATATTTTGATCAATTTGGTGACATTTCAAAAAGTCGCCAAATTTGTACGCCAAGTGAGACGGTTGGACTGACAGACGAACATCATTGCCGAAACATCATTACACTACTATCCCCTTTCAAGACACAATTTAATTAATTTGGCGTCATTTTTAGCAATTTAGCGACATTTTCGTCTATTTCACAATATTGAAAAAAAGCTAAGTGGGCGGTCGCCAAATTTTTCGCTAAGTGTTATAGTGACGGACGGAGAAATGGGTTATTCTTATAGCGAATTCGCAAACAAACATATTTAACGATGAAGCATTTTTGAACTTATCTTCTCTCAAATAAATGTCTATTTAAATCAGCTTCTGAAATAAAGCCCTTCGAAAAACAAGCATGCTTCCCTTTCAACACTGGATTCCCGACTGAAGCTCAAAAAACAACATGGAACCTACAGAGAAAAAATTTATAAAGAATTCAATCTATGTCGCCACTTACCTGAAGAGATATTGAGGTATTTCATATTGCTTGCAATCACCCCATGTAATATTCATAGATAAAATAAATCAACGCGTAAGAGTATAAAATAGGACTTCCTTCAAATAAAGGGAGGGGGAGGGGGGTAAAAATTCTTAGTCCTGAAATCTCAGAATTTTAAAAATATGTCCGGAATTGCAATGCTTACTGCCTACATCAGATATTTTCTTTCATAACTTTGCTTCGAGATTTAATTGGTTGCGAAATAGAAAATTCATTTCGCAAAGCCCCTCAACCTTCTCTCTGTAGAATTGCCTTTCTAAAGCAAGCAGTTGATGAGCTTCTCAAAACAGACTCGTGGTAGAAGTCCTATGAATGAATTTTGCGGAGGCGACAGCGACGTTCATTTATTGGCTCACGGAGATGCGCAATTAATGAATGAAGTAGGAATCTATATAAACAAGAAAGATCAATCATGCATAAAACATTGATTATGAAACACCTTCCAACTAAAATGCAATGTTAATTAAACATCTCTAAAATGCGATACATTCAGCGGTGACATTTTCAAAATTATTACAGTGCATTAATTTGTTTTACTAGGAAATTTCATCAAAAAAGTCAGTACTACAAAATCGTGTGGCTCTCTATTTAAAAGATGTGACTATTTCATTCATACACTTTTATTCCAGACTCCGGAGTTAAATAATTTTGCGTGAAAAAAAAATCAGCAATTCTTGTACAACTCATCTTACAATCACGTGTTTACATTCTGCATCCATTATAATTAGGCTTCGTTGAAGAAATAATCAATGTTTGATGATAATTTAAACTAAAAGTTATTGGAATTGCGTTGGCGCAGAATATAAATGCACAGAAAATACGTAAAATTAAAACGGTTTAAGACGGATGCAACATTAAATATAAATTTAAAAAAAAAATAAAAATCACGATTTTGACACGGGGAAAAAGATGGATACCATATTTTATTTTGAAGTGGGTCACGGGATCTCTTCATATTATATGGGTGTAATTATTATTTCAATTTTTCTTTAAAAAACTACCGAACATATTTTGCTGAAATTTTTTTTATATATTTTATGGCATAATTTGAATATTTCCTAAATTTTCGAAGCAATTTGTGGATTTTTACTTCGCTTAAAAATGTTTGAAAAATTTGGTCCCATAGGGTTCAATGTATTTCATGCTTTCAACCCTGGTTCAACCCAAAACTAATTGGGTGATATTATTCATTTGCATTCCCATATGTCCCATAGCCTATCTCAACAATATACTAAAATTTCATTTTGATAAAGAGATTTTAACGGCAGTTATCGTGCGAACGGACAGACAGACAGACAGGCAGGTAGACAGAATGAACAAAGTCATAAACACTTTTCAACTATGTTGTAAAGCGTTAATAAAATTGAAAATCTGTCTACATGTGTGTGTGTGTGTGTGTTTGTTTGTTTGTCTTGTCATTACAGGAGAACAGCTGCAATGAATTTCATAAAGTATCCTTGGAATAGACTCACTTAAATTTTAGTCCTGAATTTAATTTATTTTAAATTTTTAAATTTTTAGTTAAATTATTAATGTTTTGAAATTCTAGAACCAGAGGTTGTTGAGATATTAATAAGCTAATATTCCATAGAGATATCATTACGCAGACCATATTTTTGTCGGAAATATTTATTTGAAAAAATTATATCAATGTTACTTAGTAATAGAATTAAATACACGGAGTTAGAAAGAGGGAGATAAAATTTCTGTGGATGAATGACTTGAAAATACTATAATGAAAATGCCATATTACATTTATAAGTATATGTAGGTGTCACTAGTGTTAGTAAAGTAGCTGCTATTGTTATTCAACGCAACTAAAAAGCGCAGTATTCCGAATATGCAGTTTTGATTATTTTTAAATTGTTCCTTACTTATACCCTTGCAATTAACCAATGTTTTTTCATACTTGCAAGATAGAGTACAAAATATATGGAGATATAATTATATACTCTATAACAAAAAAAATCGAGCACCAAGAAGGAATTGTCCGATTGTAATGAAATTTCATATGCAAAGACATTTTGAGCGAACATGCAAATGAACAAAATTTGGTGTCCAATGAATAAATAGTGGGAGCTCCAGCTCATCGGAACTGCGCATTCAGCAGGTGTATATTTGGACAGGTGTATATTTACAGGTAGATATGACCTGGAGTGCCATCTCCTTGACTAGTCATTTCTGCCACACTGACAGCACAGTGGTACGTAGACAACATTCTACGACCGGTTGTGTTGCCGTTCCTTTTGCGACACCCGGACTTACTTTTCAACAAGATAATGCCAGGCCGCACACGGCACGTGTTGATATGAATTGTCTTCAAGCTTGCCCAACCTTGCCAGCTAGGTCTCCTGATCTCTCTCCCATAGAGCACATTTGGGACGTTATGGGAAGGCGATTGCAACCATCCCGGAATGTTGACGATTTACCCCGACAGTTGGAGAAAATTTGGCAAGATCTTCCGCAGGACACCATCCGTGAACTTTATCAGTCTATACCACGCCGGGTGACGTCTTGCGTCCAGGCCAGAGGTGGACCAATGCTTTATTGACTTCCTCCCTTTGTATACGGTCAAACTCTAAATCATTAAATTGTTCTGAAATTTTAATCGTTTCTTTTTCTATGTATGTTCTTCACATCCACCAATTTTTATCACAATCGGACAATTCTTTAATCGTGCATCGATTGTTTTGTTATGGAGTGTAATATGAAGAATATATATATATAGATATAATATAGTTTTGAATATATAGAAATATTATTTTTTGTTTCAGTTCTACTTTGCATTGCACTAATAATTTATTTTTATAAAACTGACAGTTTAAATAAATATTTCTTGCCTTTCGCCTTAGAAATGCATACAATGCAGGACTACTTATACCAGCGCCACCTGAATAATTTTCTCAAACAATATTGGTATTGTCTTAATATGAGGTTTTACATTCGTGATCATATCCTATCTGTTTATACAGCAGACAATTTTTAATACTTCCCAACATAGTTGGAAAGTGTTTATGACTTTGGTCATTCTGCCTGTCTGTCCGTTCGCACGATAACTGTCGTAAAAAATGACTGAAACTTTAGTATGTTGTTGAGAGTCTCTGTGGGACCTATGGGAATGTAAAGGATAAAATCACTCAATTAATTTTAGATTGAACCCGGGTTGAAAAAGTAAAATACATTGAACCCTACGCGACATAATTTTTCATACATTTTTTAAACAGAGTTAAATTTCGAAATTGCTTTGGCAATATTATGAAATATTCAAATTATCCCATGAAATACATAAAAGAAATTTCAGCAAATATGTTCGGAAGTTTTTTAAAGAAAGATTAAAATAATATTTACACCCATATTATATGCAGGGCACATGATCCATTCAAAATAAAATATGACATCCATCTTTTTTCCCAGTGAATCGTGATATTTAAAGTTCCTTTAAATTTATATTTAGTATTGCATCCGTCCTAAAACCGCTTTATTTTTGCGTATTTTCTGTGCATCTATATTCTGTGCCTACGCAATTGCAATATTTTTTTTTATTTTAAATGATCATCAAATTATGATTATTTCTACAACGAAACCTAATTTTAATGGATGCAGAATGTAAACAGATGATTATCAGATGAGTTGCATAAGAATGCTGATTTTTTTCGCGCAAAATTATTCAGTTCGGGAGTTTAGAATAAAAGTGATATGAATAAAATATTCGTTGCTTTTGCATAGAGAGCCAGACGATTTATATTTCGATGACGTCATTAGAATACAGTTAATTTTTTTCGATGAAGTTTTAAGCTTTCAAATATAAAAATCTGATGTGGGCAGCGCATGACTTTCCTTATATAAAGCAATGAATTTTAAAAGTTTACAGTTAAGAAAAGTGTTATTCTTATAGTAGATAAGTATATTCTTTCCAAGATATTGAATTTTCTTCAATTAGTCGTCATTTCATTCAACATTTAAAAATGTTGCCAAGTTGGTGACATTCCGCTACATTCGTCGCCAAAATCTCGCCAAGCGTTACGGACGGAGAAATAAGTTATTCTTACAGAAGATAAATGACTATTGGCGTTCAATTACAAAAGTATTACTCAAAGTATCTTTTCTCGTGACTGGAACGAGTTAGATCCACGAGAATGATGTCACCCAATTGATCGCATGGTATTATATATGAAAAGTGAACATGTTTCTTAACAGTTAATATTTTCTTTTAATTAATGGGATATTTTGATAAATTTATTTGAAACCTGCAATATCTCGAGAACGGTTCTTGCTAGCGTTCTAAAGTTTGTCAATCTCTTTCTAAGGAAAAATTATATAAGAAATGTCCATCTGTGTAACTTTATTGAAGATTTTGAATTTTTGATGATTTTTTCAAAATTTCACTCGAAAATTTAGGGGGGGGGGGGTTCTGAACATTTGGTTGTGTTTGAAAACAATAGGCTTCCAGTATTCATGAATTGTGATTTTTGCACCAAATATCATTCGAATCGCTCCATTCGTTCGTGAGATATCGTCTCCACACACGCACACACACACACACACACACACACACACACTTTTACACACACGCACACACACAGACATCGCCTCAAAATTGTTCGATTCGTGATCAGGGATGCTTGAAACGTGCTCTTCCGTCGAAAACTCGAATTCGAATTTTCGATTCCGTCACAATACTTTCCTTATACAGTATGTATTTAAGGAAAGAAAGAAATTATTGTAGGACTGTGATAACTTACGATACATTCAGCGCTGATATATCTTATTTTAGAGATGTTTAAATAAAATTGCATTTCAGTTGTAATGTGTTCATAATCAATGCTTTAAGAATGATTGATCTTTCTTGTTGTTTATTACTTTTGAAGTGTGCTATAGCAAAGATGTTTTCATTCATTTTTTCACAGAATATAAAAGAAAATTCAAATAAATTGTTCCGATGAATTTGCACGTTTCGAATAAGCTGTACGGAATATTGTGTAATTGAAGAGTTACCTAAAATATAAAGACTTTAGACGCTTATATCTCTAAACCCTAGGGATGAAATTTGA
Organism: Amaurobius ferox; assembly: GCA_951213105.1. Taxonomy (NCBI): domain Eukaryota; kingdom Metazoa; phylum Arthropoda; class Arachnida; order Araneae; family Amaurobiidae; genus Amaurobius; species Amaurobius ferox. The sequence goes on from OX578135.1 coordinate 90,866,939, forward strand.
AATAAATTATGCTGGTTTTGTCAAAAATAAGGTATCATTTACGAATATATTAATTTCAATATTTTAAGCTTTTATTTATTTATTTATTTATTTATTTATTTGAGAAAAAAATAAATGAAAAAGTTTTGCCAGAGCGAATTTTTAATTTGGTTATTTTCACTTGAGTTATCGGTAAAAATATATTTTAGTATTTTGTACAAATTTTATTTTTCGAAAAATGAAACGTTTTGTCCTAGTGAGTTTTTGCTTCCCTTTACTTAATTTCACACGAAATATCTTTTGAACTATGAAAGATAGATATAAAACAGAAGCGACAAAAACGTTCAGTAGAAAATCGAATTTCTGAATTCATTAATTGTTTTTACAAAGCTTTTATGGTTTCTTAGCAATCGTGCTGTCTTTTTGAGAAAGACTGGTGATTTTCCTTTTTAACACTTTACAACATGGTTGAAAAGTGTTTCAGACTTGTTCATTCATTCTGTCTGTCTGTCCGTTCGCACGATAACTGCCGTGAAAATGACTTTATCAAAATGAAATTTTAGTGTGTTGTTCAGACGGTCTATGGGACATATGGGAATATAAATGAATAATATCACCCTATTAGTTTTGGATTGAACCCGTATTGAAAAAATGAAATCTATTTAACCCCATGGAACTTAATTCTTGAAAGATTTTTTAAGCGAATTTAAAACTCACAAAGTGCTTCGAAAATTTTAGGAAATATTAAAATTATCCCATAAAATATATGAAAAAAATTTCAGTAAAATATGTTCGGGGATTTTTTAAATAAAAATTAAAATAATAATTGCGTCCATATTATATGAAGAGATCAGGTGATGCACTTCAAAATAAAATATGGCATCCATCTTGTGTTAAAATTGGGATTTTTAAAGTTCTTTTTAATTTATATTTAGTGTTGCATCCGTCCTAAAACCACTTTATTTTTTATTTTTTCTGTACATCTATATACTGCGCCAACGCAATTACATTATTTTGGAGTTTAAATGATCATCAAATTGTGATTATTTCTGCAACGAAGCCTAATTTTCAAACATGGAGAAAGTCAACACAGCAAGCTGTAAGATGAGTTGTATAAAAATTGCTGAATTTCTTTAACTTAAAATTATTTAGCTCTGGAGTCTGCAATATAGCTGATATGAATGAAACTTTCGTTGATTTTACATTGAGACGCTGTGGATTCTGTAGAATTGCGTTTTACGGTGGATTTTAGAGCATGGAGTTATAAAATACTTTTACCTCCATGGTTTTAAATTTTTAAGTAAAATAAATTATTGTAGTACTATGATAATTTTAAAAATATCGCCGCTGAATGAAAGAAATGGAGAAAAGTTTATGAATGAAATATTCACAGCTTTTTAGAAAGCCAGGCGATTTGCATTTCAATGACGTTATTTGAATAAAGTTCATTTGTCAAATATCATAAAATTCAAATATCATAAATTATTGCAGTATTGTGATATTTTTTAATTCATTACCGCTTAATGTATCGCATTTTAGAGATGTTTAAATAAAATTGCATTGCAGTTGCTTGTTTCATAATCCGTGCTTTATGCATGAATGATATATCTCGTTTAAAGTTTGTAATGCTTATAATTTTGAAAACTGAAAATTGCTAATTATAAACAGTAAAGATGTAATATGTAGCTCTTTGAAAGCTCTATAAGGATTATTGATTAGGTTTTGGATCGGATTCGTAGATCTACAATAAATATGTTTCAATACTGATGTGTACTCTGCACAACCGATTGTCAGTTGACCATGATGGTCGTTTGAAATAATGCGGTATCTTGCTTTAGTTGCAATAAGCACATATTATCTGATGTAAGCAAAACAAATAAGAATGAAAAGAACCAGTAAACTTATTTAACTTTCGAGTTTTATTTTATGAAAAAGTTGTTATTTATGGCAAACTATTTCGGTTCACTAGAACCACCGCCGATTGTTTTTTTCTTTCCGAAAAAATGCTTGAAAATTTGAGGAACTTTCTATGGTCCAATCTTATTGAACATCGAAAATCTCTGACCTGTATCTATTGGAATAACTGTATACTATTTCATTCAAATCATTCAATTGTTCTAGAAATATCGTGCCCACTGACTCACATTTAGACAGACACACAGAGATCATTAAAACAATGATTTATTCGTAGTCAGGGATATTTTAAACTTGTGAATACATCGAAATTTAAAAGTTAAATGTTTGACCCCTTCACAATAATTTTTCCTTACATGTACCATACAAGAAAATGAAAAATGCATTGAACGATACTGAAATAGCGTTTGAAGGTTTGAACGATGCTGAAATAGCGTTATGATTGAACAAATATCAATAGCATAATTATTAAGAATATTAAAACAAAAGAAAAATAGTCATTAAAGGAATTAATAGCGTAGTAAGTTTTCTTGGTTTTTAACTTAATTCTTTTCATATCCCTCCTACACACAGATCACATTATAAGCCCAGAACTTCGTGCTCGCCTAAACTTAGGGAGGCTAAACTTGCGAGAATCAAAATTAAAAGGCGTTTTGAGCAAAAAATTGATAAATTAGTTTTAAAATATTTTTTTTGTTGTGACGCCAGAAAGCAAGAACATGTCTTGCTCTTTTTCTCCAATAGGGGTCGAAATAGAAAATTTCAACTTTTACAAACCCAATTTGAAAATTTATAGAAATTTCGGAAATGGCGTAATTAATTTGCTTTATTAAAATGCGAAAATATCAATTCATACTCTTGTCAGAAATTAGAATCTTAAGAATCTTAATAGCCGATGCTTGAAAGTAAAAAGTAAAATTGAATAAATTAAGCATATTACGATAAATCATTATTACTATTTTTTTTAATATTAAGGATTTCTCCTACGAACTCGGTTTAACGCTCGTTTAAAAGATCGTTCATCAATCTTTCCTATAGTGTCCATGTAGAAACTATGTGATAATAGCTTCAATCGCTAAGGAATCGATTTGTGTGAAAATCATTCAAATTTGTACTTTAACATAAAATAACTAACTAGAAAGCTAATTCAAATAAAACAAGAAGGTTCAATCATGCATAAAACAATGATTAAGAAACATTTTCGAACAGAAATGAAATTTTATTTAAACATCTCTCAAATGTGATGCATTCATCGCTGATATTTTTAAAATTATCATAGTAGTACTAGAGTAATTTATTACACTTGAAAACTTCAAACTTCATCGAAAAAGACCATGCTAGTTACACAAAACGAATTTTATTCAAACGACGTCATCGAAATATAAATCGTCTGCCTCTGTGTAAAATCAATGAATATTTCATTCATATCACTTATATGCCTGAACTCAGAGCTAAATAATTCAGCAATTCTTATATAACTCATCTTACAATCGCTTGATTTGCTTACATTCTACATGCGTTAAAATTAGGCTTTGTTATAGAAATAATCAAAATTTCGTGATCATTTAAAATAAAAAATATTGTAATTGCGTTGGCACAGAATTTAGATACACAGACAATTTGCAAAAATAAAGCGGTTTTATGACAGATGCAACACTAAATATAAAAAGCGGAAACAAAAATGGATGACATATTACTTTTCTTATATACATAATGTATAAGGAAAGTATTGTGAGGAGGTCGAAAATTCGAATTCGAGTTTTCGATGGGAGAGCACCTTTCAAGCATCCCTGATCACGAATCAAATATTTTTGAGGTGATGTCTGTGTGTATGTGTGTGTGAAAGTATGTGTGTGTGTGTGTGTGTGTGTGTGTGTGTCAGTGAGTCTGTGGAGACGATATCTCACGAACGAATGGAGCGATTCGAATGAAATTTGGTACAAAAATCATAATACGTGAATACTGGAAGTCTATTGTTTTCAAACACAAACGAATGTTCAAAACCCCCTAAATTTTCGAGTGAAATTTTAAAAAAATCATCAAAAAGTCAAAACCTTTAATAAAGTTACGCAAATAGACATGTCTTATGTAATTTTTCCTTAGAAAACGATGGACATAAACTTTAGAACTCTAGCATAAACTGTTCTCGAGATATTGCACATTTTTCAAATAAATTTATCAAAAAATCCCATAAATTAAAAAAAATATTAACTGTTGAGAAACATGTTCACTTTTCATTTTCATATGTAATATCATGCGATAAATTGGGTAACATTATTCTCTTGGATCTAGCTCGTTCCATTCATGAGAAAAGGTACTTTGATTAATACTTTTGTATTTGAACGCCAATAGTCATTTATCTGTTATAAGAATAACTTATTTCTCTGTCCATAATGCTGGACGAGATTTTGGCGACGAATTTGGCGGAATGTCGCTAACTTGGCGACTTCTTGAAATGTTGCCAAATTAAAGAAAATATCGCCAAATGGATAAAAATGACGCTAAATCAATGAAAATGACGACTCATTGTCGAAAATTCAATATCTTGGAACGAATATAAGTATCTACTATAAGAAAAGCCTATTTTTTTTTACTGTAAAAGTAGTAAATTCATTACATTATATAAGGAAAGTCATGTGTTGCCCACATCAGATTTTTTTATTGTGCAATTAGTCGCGTCATCTGTTCATATATCATGGGTGTAATTATGATTATGTAATTATGATTATGTAATTATGATTATTTCAATTTTTATTTAAAAAACTGCCCAACATATTTCGCTGAACATTTTTTCATACATTTTATGTGATAATTTGAATATTATTTAAAATTTTTGATGCAATTTGTTAATTTTAATTTTGCTTGAAAATGTTTGAAAAATTAAGTCTCATAGAGTTTAATGTATTTAATTTTTTCAACCCGGGATATATCCGAAACTTATGGGGTGATATTATTAACTTCCATTCTCATTCGTCCCGCTTACCGTCTCAAGCACATTCTAAAATTTCATTTTGATAAGGTCATTTTTACGGTAGTTATCATGCGAACGGACAGACAGAATGACCAAAGTCATAAACACTTTTCAACTAAGTTGGAAAGTGTTAAAAAATCGCTCCGAGATGTTTTCAGGCTTGACCTGAGACATCACTGCACTGAAATTCGTAGCTGTGGGTCTCTTTGATTTTCTGCTACGCGAACATCAGCGAAACAGGCATCGTCTTTTATTCAGCATGATATACCATGTGCTGTAGCGATGGTAAAAATTCGCTAAACTTGTTAATGACTGCATTAAATTTCATATCTCAAGTTAAAACCATAAAAGTAAAGCATATCTAAATTTAATTTTCTTACCATATGGTAGGTACTGAATAATGCATCGAAATGTCGATGTGAGTCCATGTTTTCTTCTCCCACGGGAAGGAAAGAAAGAAAAGAAATTAGGAAGAAGTGGGAAGAAAAAAATCAATTTATCGTTTTATGAGTCCCAGTACACGTCAAAACTCCGGGGTGATAGAAATACTGTTATTGTCTTTTCCGGGGTGCAGTTATGGATGGGAATACAAAATGAGTCTGGAGTATGCAGTAATAAATATTTACATCTGTTTATAACTTCTTATGCGCTTCTGTTTTTGCAGTTAACATGCATGTATTTATATAAATATCCTGCAGGTATACCTAGCGTTGTTGGTTTAATGTATATGTAAAGTCTAAACGCATTCATATTGCTTATCATAAAAAAAAAAATATATATATAGAATTTAATTTCCGTGACGGAACAGCTCAGAGGTTAAAGCACAGGGATTGCACTCGAAGTACCCGAGATTGATTCCCGGATCTGCCCAAACTGCCCCAGCGTTCACGTGTAGTACCGGAACAATGAATATGTGGGTCAGAAAGTTCTACCTAGAAGTTGGTGGTAGAGAAAATAAGGTACGGTCTCACTGGGTTTCGATTTAAATTGGATGGCGCTCTCTCGATCGTCCAAACATATACCTTCTACCTTCCGGTAGGTCGGAGGGTCTGCGTTGAAAGGAAGAAATAATTTAATTCCCCCATACTGAATACAAAGTGTGAACCTATTTTCTGTCTGAGTCCACATCGACGATAAGAGCTTGCTCTTTCGTCCCAGTAGCTCAAAGGCAAAGTGTCGGCTGGCCAGTTCGAAGATCCAGGGTTCGATTCCCGGTTGGGGCTGCAAGGCTCTTTACAATGGTGCTCGAACAAATCAATCCTGTAGATTAGTGCAAAAATATCGAAGGTCTGAGGACCCTAGACCGTGAGACTCACATAGTGGGTTTAGTGTAGCTAGCTGGGTTTAGTGTAGCTAGCTAGCTCACAAGTTTAAGCCGGGAAAGGATACCTCTTGCACTCAGGAGGCACCCAGGTCTACCCTCCCGCAAAACGAACATTTATTTAGATCTAAAAAGGTAACAATTGATGAAAAATGTCGAAGGTCTGAAAGTGATCCTAGAACGACTAGTACGGATTTAGTGGGCTCTGGAAGATGGAGCGCCGATTTCAAATTGAGAGGATAACGACCACGCAGGATACTAACTTGGGTAAAAGTAGTAGTGGCAGGAGTCTAACCTAAGGTAAAAATAGCAGGAGGTTGTCAGTCAGATTGTCAGTTGCCTGCCAATCTGACATTAGAGGGTAGAGAATGCAGAGTCCACTTCGACAATAAGAGCTTGCAATTTCGTCTCAATAGCTCAACGTAAGAACGTCGGCTGGCCAATTCGGAGATTCAGGGTTCGATTCCAGGTTGGAACAGCAAGGTTCTTTATAATGTCTGAGAAAAATATCGGTTCCATTTGTAAACCGATGTACAGAAATATGAAGTTTGGTAAATGTACAAAAATACGAAGTTTGGTAAATGTTCGCCAAAATGAAAACACTAAAATGGTATGGACAGTTATTCCCATACCATTTTTTTTTATTCCGTTGCAACAATCATTTAAAATCATTCGGAAATTTATGAATGACTCGTTAAATTACAAGAAAAAATGAGAGAATTGTGAGAAATTCGAGGAAAGAATGCTGCCTCATGTTTATTTTAAATCTTATATCCATGCTGCCTTTCAGTCGCGTGTCCTTTGATTTTGTGTGCGAACTCCTTGATCGGCCTATGTTGATATGTTTATGGTTGGATTTTAATGGCTGATATCAGTCGCTAACGAATTTTTGCTTAGGGTGTTCCAACTCTAGTAGAATGTCACTCTGCCTGTCACTTCAGAGTTGTTTCTTAGAGTTTGTTAAGAGTACATTGTTTTCTACCTGAGAAAAAGGGCTCAAAACGCCATCAGAACAATTGCAGTTCGCTATTGTTTTTCCGTATGCCTGTCATGGATGCCCATAGAAATTTTTCCAGGAGTGTGTAAACTCGAGGATAAAATGTGCAACATCCACTATAGCTTGATACCCGCCTTTGTAGCCTTGAACTTCCAGAAGTGGGAAAATTCAGGGATGGGATGCACAAGATCCACTATAGGTTGGTACCCGCCTTGAGCGTCTAGAAGTGGGTAAACTCAAGGATAAGATGACAACATCCGCTATAGCTTGATACTCGCCTTTGTAGCCTTGAACGTTCAGAAGTGGGCAAACTCAAGGATAAGATGTACAATATCCTCTATAGGTTGATACCCGCCTTGAACGCCCAGAAGTGGGCAAACTCAAGGATAAGTTGTACAACATCCATTATAGGTTGATACCCACCTTGAACGTCCAGAAGTGGGTAAACTCAAGGATAAGATGATAACATCCGCTATAGCTTGATACTCGCCTTTGTAGCAGTGAACGTCCAGAAGTGGGTAAACTCAAGGATAAGATGATAACATCAGCTATAGCTTGATACTCGCCTTTGTAGCCGTGAATGTTCAGAAGTGAGCAAACTCAAGAACAAAATGTTCAAAATCCACTATAGCTGGATATCCGCCTTTGTAACCTTGGACGTTCAGAAGTGGGAAAACTCAAGGATAAGTTGTACAACATCCATTATAGGTTGGTACCCGCCTTGAGCGTCCAGAAGTGGGTAAACTCAAGGATAAGATGACAACATCCGCTATAGCTTGATACTCGCCTTTGTAGCCTTGAACGTTCAGAAGTGAGCAAACTCAAGGATAAGATGTATAATATCCTCTATAGGTTGATACCCGCCTTGAACGCCCAGAAGTGGGCAAACTCAAGGATAAGTTGTACAACATAACATCCATTATAGGTTGATACCCACCTTGAACGTCCAGAAGTGGGTAAACTCAAGGATAAGATGATAACATCCGCTATAGCTTGATACTCGCCTTTGTAGCCGTGAACGTTCAGAAGTGGGCAAACTCAAGGATAAGATGACAACATCCACTATAGCTTGATACCCGCCTTTGTAGCCTTGAACGTCCAGAAGTGGTCAAACTCACGTATGAGATGTACAACATCCACGATACCCGCATTTATAGCATTGAACGTCCAGGAGTGGACAAATGTCCCTCTTGCCCTCTCTTTTGGGCGCCCATGATGTCTGAATGCATCACGCAAATATTAGAAATTTATACATTTATAATAACAAGTCCATTTTCATTAATTGATAAATGAAATGGCTAATAATAACTCCTACATACTATATTAATTACTGCAAACATGCATGCTGTATGCAAAAATACACGCCTATAAGAAAATATACACGCACATAAATGGCTGTAAATATTTATTACTGCGTTTCGTAACTCCAGAGTTATTTCGTATTCCGATCCACAACTGCACCTTGGAAAAGACAATAACAGTAACTCTATCAGCCTGGAGCTTTTGGCGGGCACCGGAACTGAAAACGATAGATTGATTTCTGGTCCCACTACTTCCTAACGAATGTATTGTGCGTCTTCTACCAAGTGAAACGCATAAAAAGTTGCACATTACTAAATGTAATTTTCATACCATGAAGTGTAGTGAGTCAGTGAAATAACGATGTAGAGGAATCGTGTTTTTTTCTCTCTCGGAAACAGAATAAAAAATATAAAAATTAGAAATAAGTGGGAAGAAAATCAATTCATTGTTTTAGGAGTCCAGGTACGCGTTAAAACTCCCAGGGTGATAAAGTTATTGGTATTGTCTTTGAAGGACAGTTATGAATCGGGATGCAAAATGGCTCTGGTGTACGCAGTAATAAATATATACATCTGGTTATAGTTTCTAATAGACGTGTATTTCTGTATTTATTGTGCATATGTGCTGGAAGTTAAATGTTCGGCAAAAATTAATAATAGCCATTTTGTTTATCAATTCATGACAATGCATGTTTACATGTTACAAGCACAAAAACACATTTGGTGTAATTATGTATATTTAATTTATAAAATATTTTTAATTTTATAATTAAATTTATAAAATTGTAAAATTATTTAGAATTTTCGAATGTTGTTGAGACCCAGACCGTCCGACCTACCAGAAAGGTGTAAGGTAACTGTATGGACGGCCGGGAAGTGCCACCCAATTTAGACCGGAACCCAGTGGGGGAGGCATCCACAGGGACCGTACCCTCCTTCCCCTACCACCAACCTCTCGGAAGGACTTACGGACCCACATGTTTAACGTGATCGTACTCCGCATGAACACGGCGGCATTTGTGGTAGCGTGCAAATCTAGCGCGCAAACCACGGGGATACCGCACCCGAGATGGCCTACAGCACGCGGTGTTCCGAGATGGTCACCCACCAAGTACTAACCGCGCCCGATGCTGCTTGACTTCGGTGATCTAACGAGAACCGGTATTTTCAGCACGGTACGGCCGTTGGCCATGAGAATTTTCGAATGTGTCAAGTATCGGATATTTAACTTGCATTAAAAAATGGCAAAATTCTACAGCAAAAATAACGCTTTTCTGAGTGTATTAAAGGGTATTTTGTCAATAATTAAAAAACAATTAAATTTTTGAATTTTCGAATGTTTCAAATTATTACCCCACTTTTAGAAAACTGCGAGATTATAGCCCAAGAATTAATATTTTAAGTCATTAAGACATGTCAGTTTTGGCTTTTTTCGTGCTCTTTGAAATCTTAGAATGTTTTGCGCACATTCTCAGATCATTAACCTAATTAAAAAAAATTCACGAGATTCTAGGTCGAGTATTAACGTTTTAAATCTCTTAAAATATTCATCTTACATACACACGTATATATCCTTCATGTTCATCTTAGAATATTATTTTTTATATAATTCTTATTCTCTTGGATATTACCAGAAATATAGAAAAACTAGCCGAATACCCGTTGAAAATCAACGGTCTCGCAATAAGCAACCACTGAATATTGTCATTTTTTTAATTATTCGCGTTTCACATTTATTCGGCAAATCGAATATTTTAGTGTGCGGAACCCCCCTAAAGAAGAAAATATTGTACATTTTAAATTTCCCACTTCTTCCTTTCGAACTACCTCTACACCAAATTAAAGTCTCTATTTCATCCCGAAGCATACTGATTTATCATCTCCCCTTTCGAACGTTTTTCTGTGGAGCACACCCATAAATGAACATTTTTGAAAAACTCTGTCGCCTTTGGTTTCTTATCAGATGATTGGCCTATATACCAAATATCAAGCCTCTATCACATTTAAAGGAAGCTTGTCTCATTTATTCCGAAAATGGAATATATCGGTGTTCGGCACCCCCTAAAGTTGCAAATATTGGAAATCTGAAATTGCACACTTTCTTCCTTCCAAACTATCTACCCCTACACCAAATTTCAAATCTCTATCTCATCCCGAAGTATGTTTTCTTATCAATTCACCTTTCGAACGTTTTCCTCTGGAACACCCCCTTAAACGAAGGTTTTTGAAAAACAATAATCGTCTTGGATGTTTTTATCAAATGATGATTCCATATATCAAATTTCAAGCCTCTATCAAATTTTAAAGGAGCTGTTTCTCATTTATTCGGTAAATCGAACATTTTGGTATGCCGCACCCCCTTAAGTAGAAAATATTGGAAATCTGAAATTGCACACAATTCCTTTCGAACGATTTACCAATGCACCAAATTTGAAATCTCTATCTTATGTCAAAGCATGCTTTCCTATCATTTCACTTTTCGAACATTTTGGTGTGGAGCATCCCCTCTAGAGAACGTTTTCAAAAAATTCGATTTTTCCAGGGGGTTGTATCGAACGATCGAGCCGTGTACCAAATTGCAAGTCTCTATCTATTTGAGAAGTGCCTAAAAAAAGCGTGACATACAGACGGACAGACAGACAGACGGACACTCGGCAATTAGTATATATAGATAGATGCTATGCAAAATATATCCACGTAATAAGAAAATAATAAAACAAATATTTTCACAACACAATCAACATCATCGAGATCCATCACTACACAAACATCTACTTCAATATCATATTGAAATGCTTGTTTCCTCAAATACGTCTTATTCTTCTGGATTTTACCGAAAATATTGCAAATAGAGACGTGAAATAAATTCACATATTACGAAAATTGATAACACAAATAAACCCACAACACAATCAACAATATCATCAAGACCCACCAATATGTATCATCTCCGTTGGCATCATCTTAGAATATTTATTTGCTTACATAGTTCTTATTCTCCTGGGTGTTGCCAGAAATATTACAAACTTCGATGCGAAATAAATTCACATATTAATAAAAGTGGCAAGAGATGAATAATGCAACCAAGGAGTCGCCCCTCTGGCGTCGATCTTTTCTGCCGATCCGAGACGAAAGAAAAAAAAGACTCTATGCAAAATCAATTTATCGTTTTTGCGGCTACAGACGTCATAACCCTATGCGCTAGCGATGGCTCCAAGTAAGATTTATAAAATAATAAACTGTTTATTTTATTTTATTTATTTTGCTGCAATTGAAATAAGTAAATAGTGATTATGTTTTCTTGGATTTTGGTTTTTGGTGTTCTCGTATTTGTAGAATTCCGTAATTTGAGATTCGAGTGTATTTGTGCAAAAATAATTTTTCAACTCAAGCGTAATTTTTGAATATATGGCTTGTTTTTGTTCTTTTTTTATTGTTGCTAGATATTCTTTGATAACATAATTTCAAACATAGGTCTATACGACGACAGTTGGAGTGGTTTTGGGAAAAATTACGGGGTCCCTTTTATCAATGTCATTTTTGCTCATTCAAAAAATCATTTCATCATGTTTAAACATTCAAAAAATAAGCGGCTCCAAAACGTTTGATCTCGACCGAAACCTATGGGGTATAGTCCTTACCAATCACACAATCAAACCGAATGTTATCTAGATCTAATTATTTGTCTACGAAATTGTGTCTATAGACTCCTACAGACAACATACTTACACACCAGCATTACCTCAAATATACTATATTCTCAAACCATACAAATGTGTCGCAATTTAAACTCATATCTGCCCCGTCATAATCTTAAATAATAAAAGAAGATGTATGTGTGTGTATGTGTGTTGTCTGTAGCGGAAAATCTAAGCTTCGGACAGCCCCGAAATTTGGTACTGGGTCTGCTGAACTTCTGGTATGACAGACATCGGCGAAATTTTTTAAAAATTCAGTATTAGTTTTTGAGTTATTTTATGTTGAAGAACGATTTTGAACGATTTTTTGACAAATCAAATCCTTAGCAATCTAAAATACTATACAGAGTTAGAGTTTGAAAATTGTTAGAGCTTGAGTTGTTAGAGGTTGAGTTCTAAAATATTATACAGAGTTAGAGTTTGAAAAGTGTTTGAGCTTCAGTTGTTAGGAGTTGAATTCTAAAATATTATACGGAGTTAGAGCTTGAAAAACGTTAGAGCTTGAGTTGTTGGAGGTTGAGTTCTAAAATTTTATACAGAGTTAGAGTTAGTCATTGGAAAATCGAAGAACGTGCTTCCGAACGATCTTTGAATCGAATCGAATCCATTTCTTCATATTTATTTATTTATTTATTTTTAAATACATTAAAATATGCATGCTTTATGTTTAGTTTTCTTATTTCAATGTACTCGAGAAAGGAAGATTTTACAGTACAATTTTATAGTGCATATTTTACAATACAATTTTATAGTACAATTTTATAATTTGGGTGTATATCTTTGCATTCTATCAAAAACAAAAGTTTTTTAGCCACTATATTTTTCGACTTTCTATTAATTTTCAACCAAAAGCCTAATAATCAGCCTTTTCAATCCCGTTCTTTCTCCGGTTTTCCGGCCATTTGCTATGGGGGAAGTGGACGTTTGTGTGCATGCGTGGTAAACAAATGCGTGCGACTACACATGTGTTGAAACTAAAAGATTTGCATTGAAACGAAAGGGAGTGGGGATGATTTTGCTTTAAAACAGGCGATTTTAAAACTGAATAGTGTTATATGTATATGTATTATTTACGTAGCGGGCGCTTATTTAGAACCCGAATGCCACAGGTTTATCTATTCTAGTAGTTTCATAAGTATACTATGTTTATGCCTTAAGAAATAGCCACATTAGAAATCCAAACCTCTGTCTGGAAATGTTTACCTGTTCAGTCGCCTTTTTAACATTTTTGGGACTCTCTTACAAGCAGCTGGATCTAAACCATCAAGTCGAGATTCCGGTCTTGCTCCCAGGCAACCTGTTAGACGAAATCAAACAGGCTCCATGTATGTATAGCACAAGGAATAAACCTCGTCTTGAAATATTTTTCCGGAAAGCTCGCCGAGATTTTAATGCCGAAACGTGATTCCTTATCGTGTGAAGAGGAAATGCTTTTACTAGATGAGACGACTTTGCTGGACTCAAATGTCGTGTATTCTTTTACTTGTGTTTGGGATGGAGGACATTTTTTGGTTCTGGGTGTTTGGAATGAGCGTATATATTTCAAGTATAAATATGAGGAAATTACTTAGGTCACGTTATAATGAAAATAAGTTACACTATTTGCTTGATGAATCAGAATTACAATTTTGAAGTAATGTTAGTAAATAGTGTCCCCATTGTTTACTTTTCATCATCCAACATTCACTGATGACCAAATTTTATAGAATTTCATTCATTCCGGAGATATCGTTCCCATGGTCTTGCACGCTGATATCTCCTCAAAAACTTTCTTTACTCGGGGATGAGCAGAACCTGTAATTTCAATTAAGTTCGAATTTATAATTGTCCCTATACTGATACTCTTCGTGACAGACTAATATAAGTGATAAAATAAGTACAAGAAACACTTTGTGCTAAGGATAAGGAAAACTAACTTGAGCAACGTATTTAATCACAAATAAAAAAATCTGATGTGGGCAGCACATGACTTTCCTTATATAATGCAATGGATTTACTACATTTACAGTAAAAAAATATGTTATTCTTACAGTAGTTACTTATATTCTTTCCAAGATATTGAATTTTTGTCAATTAGTCGTCATTTTCATTGATTTAGCGTCCTTTTTATCCATTTGGCGAGATTTTCGTTAATTTGGCAACATTTAGGAAAGTTACCAAGTTGACGACATTCCCTCAAATTCGTCGCCAAAATATTGCCAAGCTATATGGACAGAGAAATAAGTTATTCATACAGCAGAAAAATGACTATTGGCGTTCAAATACAAAAGTATTACTCAAAGTATATTTTCTCATGAATGGAACGAGCTAGATCCACGAGAATGATGTCACCAAATTGATCGCATGATGTTACATATGAAAATTGAACATGTTTCTGAACAGTTAATATATGTGTTTTTAATTTATAGAATTTTTTGATAAATTTATTTGAAATATGTGCAATATCCCGAGAACGGTTCATGCTAGCTTTCTAAAGTTTACATCAATCGTTTTCTAAAGAAAAATTACATAATAAATATCTATTTGTGTAACTTTATTAAAGGTTTTAATTTTTTGATGATTTTTTCAAAATTTCACTCGAAAATTTAAGGGGGTTCTGTACATTGGATTGCGTTTAAAAACAATAGGCTTCCAGTAATCACTGATTGTGATTTTTGTACCAAATTTCATTCGAATCGTTCCATTCGTTCGTGAGATATCATCTCCACAGACTCACTGACACACACATGCACACTCACAGATATCACCTCAAAAATGTTTGATTCGTGATCAGGGATGCTTGAAACGTGCTCTCCCGTCGAAAACTCGAATTCGAATTTTCGACCCCGTCACAATACTTTCCTTATACATTATGTATATAAGGAAAGTAATAAAATAATAATAATAATAATAATTTAATGATATAATAATATATAATAATAAATAATAATAAATAATATAATATAATAATTATTATTTTATTTAAGCTTAAACACGTTGCTCATATACTGTGTGTATTCTATATATATAAGAAAATGAACCTGGTATTTTTACTTTCCTTATATACATAATGTATAAGGAAAGTATTGGGACGGGGTCGAGAATTCGAGTTTTCGACGGGAGAGCACGTTTCAAGCATCCCTGATCACGAATCAAACATTTTTGAAGTGATGTCTGGTGTGTGTGTGTGTGTGTCAGTGAGGCTGTGGAGGCGATAACTGACGAACGAATGGACCGATTCGAACGAAATTTGGTACAAAAATCACAATCCGTAAACACTGGAAGCCTTTTGTTTTTATATACAATCGAATGTTCAGAACCCCCTTAAATTTTCGAGTGAAATTTTGAAAAAATCGTCAAAAAATCAAAACAGCTAATAAAGTTACGCAAATAGACATTTCTTATGTAATTTTTCATTACAAAACGATTGCCATAAATTTTAGAACGCTAACATGAACCGTTCTCGAGATATTGCACATTTTTCAAAAAAATTATCATAAAGTTATATAAAATAAAAAAAAATTCCTATTGAGAAACCTTTTCACTTTTCATATATAATACCATGCGATAAATTTGGTGACATTATTCTCGTGGATCTAGATCGTTCCATTCATGAAAAAAGATACTTTGAGTAATACTTTTGTATTTGAACGCGAATAGTCATTTTTCTGCTGTAAGAATAACTTATTTCTCCATCCATAACACTTGGCGAGATTTTGGCGACGAATTTGGCGGAATGTCGCCAACTTGGCGGCATTTTTAATTGTTGGCAAATTAACAAAAACCTCGCCAAATGGATAAATCAATGAAAATGACGACTAATTGAAGAAAATTCAATATCTTGGAAAGAATATAAGTATCTACTATAAGAATAACATTTTTTTAACTGTAAAAGTAGTAAATTCATTGTATTATATAAGGAAAGTCATGTGCTGCCCACATCAGATATTTTTAAACTGAGCTCCAGCAAGCACAATTAGAAGCTGAGATATGACGTAAATAGATAAATGCCTAAAATTGAGGGGATGGCGATACAAAAATCGTAACATTAAATTTCTTTCAAAACACATCACTCCCAGAAAACGAAACATAATAGAACTTCAATTTCTGAACTAATCACACTGATAGAACTAGGTTTATGAAATGAGAATGTATCTAAAAAAATCTAAATAAGCGTGTAAAAATAACACCAACCACTTTTCCGAAACTTTTGCTTTGAACAAGTTATTACCCAACTTAGTTTTCCCCTAGCGCATCAAAGCCAAATATAATATAAGATTTAACAACAATTCTATAAATACACTATGAAAAAAATCTGATGTAGGCAACACATGACTTTCCTTATATAATGCAATGAATTTACTACATTTACAGTTAAAAAAAATGTTATTCTTTTAGTAGATACTTATACTCTTTCCATGATATTGAATTTTCTTCAATTAGTCGTCATTTTCATTGATTTAGCGTCATTTTTATCCATTTGGCGAGATTTTTGTTAATTTGGCTACAATTAAAAATGTCGCCAAGTTGGCGACATTTCGCCAAATTCGTCGCCAAAATCTCGCCAAGCGTTATAGACGGAGAAATAAGTTATTCTTACAACATATAAATGACTATTGGCGTTCAAATACAAAAGTATTACTCAAAGTATCTTTTTTCATGAATGGAACGAGCTAGATCTACGAGAATGATGTCACCAAATTTATCGCATGGTATTACATATGAAAAGTGAACATGTTTCTTAACAGTTAATATTTTCTTTTAATTTATTGGATTTTTTGAAAAATTTATTTGAAACATGTGCAATATTTCGGGAACGGTTTATGCTAGAGTTCTAAAGTTTATGTCAATCGTTTTCTAAGGAAAAATTACACAAGAAATGTCCGTTTGTGTAACTTTATTGAAGGTTTTGATTTTTTGACGATTTTTTCAAAATTTCACTAGAAAATTTGGGGGGGGGGGGGGGTTCTTAACATTCGATTACGTATGAAAACAATAGGCTTCCAGTGTTTATGGATTGTGATTTTTGTACCAAATTTCGTTTGAATCGGTCGATTCGTTCGTCAGTTATCGTCTCCACAGTCTCACTGACACACACACACACATACTTTCACGCACACACACACCTACACAGACATCACTTCAAAAATGTTTGATTCGTGACCAGGGATGCTTGAAACGTGCTCTCCCGTCGAAAACTCGAATTCGAATTTTCGACCCCGCCACAATACTTTCCTTATACATTATGTATATAAGGAAAGTAATAAAATACATGGTTATATCAGGTATCCGCATGAAATATACTTCGAAAACAGACATTTTAAAAATCAAATCCTTGTTCTTTAGGAATATTTGCGTTTTCAGTACCTCATGCAGTGCTCTCCTAAAATTTTGCGTTTCTCCCGCATGCATTTCAACCACAAACTCTATTTTAACGATGCCGGGATACCCGACTTTGCTCTCAGCTAACCTATTAGACGAAATCAAACAGCCTCCGTGTGTATACAGAACTGGAGAAAGAAGTTGCTGATCTTGAAATATTTTTCAGAAAACTCGGTTCAAGTTTTAATGTCGAAACGTGATTCTATATCGCCTGAAGAGAGGAACTGCATTTGCTAGATGAGACAAGATTTTTTTTTTTTGTTTTGCTGGACTCGAATATTATGTAGAATTTCCTTTGCTTGTGCTTTGGGAGTGAGCAAATCTTTGGTTGTTAATTTTGAGAATGAGCGCATATTTTTATGTAGGAGGCAATTACGTAGAAGAAAATAGTTCATTTTAATTATCACGTGACATAATTACATTATAAATTGCAATTGCGATTTTAAATTTATGTTTGCAAATAAACAGTGCTCATTGTTTAGCCATCAGTTAATTTCTTAGTCACACTGCTATGTTCATCCTAAATCCATAATAATTTTTAAAAAATAAATTTGTATGGGATTTATAGTTTTACTAGCAGAGGTGCCCGACGTTTTTGAACGATGTATTCTTATAAACCGCGTTAAGTATATTTTTAAAATACCCACATCTTTCAACGATAAAATGTACTCTAGAAATATTTACTGGTTCAGAAATATATATATACATTTTTATAGTGTACTAGCCGCCTTCGGCGATTAGTCTGCACACTTTAAAAAAAAAGTTCTTAATTTACAATAGCTGTTAATCGTGTCGAAGACACTCACACTCGGCCCCATCCCTCCCGCTATGCGGGGGTAACACACAATAAATAAGTGACTAAATCCACTTTTGCCCGCAACACGGGCATTTAATACTTTACGGGCCACAGTAATACGCCCTAATACGCTCGGTAATATGCCCTGAATACGGGACATATAAATGGAGAATGCTAAACATGTGTAAAACAAACACTATGCATTCACAATAATAAATGAACATACTTGAAATCACAAAAAAGTAAAAGCACCTTTACAGAGAGAAGTAAAATTAAGAATTAAATGATATCACCAAAGATTTTTTTACTATTGAAGATATTTTTGAGCGCAATAATGGTGAAATAATTATATATATATAAATACATATTTAAAATTTTAGAGCTCAGAATTTTGAGTTTATCTTCTAACAGTCCATTAAAAATCTTCTCCTTTTGTCGAGCTGGTGGTCTAACAGCTTTCTTAGATTCTTAATAAAACCCTCAACTGATAAATTAATTTGAAAACTGAAAAATATGGGACAAAATTTGACATCCGTAATTTTGAAACTAATTCAAATTTGGAATAATGTTCGCCAAGATACAGGGTCTTTATAATTAAAGTTCCACTTTGAAATGACCATAAAAGGAAAACTACTGGACAGAATGTTATCAAACTTGGTAATAGTTTACAGGATGTTATGGGATTTTATTTTCCGCAAAAAAAAAATAATAATCCCTTTGGAAATTACTTATGGTTGGTGAGTATATGATTCCAAAGTCAGATGGCTGTATTTTCAAAAGCGATCATACAACCTTTTGAGTTTCAGGAAAAGGTTGGCATTTCACAATTTTCTTCTTCTTCCCCTTCTCCAGATTCCAGAGAGAAAGATCTACTTCTCCAGATTCCAGAGAGAAAGATCTACTTCTCCAGATTCTACAGAAGGGTCTCCTGCAGATTCCAGAGAAGGGTCTCCTTCTCCAGATTCTAGAGAAGGGTCTCCTTCTCCAGATTCCAGAGAAATATCTCGAGATTGCAGAGAAGTGTCTCCTTCTCCAGATTCTAGAGAAGGGTCTCTTTCTCCAGATTCCAGAGAAGGGTCTCCTTCTCTAAATTCCAGAGAAGGATCTCCTTCTCCAGATTCCAGAGAAAGATCTCGAGATTGCAGAGAAGTGTCTCCTTCTCCAGATTCCAGAGAAGGGTCTCTTTCTCCAGATTCCAGAGAAGGGTCTCCTTCTCCAGATTCCAGAGAAGGATCTCCTTCTCCAGATTCCAGAGAAAGATCTCCTCCAGATTGCAGAGAAGTGTTTCCTTCTCCAGATTCCAGAGAAGGGTCTCCTTCTCCAGATTCTAGAGAAGGGTCTCCTTCTCCAGATTTCAGAGAAAGATCTCCTCCAGATTGCAGAGAAGTGTCTTCTTCTCCGGATTCCAGAGAAGGGTCTCCTTCCCCAGATCCCTGTTATTAAAACATCGTTTCTATATAACAAATGTCATCCGATTTTCACTAAATTTTTAGATATGCATACAAATAGGATCACCTAAAATATTTGCATTTATAGGTTAAATTCTTCCCTTTTAAGATGAAAATCAAACAAATTCATACATTTATGACAAAAATATAGCCATTGTAACGCAATGAATAACATATGTATTAACAATGATATCCTCCATGTAAATCTAAAATATGACATACTCATTATAAACCTAAAAAAAAATATAATTTTCTTTAAAAAGTCATCCGAGATGTAAAAACAAGGGCCGAGGGCGAAATTTTGTAGTTTAGCTAACAATGCCCCAGGTTACAATGCAAATAGCCCCATTTACAATATCGAATTGTCTGTTAGACATACATGTTTAACCTCGGAATGCATGAAGAAGCTCAAAACATATACTGAACTGCCCGCAGTGAAGAAGAGAATAATCATATCAAATTTGAAATAAAAAGATCCCTCAAAATATTGTGGGATTAATTAATTTCTAGTGCTTGTAAATAGTGTTTCAGGGAATTAAGCCCCATTTACTTTATGGTCGAGCTTAATTTTCTTAAATATTTTCCCCAAACTTTCAATTGCAATGCTTCTTAAAATAGGGTGCGCAGTTTTATAATACAGTCTCAATGATATAGTCCCAGCCCAAGAATGATATTTCTGGAAAAGTTCGAAGTCTAACATATTACATATATCTAATAAAGTAAATGTTCCAGTTAGAAAAATATTCCTTGCGACTTCATTACTTAAAATAAAAAAAAAGTTTCAACACTTTACCTACAAGATTCATGTAATCTTCTTAATAAAAAATTTCATAAAAATAAAGAAAAATCCTTAAATTTTCTTTAAAATTCTTTGAAATCTCTAAATCTGCTTTTAAAAGTCTTGTATTTAAGTCTGTATAGGCCGTTTAAGGGACCTGACTAAATGAAGACGTTGTGTAATATCTTTGTCAATTTCTGTTCAAAAAATTTCGAACTTTTTATTCTAACCAAGGAATTCGCAAGAAACATTCCACTAATTGAAATTTCTGTTCTACGACGTACGTGTAAAAAATTGGATTTAAAGATTTTTCCAGAAACACCAGCCACAAAGTTGTGATTGTTTTTGTAAAACCTTACACCTTATTTTATGGAATTTTGTAATGCAAAGTATACATTTAAAATCACTATTTAAGAAAAATAACTAAATTACGAGTCTCCATTCTACTTTCTCATACATTTATATTCCATAGTGTTTAATTCTATTTCTATCACACACATTATTCAAACAAAAAAAAAGTATATTTCAGATTTCGTACCTAGCTACTTTTTAAAAAGTAATTCATAAAAATTTTCTAATTTTTATCAAGTTGACTAAAGTTTAGTGACGCCTATAGATACATTTGGCTTCTTCTTCTTCGACCCAGACCGTCCGACCAACCCGAACGTGTAAGGTATCTGTTTGGGCCGCCGATTTTACACCACCCAATTTAAACCGGAACCCAGTGAATCCGCAGGGACCGTATCCTCCTTTCCCTACCACCAACCTCTCGAAATTACTTACCGATCCACATATTTAACGTATCTGTACTCCGCGTGAACACGGTGGTAATTTGGGCAGAGGCGAAAATCGAACTCGAGTTGTCCGAATGTAAGTCCCACGTGTTAACCACTGGGCCATCGCATCCTGATAATCCGGGCTTATCCGTACTAAAAAATTATAGTAATACCGTTAAAATATGTTATACATTGTTAAATAAAGTAAAACTTAAGTAAATTAAGTACGTGTTACAAAACTTAAGTAGTAAGTTTAACTTAAGTAGTAAGTTAATAAAATCCGTACTAATAAAAACTATAGTAATACCATTAACATATACTATACGTTGTTAAATAAAGTAAAACTTAAGTAAATTAAGTATGTTAAATAAACTTAAATAGTAAGTTAATAAACTTAAGTAGTAAATTAATAAAGTTAAGTAGTAAATTAATAAAGTTAAGTAGTAAGTTAAATAAACTTAAGTAGCAAATTAATAAACTTAAGTAGTAAGTTAAATAAGCTTAAGTAAATTAAGTAATTACGTTGCAACTTACATATTTAAAAAGTGCTTCTTTCTATGCCTTTTCCAGGCTTAAATGCTAATCTACACGTAACATTTTAAAACTGCAAGTCTATTCGTTCTAAAGTCATCGTACCCCCCCCCCCCCCACATGCACGCAAGTACAAACCGACATATTTCCAAATGTGTGCGAATTCGATTCATGCAGTCTTAAAAGTGCTTATCCACTAAAATTTGGAATTAAAAAAAATTGGGGAATACACAATAGCATGTGAAAATTATAAAACCTCTCAACGTTTTCAAACACTGTGTCTACCGGGTATTATAGGGAAAGTAACAACATGTATCTTCAAGTATTTATTAATATATACACCGACTCATATTTCCTATAAGTTGAACTCCTCTGTATAAACAGGCATTTATACTTTTACACCCACAAGTGCTCATCCTGCATTTCATCCACGTGTATATCTGCTAACACATTTATGCACGTAAATACATCATCCAGAGGGCAGGAGCCATACATTTACTAGATATAGAAGACGCATCCCTTTTTCTTTGCTGCAGATATTCTTGATGGAAAACGTGTAGAACGTTAAAGCAGGCCCCGGGCGGAACAGGAAGATGGAATGCTATGACTCCGAATCTATTATGCGTATAGATATCTCCAGACATGGCATTAAAGACAGAGTAAAAAGGATAAATAAAGGAAATGGCGGATGCATTTTTACTGTGCCCTGGATTGAACGCTTTTTCACTGTATAACGTATAAGGAAATACTCCCTGTATAATAGCATGTATAAGGAAATACTTCCTGTATAATAGCATGTATAAGGAAATACTTCCTGTATAATGTATAAGGAAAGTATTACGACGGGGTCGAAAATTCGATTTCGAGTTTTTGACGGAAGATCACCTTTAAAGTATCCCTGAACTCGAATCGGACGTTTTTGAAGTAATGACAATGTGTATGTGTGTGTGTGTGAAAGAGAAAGATAGAGAGAGTGAGGGAGTGAGAGTGAGGGAGTGAGAGTGAGAGAGTGAGAGTGAGAGAGTGAGAGTGAGGGAATGAGTGGGAGAGAGTGAGTGAGAAAAAGAGTGAGAGAGAGTGAGTGAGTGAGAAAGAGTGAGTGAGTGAGAAAGAGAGAATGAGTGAGGGAGAAAGAGAGTGTGAGTGAGTGAGAAAGAGAGTGTGAGTGAGTGAGAAAGAGAGTGTGAGTGAGTGAGAAAGAGAGTGTGAGTGAATGAGAAAGAGAGTGTGAGTGAGTGAGAAAGAGAGTGTGAGTGAGTGAGAAAGAGAGTGTGAGTGAGAAACAGAGAGTGAGTAAGAGAGAGAGAGAGTAAGAAAAGAGTGAGAGTCAATGGAAAGGGAGACAGAGTGAGTGAGTGAGTGTGAGAGAGCACGGATGAGTTAAGCGTTTCGGAAATAGTTTGTTGCGATTATTACAGACAATAAATACTGGAAGACCTATTGATTTTAAATGCTTTAGTGGTTCAAGCCGGGGTGGCGATCGAAAATCCACCTATGTTAAGTTCTGTCCAATGGTCGACAATATAAGTATACAAAGTTGCAGTCTTCTAAGTCACAAGGGGGGGGGGGTATTCCGGAAAATTTCTTCTGCTTTCATGGGAGAAATTGAAAATCTGGCTCAGTTAGCTTCTCCTTGGCTGATATTACACATGTGCAAACATTCAGTCTGCCAGATTACTGGTGGGCTTCCTGAAGTTCTGGAAAGACACAAACACACTAGATTATTACTCTATAGATATATTAGCTGAGAAAAAACTTGCGAACACTGAACTTTATAATTTATTTTTCCAGCAGTGATATATCTTCGAAACCATATGTTAAAAATGTATGAATAAAGCAGTAATATTTTCATATTAGCAGCATGCAAATATTGAAGTATAAACATTTCCATTTACAAATATAAAAAAAACTGTTTCTTTATTTGAAATCAAAATCATTAGCAAAAATATATGACATTTTCATCTTCGAAAATTAATACCTTTTTATCAGAATTCTTGAAACTTTATTTTAAGGAACAATAACAGGAACGAACATTAATACAAAAAATATCTGATGTGGGCAACATACGATTCTCCCTGCATGGTACAGTGGCTTTACTTCTTCCATAGCAAAATAATGGTGAACAAGAACCATAGAACAAAGTTTTTGGTATTTAATTAATATCACGTAAATTGAAATTGGGAGCTTTGGGAAACTTATTGGTTCAAAACAGAATGACTTATTCATACTCACAAGCAAAATTTTCAGCAGAACATTAATATTTTTGGGTGTCAAAATACAAATATTTTACGGAAAGGTAATACCTTGTGACTGGAACAAATTAGATTCACAGGAATGGTGTTAATAGATTTGTTGCATAATATTGCATCTAGAAAGTGTTTCAGGATGCTTTACTATTTTTTTTATGTAATTTTGTGAAACATTTATTTGAAAACCGTGCAACATATAAAAATATTTTATGCTATTGTTCTGCAGTTTATGATATTCGTTTTCTAATTAAAAATTACATCTGAAATAATTATGCATATATCATTATCGAATGTCGTCATTTTTAATGATTTTTTTCAAAAATTCATTCAAAAATTGGGGGCGAGGTGTCTTTCAAACATTCAATTGCTTTTAACATAAGTAGAGTTCCAGTATTCACTGACATTTATAATAGTACCAAATTGCGATCGAAACGTTCCTTTGTTCGTTCGTGAGTTATTGCATTCACAAGCTTACGTACTACACACACACACACACACATACACACGCTAGCATACACACATACTAGCATACACACATACACACACCAGCATACACACACTAGCACACACACACACACACACATACACACACCAGCATACACACACTAGCACACACACACACACACACATACACACACACACATACACACTTACTAGCACACACATACACACTTACTAGCACACACACATACACACACACACTAGCACATACACATACACACACACTAGCACACACATACACACACACTAGCACACACACACATAACTAGCACGCAGACACACAGACTAGCGCTTGCACACACACACATTAGAACACACATACACATAGACTAGCACACACACACACGTAAACTAGCACACGCGCACACACTAGCACATACACACGTCTAGCACACATACACACGTCTAGCACACACACTTAAAACTAGCACACACACAACTAGTGCACATACATGCACACACACACACACACACACACACACACAGCTAGGACACACACACACGTTCACAACTAGCACACACACACAGCCTAGCACACACACAGACTAGCATACACACACAGCCTAGCACACACACAGACTAGCACACACACATACACACACACACACACACATACAATACGTTTCCTATACATTATACTATATATGTAGGAAAAGCAAAATTACATTTCTACTTTCCCTGCATATATTATGCAATGTATAGGAGAATAGAGGTAAAGTATTGTGACTGGGTTAAAAATTCGAATTCGAATTTTCGATTGAACAGAACATTTTAACTACTTTTGGACTAAAAAAAAAACTTTTTGAGGTGGTCTTCGTGTGTATATATGTGTATGTGTGTGTATATATATACGAGCGTATTAATCTAAATTACGAGATTGACGCCAAATTTATGAATTTTTAATTAACATCTTTAAATATATGCACTATATTACTCAGCAGATGCTAGCAGTTTTTCCAATTGTCAAGCTAGATTTGCGCGAAATAGAAGTTAATTTTGTGCTGCAAAATTGTTTTGCATGTTGCCATTCGGAAAAATGCTAATCGTTAGTGTGCTTTAACATTTAAAGCATTGTGTCGTGGATCCTGTACGCCATTACTTCGCATTGAAAGAAGTAAATGCATTATATTATGTACGAAAAGTCACGTGCTGCATCAATGAAGTATATGCGTTCACCGCTTGCATTTTATATATAATGTATATATAAATAAAATCTGATGGGCTCAAAATACTTTACCTACAAACTACGAATTTTTACTTTCTCATACGTAGTATTGAGAAAGTGCTGTTTTCACAAACATTTTCGTTTTCTAGATTTTGATACCAATGCATAATTTAAGATCTCCTAAACACGTTTTGACTATTTTTGAAGTGATGTTCATCCGCCTGTCTAGTCTGTCTGTATGTATGTATGTATGTCTGTGGTCGATTTCGCGTGTGCATGATAGCTTCCACAAATATTAAGGGAGTTTCACGAAACGTTATATATCTGGCTTTGTTATCAAATCATCTGGAGCTAGTTAGTTTTTCTGTAATTCGAGCGAAAACTTCGAAGTTTATTAGAAATTTTATATATTTTTTTACCTTCCCTACAATACATGGTAATGTATAGGGAAAGTATTGGAATCATGCCGAAAATCGCAACTCGAGTTTTCTACGGATCTACGCGTTTCGAGACCTCTAGAATACGAAAAAACTATTTTTAGCGTGACGTCTGTGTGTGTGTCTGTCTGTCTGTGTGTGTGTCTGTGTGTGTGTGTGTGTGTGTTTCTCTGTGCAATGTATGTATCCACTGTAACTAAAAATTACTGGACTGAATGTCATAAAATTTGGTAGGTAAGTCACTTGGGTGAGACCCTGGTGCTGATTAATTTTTGGTAGGATTCGCAAAAACGTAACCCGCCTTTTTTTGCGGAATGGCCCGCAAAAATTTCATGTATCCACTGTAGCTAAAATACTAATTGACCAAATTCCACAAAATTTGGTAGATAAGTTACTTGTTAGATACTCTGGTGTTGATTAGATTTTGGTACAATCCGGAAAAGAACAGCCTGTCTTTTTTTTACGAAATGGCCCGCAAAAATCGCAAAAATCTAAAGAAAAAAAAAAACTACGTATGCTCAAATGTATGAATTAAATTCTTGTTTTATACTCAATTTTTGACGAGGAAAAGAATATAACACACTCCATTATGCTTTAGGACTAACCGTTTTCAAGATATTTAAAATTTCTTGCATTTTTATTACGCCAATTTCGGAATAATGTCCAATTACCAATTAAAAACAAAAATTGAATCAAAAATGCAAATTTAGTGTTACTTGGTGGAATTAAACTCAATCTAACAAATTAAAGAAATAAAGAAAATATGAATTTGACTCTGCAGTGAAAGTCATGTGCTGCCCACATCAGTTTTTTTAACTTGGCAGTATAGGACAAATTTTGTCATAATCATGCATAAAATGGTATATTTATGTCTCAATGATCACGAGATAGTTTTAATCATGTTGTGAAAAATTAAATGCCGTGATATAATTTTTTTGTTCGTGACGTCATAAGTCTCCCTTAGGGCGCAAGTTATCCCCCGAGGGGGGCACATTGTCAAGTATGGTATCCATCGAAAGAATTTTTCAAGGCCTTTAAAGTGAAGAGTAACAAGCTGTAGCGGTAAACATTTGGAAAAATTTATTTGAAAACTTTATATATTATTTATATGGCAGTATAGGATAAAATTTGATATAATCACGCATAAAAGGTTTTATTTATGGCTCAATGATCGCAAGACTTTATAGTTTCAAACATTGTTGTAAAAAATAGCCGCCATACAATCGTTTGTTCCTAATATCATTACCCCCCCCCCCCTCGAGGGACAAGTTACCCGCCTCCCGAGTGTACATTGTCAAATATGGTATCAATCAAATGATTTTTTCAAGTTCTTTAAAGTGAAGGCAGGCTAACACTCTACAATTGTAGTCATTTGAACCCATTATGCCGATTTTTCAAAATTTTTCTTGTAAAATTTGAAAAATATAAGGCCACTAAAAATGGAATGTGTTATGAAGAAGTCGAGTTGAGCCACCACCAGTTAATTTGTATTCTGATACAGATTGTGATACAAAATAGCATGAAATATGAGTGTATGAGAAACCCGAGTGGAAACTATCACTTCCGTTAATTTCAGTGTGGTATTGCAGGGATAATTCACGACTGTTTCATACACATGAACGCTACTTTGTCTGGAACCTACAGTTTACGGTTTATCCCGAAACACTACTCTTCTCCGTGCATACACAGGAGCTCTCATTCCTTATATCATGGATTCAAATCTGGCATCTGTGGATTCGAATCCGGCATATGTGGATTCGAATACGGTATATGTGGCTTCGAATCCGGTATATGTGGATTCGAATCCGCCATATGTGGATTCGAATCCGGCATGTGTGAATTCGAATCCGGCATATGTGGATTTGAATCCGACATCTGTGGATTCAAATCTTGCATCTGTGGATTCGAATCAGGCATCTGTGGATTCGATTACGGCATCTGTGGAGTCAAATAAGGCAACTGTGGATTCGAAACTTGCATCTGTGGATTCGAAACTTGCATCTGTGGATTCAAATCAGGTATCTGTGGATTCGAATCCGGCATCTGTGGATTCGAAACCGGCATCTGTGAATTCGAAGATCAGATTGTTACACGTTGTATCACAATTGACTTCACAATAAAGACAATCATATAGGGATCACGTTCCCATTGCAGATAGCAGCCTCGAATGCTGTTTCCTGCAAATGGATTGAAATTCCTGGTTTGTGAACGTCCCCGTTAGTCAGATTCTGGAACTGTAAAGACTACATTATATGGTTCACATAATCTGTTCTGAATTTGGTGCTAATAAATTAACTTTGGCTACAATATGTGATGTACAACAAAATTATTTGCCAAGCCTTTCTAACCTTTACAGATCATAGCATTAAAATAATTAGATTTCTTCGATTAACCAGTTTAAAAATCTAAAAATATGTTTTATATGTTTTGTCAGTTCAGCTATTTTCTTCTCGAGAAGCCCATAAATTTGCCCATTCGAAACTGCTAATTAACCGGCGAAATTTAGGAAGTAAATAATTGGATAATTTAGGGAGCAATAAAAACTGCTTTAATTTATGGCTCGTCTTTTGAGTGATGATTTATTGAAACCAGTTTTTTTTCTTCGGAAACAAGTAAAGCGCATCCTGTGAAGTTGATTGGAGTTGAAGTGCTTTTTTGTTCCGCAAAATATCTTTTACTTCGCAATATTATGTGCATCATTTTTATTTATTTATTTATTTATTTATTTTTGACGTGAATAACTTCTATGGTCGGAGGGAATCCGGCTGAAATCGACGAGTTACGAAAAAGATAAACAATCTGGATTTTTCTTTAGCCAAACCTTATAGAAAAACCTATAAACAATTTGCACGTGTTTCATTGGAAATAGGTATTGTTTATGAATATATAAAAATAATTTCAGTATTTTAATATTGTGAACTATTATTTTCGAAAACTGAAAATTTTGTCCCAGCGAATCATTCATTTTGCTTACTTTCAATCGAAATGTCATATAAACGATAAAAGATATATAGGGTGTAAAGTCCTTATAGGACCAGCAACTTTTAAATGGTAAATTATAGACACATACTTCCAATTAGAAAAAGTATGCATATGGTGTATACATGTTCGATATGCCTTGGATTCGACAAGGGGACCGTACAGTTATGAAAATACGACATCGCAATTTTTATACGGTCCCCCGTTCCTACCATTGATATTTACAAAATTGAAGTCCTGTTGCTAACGAGTACACCAAAACAAATTCCATGTTTCTAAGTGCCATATTCGCTGAGATATGTAAAGGTTAATGTCATGACTTCCACTACATTACCTACCTAAATTTTGGCGGCAAAAGCGCTCATTTAGGGAACCGTCTATGAGATACATAAAGTTAAATAAAGAGCTGCCGTTTTGTTGCTACTTTCCGTATCCCAATTTAAACCTTTAAAACACGTAACAGCGCAATAAAAGAACTATTCCTCTCAGTAGCAATCATAAACGGACCTACACACATCTGTCAACCTCTTTTCAGATTCAATGTAATCAACGTTTCTCAATTTTCAGCTGACCCCTTACAACATGCTCCAAGTTTCAATGTACGATATCTAAGCGAATATGTCACTTAGAAGCATGGAATTTGTTTTGGTGTACGCGTTAGCAACAGAACTTCAATTTTGTAAATATCAATGGTAGGACCCGGGAACCGTATAAAAATTGTGATGTCGTATTTTCATAACTATGCGGCCCCTTGTCGAGTCCAAGACATATTGAACATCTATAAATCATCTGCATACTTTTTCTAATTGGAAATATGTGTTTAATCAATCATTTCAAAGTTGCTGGTCCTATAAGGACTTTACTTCACACCCTGTATATAAATTGTATAATGAAGACAGAAAGTACTCGGTAGAATATCCGGTTTCTAGATCAATAATTTTGTTTTCACAAATCCCTTATAGTTTACAAGCAATATTTTTGTTGAATTGAAAAATATCGAAAATTCTTTATTTTTAAAGTTTGTAATGCTTATATTTCGAAAGCTAAAAGTAATTGCTATAAACAGTAGGATTATAATTTGTAGCCCTTTGAAGGCCTTATAAGGATATATAATTGGATTTCAGATCGAGTTTTTAGTTTTTGAAAAGAGTGATTATAATGGAGAAGAACTTCAATTGATGTGAATATGCCCATCCTATTACTTGGAGACTTTAACGTAGATATGAAAAGAAAACATAAAATGCAAAGTTATTAGACTTCATGCAACACGAAGTTCAACTTAAAACTGACATTAAATTCTATATACTACTCGCATCCACTTGATATTCGCTCGTAACATATCAAATTAGTTGTTTCAGTGATATATCTTACATTAGTTACCCCATAATATACTCGTATGTTGTTACCGGAACAAATGAAACTATTAACAAAGAATAAACTTATTGAAACTTTATTGGAGTTTTATTTGAAAGACTATGTTGGATCGTTTAGACCAGGATTTTTACAAAATCGGTTTTGCTCCATGGGCAAAATCATTCCAAAACGAGAAAGAGTGTTGAAAAATAGAAATAAATTGACAGAAATGCACAATGTCCTTTCTGTATTAAAAATAATGTTAAGTCATTGACTTTTTTACTTTCCTTATATACATAATGTATAAGGAAAGTATTGTGACGGGGTCTAAAATTCGAATTCGAGTTTTCAATGGGAGAGCACGTTTCAAGCATCCCTGATCCCGAATCAAACATTTTTGAGGTGATGTCTGTGTGTGTGTCAGTGAGTCTGTGGAGACGATATCTCATGAGCGAATGGAGCGATTCGAATGAAATGTGGTACAAAAATCGCAATCCGTGAATACTGGAAGCCTATCGTTCGTAAACGTAATCGAATGTTCAGAAACCGCCTAAATTTTCGAGTGAAATTTTGAAAAAATCGTCAAAAAATCATAACCTTTAATAAAGTTACTCAAATAGATATTTCTTATGTAATTTTTCCTTAGAAAACGATTGACATAAATTTTAGAATGTTAGCATGAACCGTTCTGGAGATATTGCACATTTTTCAAATAAATTCATCAAAAAGTCCCATAAATAAAAAAAAATATATTAACTGTTAGGAAATATGTTCATTTTTCATATGTAATTACATGCGATAAATTGGGTGACATCATTCGCGTGGATCTAGCTCGTTTCATTCATGAGAAAAGATATTTTGAGTAATACTTTTGTATTTGAACACCAATAATCATTTATATGCTATAAGAATAACTTATTTCTCCGTCCATAACGCTTGGGGAGATTTTGGCGACGAATTTCACGGAATATCGCCAACTTGGCGACTTTTTAAAATGTTGCCAAATTAACGAAAATCTCGTCAAATGGATAAAAATGATGCTGAATCAATGAAAATGACGACTAATTGACGAAATGTCAATACCTTGGAAAGAATATAAAAATCCACTATAAAAATAACCTATTTTTTTTTGCAGAAAAAGTAGTAAATTCACTGCATTATATAAGGAAAGTCATGTGTTGTCCACATCAGATTTTTTTTATCGTGCTAGAACATTTATCCTCTTATAAATTTCTATTATATTTTATATTTTATCGTCTGCGTGAATATTTTTCCTCGTATATTTTTTTCCTTAGGGCTACATTACACTGAAATGGTTAAGACATCAATTTTCTGTTTCATTGGCTCAAATTATAACTGTAACAGTTCTAAATATTTAATTGAAATTTCAAAGCTGCATCTTTATAATTTAAGAAATTATTTATGTTTTTATCTATGGTGACAGAATAGAAATAACTTACAAATAAAAACCTTTAAATTGGTTTTTCCTTCATATTCATATTTTGTCCGGCATTCATGTTTTTAAAATGCTAAGTCTGTTTTTGTAATTAAGAGAGAGATTTAAAATTTTCTGTGCATGTTTTTTATTGTGTATTTGATAGAATTGTGTGTGTACTTAACATTAAGATTTGTAGTTAGTTTTTAACAATATGTCGAACTAAGAACTGTTTACATTTCCTTGCTTTTTCACTATAAGTAATAGTAAAAAAATTATATTAAATTTAATGTCAGAAGCATGTAAAAATCTATGCACACTCTTGTGTAGTATATTCCAAGGAAAGTAAAAGAAATTATTTTTTAGTAAAAATATTAAAGTTTAAAAAAGTAGTAAAAATGAAAAGAAAATTAAATTTTTCTAAATAAATTTAAATTTTAATTAAATATGCAATTCAATAAAATATTTTTGTCACATGTTGTTTATAATTTAATGTTAAAATATGCAGGGTGTATCATATTGAATGGAACAAAAAGAATAGCATACTACAAATTCTGTAATTGATTTATTTAGCCGAAACAAATTAGTTCTGAAACTACAATTATAGAGTTTTATCTGGCAACATCGAAAAATCTTCCAGTTAAGAAATTGCCGCTAGAGGCACTGTTAATCAAAATGGGGCCATCCATGCAGGAGAAAGCGTACTATGTTTTGGAATACGCCAAAACATCATCGTTTATCGTCGTTCAAAGACATTTTCGCACGAAATTTGGTAAAGAACCACCGCATCGTCATAACATCGAACGGTGGGTGAAGCAGTTTGAGGACACGGATTGCTTGTGTAAGAAAACCAGGCAAGGAGCCAAAACCGAAGTGGTTGAAAAAATTCGTGAAACGTTTTTACGAAGTCTCACAAAATCAACGCGTCGTGCGAGTTCTGAACTCAATGTGCCTCATACAACGGTGTGGCGTGTGTTACGGAAACGTCTAAAATTCCGGCCATACACCTTTCGAATGGTGCAGGCGTTAAAACCTTCCGACAAACCGTTGGTCGTACAGCTTTCTGTGAGAATTTGCAAGATAAGCTGGAGGTAGATGTTTTCGCGGAACGACTTGTGTTTACGGATGAACCCACTTTTCACGTTTCTGGCATAGTTAATCGCCGTAATTTAAGATTTTGGGGCACGGAAAATCCACATGGTGTAATGGAACATGAGTGTGATTCTCCAAAGGTGAACGTTTTCTGCCCCATTTCCAAGAGTTGTGTGTATGGTCCTTTTTCTTCGTGGAAAAAAAGATTAACGGGCGCATTTACCAAGATATGCTATCAGAGTGGTTGTTCCCTCAGTTGGAGGAAGCGGTTCCCGGATTCATTCTGCAGCAAGACGGTGTTCCACCACATTGGCATACAAACGTACGTCAGTACCTGAACGATAGTTTACCCCATCGCTGGATTGGCAGTGCTGGGTCAAACGATATGCCATTGGTTTGTTGGCCACCGAGATCCTCAGATCTAACCCCATGTGATTTTTTCCTATGGGGTTTTGTTAAAGATAATGTGTTCGTGTCTCCATTACCCCAGGAGACTTACAGCAACTGAAGCAGCGGATAACTGAAGTGCTCGAATCATTAACAAAGTATATTCCATCATGAGTGTGGCAGTAAATGGAATACCGCATAGATATTTGTCGTGTCACCGAAGGGGTACACATAGAACATCTATAGAAACTTGGATAACTATAGTTCCATTGTAAATTTGATTTATCAAAATAAAGTAATTACAGCGTTCACAGGTATTCTTTCTTTATGTCCCATTCAATATGATACACCCTGTAATGCAACCACAATTTTCACCATAATACATTAAATAAAAAAAATATTGATGGAGTATTGTGTCTTCTTAAATTAAATCGTGTAGTTTCAATATCATTTTAATTTTCCTTTCAGGTAAGCGACATTTAACCAATATTTTGAAGTTTATGAAAGAAATAAGAAAAAAAAAGAAAGGTAAGGATCAATATTATGCATGTATTGTTATCCTGAATGAAAAGTAATAGAAAAGTTCTTATTTTTTTGGGGGGGAGAATATTTATTATGTTCTCTTACATGTTTTTAAAGAACACAGCTAAAATGACATTTTTCTTTAGAACCCATGAGTAGCTGACATTTTGAAAGCCAGTAAGCAGTTTAACATGCGAAAGTGTTTAAATGGCAGCTGTGTCATGTTTACTTTAAAAAACTGATGCCTAACGTTCTCTAGCGGGTGTTATTCTAACTACTGCTCTGTTACATAGTTGATTCTGGATATATAAAAAATAAAAAAAAAACACCATTTTCTAGTTTGAGTGCTGTCAAGCGCTACATTGTGAATGTAATATAGGATATATTTTTTATGTATTGGAGTAACAAATTGTATTTACATTCAACTTTATGCGATACCTTCTATTTCAGTAGTGATACCGTGTATCTTATTGAGGTAGTATAAAAACAATTTTAGTGTTTTTGTAGAAACCTGATAATGTCATTTTTGAAATATTTAATTGAAAGATGATCGTAAAGTGGCACATAACAAATTTTGATATTATAAAACATACCCAGAAACTAAAATAAAATGCATTTCAGTTAGGCGTCATTAACGTACTCTCAAACATATTGTTACGGCGTATTCTCTGAACTGGTGGGTGTGCAAGTAGGATGCAAGAATGAGTCCCCACTTCTGGATAACTAACACGTTTATTCCCAAGCACAACATAAACAGGAACAATATATAATCAAACAGCACTTAAATGCTGCTCCCCTCATTTTACAAAATAGCTGGTATTATTCTCAAAATATTGCCTAATGTAATTTCACAAAACATCTGCTACTATTCTTGACAAAAATCACAATTCAATGTAATTTGTATCACGTTAACTTCCACTCCGATTGAATGATGATTCCTTTTATAGATTCGCTATAGAAACTTTTGGAAATCTCCATATCTGATAGAATACTCGTTATTTTGCAGTCTTTCTTGAACCTTCAGGAAGTCACTAAATGTCTCAAAATTGGCGATAAACCGCCAAATCTGGAAAAACTTCTTCAAGTTTCCGCATATGGTAACCCTAAGCTGAAGTCACGGAAAGAATGCCTGTACGTGTGTTCTCTCCTTGTGGTCTTCGAAAGACACCCGAAGAAAGGGAATATTACACGTTCGTAGCAATATACTAGAAATCAATAACTAAGTTACACTTTGTGCAAAGGCTGATAAAAACTTGAGTAATGTATACAAGCATAAATAATACAATTATGCAGCATACAGCTGTTTCGAGGATAATATGGATCTCCATCGTCAGTGCAAAAAAACCAACAAGCTCGAAGTCCAAAAGAGAAATGGACTTTCACCCGCTCCTTTTCTGAACTTCGGGATAACAAACCTATCAAATTTCATTATAATTTCTCTATTCTTACTTGAGATATCACATCTAAAGACTGGTTGATGGACACATATATGCACTTACAAACAGGCACCTCCTTTAAAACGTTCGATTCGAATTTAGGGGTTGTCAATTAAAATTTTCAACTCCCTTATAATACTCCCTCTATGTATACTATGTACTTAGAGAAAATAAAAAAAGATAATGTGAACAGCAAATGACTTTCCCTACAGTTTCAAATTCATAATCCATTAAGCAGGGTTTAATTGCTCAAAATGACATAGATTCGATATCATATCCAATTATTCGATATTATATCCAATTTGCAGTTTTAATGCGTCTTCTGTTTATTAGGTAACTTAAAGCATTTTAAAATGTTGCCTGCTCTTCAAAAAAAAAAATCTGATGTGGGCAGCACATGACTTTCCTTATATAATGCAATGAATTTACTACTTTTACAGTAAAAAAATAGATTATTTTTATAGTAGTTATTTATATCCTTTCCAAGATATTGAATTTTCGTCAACGAGTCGTCATTTTCCATGTCGTCATCATCAAAGAGTCGTCATTGATTTAGCGTCATTTTTATCCATTTGGCGAGTTTTTCGTTAATTTAGCAACATTTAAAAAAGTCGCCAAGTTGGCGACATTCCACCAAATTCGTCGCTAAAATCTCACCAAGGTTTTTTGGACGAAGAAATAAGTTATTCTTACAGCAGATAAATGACTATTGGCGTTCAAATACAAAAGTATTACTCAAAGTATATTTTTTCAAGAATGGAACGAGCTAGATCCACGAGAATGATGCCACCCAATTTATCGCATAGTATTACATATGAAAAGTGAACATTTTTCTCAATAGGAAATATATTTTTTATTTTATATGACTTTTTGAAAATTTTTTTGTAAAATGTGCAATATCTCGAGAACATTTCATGTTAGCGTTCTAAAATTTATGTCAATCGTTTTCTAATGAAAAATTACATAATAAATGTCTACTTGCGTAACTTTATTAGCGGTTTTGAATTTTTGATGATTTTTTCAAAATTTCACTCGAAAATTTAGGGGGGATTCTGAATATTCGATTGCGTATAAAAACAATAGGCTTCCAGTGCTTACTGATTGTGATTTTGTACCAAATTTCGTTCGAATCGGTCCATTCGTTCGTCAGTTATCGTCTCCACAGACTCACTGACACACACACACACACACATACTTTCACACACACACAGATATCACTTCAAAAATGCTTGATTCGTGATCAGGGATGATTGAAACGTGCTCTCCCGTCGAAACTCGAATTCGAATTTTCGACCCCGTCACAATACTTTACTTATACATTATGTATACAAGGAAAGTAAAAATAAATAAATAAATATTTTGAAAACTATTCATCCTATAATAATGGGGTTGATTTTATTTGGTGTGTAGTTAAAAATGACGTGTAAAACAAGCATTTAATTAATGCACTTAAGCATATATAATTATTTATTTCATATTTTGACAATTTTGTCGGACCAATATGCAAATAAATAAATAAATAAAATAAAATAAATAAAGACCTATTTCATTTCTTTGAGTTATACCAAAAACTGAAATTTAAACAGCAGCAAGGTAACCCACATGTGACTGAACTATCACATCTTAAAACATTTCTGTGAGCAGATTTTTTTGATAGTGAAAAACATCTTTAGAACTTAAATCTCGAGAATGATGTATTTTAGAGAAATAAAGATAATCCTATTTCTTTGGCCATCCAAAATTACGTGTAAAACAAGCATTTAATTAATACATCTTAGCATATTTAATCTTTTTATTTCAAATATTTACTATTTTTGCGGGCCATTTTGCCAAAAAAGGCAGGTTCTGTTTTCTCAAATCGAACCAACATCTAATCGGCATCAGAGATAACAACATTCGATTTGCCCACAAAATTTTGAGAAATTTTGTCGAATAGTTTTTTTTTTAATTAAAGTGCACACACATGTTATGCTATAAGAAAGGAGCATTTGTGCTCTACAATTCCCAGGGACTTTTAACCCAACTGAAGCCCCGAGGCACAGATTCCTCCGGGGGCCCCTTTTCACCTTTCGATATATATGAAATGAATAAAAATATTTTTCAAAAAGCAAAATTGCATTCTAGAAATGTATGCAAAATGTGGTTCTTGCCAATAATTTAAATTCCATTATAGTATGTAATTTCCTCATCATACCCAAGAAGCCAACATGTAAAATTAGTGCGGTTAATATCTGTATATATCCCCAAAATGAAACAATCGGTTGAAAAATTATATTCCAATAACATACATTTTTACTTTCCTTATGTACATAATGTATAAGGAAAGTATCATGACGGGGTCGAGAATTCGAATGCGAGTCTTCGACGGGAGATCACGTTTCAAGCATCCTTGATCACGAATCGAACAATTTTGAAGTGGTTTCTCTCTCTCTCTCTCTCTCTCTCTCTCTCTCTGTGTGTGTGTGTGTGTGTGTGTGTCAATGAGTCTGTGGAGACGATATCTCACGAACAAATGGACTGACTCGAAAGAAATTTGGTACAAAAATCACAATCTGCGAGTACTGGAAGCCTGTTGCTTTAAAACACAATCGAATGTTCAGAACTTCCCTACATTTTCGATTGAAATTTTGAAAAAAATCATCAAAAAACCAAAACCTTTAATAAAATTCCGCAAATAGACATTTCTTATGTAATTTTTCCTTAGAAAACGAGTGACATAAACTTTAAAACGCTAGCATGAACCGTTCTCAAGATATTGCCCATTTTTCAAATAAATTTATCCCAAAATCCCATAAATTAAAAAAAATATATTAACTGTTGAGAAACATGTTCACTTTTCATATGTAATATCATGCGATAAATTCGGTGACATCATTGTCGTGGATCTAGTGGATTCCATTCATGAGGAAAGATACGTGGTGTAATACTTTTGTATTTGAACGCCAGTAGTCATTTATCTGTTATAAGAATACCTTATTTTTCCGTCCATAACGCTTGGCGAGATTTTGGCGACTTATTTATTGGAATTTCGCCAACTTGGCGACTTTTTTAAATATTGCCAAATTAACGAAAATCTCGCCAAATGGATAAAAATGACCCTAAATCAATGAAAATGACGACAAATTGTCGAAAATTCAATATCTTGGAAGGAATATAAGTATTTACTATAAGAAAAACCTATTTTTTTACTGTAAAAATAGTAAATTCATTGCATTATATAAGGAAAGTCATGTGTTTCCCACATCAGATTTTTTTAGGAAGCAGCCGTTAATTTTCTGATGCTATACTTGTTTAATTTGGGTCCCCTCTAATGCGAGGACCCGCATGCCCCTGCGTTAGTCAGGTCCTGGCAATTCCCGAAACGTGAAGATCCATCCAAAACTGTATTTCCTATTTTCTACAAGATTGTAATACTTTCCCCATACCTTACCGAGTACTGTAGGGAAAGTAAAAAAGACAACCTTTTCCAAATAAGTTTTGAAAGAAACAATCTGTCATAACAGCGATAACCTTTTATTAAAGACATTAGTTTTTCTTCCTTTATGGTTCATTAAAGGTTTCTATTACACCCATTATTAAGAATCTAATGAGATAAGATTTTACGTTCACGGGTAATATTAATTTATGTCGCCCTATAGCTATCTCCTGTCTTCCCCTGTCTCTGGTAATCTGCAGTCTGGGGCGTATATGAAGATCTAAACGGAAACACACGTTGTAAATTATGCTTAAAGTGTGCTTTGGAAGAAAGAATTGCGTTTTATATTCATTGCACAGAAATAAAGTTCCATTTTCATTAATGTTCGAAAAAATACTGGTTTCTTTGGATTACTCTGGAATACTTGAAAGATAAAGACCCTGCAATGCAGGTTTGGAGATGAAGAATGATTTAAAAAAAGGATTATTATGATTTTTTTCGATGGAAATTGTATTATTTTTTTCATATACTGTAACAGAAAAATGTTCTTTTTTAAAGTTTATATATGAATTTTTCGGTAATCCAACCGCCTTTGGAGCAATATAGAAAAATTTTCTCCACTTTGTAACGATTTTTTTTCTCCCAATCGGGAAGTAAATGGTTGTGAGAAAAACGTTACATAGCACAACGTAAAAAATCTGATGCGGGCAGCACATGACTTTCCTTATATAATGCAATGAATTTACTACTTTTACAGTAAAAGAAAAATAGGTTATTTTTACAGTAGTTATTTGTATTCTTTCCAAGATATTGAATTTTCGTCAATGAGTCGTCATTTTCCATGTCGTCATCATCAATGAGTCTAGATCCACGAGACAACGAGATCCACGAGATCAAACGAGCTGGATCCACGAGAATGATGTCACCAAATTTACCGCATTATATTACATATGAAAAGTGAACATGTTTCTCAATAGGAAATATATATTTTTTTATTTTATATAACTTTTTGATAATTTTTTTGAAAATGTGCAATATCTCGAGAACGGTTCATATCAGCGTTCTAAAATTTATGCCAATCGTTTTTTAATGAAAAATTACATAAGAAATGTCTATTTGCGTAACTTTATTAGCGGTTTTGATTTTTTGACGATTTTTTCAAAATTTCACTCGAAAATTTAGGGGGGTTCTGAACATTCGATTACGTTTAAAAACAATAGGCTTCCAGTATTCATAGATTGTAATTTTTGTACCAAATTTCATTCGAATCGCTCCATTCGTTCATAGTTATCGCCTCCACACACACACACACACATACTTTCACACACACACACACACACATACTTTCACACACACACACACACACACATACTTTCACACACACACACAGATATCACTTCTAAAATGTTTGATGCGTGATCGGGTATGCTTGAAACGTGCTCTCCCGTCGAAAACTACTCGAATTCGAATTTTCGATCCCGTCACAATACTTTTCTTATACATTATGTATATAAGGAAAGTAACAATAAAAAAACACAAATGGATTGATATTTTGCGTACATTAAATGCATAGCAAAAATGGAATATTTAATACATACTGAGCCTTCACTTAATTTCAATAATATTTTTTATTATCTATTAATTATTAAATTATTATTTTTTATTTTTCGATGATTTCAATTTTAGAATAACATATGTTTTCCTATCAATAGTATGAATCTTTAAAACTACCTAAAAGTCTAAAAGTTTCATATTTTAGAAATACTTCCTTTATTTTTTATTAATTTATAGCTGAAAAACTTTTGTTAACGTTTCAATAATTTAAATTTCAAAAATATTTTCATTTATTTATTTTAAATTCAAAAAATATGTTGTTTAATTTTCGATAATTTAAATTAAAAAAAAATTGTATCAGTAAGTGCGAATTCTAAAGTTCCTGTTACCTCTTTATTAATTTATATTTGAAACACATTTGTATATGTTTCAATAATTATACTTCAGTAATATTTTTCATTATCTATTATTTATTAAATTATTTTATTTTTTATTTTTTGATG
This sequence comes from Amaurobius ferox, assembly GCA_951213105.1. Lineage (NCBI taxonomy): Eukaryota > Metazoa > Arthropoda > Arachnida > Araneae > Amaurobiidae > Amaurobius > Amaurobius ferox. Next base: position 90,907,838 of record OX578135.1, read on the forward strand.
ATTTAAATTTTAGAATAAAATATGTTTTCCTTTCAGTAGTATGAAAATAAAGCTACTTAAATCGAAAAACCACGTTAAGAGTAGTTTGAATTTCCCCGGATGCTTTCACTGAGTCACTATTAGAATGTAGGGAACATTTTTAATTTTTAAACAACACGTATGATTTTACAGGCATTTATCTTCAGTTTAAAAAAAGTGACTTCCTAGGTAAAAAATTAGTGAATTTAAAACTTCATATATGCATATATAGAACCATGTATTGAATCATAATTTCATACAATTTTACATAGATGTGCTTTGTTAGATGTTACCTTACACCTTTCTGGTAGGTCATACGGTCTGGGTTTCAACAACAACAACATAGATATGCTTAGCCAACGGCCCAACAGTGCGGAAAACACCGGTTCTCGTCAGATCACCGAAGTCAAGCAGCATCGGGCGCGGTTAGTACTTGGGTGGGTGACCACCTGGGAATACTTAGTGCTGTTGACACATTTCGGACGCAGTAGCCCGGTGATTTGCGTGCTGGATTTGCACGCTGCCAAAACTGCCGGCGTGTTCATGCAGAGTACGACCACGTTAAATATGTGGGTCCGTAAGTTTCTTCCGAGAGGTTCGTGGTAGGGGAAGGAAGGTACAGTCCCTGTGGATGCCTCCCCCACTGGGTTCCGGTCTAAATTGGGTGGCACTTCCCGGCCGTTCGAACAGTTACCTTACACCGGTCTGGGTCTTCAACACCTTTCTGGTAGGTCGGACGGTCTGGATCTCAACAACAACAACATAAATGTGCTTGCTCTCAGATGTGAATGTTGTATTATTTTTTCAATTTGTGCAAAAAGTTATACAAAATACTTATGTAAAAAAAATCATACAGAATTTTAAATTTTGCATTTAGTGTTTCATCAAGTTTATAAAATTTAAATATATTTAATAGAGGTTGTTATTGAATATATTGTAATCTGAAGTGTATGAAGACAAACGTATGCTTGGAGTGACAAAAGTTATAGATGGTTTAATAAATTTGATCATCTTCCGAAGTTACACTATTCGGTTAAATATTTGGCACTTTTGCTCCTCACAACTGTACACCAAGATTGCTAACAAACATAAATTATTTTAAATTAAATCTGCTACATGGAATTAAAACACACGATGTAGTAAAACAAAAAAATAACGTTATATGCGATACTAGACTATAAAAAAGTCCTCTGAAGATTATACGTAAAAAACATGAAATAAAAAAAATAAGCAAAGGGCCACTTTACACTAAACCATTGAATGGAACATCTATCTCATGGCTTACTATTTTCAAAGCAATAACATTTTATTAAAGACATTAACTTTTTTTTTTAAGGTTCATTAAAGGTTTGTATTACACCCATTTTTTAAGAATTTAAAAAGAAAATACTTTATTTTCACCGATCTTATTAATTTATGTCACCATAGAACTGTTCTGTCTTCAGTAATCTGGTTTGAAGTTTGAATCTAGAAGAAGATTTAAACAGACGCACGTGTCATAAATTGTTCCTAAAATGTGATTTGAATGGAAGATTTGTGTTTTGAATTCATTTCTTAAAGATAAAGTATTATTTTTATTTATGTTCGGAAATTAAATAGTCGTTGTAGAAGCAATATTTACATTATCATTGCATAGTTGAAGTTCCTTAACAGAGCTTTGTTGACATTTAATCGCTGATATGATCAATGAGTATTTACGAAAATAATATATAAAATCTGATGTGGGCAGCTCCTGAAAGGGCTCCTAAAACTGTTTCCGCCACTGCTGGGACGCTCGTGTTCGACACTGGTCCTCAGTATTGTTTTGAACTCGCATGTGTTTGATGCTTTTCATGGTTTGCACATTTAATAAATAAATTATTTGACGTAGATTAATGACCAACACCCGTGGCAACCGTTGAGGTTTTTCCAACTACTAAGGGGGACGGCATGGCTACATATGTCCGCCATCTAGCGAGACACACGACCAGGCGAGTAAGAGTCGGAGAAATCATTCACCGGGCAGGGCGAAGTAGTCGAGTCAAGACCCCAGTCACCGACTGGTTTGGTAGCAGGTCATAAAGGGTCTGCTCTTCTCCGCCACCTGGAAGCGTCTGCTTAAAAGCCTAAATTATCTTAGCAACCGGCCTCTCCACAGATTTATCGCCGCCCAGGCGGTGAAGTGGATAGCGTCTCCGACTGCTGTCTAGTGGGCTTGGGTTCGAATCCCGAGTAAGGCATGGGTGTTTTCTTGAGGATGAAGTCAGTCTTCCGCCTTCTGGGTCCTCGCCAAATGTGAAGCTGCACCCCCCCCCCCCCAGACCTTCGTCAGTGATGCTTGTTTGTGTTAATAAAAACTTTGTGATCTCGTCTTGTGTCATTCTTTGTCCTTCTTCTGACATCACTGGTCCTGTTTGTGGTTCGACCGAAACAGGAGGTTATGAGCAACAACAACAACAACACAGATTTATCTCCCCACAGGTAAGGAGGATCGTGGTTATGAGGAAGCAAAGTTCCGTGCACCGCCATCTTGTGACGGGCCCCCTGTGGGGGAATTCTTTGATATAGATTCGGCCCCTGATCGAGCACATTTTTACTTTCCCTGCAATGCATGGTAATGTATAGGGAAAGTATTGGAATCATGCCGAAAATCGCAACTCGAGTTTTCGACGGATCTACACGTTTCGAGACCTATAGAATACGAAAAAACCATTTTTAGCGTGACGTCTGTGTGTGTGTGTTTGTCTGTCTGTGTGTCTGTCTGTCTGTGCAGATTTTGCATCCACTCTAACTAAAAAACTAATGGACCGAATTTCACAAAATTTTGTAGGTAAGTCACTTCTGGGCGGGGCTGGTGCTGATTAGTTTTGGGTACGATTCAGAATAAAAGAACCCGCCTTTTTTGTGAAATGGCCCGCAAAAGCTTGTATCCACTGTAGCTGAAGAACTAATGGACTGAATTTCACAAAATTCGGTAGATAAGTCACGTATAGGTCACCCTGGTGCTGATTAGATTTTGGTACGCTTCAGAATAAAATAACCTGCCTTTTTTTGCAGAATGGCCTGCAAAAATCGTCCAAATCTAAACTAAAGAACTACGTATGCTCAAATATATCCATTAAATACTTGTTTATTACGTAATTTTTAGCGAAGAAAAGAATAAGACCAACCCCATTACATTAGGACTAGCCGTTCTCGAGATATTTTAGTTTTTCGTATTTTCTCTACGCCACCTTTGAAAATAAGTCCGGTTACCGAATGAGAACGAAAATTGAATTAAAAGTGAAATAAATTTAATTAAAATAAAGAGAACATGGATATAAGTCTGCAGGGAAAGTCATGTGCTGCTCACATCAGATTTTTACTTTCCCTGCAATACATGGTAATGTATAGGGAAAGTATTGGAATCATACCGAAAATCACAACTCGAGTTTTCGACGGATCTACACGTTTCAAGACCTCTAGAATACGAAAAAACCATTTTTAGCGTGACGTCTGTGTGTGTGTCTGTGTGTCTGTCTGTCTGTCTGTGCAGATTTTGTATCCATTCTAACTAAAAAACTAATGGACCGAATTTCACAAAATTTGGCAGGTAAGTTACTTGTAAGCGAGTCTGGTGCTGATTAGTTTTGGGTACGATTCGGGACAAAAGAACCCGCCTTTTTTTTGCGAAATGTCTCTCGAAAACTTGTATCCACTCTAACTGAAAAAGTAATGTACCGAATTTCACAAAATTCGGTAGATGAGTCACTTGTGGGTTACTCTGGTGCTGATTAGATTTTGGTACGATTCGAAAAAACATAACCTGCCTATTTTTGCAAAATGGCCCGCAAAAATCATCAAAATCTAAACTAAAGAACTAGGCAAACTCAAATATATTCAATAAATGCTCGTTTAATACGTATTTTTTAACGACGAAAAGAATAAGACCAATCCCATTACACTAGGACCAGCCGTTCTCGAGATATTTTAGTTTTTCGTATTTTCTCTACGCCACCTTTGAAAATAAGTCCGGTTACCGAATGAGAACGAAAATTGCATTCAAAGTGAAATAAATTTAATTAAAATAAAGAGAACGTGAATATAAGTCTGCAGGGAAAGTCATGTGCTGCCCACATCAGATTTTTCACTTTCGTAACATTTAATTTGTATTGGGTATTAGATAATATGTGTGCTTAAAGAAGGCGCGGCGCAGCAGGTGAGGGTGTATCGGCATACAGTGAGTAATTCAACACATCCAAGTGTTATGGTTGCAATGATTTTATAGGTATTTGGGATGGTGCTGCAATTTAATCCTAGAAACAACAAATAATACCTCAAAAGGATCGAGATAGCCGAGTTACGAAGTCATTAAGATCGAACACTGTAGACTCGAGTGCGATTTCCGATATTGTCCAAAACTATCTCCGTGTCTATGCGGAGTATGGGCACGTTAAATATGTTGGCTCAAAAATCTGTCCGAAAGGTGATGAGTTAGGAAAATGTTGGTACGGTCCCTGTGATTGCCAACCCCTTGGGTTCCGGTCAAAATTATATGGAGCTGCCCCGGCCGTCCAAACTGGTACCTTACATCTTCAGGTAGATCGGACAGTCTGAGTAGAGGGAAAAAACAACTGATACAGAATTAACGGCGACCATCTTAGTTTCTTTGTAAAATGTGTGATGAGTAGTTTGTGTTTCACTTGCTTTTCTTATTATTTTGAGAGTGCACATTTTGCGAGTTTGGATCATTTATGCATGTTTTTTGCACATTTTATTTATCATTTTGTAGAGGTTTGGGAAATCTTGATTATTTCATGTTGAGTGTAAGTTAAGTATTTTACTGTATGTTGGTGTGATTTCACGTGTAATTCATATAATGCGTATGATTACACTACGTAACCGCAGCCATTTTTAGCAGAATACCAAAATAATGCTATTAGTTCTAAATGTGTAGTAACTGAACTTACTCAGATTGCGGCGTTTGGAATTTCCCAAAGCAACATCCTTAAAAAATGACCGACTTATTTAATTATTTGGACAAAAACATTATTTTCAAAGTCATCCTATCAGAATTTCTATGTTTTCACATTTTTTTACGTCGTAGCAATTGAAAAAAACGCGATTTTCAAAATATTTTTGTGTTATTCTGTATGTGTAGTGCTATCCCTTCAAAGGGACCGACATAAAAATGCTGATTCTTCATACTGCTTTCTGATTGGCTCTCTCTTAATTCAGGTTTAGGGTATATAACCCCCAGCATCTTCCTTTAGCGCCCATTTCAGTTTTGGATTTCGGGTCTGTTGTTTCACTTGCATTGACGAAGGGATCCAACGTATCCTCGAAACAGCTGTATGATGCAATTGCGTTATTTGTGCTTTTATCCGTTGTTCAAGCTTTTCTTATCCTTCGAACAAAGTGCATTGTTCTTATTGATGGGGCTAACATAGTTATAAAATACTTTTTCACAAAAAATTTAATATCATACAGCGTTTTATGAAACTGCAAAGCACAGTATGAACATTTCGAAGATGAACTGTGATATCATATATAGCCAAATGGCCTATGAGGGATTTCCATTTTCCCTAAAATGCGTGTTCCCCCCCCCCCCCCACTCTCCCCTACTGAACGAAAAATAAAATCATTTAAGCTAAATTCAAACTTATCGTAAAACTATGACAATTACTAACATCGAAAGAGAAGGATAAAAAATCTGATGTGGGCAGCACATGACTTTCCCTGCAAACTTATATCCACGTTCTATTTATTTCAATTAAATGTAATTCACTTTTAATTCAAATTTCGTTCTCATTCGGTAACCGGGTTTATTTTCAAAGGTGGCGTAGGGAAAGTACGAAAAACTAAAATATCTCGAGAACGGCTAGTCCTAGTGTAATGGGGTTGGTCTTATTCTTTTCGTCGTTAAACATTACGTATTAAACGGGCATTTAATGGATATATCTAAGTATACCAAGTTCTTTAGTTTAGATTTTGAAGATTTTTGCGGGCCGTTTTGCAAAAAAAGGCAGGTTATTTTTTTCCGAATCGTACCAAAATGTAATCAGCACCAGAGTGACCTATACGTGACTCATCTACCGAATTTTGTGAAATTCGGTCCATTAGTTTTTCAGCTAGAGTGGATACAAGCTTTTGCGGTTGAAAAGTGGCGTAGGGAAAGTACGAAAAACTAAAATATCTCGAGAACGGCTATTCCTAGTGTAATGGGGTTGGTCTTATTCTTTTCGTCGTTAAACATTACGTATTAAACGGGCATTTAATGGATATGTCTGAGTATACGTAGTTCTTTAGTTTAGATTTTGAAGATTTTTGCGGGCCGTTTTGCAAAAAAAGGCAGGTTATTTTTTTCCGAATCGTACCAAAATCTAATCAGCACCAGAGTGACCTATACGTGAGTCATCTACCGAGTTTTGTGAAATTCGGTCCATTAGTTTTTCAGCTAGAGTGGATACAAACTTTTGCGGGCCATTTCGCAAAAAAAGGCAGGTTCTTTTATTCCGAATCGTACCCAAAACTAATCAGCACCAGCCCCGCCCACAAGTGACTTACCTACCAAATTTTGTGAAATTCGGTCCATTAGTTTTTTAGTTACAGTGGATACAAAATCTGCACAGACAGACAGACACACAGACAGACAGACAGACAGACACACAGACAGACAGACAGACACACAGACAGACAGACAGACACACGCACAGACGTCACGCTAAAAATGGTTTTTTCGTATTCTAGAGGTCTCGAAACGTGTAGATCCGTCGAAAACTCGAGTTGTGATTTTCGGCATGATTCCAATACTTTCCCTATACATTACCATGTATTGCAGGGAAAGTAATAAAAATCCGATGTGGGCAGCACATGACTTTCCCTGCAGACTTATATTAACGTTATCTTTATTTTAATTAATTTATTTCACTTTTAATTCAATTTTCGTTCTGATTCGGTAACCGGGCTTATTTTCAGAGGTGGCGTAGAGAAAGTACGAAAAACTAGAATATCTCGAGAACGGCTAGTCCTAGTGTAATGGGGTTGGTCTTATTCTTTTCGTCGTTAAAAATTACGTATTAAACGAGCATTTAATGGATATATTTGAGTATATCTAGTTCTTTAGTTTAGATGTTGACGATTTTTGCTGGCCATTTCGCAAAAAAGGCAGGTTGTTTTTTTCCGAATCGTACCAAAATCTAATCAGCACCAGGGTAACCCACAAGTGACTCATCTACCGAATTTTGTGAAATTCTGTCCAGTAGTTTTTTAGTTAGAGTGGATACAAGCTTTTGCGGGGGCCATTTCGCAAAAAAAGGCGGGTTCTTTTATTCCAAATCGTACCCAAAACTAATCAGCACCAGACTCGCTCACAAGTGACTTACCTACCAAATTTTGTGAAATTTGGTCCATTAGTTTTTTAGATAGAGTGGATGCAAATTCTGCACAGACAGACAGACACACACACACAGACGTTACGCTAAAAATGGTTTTTTCGTATTCTAGAGGTCTGGAAACGTGTAGATCCGTCGAAAACTCGAGTTGCGATTTTCGACATGATTCCAATACTTTCCCTATACATTACCATATATTGCAGGGAAAGTAACAAATAATGAATGTTTCTTTTAAAAATATTTGCTATTTTATATCAAAAAATTAGTACGCACTTCATGTATTCCATTCCGGACAAATCCTGAATTTTCCCCCAATCAAAATACAATTTCCCCGATCGAATTCGCTTTTTCGTCGGCAAGAGCACTTAGGATAATAGCAATAATACCACATATATAAAAAATGGAACGGGCCGCTGCGTGTAGGGAAAAATTATAGCCATCTTTTTCTTCACCTGGCTCCGCGTTCGCTGCGAATTTAATGCCGGCGCCGTCACATGGATAATTGGGTCGAACGGCTTTACGCCGCCACTGGACTGTAGCCCCATTACCGCGATTCCAAATCTCATAAAGTGACGTACGCCCCTTTATTTTATTTTTTTTTGTTACTGCTACGCTATCCAAAATATGATATTGACCCGTAAAAAGTTTCCTGAATAGTTTCGCTGGTTTATTCTTGCGGTTGAATTTATATATAGGGAGGAATCTGAAAATGATATTATGTAGGGATTTTGCAGGATTTCCAGAAGAGTCTTTTAACACTGTAATAATTCTGTAAGGAAAGGTCTACGAGTATACACGTTAGGTCTGTCTGTAGTAAAGAGGGCCATACTCGAACGAGTGAAAAAGATCCCTAACAGCCAGTGGCGGCTCGCTTATAGGCAGTGTGGCACTGCAGGAGCGACAGTGCTCTTTGTCCTTCGCAGCCTCGCGTACAGCTTTCTAGGTGCGCATGTGCACAGTCAAACACCACGGTGTTTAACTGTTGTGCGCAGATGTTTGACTGTTGTGCGCATGCGCACATAGGAAGCTGTACGTGAGGCTGCGAGGGAGAGAGAGAACTGTCGTTCCCGCAGTGCCACAGTGCCTATACGCGAGCCGCCACTGCTAACAGCATTTTTTTTCACAGTGACGTAATATTTACGTCACACTGTGACTTTGGGATGTCACAAGACGTCGCAATACGTCTCGACAATGTCATATTGAGGTCACAGCGAAGTCATTTTGGTCATTTTCATGGTCGTTTGTGACGTCGCATATTGACTTGTTTGTGACGTCACATTGTAATGTCGTCAGATTGTTACGTGTTATTTAAATTGTGGAAACATCATAGAATATAGTCATAATGAAGTTACAAAGTTACAAATACGTAACGTCGCATAGAAGTCACAAATATGATGTCACATTGTGACCCAGGTGTCACGTGACTACAAAGTCACCGTCACACATGTGACGATCTTTGCTGTGAGGGATTGTAGAGCCCCTAGTGGAGAATTTAAAAAACTCCGATAATAAATTCGGCCAGAAAATAGGAAAAACAAAGAAAGCCAATTACAAAGTTATAGAGCATTTTCTAATGAGTAAGAATAGGCATAGGGAACAAATGAGAAGAATATATCGAACACAATGAATACCTATTGAAATTCATCGGTTGCGCTAGTTGCGCAGGCATTATTTAGAAACAATTATAGTGTAATATTCTTTCTCGAATTCAAATGTAAATTGTTGCTTACGAAAGGCATTTTAAGCAGGCTGTACATTAGATTCTTGTGCATTTAATTGTTGTTTATTTTAGAATTCCTGAATTGGACAGCCACTCACCAATGACAGTATTGTGTCAAATACCTTCTGTTATAATTTTATTGTCGATTTTTACCAATTTGACAATGCTATATGACTTTAAAATTGGTCTTTCTCGTTTATCTTGCTTTGTTGTCGTTTATTATCCTAACATTTTAAAATTCTCCTCCAGGGTAATCACTTCCATTCTATCGGGAATAGTCACTTTACTATACAGGGTGAGTCGGAATTGTTTTTACAAAAGCAGAGGGGTGATAGTACCCCACCAGACGAGCAATAATTACCATGGAACATAGAGTCACATTGCACTCAGAGAGGCAGAAAAGAGTAAAATTAGAATACGAACCTGCACGTACACTAGTGTTGGGAAAGCGAATGAACGATACCAAACGTTGCACAAACAGATTTATTGTGCAGCAACAACCTCACAGCAAGTGCTCAAAGTGGCGACCATGCGTGTCGTTGCACCGTTCACACCGGCGAAGGAATAATTGACGCACCCTATCGAAGATTCCGGGTGTTGTGTTAATGTGAATTAAAGGTAGGATGACTGGGAATACGACGCGTTGGAAATCGCTGCTCGTACAATCTTCGTGCTGCGCGTCCATTCCCTTTGGCTTCACCGTATGTGAGGTGCATGTCGGCCAATTCCTCGTAGGTGTACTCCGCCATAGCATTCACGCAACGTGTCGGACGATGTTATAACGGGAATAACTTGCAGCGTTGAAGTTGTGTCGGTTCTTAAAGGGCAACGTGTGCTCTGATTGGCTATCGCCGGAACCTATCAGCAGCCAGTTATGCTGATTCTGCTCCCTGGACATCTGCATACGGTAACTGCGTTCGTGCCTGGCGTAAGAGATACTACTAAGGTAGGTACACAATGACGTCCGAGGCACTGACTTCGTCATGCTCGACGCGGTTCGACGTGCCTCTTTTCCGCCTCTCAGAGTGCAATGCGACCCTATGTTCCATGGTAATTATTGCTCGTCTAGTGGGGTGCTATCACCCCTCTGCTTTTGTAAAAACAATTCCGAATCACCCTGTAGATATACTAATCGTGCACACTCATGGATTTTTTCCTGGCAAAATTATTCGGCTGCTTAAGACTTTTGGTTGAACCCTATGTAAGGAGGGATCTGAAAATAATGTCCCGTTGGGTATTACACATATAAAGTTTTCTTTGATAAAATCTGTTTGGACACTTGGCCAAGTTCCACAGATTCATTTTTCCCACTGCAAAATGTGGCTAACCTAGTCCCAAACCACGGTCGAGCTTTCAAGCTTTCTTACGCCATGATCTCTAACATACACTGAGTGGCCAAATTATTGAGACCACCAGACCATTTATGCAGAGTATCTAATTTATCCCCCAGATCTTTTTGACGTTGCATCCATAAGAAGGGAAATATTCAAGGCATCCAAGGAGTAACGTAGAGTTCGGGTTCTGTAAATCCATGTTTGTTCACTATGACAGGAAAAGAGAAAAACTGCTTGTAGATAAAATTGTTGATTACTCATAAAAGTTGATTACTCATAAAAAATGTTCGTCATAAATCCAGACCCGGGTCTTACAAGCAGCATGGTCTCCGGAAATTTGAACCGGCTTCCACCTCTCTACGGGCCTGCAAACGAAGTTGATTACTCATGAAATAATTGGAGAAGATACAATCTAAAGGACATGGAATGATGGGGGCATTTATATCAATGGTGCTTGCATTGACAAAACTGTTTCCACTCGTGGAATGTTCGACGAAAACAATTATTATCACTTTCTAACATTTCCTTGAAGAAAGCAAGCATAGAACAATTAGGTGGCAATTGTTTTTCTTATATATCTGTTACATTCACTCATTTATATATATGTTACATTCACTCATTTATATATATGTTACATTCACTCATTTATATATCTGTTACATTCACTGGTATTTTTTGTAAAGTAGTTTAATCAAATGTTACTTTCATTTAGTTGATTTAGTTTATATAGCTTCTGAAACCGGTTTTGTTTCATTCTGTATTACATTCTTCTTTTATAGTCTCAATCACCGGCCCAATTATTTTATAGTAGTTTGATGGATGAAGATAACAAACATAGCTTCCGAAACTGGAAATTTCTTTTCGTTGTATTCTTCTTGATTCCAGCCTAATTCAATTTTAATTTGCTGTCTTTCTTCCTTTATAAGAGTTTATAAGAATTTTGGGACACAGAGTCACGTCCCCGGAGGTCTGAGCGTTAATCATGTGTTGGAAATATCCCGTCGAGATTTTTAAAAATTCAAATTAGTTATTTTAGTATTTAATATTAAAGCTCAATTTTCAACGATTTTCGACAAAATAGTTTTTTTATAGTGATTGCAAATATTATCAGTTTTTACCTTAACGTCTTCAGATAGATCGAAAAATGATCTTTTTAACGAACTTTGAACCGAATACGCCATGAGTTTCTTTGCATTTAATATGTTTATTTTATTTATATGCTGTGGAGGGGATTCATCAAACTATGCCTAATTGATGAAATTTCATATTTATATTGCACTAGCAGCATACCCGTTCTTCGTACGGAGTATATAATATAAAGAAACTTATAATTCGCAATCATGTGCAAATTCTGTTAAAATATTAAATTTATTGCTCCTAAAGAGTAGTTTAAGAATATATGTTCTCACTATGCAAAATTATCTTCACGGGCAGATCTGAGGAATAAAACATCCTGGCCCCTTTTGTAAGCAAATTTACAAAAAAAAAATTGAATCAATATATGCAACCCCGTACTACTTATATTGTCGCAGATTAGAAAATATGCCAGTGTGTTAGTAGAAGATTACCCGTATTACAATATGAGTCTCAAAAATATTTGTCAAAATAAAAGAGATGACGTAATAAATTGAAAATACCAATAATCCCCGTACTCTTTATACCAGAAGGTCGTAATTGATTCCAATATATGCCAATATATATCAAAACATATGCCAATATATCTGTACTACTTATATTCTGGTAGATTAAAAGATATTCCCTTGTATTTGTAGAAGATTTCTCGTACAACTTACAATATATGAGTTTAAACAATTTTTGTCATAATAAAACAATTGCATAATAACTTGAAAATATCAATAATCCCTGAATCAATAATCCCCGAAAATATCAATAATAATAATGTTTAAACCTGAAGACCGTAATTGATATTATCCAGTCCAACATGTTATAAGAAAATTCAAATCGTTCTTTTCTAAAATATATTTTTAGATCCATTTATTTATTATTCAAATCGAAAAAATAATTATAAAAATTAACAGATAGATTTAATTTAATTGCGTTTCTGAGTAACGTGATATAAGATAGAATCTTCCTCATAAACTGCGAAATTAAAAAACCATTTTGATTTCTTTATACTTTTAATTGTTCAGTAAAAGCTTGTTTGAAATAAGCCATGGAGATAGGTTTCCCATTTAAATCATGTTTCAAACAATTCATGATTTCAGACAGTGACTAATTAGCGCAAAAAATCTCCCATCAAACTCAGAGATAAAGTTTGAATTCACTTTCAAACGATTTTCAAGCTATTCGTTTGGATAAACCACGGAGTTAGAGAGTAGAACTCCTAGGAAAAAGTTTCGTTTTTTATTAATATCTCGAGAATCTCTAGTCTTAGATACTCGAAACTAAATTTATGGGGGGAATTTATGGGGCTAAATTTATGGGGGGATATTTTAAGGCTATCCACAAAATTTCATCAAATTCATTTCATCAAATTCATCAGCCGTTCTCCCGTGATGATGAGACAAACGAAATTTTCGTTTTTTACTATTATCTCGAGAAACACTGATCGTAGAAACTCCAAACATGGACTAAATTTTAAGTGAAACTGTTTCCAGGCTACCCACAAAATTTCATCCAATTCACTTCAGCCGTTCTCACTTCAGCCGTTCAGGGACAGACAGACAGATTTTCAATTTTATATATTTATATATTTATATTGTATTAAAAAAATTGAAGGCTTGCGCAATTCCGATATTTGCATGAATACAGAGAGTTATCTCCGCATTCTAGTGAAATTTTCACCTAGCGGTATCTAAGTTTGTATGGGAAGATTTAATGTGTTCATTTCATTTGCGAGAACAAAACAAGTTGACGTCACAATTCAGGACGACGTGTCCGTTGCTGTGGGGTTTCGATACGTTTCCAGAAGTTATGACATCATATCATGGTTTTTATATTTTGTTTTTAAACTGGCGTATAAAGCATTCTTTGGTTTTGGAGAATTCAATGGGCATTCCGATGGGTTGCATTTAATCTTGCATTTAATTCCGATGGGTTGCATTTTATCGAGTTATAATGAATGAACACACTTGTAAAGTTACATTTGAAAATTATTACTTTCCTTATATATATAATATATAACGAAAGTATTGTGACGGGGTCGAAAATTCGAATTCGAGTTTTCGACGGGAGAGCACGTTTCAAGCATCCCTGATCACGAATCAAACATTTTTGAAGTGATGTCTGTGTGTGTGTGTGTGTCAGTGAGTCTTTAGAGACGATAACTGACGAACGAATGGACCCATTCGAACGAAATTTGGTACAAAAATCACAATCAGTAAACACTGGAAGCCTATTGTTTTTATACGCAATCGAATGTTCACAACCCCCTAAATTTTCGCGTGAAATTTTGAAAAATTCGTCAAAAAATCAACACCGCTAATAAAGTTTCGCAAATAGGCATTTATTATGTAATTTTTCCTTAGAAAACGATTGATATAAATTTTAGAACGCTAACATGAACCATTCTCGAGATATTGTACATTTTTCAAACAAATTTATCAAGAAATGCCATAAATTAAAAAAAAATATTAACTGTTGAGAAACATATTTACTTTTCATATGTAATATCATGCGATAAATTGGGTGACATCATTCTCGTGGATCTAGCTCATTCCATTCATGAAAAAAGATACTTTGAGTAGTACTTTTGTATTCGAACGCCAATAGTCATTTATCTGCTATAAGAATAACTTATTTCTTCGTCCATAATGCTTGGCGAGCTTTTGGCGACAAATTTGGCGGAATATCGCCAACTTGACGACTTTTTTAAATGCTGCCAAATTAACGAAAATCTCGCTAAATGGATAAAAGTGGACTAAATCAAAGAAATTGACGACTAATCGTCGAAAATTCAATATCTTGGAAAGAATATTAATGTCTACTATAAGAAAAACCTATTTTTTTTTACTGTGAAAGTATTAAATTCATTGCATTATGTAAGGAAAGTCATGTGTTGCCCACGTCAGATTTTTTGTTTATTTGTTTGAAATATCGAATACTTTTGCTCTTTTTTATTGGCGCAATGTGAGGTGTTCTTAAAGTAACGCAGCATTGCGATATTTGAAATCTTAAAAGGCTTTTAATTTGGTTTATTAATGTGTGTGAATGAATATTCGATCGTATTGGCGGCGAAGGCATATGTTTAAGCACATATTTAAGTTATATGATGGATAGTATGATTAAAGAATGACATAGAGGACATGGAGGGGGAATGCAGCCACATGTGCGTTCACGCAGTGGGCAACTATGTATTTCGAAAAACTTAATAAATGTATGAAATTAATCCCTGCTATTGATCCCAAGGATACATTTTCTAGTTTATTCATATAACAAGAACGATCAATCGTGCATAAAGCATTGATTATGAAACATTTTCCAACTTCAATGCAATTTTATACAAACAACTCTCTAATGCGATACATTCCTCGGTAATATTTTTAAAATTATCACAATACTACATTAATTTATTATATTTGAAAACTTCATCGAAGAAAATGAACTTCATTCAAATGACGGCATTGAAATATAAATTGCCTGGTTTAAACATCTCTAAAATGTGATTCATTCCTCGGTAATAATTTTAGAATTATCATAATACTACGATAATTTATTATATTTGAAACTTCATCGAAAACAACTGAAATTCATTCAAATGACGTCATCGAAATATAAATCGCCTCTATATAAAAGCAGCATTTCATTCATAATCATTTTTCCAATCGTTTAATTCATCCCAATACTATAATAATTTATTTTATTTAAAAATTTGAAAAATTGTTTTCTACCATATTTATTTTGAAATGTGAAACCTTTCTCATATATAAAATAATTAAACTCTTGGAAAGATATTTATTATATAATATATCTCGTTTTTCTTTCTGGAGGATATAACGAGAGTCATAATTTAATTGAATTTGTTTTTCTCCCTATATTAAATAATTTTTATTTAAAAAACTACCTAACATATTTTACTGAAATTTTTTTTATATATTTTATGGGATAATTTGAATATTTCCTAAAATTTTCGAAGCAAATTTTGAATTTTAAATTTGTTTAAAAAATGTTTGAAACATTAGATCCCATAGGATTCAATGTATTTCATTTTTTCAATCCGGGTTCAATAAAAAACTAATTGTATGATATTATTCATTTATATTCCCATAGACCGTCTGAAAAACATACTAAAATTTCATTTTGATGAAGCCATTTTTACGGCAGTTATCGTGTTAACGGACAGACAGACAGACAGACAGACAGAATGAACAACATTCTGTTTATGACAGAATGTCATAAACACTTTTAACTATGTTGTAAAGTGTTAAAAACATTAACTGTCCAATGTACTTCAGAAGGTATTTGCAGTTACAAATAACAATTTTGGGTATTTGGGGCCCCTTTTCTGATAAGGGACCCCAGTTGAAGAAGCTTTATTACTTTCATAGTATATTCACTATTTGGTTTAGTTTCCATAATTTGAGCAATTCATCCCTTTAAAAGTCATTTACATACAACGTAGCATCCATCGATCCAAACTTAGACTATATACAAATCCCACGCGAACTTCATACTCTGAAATAAACGTTCTACAGTGCTATATTCTACTCTATATTGCATCTAGAAATAGAACGAAGCATGTACGAATTCTCTGAACCAATAAAACTATTCTATTCTCTGTGGCTTTATTGAAAACAGTCTTTCCTTTTAAACACATAGATCAATGATTTCGGGATAGTAGCTACCAAAACCAAGCTGACGTGTACGCTCATCCATAATCTCGATACCATGGCCCTGGGCGCACTAAACCCCAGGTTTCCGTGCTGAAAATATGTCGGTGTATCTCATTTTATCCTTTCTGGGAGGGAGAGTAGAAAGGATTTTCTTTTTCCTTTTGGTGGACTTTCTCCCCAGCGCTAGTAAACCATTTTCTCCTTCATGTTTGGTGATAAATGGTTCGGACGAGAGACTCTGTAGAAGAGTGAAATTTTTAGGACTATATAAAAGGGGGGAGGGAATGTTACTAAATATTGCCTGAAGAGTATGTATCACAAGTTTAATGTTGTAAAATATATATGCTACCTGATATTACACCCATCATGACGTCATACAGGGTATTAAGAAGAGTCATGGACCAGACGAATAACTTGAGGAATATTTATCGTCAGTTTTTTTACTTTCCTTATATACATAATGCATAAGGAGAGTATTGTGACGGGGTCGAAAATTCGAATTCGAGTTTTCGACGGGAGAGCACGTTTCAAGCATCCCTGATCACGAATCGAACATTTTTGAAGTGATGTCTCTGTGTGTGTGTGTGAAAGTGTGTGTGTGAAAGTGTGTGTTTGTGTGTGTGTGTGTCAGTGAGCCTGTGGAAACGATATCTCACGAACGAATGGAGCGATTCGAATAAAATTTGGTGCAAAAATGACAATCCGTGAATACTGGAAGCCTAGTGTTTTAAAACATAATCGAATGTTCAGAACCCCCCTAAATTTTCAAGTGAAATTTGGAAAAAATCATCAAAAAACCAAAACCTTTAATAAAGTTAGGCAAATAGACATTTCTTATGTAATTTTTCCTTAGAAAACGATTGACATAAACTTTAGAACGCTAGCATGAATCGTTCTCGAAATATTGCACATTTTTCAAATAAATTTATCAAAAAATCCGATAAAGAGAAAAAAATATATTAACCGTTGAGAAACATGTTCACTTTTCATATGTAATATCATGCGATAAATTTGGTGACATCATTCTCGTGGATCTAGCTCGTTCCATTCATGAGAAAAGATACTTTTGTACTTGAACGCCAATAGTCATTTATCTGTTATAAGAATAACTCATTTCTCCGTCCATAACGCTTGGCGAGATTTTAACGACGAATTTGGCGGAATGTCGCCAACTTAGCGACTTATTAAAATGTTACCAAATTGATGAAAATCTCTCGCCAAATGTATAATAATGACACTAAATCAATGAAAATGACGACTAATTGAAGGAAATTCAATATCTTGGAAAGAATATAAGTATCTACTACAAGAATAAAATTTTTTTTAATTGTAAAAGTAGTAAATTTATTGCAGTATGTAAGGGAAGTCATGTGCTGCCTACATCAGATTTTTTTATGCAGGTGTGCGTATCTTAAAAGTATGTATCGATTGAAAAAATAACGTACATCGCTCATGTGCATCAGGCCTTAACTAGCTTTTCTTTCAGAGATATGGTGAGCAGGAAGGCTTTAATACAAGTTCGTCGAATAAAAATGGCTTTGAGATAAATAACTCATAACATTAGTGTTAATCACCGTATATTATTCAATTTTCAACCCATACAAATATCCCAAACAAGCTATTATAATCGCAAAATCCCATTTAGAAAACCACTTCTGCCATCAAGTTGCGATTCCTGAATGTAATATAGTTACGTGTGCGAGGAAGTTTTTCATACGGTTTAGCATAAGTTAACTAACGTTCTGTAGGACACAGTCATAAGACACACGGTAACTATGAAATCGGATTAAAATACCTGACTATGTAAGTCTGATCGTGTAAGTCTGACGAGAGGACTTGAGATCAGTCATTTTTGGCAGCGACCGACATCAGGATGAAGTTAATGTGATTTGCTATGGGCCAGCCGCATATCAATAGAGATGCTCGCGTCTCAAGCGGTCAGGGACTGTTTACGACTGAAAGGTGAAGATACCTAGAATTACGTCTTGTTTCGTTAGAGCTCGCAACATTTCGCTTTACACATACGCTTCACCATGCCTGTGGAACCAGGAAGGCAGAAAGATCGCTGCGAGTGCTTTCATCAACGCTTACCAGTCTAGTCGTGTCGAAAGCCCAGGCCAACCGACTCATCCGAAGATATAGAGTAACAAGATGGATGGCCAGCAGTCTAGTCGTGTTGTTGTTGTTGAAATCCAGACCGTCCGACCTACCAGAGAGGTGTAAGGTAACTGTCTGAACGGTCGGGAAGTGCCTCCCAATTTAGACCGGAACCCAGTGGGGGAGGCATCCACAGGGACCGTACCCTCCTTCCCCTACCACCAACCTCTCGGAAGGACTACGAACCCACATGTTTAACGTGATCGTACTCCGCATGAACACGGCGGCAGTTTTGGCAGTGGCTGGAATCGAACCCGGGCCTACCGAGTGCAACTCCAGCTTGCTAACCACAGGGCTACCGCGCCCCAGCAGTCTAGTCGTGTTGTTGTTGTTGAGACCCAGACCGTCCGACCTACCAGAAAGGTGTAAGGTAACTGTTTGAACGGCCGGGAAGTGCCACCCAATTTGGACCGGAACCCAGTGGGGGAGGCATCCACAGGGATCGTACCCTCCTTCCCCTACCACCAACCTCTCGGAAGGACTTACGGACCCACATGTTTAACGTGATCGTACTCCGCGTGAACACGGCGGCAGTTTTGGCAGTGGCTGGAATCGAACCCGGGCCTACCGAGTGCAACTTCAGCGCGCTAACCAATGGGCTATCGCTCCCAGCAGTCTAGTCGTGTGAAAGCCCCAGGCCGCCCGACTCGTCCAGAGGACTAAGAGTATCTAATTGGACGTAGTCTAGTCGTGTGAAAGCCCCAGGCCGTCCGGCTCGTAGTCTAGTCGTGTGAAATTATTCAGTATTTATTTGAAATTGTACTAGATATAGACAGGCATATCGGGTAAGACCTGCATCATACAGTTTTAAACTTAAGGTTCATTGCAAAATGGATGTTATTGACTACCTATATGATGAAGGTTCCTTTTCTTTTTTCTTCTGGTTAATGGGATGCGTCCCAAACTTACGAACTGGCCATTTCTCCCCCAAGCACAGCAAATAATAATAGAGACATTCCTTGTCAAATTGACTGAGAATGAGTCGAATCATCAGAAAAAGATATAGACACTTCGCATATACGTAGTTTGAAGTAAAATATCCAGTCTCAGGCGATGTCTCGAAACGATTCAGTGCCATTTTCGTCTCTTACTGTACTCAGCCAACTTTAGAGATTGGAGTCATATCTAAGGGGTAAAATTTAAAAATAAAACGACAGGAATTATCAAAGACATGATATTCAATTTCCAGAAATATATTTAATTACGATTTTTTTTCTAAAGCCGCCAAGTTGGTGATATATTTCTCACTAAAATGTAAAACTTTTTTTTGTGTTATGAAATTTTTCCAATATTCTTAATCGATTCCATAGTCTGTAGAAAACATATTTTAATACAATTTTATATCTAATAATAGAAAATGTAGACGAATTTAATGAAATTCTACGCCTTGAAATAAACACTCTATGGGGCTGAATTTTGCCCTCTCTCTGAAAATAGAGCAATCGCGTGGACGGATTGAAAACATCTACCTTAGTATTATTGAAAACGTCCTTTTCTTTTAAACACATGGATAAATGATTTCGAAATAGTGGTTGACAAGACCAGGCTGACGTGCGTATTTTCATCAATAACCTGGATATCATGGTCCGAGGCACATTAAAGCGCAGGCTTCCGTGCTAAAAATATGTCGGTGTATCTCATTTTATCCTTTTTGGGAGGGATAGGACAAAGACATATTTCTTTTAGGTAGAATTTTTCTGTTACGTCATTAAACATTTTTCTTCCTTCATCCTTGATGAAAAATGGTTGAACTCCGAGGCTCCGCATTCGAAGTCTGGGTAATGAATTTGTTTAGGAGACTGTTATGAAGAGAGAGGGCGCCGTGCAAAGGTAATATGTCCACCAAGACATATCTGTGGAAAAGGAAACAAAGCTGTGTTCCATTTAGCACAGTTATAAATACCTAACAAGAATGATCAATCATGCTTAAAGCATTGATTATGAAACACTTTCCAACAGCAATGCAATTTTATTTAGGCATGTCTAAAATGCAATACATTCCTCGATAATATTTTAAAACTTCTCACAATACTACATTGATTTATTATATTTGAAAATTTAAACCTTCATCGAAAACAATGAACTTCATTCAAATGACGGCATTGAAATATAAATTGCCTGGTTTAAACATCTCTAAATTGTGATATATTACTCGATAATAATTTTAGAATTATCATAATAACACGATAATTTATTATATTTAAAAACTTCATCGAAAACAACTGAAATTCATTCAAATGACGTCATAGAAAAATAACACGCCTGGCTCTCTCTAAAAAAGCAGCATTTCATTCATAAATAATTTCCCATTCATGTCATTCATCACAATACTATAATAATTTATTTTATTTAAAAATTAAGACCATGGAGCTACAAGTAATTTAACTCTATGCTTAAAACTTCATCGCAAAAAATCGTCCTTCTCTCGGTAAAGTCAATGAATATTTCTTTCATATCAGCTATGCAGACTCCATGAGCTAAATTCTTTTGCGTTAAAAAAATACAGCAATTCCTATACAACTCATCCTACATATTTTGCTGTTTACATTTTACATAAGTGAAAAATAGGCTTCGTTGTAGAAATAATCAAATTTGGATGAGCATTTAGACTCATATATATTGTAATTGCGTTGATTTAGTATGTAGATGCACAGAATTTAAACCAAAATAAAGTGGTTTTAGGACGGATACAACACTCAATATGAAATAAAAAGAACTTTAAAAATCACGATTTTGAGACAAGATGGATGCCATATATCATTTTGAAGTGGATTACGTGATACTTTCATATCATGGTCACATGATCATTTCATATAAGAGGTGTTATTATTATTTTAATTTTTATTTAAAAAACTACAGAATATATTTCGCTGAATTTTTTTTTATATATTTTATGGAACAATTTGAATATTACCTAAAAATTTCGAAGCAATTCGTGAATTTTAAATCCGCTTAAGAAATATTTGAAAAATTAGGTCCCATAGGGCTCAGTGTATTTCATTTTTTCAACCCGGATTCAATCCAAAACTAATTGGGGGATATTGTTCATTTATATTCCCATAGGTCCTACAGACCGTCTGAACAACATACTAAAATCTCATTTTGATTAAGTCATTTTTACGGCAGTTATCGTGCTAACGGACAGACAGACAGACAGAATGAGCAAAGTCATAAACACTTTTCAACTTCGTTGTAAAGTGTTAAACATAAATCCTTCTGGTGAATTTCATGACTTACATGATTTAAATTGGATTTTCAAAGCATAGGATACTAAATATCCATCCCTTTGATGTTGAAAATGTGACATGTTATTTTTAACACTTTACAACAAAGTTGAAAAGTGTTTATAACTTTGTTCATTCTATCTGTCTGTCTGTCTGTCTGTTAGCACGATAACTGCCGTAAAACTCACTTAATCAAAATGAAATTTTTATATGTTGTTCAGACGGTCTGTAGGACCTCTGGGAATATAAGTGAATAATATCACCCAATTAGTTTTGGATTGAACCCGGGTTGAAGAAATGAAATACACTGAGCCCTATAGGACCTAATTTTTCAAACATTTTTTAAGCGGATTTAAAATTCACAAATTGCTTCGAAAATTTTAGGTAATATTCAAGTTGTTCCATAAAATATATAAAAAAAAATTCAGCGAAATATATTCAATAGTTTTTTAAATAAAAATTAAAATAATAATTACACCTCTTATATGAAGCGATCACGTGACCATGATATTAAAAGATCACATGACCCACTTCAAAATGATATATGGCATCCATCTTGTCTCAAAATCGTGATTTTTTAAGTTCTTTTTAATTCATATTGAGTGTTGTATCCGTCCTAAAACTACTTTATTTTTGCTTAAATTCTGTACATCTACATACTGAAACAACGCAATTACAATATATTTGAGTTTAAATGCTCATCCAAATTTGATTATTTCTACAACGAAGCCTATTTTTCACCTATGTAAAATATAAACAGCAGAATATGTAGAATGAGTTGTATTAGAATTGCTGTATTTCTTTAACACAAAATCATTTAGTCCATGGAGTCTGCATAGCTGATATGAATGAAATATTCATTGATTTTACAAAGAGATGGACGATTTAAATTATCGTAGTATTACGATAATTCTAAAATTATTACCGAGGAATGTATCACATTTTAGAGATGTTTAAACCAGGTAATTTATATTTCAATGCCGTCATTTGAATGAAGTTCATTTTTTTCGATGAAGGTTTGAGTTTTCAAATATAATAAATTAATAGTATTGTGATAAGTTTTAAAATATTACCGAGGAATGTATTGCAGTTTAGACATGTTTAAATAAAATTGCATTGAAGTTGGAAAGTGTTTCATAATCAATGCTTTAAGCATGATTGATCTTTGTTTCTTTTCAAAACAGTATGAAATGCAGTGACGTAACGGATTCAGCTTGGATCTTTTCGCCAGAATAAATCTTCCTTTCTTACTACCCTTTATAATTTCCAGTTCTCTTTTGACGGCCACTCAATATATTGAGTCATACTGCATCGCAAGCAAGTCCTGCAGACCCGAATGTAGCGCTTCTGATGTACAACTCAGAATTAACACGACCCATGAACATTAGACCTTGATATGAGATTTACTAATTACTGGTCATAGGCGTGGATTTGTTTAGAAAAGAAGTTTCACATTGACAAACATATACAAGGTAGGATCAAAAAGTTCGAAGACTGTGCTGATATCTCTAAACCTGATTGAAGGAGAGGGGAACTATTTTAGAATGGCGTAGAGTCACATGTGACGCGAGATGTGAAAAAGAAGAAGCAGGTGTTTTTCCAGACAGTGCGTGTCAGTGAACTGTAGTCAATCGCGTCAACAACGTGCGAATTTCAAATTCTGTCGGCGATTTCCCCCAAATGCTAGCAGAAATTGATATTCGCACGTTGCTCTTCAAACGCCATTTCCGTTTTTGATGAACGCGAAAGACTACAGTTCACTGACACGCATTGTCTGGAAAAACCGTGCACGGCGGACCTGCTTCTTCCATTTGGCATCTCGCGTCACACGTGTCTCTACGCCACGGTTAAATAGATCCTTTCTCCTCCAATCAGGGTTGAAGATATGAGCACAGTCTCTGAACTTTTTGATCCTACCTTGTACAGTACATAATAATAAAGAATTTCAAAATATATATTACATAACAAAAGTATACAACAATAAGCTTCTGATGAACCGGAAATTTCTTTCACATTTGGAGTTCATAAACACAATACAAGTAAGTCAACAACCCTTTTATCAACAAACCAGTCAGTTTTTAAAAACGCTACGTAAGTTTTGCGAAAATATTTGAAAATTATCTTTAAAAAAGATAATTACTTTATTGTCTGTATACAATGTATTAACTGAGAAATCGTTTAAAAATTCATTAAAGTCAATCTAGGTCTTTTGCGACCCAATATTTCAGTAGCGTCATCTATTTGTGGGGTCTCCGTATGTTCCAGACCTGGATAATCTTTGTTTGGTTGGTCTACTAAATAAGGTAGTGAAAGTAAAAATTTACTAATGACAAAATAAATCCATCTGACAGTGTTATCCTATTTATACCTTCCTATAAAACTTTTACCCAACCTCCTCTGCATTAGACAAAAATACAGCTCCTTCAAAATCATACTCCAGATTTAAGACCTTTTCCATTTGTAACGCGTCGCAGTCTATCACGTTCCCTCATTTGCATATGACAGCAAAGGGGGTGGGACATGATATTTATTATCTTAAAAGCGGTTTCCTGAAAGAAATGGACAAACTCAGCAAAATCAGTTTCCGATTACTAAATGTGTTCGCAATTTGCATAGGTCTAAACTGACTCACCAGTTTGCTACCGCTATACTTAAGTGCTAATGCAACTCAATTTCTCGCAGCAACTCACTAGCTGTAACAAATTCTAAACTCCTAAAATATTTTATGTTTTCTTCGACGTCAGGTTTGGAATAAAATACCAATGTAGTAAAGAGAATTAAGGCTGATTAAAAGCACCGCGGGTTTCTCAAATTGGGAGCACTTTTAAGTAAAATTAGATTTATTTACCAGCCCTGGATGGGACGCTTGTGTTTGTTATAGCTCAAAAGAGTTTGAATTATTTGCTCAAACACATTATTTTTACTTCCCTTATATACATAATGTATAAGGAAAGTGTTGTGACGGGATCGAAAATTCGAATTCGAGTTTTCGACGGGAGAGCACGTTTTAAGCATCCCTGATCACGAATCAAACATTCTTGAAGTGATGTCTGTGTGTGTGTATGTCAAAGTTTGTGTGTGTGTGTGTGAAAGTTTGTGTGAGTGTGTGTGTGTGTCAGTGAGTCTGTGGAGACGATATCTCACGAACGAATGGAACGATTCGAATGAAATTTGGTACAAAAATCACAATCAGTGAATACTGGAAGCCTATTGTTTTTAAACGCAATCCAATGTACAGAACCCCCTTAAATTTTCGAGTGAAATTTTGAAAAAATCATCAAAAAATCAAAACCACTAATAAAGTTACGCAAATAGACATTTCTTATGTAATTTTTCATTAGAAAACGATTGACATAAATTTTAGAACGCTAACATGAACCGTTCTCGAGATATTGCACATTTTTAAAAAAATTATCAAAAAGTCCTATAAAATAAAAAAAAAATATTTCCTATTGAGAAACATGTTCACTTTTCATATGTAATACCATGTGATAAATTTGGTGACATCATTCTCGTGGATCTAGCTCGTTCCATTCATGAAAAAAGATACTTTGAGTAATACTTTTGTATTTGAACGCCAATAGTCATTTATCTGCTGTAAGAATAACTTATTTTTTCGTGCATAACGCTTGGAGAGTTTTTGGCGACAACTTTGGTGGAATGTCGCCAACTTGGCGACTTTTTAAATGTTGCTAAATTAACGAAGAACTCTCCAAATGGATAAAAATGACGCTAAATCAATGACGACTCATTGATGATGACGACATGGAAAATGGCGACTCATTGACGAAAATTCAATATCTTGGAAAGAATATAAATAACTACTATAAAAATAATCTATTTTTTTTACTGTAAAAGAGTAAATTCATTGCATTATATAAAGAAAGTCATGTGCTGCCCACATCAGATATTTTGAATTGTATTTATATATTAACTCCTTCTAATAATACATCTTGCATAATAAAGGAATATGTTTGTGTGTCTGTGCAGTCTATAGTGGAAAATATAAGCATTGTACGGTCATAAAATTTTGTACGCGGATACTTCAGGACCCGAATAGGTGCCCTTTAGTATTATATTTTTAATTTTCGAATTAGTTGTTTAGTTATTTTATGGTTGAGTCCTATTTACAACAACAATTTTTGAGCGATATTCATTCAAATCGACTCCTCAGCGACCTAAAATGTCACCACAGAATTTCTATCTTACCATCATTGGAAAGATCGAAAAATTATTTTTCAAACTGAATTAAATGGAATCTATGCAATTAATAGAATAATTTTCGTGAATTTTTAAAAACTATATTTTTTTTCATGCATTTTAAACCTCCCTGATTTTTATATTAAGATATAAAAATATCGACGTGTCACCTTACGTTTATAATTTAACAGGAGCTTCTTAAAATATCAACGACTGCTCCAAAATAAAAAATAATTTCCTAAACCCATCCGTTGATTAATTAATTTTTCAACCGAGCGAACTCCTCACATTTTTAAATCAGCGGAGGGCTCGCCATTGAAGATCGAATCTTTTTACTCCTGAGCACTATCGACATCTAGCAACAACCACATTCAACCTTTTGCTTGCGGGTGGGATAAAGTCAATCCCAAACGAAGAACCTCCCAAAAAGACAGGTATTTGACATACCCTATCCGAAACAATTCGATCCTCCTTTTCAGGCATTGGCGTCCATTGATGCCAATGTCTGCCAAGGGGAAGTGAGATTTATTGGTTGGAGCAAAGGATTTTTATTGTGCTCGAATACCATGGGTTAAATCGCAGCCCGACAGAAACAAGGCGTAGCTTTCAACGTAGATTTCAAGTATGGAAAGGCCCGGATCGGAAAAAAAATTCCCTATTTATTCACAAAATTTGGAAGGACTTGAAGCGTTGAAGTTGATTTGGCTATATATATATGCCTATCAGCGCCGTCTCTTGGCAAAATTTACAACTATTTTTTTAATCTTTACCGTTTTATCTTTACAGTTTCGAGATATTCATTTACATTTCAGGAGTCCTTTTTGTTAACATAAATTTTAATATAAGGGTGTAGTTGTTAAGGGATTATATTGACCAATTTTTCACCACATGTAATTTTTTTTTTTAGTTGCTTACCTTATATATGGAACTGGGAAAGCAGGGTATTTCATACCAATTTAGTACCTGTTTTGGAACAGGTTCTGTATAAAGAATTTGGCGAAATCCGCCATTTTTTTCTTGCGCCGAGGAAGACGGTGTTTTGAAAAGTCCTAACGAACTCCATGTTAGGCTTTGTGAATAACGAACATAAAAATATAAAATTAAAAATGCATAAAAACGTAATACACAAATAAGTATAAAATAATGCATAAGTATAAAAAAGACGATACTTAGAAAAAAGATTGTACTTAACGAAATTTCAAAACAACGAAACTTTGCAAAAAGATTACACTTTAACAAAATTTGAAAACTATACTTAAAAAAAATATTGTACTTTAACGAAATTTAAGAAATAACGATACTTAGAAAAAAATTTATACTTTAAAAAATTTAAAAAAAGATACTTAGAAAATATATTGTACTTTAACGAAATTTCAAAAATTCTATACTTTGAAAATATATTGTGCTTTAAACAAATTTCAAAAAATCTATGCTTAGTAAAAATATTGCACTTTAAAGAAATTTCAAAAAACTATATGTCTCATGTAGCAATGGTTGTTTGTACGACAACTATGCGGTCGTAACATGAAAATCATAAAATTGAATACAATCGAGAAATTAAACTTTAAATTACCCTCTAAAACAAAGCAAGGGTCTTGCTTAAATCAAAATCAAAACACAGTACCTATTTTAATGAAATCCAAAATTTTTCAAAGAAAAACACGTGTAAATAACCTAAATAACCAAACTGCACAAATGATTGCTGTCATCAGAGAACGATCATTATTTCTATATAAATTTCTGCTTCTACATTATTTTATCTATTAACATGTGCTATCTTTAATTTTTGTATGATATTCACGTTTTTAATGCATTTTTACACACAAAGCAACAACACAACAAAAAAAATCTGATGTGGGCAACACATGACTTTCTTTATATAATGCAATGAATTTACTACTTGTACTGTAAAAAAAAAATTAATTATTTTTATAGTAGATATTTATATTCTTTCCAAGTTTTGAATTTTCGTCAATGAGTCGTCATTTTCATTGATTTAACGTGATTTTTATCCATTTGGCGAG
The DNA here is from genome assembly GCA_951213105.1 of Amaurobius ferox. NCBI lineage: Eukaryota > Metazoa > Arthropoda > Arachnida > Araneae > Amaurobiidae > Amaurobius > Amaurobius ferox. The sequence continues at coordinate 90,935,659 of OX578135.1, forward strand.
CTTTTCGTTAATTTAGCAACATTTTAAAAAGTCGCCAAGTTGGCACCATTCCACCAAATTCGTCGCCAAAATCTTACCAAGCGTTTTGGGTGGAGAAATAAGTTATTCTTACAGCAGATAAATGACTATTGGCGTTCAAATACAAAAGTATTACTCAAAGTACCTTTTCTCATGAATGGAACGAGCTAGATCCAAGAGAATGATGTTACCAAATTTATCGCATGATATTACATATTGAAAGTGAACATGTTTCTCAGTCGTAAATACTTGTTTGTATTTTATATGACTTATATTTTTATTTTATATTTTTTTGGAAAATGTGCAATATCTCGAGAACGGTTCATGTTAGCGTTCTAAAATTTATGTCAATCATTTTCTAAGGAAAAATTACATAAGAAATGTCTATTTCTGTAACCTTATTAGAGGTTTTGATTTTTTGACGATTTTCTCAAAATTTCACTCGAAAATTGGGGAGGGGGGGTTCTGAACATTCGATTCCGTATAAAAACAACAGGCTTCCTGTGTTTACGGATTGTAATTTTTGAACCAAATTTCGTTCGAATCGGTCCATTCGTTCGTCAGTTATCATCTCCACAGACTCACTGACACACACACACACACATACTTTCACACACACACAGACATCACTTTAAAAATGTTCGAGTCGTGATCAGGCATGCTTGAAACGTGCTCTCCCGTCGAAAACTCGAATTCTCGACCCCGTCACTATACTTTCCTTATACATTATTGTATATAAGGAAAGTAATAAAATGTCCGAAGCCGAAGATAACAGAAAGCTAAAAGGGGTTGCCAGAAAAAGAAGTCTCGGGACATTTTGCGTCAAGTGCAATTATTTTTGCGCCTCATATGGCGCTCCAGAAAAAAAACGTCTTTATATCGAATCTGTACCCCTGTTTTATATATAATGTTCTATTTATAATTTTCACAAGCTAGTCGTAGAGTCAATTTTGATTTCAAATTTTCACTTTTGACCATTTTATTTTCACATTTGCTCCACAGACCTTTTTACTTTCCTTATATACATAATATATAAGGAAAGTATTGTGACGGGGTCGAAAATTCGAATTCGAGTTTTCGACGGAAGAGCACGTTTCAAGCATCCCTGTTCACGAATATAACATTTTTAAAGTGATGTCTGTGTGTGTGTGTGTGTGTGAAAGTATGTGTGTGTGTGTGTGTCAGTGGGTCTGTGGAGACGATAACTGACGAACGAATGGACTGATTCGAACCAAATTAGGTACAAAAATCACAATCCGTAAACACTGGAAGCCTATTGTTTTTATACGCAATCGAATGTTATGAACCCCCCTAAATTTTCGAATGAAATTTTGAAAAAATCGTCAAAAAATCAAAACCACTAATAAAGTTACGTAAATAGACATTTCTTATGTAATTTTTCATTAGAAAACGATTGACATAAATTTTAGAACGCTAACATGAAGCGTTCTCGAGATATTGCACATTTTTCAAAAAAAAATATCAAAAAGTCATATAAAATAGAAAAAAAAATCCTATTGAGAAACATGTTCACTTTTCATATGTAATATCATGCGATAAATTGGGTGACATCATTCTCGTGGATCTAGCTCGTTCCATTCATGAAAAAAGATACTTTGAGTAATACTTTTGTATTTGAACGTCAATAATCATTTATCTGCTGTAAGAATAACTTATTTCTTCGTCCATAACGCTTGGCGAGATTTTGGAGACGAAATTGGCGGAATGTCGCCAACTTGGCGACTTTTTTAAATGTTGCCAAATTAACGAAAATCTTACCAAATGGATAAAAATGACGCTAAATCAATGAAAATGACCACTAATTGTCGAAAATTTAATATGTTGGAAAGAATATTAGTATCTACTATAAGAAAAACCTATTTTTTTTACTGTAAAAGTAGTAAATGCATTATATTATATAAGGAAAGTCATGGGTTGCCCACATCAGATTTTTCTATATGTGATCAATCTCTGGTATTTATAATACAAGTAAATGTAAATTAAAAATTCTTAAATATATATATATATATATATATATAATGTACTCATCCACAACAAGATTATCATATTTTATCTCTATCCTGAAACTTTCTCCAACTCTTTCAATTCGTCACAGGCCGCTCATTCGCATTCGCTCTTCCCTTAAAACCCCTTTTCCGTTTGTGACGCGCCACAGCCCTTCACGATTCGTCATTTGCGTACCATAACAAAGACAGTGTTGCCGGATATTTAGTATCTTAAAAGAGGATTCCCGAAAGAAATGAGGAACTCAGCAAAATACGGCTTTGGACTGGTAAATGCGTTTGCATCAAGGCTGATACGGCTCACCGCAGTCTGTTACCGTTGCTAAGTGCTAATGCAGCTTAAAATTTAATGCTGTTACTGACAGTAGCGGATTCTGAACTTCTAAAGTAATTTCTGTTTCCCCCTATGCCAGGATTGGAATAAAATGTGAACGCAGTGAAGTGAAATAATGCTGATTGGAAGCACCGTGGGTTTTCTGAAATTAGAAGTACTTTTAAGTAACATTGGATTTATTTTGCTAGGAATGAATTAGGCGTTTGTGCAAATTGGGTCTAAGAAAAGTTTGATTTAGTTTGTTCCCTGTTACTTGAATAACGGTTGTAAGAATTCGATCTAATGGTAAATATTTTAAGTATAATAATATAATATTAAAAGCATATTAACAAAAACAGTTTGATATCTTTTTAAGTAAGGAAGAACGGAGCACCTGGGGACACAGCTCAACGTGGGAAACCATAAATTTTAAAATCAGAATTAAGATTAAAAAAATCTGATGTGGGCAACACATGACTTTCCTTATATAACGTAATGAATTTACCACTTTTACAGTAAAATAAATAGGTTTTTCTTATAGTAGATACTAATATTCTTTCCAAGATATTGAATTTTCGACAATTAGTCGTCATTTCATTGATTTAGCGTCATTTTTATCCATTTGGCGAGATTTTCGTTAATTTGACAACATTTCAAAAAGTCGCCAAGTTGGCGACATTCCGCCAAAATTCGTCGCCAAAATCTCGCCAAGCATAATGGACAAAGAAATAAGTTATTCTTACAGCAGATAAATGAATATTGGCGTTCAAATACAAAAGTATTACTCAAAGTATCTTTTTTCTTGAATGGAACGAGCTAGATCCACGAGAATGATGTCATCCAATATATCGCATGGTATTACTGAAAAGTGAACATGTCTCTCAAGAGGAAATATTTTTTTTTTATTTTATATGACTTTCTGACAATTTTTTTGAAAAATGTGCAATATCTCGAGAACGGTTCATATTAGCGTTCTAAAATTTATGTCAATCGTTTTCTAATGAAAAATTACATAAGAAATGTCTATATGCGTAACTTTATTAGTGGTTTTGATTTTTTGACTATTTTTTCCAAATTTCATTTGAAAATTTAGGGGTGTTCTTAACATTCGATTGCGTATAAAAACAATAGGCTTCCAGTGTTTACGGATTGTGATTTTTGTACCAAATTTGGATCGAATCGGTCCATTCGTTTGTCAGTTATCGTCTTCACAGACTCTCACACACACACACACACACACATACTTTCACACACACAGACATCACTTCAAAAATGTTTGATTCGTGATTAGGGATGCTTGAAACGTGCTCTCCCTAAGGAAGTAATAACAATATTACTTTCCTTATATACATAATGTATAAGGAAAGTATTGTGACGGGGTCGAAAATTCGAATTCGAGTTTTCGACGGGAGAGCACGTTTCAAGCATCCCTGATCACGAATCAAAGATTTTTGAGGTGATGTCTGTGTGTGTATGTGTGTGAAAGTTTGTGTGAGTGTCCGTGTTCGTACGTGTGTGTCAGTGAGTCTGTGGAGATGATATCTCACGAAAGAATGGAGCGATTCGAATGAAATTTGGTACAAAAATTACAATCCATGAATACTGGAAGCCTATTGTTTTTAAACGTAATCGAATGTTCAGAACCCTCCTAAATTTTCGAGTGAAATTTTGAAAAAATCATCAAAAAATCAAAACCTTTAATAGAGTTACGCAAATAGACATTTTTTGTGTTATTTTTTCTTAGAAAACGATTGGCATGAACTTTAGAACGCTAGCATGAACCGTTCTTTGTGGTGAGGCGAAATATGGAAATGCTTCATAACATTCTTGAAATATTGTACATTTTTTAAATAAATTTATCAAAAAATCCCATAAATTAAAAAAAATATATTAACTGTTGAGAAACATGTTCACTTTTCATATGTAATATCATGCGCTAAATTTGGTGATCTCATTCTCGTAGATCTAGCTCGTGCCATTCATGAGAAAAGATCATTTGAGTAATACTTTTGTATTTGAACGCCAATAGTCATTTATCTGTTGTAAAAATAACTTATTTCTCCGTCCATAACGCTTGGCGAGATTTTGGCGGCGAATTTAGTGGAATGTTGCCAACTTGGCGATTTTTTTTTAATGTTGCCAAATTAACAAAAATCTCGCCAAATGGATAAAAATAACGCTAAATCAATGAAAATGACGATTAATTGACCGAAAATTCAATATCTTAGAAAGAGAATATAAGTATCTACTATAAAAAAACCTATTTTTACTTTCCTTATATACATAATGTATAAGGAAAGTATTGTGACGGGGGCGAAAATTCGAAATCGAGTTTTCGACGGGAGAGCACGTTTCAAGCATCCCTGATCACGAATTAAACATTTTTGAAGTGATGTCTGTGTGTGTGTGTGTGTCAGTGAGTCTGTGGAGACGATAACTGACGAACGAATGGACCGATTAGAACGAAATTTGATACAAAAATCACAATCCGTAAACACTGGAAGCCTATTGTTTTTATACGCAATCGAATGTTCAGAACCCTCCTAAATTTTCGAGTGAAATTTTGAAAAAATTGTCAAAAATTCAAAACCGCTAATAAAGTTACGCAAATAGACATTTTTTATGTAATTTTTCATTAGAAAACGATTGAAATAAATTTTAGAACGTTAACATGAACCGTTCTCGAGATATTGCGCATTTTTCAACAAAATTATTAAAAAGTCATATAAAAAAAAATCCTATTGAGAAACATGTTCACTTTTCATGTGTAATACCATGCGATAAATTGGGTGACATCATTCTCGTGGATCTAGCTCGTTCCAATCATGAAAAAAAGATACTTTGAGTAATACTTTTGTATTTGAACGCTAATAGTCATTTATTTGGTGTAAGAATAACTTATTTCTTCGTCCATAACGCTTGGCGAGATTTTGGCGACGAATTTGGAGGAAAGTCGCCAACTTGGCGACTTTTTGAAATGTTGCCAAATTAACGAAAAACTCGCCAAATTGATAAAAATGACACTAAATAAATGAAAATGACGACTAATTGTCGAAAATTCAATATCTTGGAAAGAATATAAGTATCTACTATAAGAAAAACCTATTTTTTTACTGTAAAAGTAGTAAATTCATTACATTATATAAGGAATGTCATGTGTTGCCCACATCAGATTTTTTTTACTGTTAAAGTAGTAAATTCATTGCATTATATAAGGAAAGTCATGTGTTGCCCACATCAGATTTTTTTATATGCCATTAGATGGCCTTTCAGTGAAATTTGCTTCTGTATCTTGAAAGCTCTCCTGCTATTAGATATTAATTTATCAATTATTTTAAATTTTTATAATAGTCGAAAAACTTTTATGTAAATTCTGTAGACAGCAACAGTGGAATTACAATTTAATTTATTTAAATACATTTACATGATAAAGAAACGGACATGATTTTACTTTCACTGCAATACATAGTAATGTATAGCGAAAGTATTGGGATTGTGTCGAAAATCGCAACTCGCGTTCTGATGGATCTACACGATTCCACCACTCTAGAACCCGAAAATATATTCTTAGCTTGACGTCTGTCTGTGCAATGTATGTATTTGTGGGAACAATTAAAAAAGAGAATAAAGAAGTACTATTAAGATTTACTATTATTAATCTTGTTAAATTAAACTTAATATACATGGTCGTAAATTACTCGTGGTACTTAAACATAACAACATAACTTAACAACATAAACACTTATTAATTCATTACACAATTAATTATTAGTATTGGCGGGGGAACATGTGAGACCACCTAACTGGTCTAATATATTTGTGTAGACCTAGATATCTTTTTGAGGAACACATACCTTCAAGTCTGTCTTGAACTTTGTTAGCAGCACGTACTTGATGTCGTACTTATTACCAGCATTAACTCGTGGTGTGATGCATCGACACGTAAAATCGGCGGTCATACTGTACTGCTGACTCAACACTCGCACTTATTTCATTCTCTTAGGCTGTTCTCTCCACATATCTAGTCGTCGTGATATATTTTCTAAGTCATCGTTCTTATTGTAATGTCGAACTCGAACTGTTATTCCACAAGTCATAATGTCATCGTCTCGAAGTTATCTGTCAAAGTATGCTCCTAGTGTCCTTCACAAGTCATGATGTCCCCCGAATATTTGCACACATCTATATTTTCAAGTATCTTTCTTAGGTTACATGTTGTGGCTCTTTTCCCTCGAGGATTCCCCCTTTTGCTTTCTTTTGCAGCATTGAGAGTGACGCAACAAGCAGCTTTACCATTGGTTAATCATTGAACCAATGTCGCTACTTGGCATCCTCGTAAGGGCCCACTCGGCCCCCTCTGTCTTGACGCTCCTAAATTGATGGTTTGTTGTAAACCTCGCCGGCATCCAGATTGCAAGTATTGTTCGATGTTTCGGACACAATAAATAACTGGCATAAACTTGTCCCACCAAAACACATGTGAGATCTATTTCTGGTCTCACAGTATTCAATCTTTTTGAAAAACTGATTGACCAAATTTCACACAATTCGGTAGATAAGTCACTTGTGAGATACTCTGACGCTGATTAGATTTCGATGCAATTCAGAAAGAGAGCGCCTGCTTTTCTTGCGAAATGGCCCGCAAAAGTTGACAAAATTTAAAATAAAAAAAAATTATGTAATCTCAAATGTATGAATTACATACTTTTTTTATGCGTATTTTTTCATGACGAAAGGAATAAAACAAACCTTCATAACTCCAGGACTAACCGTTATCCAGATTTTTTTTTTCGTATTTTTGCCATGCCGTTTATGAACGTCCAGTTGCTAAATGAAACGAAATTTGAACTAAAACTTCGGTGTAATTTCAAATAATTATCCGTGTTATTTTGTGCTATTAAACTCAAAGAACTATAACAGAAAGAGAAAACGAATTTGAGTCTTAAGGAAAGCCATGTAATGCTATTTTCTTAAATTAGATGTAAAATAGTTACTGTAGATTTAGGCCGAAAGGCAAGAGAGTCTTCAGGATGGATTCTACTAGTTGTTGCTCTTTGGGATACCTGATTATTATTATAATTACTTTCCTAAACAATAATGTATAAGGAAAGTATTGTGACGGGGTCGAAAATTCGAATTCGAGATTTCGACGGGAGAGGACGTTTCAAGCATCCCTGATTATGAATCAAACAGTTTTGAAGTGATGTGTGTGTGTGTGTGTGTGTGTGTGTGTGTGTGTGTGTGCGTGTGTGTGTGTGTCAGTGAGTCTGTGGAGACGATAACTGACGAACGAATTGACCGATTCGAACGAAATTTGGTACTAAAATTAGAATTCGTAAACACTGGAAGCCTATTGTTTTTATACGCAATCGAATGTTCAGAATCCCCCCTAAATTTTCGCGTGAAATTTTGAAAAAATCGTCAAAAAATCAAAACCTCTAATAAAATTATGCAAATAGACATTTCTTATGTAATTTTTCATTGGAAAACGATTGACTCAAATTTTAGAACGCTAACATGAATCCGTTCTCAAGATATTGCACATTTTTAAAAAAAATTATCAAAAACCCACAAAATAAAAAAATATTTTCTTTTGAGAAACATGTTCACTTTTCATATGTAATACCATGCGAGAACTTGGGAGATATCATTCTTGTGGATTTAGCTCGTTCCATTCATGAAAAAAGATACTTTGAGTAATACTTTTGTATTTGAACGCCAATAGTCATTTATCTGCTGTAAGAATAACTTAAGTCTCCGTCCATAACGCTTGGCGAGATTTTGGCGACGAATTTGGTGGAATGTCGCCAACTTGGCGAGTTTTTTATTGCTTCTAAATTAGCGATAAACTCGCCAAATGGATAAAAATCACGCTAAATCAATGAAAATGACTACTCATTGACGAAAATTCAATATCTTGGAAAAAATATAAATATCTACTATAAAAATAATCTATTTTTTTTTACTGTAAAAGTAGTAAATTCATTGCATTATATAAGAATAGTCATGTGCTGCCCGCATCAGATTTCTTTTTTTTTTGCAGTGAACGCTGTAAGCAATGATTTTTATGCGCTATAGTCGTTCGATGTAAGCTTTTGTTCAGAAAAATATGTTTAAATATTTTACCTGTCAGAATACTAGGTTTTTTTTCCAGTTTTTTCACTTGAGTTCCATACATATGAATTAATTGAAATTGTTTCCATTTACATTCAGTCTATTGTATTAGTTATTTAATTTTGTCACTATAACCATAAATTTGTCCCAGAAATGTTGACAATTAATAAAGTTTTATCCATCAAAAGCATTGTCTCAAGGTACTTGATCAGGTGGATTATAATTTTATCATATGCAGAAATATTTAGTGTATATGAATAAAGTGCTAGGTTGAGATTGATTATAAAGAAATATTTATAAAAAACAATACATTTCAATATATATATATTTTTTTCAAGAGTATACGTACGTATAATTGCCAGATATAATATTCCATGTTTATCTATTAGCTAATTAAATTCATTAGTTCTTTTATGATAAGAAAATAAGTTTTCAAATAAGAGCAATATTGGATTTTGAGATGCTGCTTATCTCCTCCACCTCAAGAACTACCTCAAAAGAGCTAGTTTATTCATGTTCCACAGTTGATTGTATACCTGGCATGTCAAACAGCCGTTATCAGAACTTTTCACCAGAAAATGGTATTATGGAAATATCCTTTGTTTCAGGTCAGGGAAATAGAAAGAATGCAGTTCCTGAATCGTAGAATTTATGTCAGAATTTTCTACTATATAATATTTGACTATCATCTTGGGTAGGAATCGAGTTTTAACATTTGATCAAACAATGCAGGATTCGTGTAAGTGAATGGCACTTTATTGTGATGTGGATTCACCACAGTGTCTTAAAAGTTTTCGATATGTGATAAGGAATATACAATTTTGATATTATATCATCTTGGAAAAGGTATCGAGTATTAACATTTGACCAAACAATGCAGGATTCAAGTAAGTGAATGGCACTTTATTGTGATGTAGAATTATCTGTATATTAAAAGTTTTCAAGAAGTGATAAGAAATACACAATGTTGATGTGTTATTCTTCGACGTTTTGAAGTGATGTGTGGTAATTGATTATTAAAAAGGGGTTCCAAAATGCTGTAATTAAAATTAAAATAGAATATATTAATTACATATTTGCATTGCGTTGAAATCCAAAATATCCCATACTGAAACTGTTTGTTGCTCTTGTTGTAGCTGAAAACTCGCTGAAATGCAAACATTAATCGAGGCTATATAAGCAATCTTGAGTGATATTTAATAATGCGATTTTTAATATTTAATAATTCCGAAATGAAATTCATTAAAATACAAAAAATAAGCTTATTCATGATATCAAAAATTGCTTTACAAAACTATTACACAATAAATGATTCATATTTATTAATACTTTAATTAAATTTCAGTAGAGACTTCAGAATGTAATGACGCACATAAACAGATCACCAATTTGAAAAATTGAGGATTTTCAATAAAATTCTTAATTCCTGCATATAATTGTTTAAAAATTCCCAAATACCTGTACAAGGAGTGGAAAACTGTGTAGAAGCATGTCTTTTATTTGCCATCTCTTGATTATTAAGCAGGTGTATTTTTTTATAACTTTTGGGTTGAAAATGCACCATCCTGACTGACTCTTTTCTTTCCTTTTTTTCCCTAAAAGTTTAATTATCAAATTTTGGCAAGCTTTTTGGGATAACTCTATCTCGGGATAATGTACTAAATTTTATCTACCTGAGGTTAATTCATCTTTTCAAATTAGGAGATGCAGAACAAACACTTCGTTTCTTAATGTATTCATACTAAAAAATATCACTTAGTGAAACCCACTGATAGAAATAAAATAGTTTGGTTCAAAAATATTATCAATAATAAAAGTGCTATTAATTATATCACAAATTGTATACTACAGCGGGTGAAATCGCTAACCAAATTACATAAATGTTAGCTAATAGCTATATATGTATCTTTCCTATTCATCAATTTTCATTTTTATCTGAACTACACAATTTTTATCTGAATTACACAAGAACTGGCAATTGGGACAATGTGTCTGCAGCCAACGGTTTAAAAAAAATTTCCACTGTTCACATTTTATTAAACATCCTTTATGCTATTGATTACGACATACTGATTAAGAATTTTACTACTGATTACGGCACATCTGGACCTAAGTAATCTAGAATATCAAGAAGTTGCAGATATTTTGTTTCAACACAAAAAACCCTTTGCTCGATACAGAATTTGGAAAGATCGTCGTCTGCTCCTATAGATAACAGCACCAACATTTGGAGCGTCTTGACATTTTATCTGTAGCACCACAGATCGAACGGCATTTCTTTTCCTCACACCCACTCTATTGCTTCTGCCTTTTATCCGAATTTCCTTTCTTATTCTGGGGATTTACCAGGAGATACGGGAATTTATAGGTGACCTCTCTTTCGGAGCCAGCTTTGTTTTCGACATGCATCGCTGAATGAATGTGTGCTTTTGAGGGCTCGAGGGTTAAAGAGATCCCAGTTGAAAAGTTGCTTACTGAATTAAGATCATATTGACATGTTTTTCTGTAGTCTATTAAGAAACATAATAAGATAATATATATACTGTGGGACCATAATCAAAATAGCCCTACTCAAAGCCTTCTACATAAATATCTATTGGTCGAAGCTTAAAGAATTTTTCTATGCATAATCTTCTGAACATGCTAAAACAATTTTAAGAAACTAGTTTAAAAATCGTCACCAGGGGAAATTGATAACAAAAATAATACGACGCATAAAACTTATCTGATCTCTAAAATTTTCAGGCAAATAGCCCTGGCAGGTAACTGGGATATCATCAATAAATGTTATTGTTTTCTAAGATAAATTGCGATGAACAAAAATGAAAATCGATGTTTTTGCAATGAAGTTTTCCAATTTCTGTATTCAGCAATGTGGGAGCCGTCATGTTTTCCTTACGTGCAAGATGACACATTTTACTATTTTGACTATTCACAGCACAAATTGCCACTGGTGGGAATTTTTAGGACTAACTTAATTTTCTCGGAAATAGTTTCAGCAGGTTTTGGAGAAAATATCTACTAAATTTGTCTAATTTTTGGCTGTTAATATCGCCAGAGAGAAGAGCTTTCTGGACATTTAAAGCACTTATTATTATCTTCCCATTGTTTAGCACGCATTATTAAAGAAACCAAACTGTGCAGGAGAAATTATTTTATAATTTTGATGACATTATATATATATTTTATTGAATTCATTGCTTGTAAAATTTCATGCTTGTGCCATGATATTTTATAATAATCTCTTTGGTGTGAATGCACAGGAGTTCAGTATGTGTAGCATAAACAGCAAAATTGATCTCCTTACGGGATATCTATCCAATTCAAATTACGTTTTGCGTCATGGTGGGTTTTGCTAACTTCAATTATAAGAGATGATTCTTTTTATTTTCTTTTCCCTTAGTAATTTTATAGTTCGGCAGTGTACTTCTAATATCTTTTTATGTAATTTAAACATGCAAATTCCTATCATTGTAAGATATATTGGTTCCTAATAACATGGAAAGTTCTTATTTTATTTTTTAGTAAAATTAAAATGTTTCGAATTATTATTTTATCATATAAATATATGATTAAGTCATCGTGATTCGTTCTCTTGATATTAGGAATTTTATTGTTCCACAAAGATCGCGATATCTCTCTAAATTATTAATCGAATTACTTGCAATTGGGTAGGTTTCTTTTACTCGACAATGATATAAATGACATTATTGATTTTCAGCGCGCGCGCGCGTTATCCAGTTATAAGAACAATTTGTGCTATTGTTTACAACACAGTATTTAAATTTGTTAATATGTAGTGAAACCTTACCTATTGAACACATGAGATATTTTTTATTCATTTTTATTTATTTATTTATTACTTTCCTTATATACAATAATGTATAAGGAAAGTATTGTGACGGGTCGAAAATTCGAATTCGAGTTTTCGGCGGGAGAGCACGTTTCAAGCATCCCTGATCACGAATCGAACACTTTTGAAGTGATGTCTGTGTGTGTGTCTGTGTGTGTGTGTGTGTGTGTGTGTATGTGTATGTGTGTGTGTGTGTGTGGGTGGGTGGGTGTGTCAGTAAGTCTGTGGAGACGATAACTGACGAACGAATGGACCGATTCGAACGAAATTTGGTACAAAAATTACTATCCGTAAACACTGGAAGCCTACTGTTTTTATACGCAATCGAATGTTCAGAACCCCCCTACATTTTCGAGTGAAATTTTGAAAAAATCGTCAATAAATCAAAACCTTTAATAAGTTACGCAAATAGACATTTCTTATGTAATTTTTCATTAGAAAACGATTGACATAAATTTTAGAACGCTAACATGAACCGTTCTCGAGATATTGCACATTTAAAAAAAATTATCAAAATTCATATAAAATAAAAATAAATATTAACTGTTAAGAAACATGTTCACTTTTCATATGCAATACCATGCAATAAATTTGGTGACATCATTCTCGTGGATCTAGCTCATTCCATTCATGAAAAAAGATACTTTGAGTAATACTTTTGTATTTGAACATCAATAGTCATTTATCTGTTGTAAGAATACCTTATTTCTCCGTCCATAACGCTTGGCAAGATTTTGGCGACGAATTTGGTGGAATGTCGCCAATTTGGCGACTTCTTTAAATGTTGCTAAATTAATGAAAAAGTCGCCAAATGGATAAAAATGACCCTAAATCAATGAAAATGACGACTCATTGACGAAAATTCAATATCTTGGAAAGAATATAAATATCTACTATAAGAGTAACCTATTTTCTTTTACTGTAAAAGTAGTAAATTAATTGCATTATATAAGGAAAGTCATGTGCTGCCCACATCAGATTTTCTTTGTATTTGAATTCAGATTAAGATAAAAAAGTAACTAATCAACATGAAATATGAATATATGATAAAATCGAGAGGAACCACTATTCAACATACTTTTTGTTTGAACAACCTTTACCTACGGCCTAAGGGACACAAAATTTGGGCAGATCGTCACCGGCTCCTATAGATAACGGCTTGCCATCATTCAAAGGGTCCTGGCGGTCTATTCTTCGCACAGATCGAAGAGCATTTCTCATCCTCAGACTCTCTCTGTTTCTTTTCCCTTTTATTCGGATTTCTTTTCTTTTTCCAGGGATTTGCGAGGAGATGCGGGAATTTATAGGAGGGCCTTTCTCTCGGAATGGACTTTGTTTCCGGCCGGCCGTTATTAAATGTATGCTTTCAGGGGGTTTCATGGCTAAATATATCCCAAATGAGACATACTGTATTAAAACTGTAATTTCAGTTCCTTTTTGTGTCTATTGGGAACACATCACGCAGATAATTGCGATGTATATGTCTGTGTATATTTGTGGTAGCGTAAAGATGTATCTTTACTTTCCCTTGATATGGCTACGGTAAAGCTAACTCGACCGTACATGTACAGCCGAGTTCATGTTGAAAAGTCCTGGCGCCCAAATTGCCAGAACATATTAATGTAAAATTAACAGTGCTTTTTAACACTTTACAACAAAGTTGAAAAGTGTTTATGACTGTGTTCATTCTGTCTGTCTGTCTGTTAGCACGATAACTGCCGTAAAAATGACTTAAACAAAATAAAATATTAGTATGTTGTTCAGACGGTCTGTAGGACCTATGGGAATATAAATGAATAATATCACCCAATTAGTTTTGGATTGAACCCGGGTTGAAAAAATGAAATACATTGAGCCCTATGGTGCCTAATTTTTCAAACATTTTTTAAGCGGATTTAAAATCCACAAATTGCTTCGAAAATTTTAGGTAATATTCAAATTGTTCCATAAAATATGCAAAAAAAATCAGAGAAATATATTCAGTAGTTTTTAAATAAAAATTAAAATAATAATAACACCTCTTATATTAAGCGATCACGTGACCATGATATGAAAAAATCACGTGATCCACTTCAAAATGATATATGGCATCCATCTTGTCTCAAAATCGTGATTTTTAAAGTTCTTTTTAATTCATATTGAGTGTTGTATCCGTCCTAAAGCTACTTTATTTTTGCTTAAATTCTGTGCATCTACATACTGAAACAACTCAATTACAATATATTTGAGTTCAAATTCTCATCCAAATTTGATTATTTTTACAACGAAGCCTATTTTTCACCTATGTAAAATGTAAACAGCAAAATATGCAGAATGAGTTGTATTAGAATTGCTGTATTTCTTTAACACAAAACCATTTAGATCATAGAGTCTGCATAGCTGAAATGAATGAAATATTCATCGATTTTACAAAGAGCAGGACAATTTTTTTCGATGAAGTTTTACGCATAGAGTTTAATCACTTGTAGCTCCATGGTCTTAATTTTTAAATAAAATAAATTATTATAGTATTGTGATGAATGACATGAATGGGAAATTATTTATGAATGAAATGCTGCTTTTATAGAGAGAGCCAGGCGTGTTATTTTTTCTATGACGTCATTTGAATGAATTTCAGTTGTTTTCGATGAAGTTTTCAAATATAATAAATTATCGTGGTATTATGATAATTCTAAAATTATTACCGAGGAATGAATCACATTTTAGAGATGTTTAAACCAGGCAATTTATATTTCAATGCCGTCATTTGAATGAAGTTTATTTTTTTCGATGAAGGTTTAAGTTTTCAAATATAATAAATTAATGTAGTATTGTGATAAGTTTTAAATTATTACCGAGGAATGCATTGCATTTTAGACATGTTTAAATAAAATTGCATTGAAGTTGGAAAGTGTTTCATAGTCAATGCTTTAAGCATGATTGATCTCTCTTGTTCTACAATGCATAAGAAAAACTGTAAACTTCCGTACACAAGGAAATCTGTAAACTTCCTTACACAAGGAAAACCGTAAACTTCCGTACACAAGAAAAACTGTAAACTTCCGTACACAAGAAACACTGTAAACTTACATAAGAAATACTGTGAATTTCCGTACACAAGAAAAACTGTAAACTTCCGTACTCAAGAAAAGCTATAAATTTCCGCACATAAGAAACTGCAAACTTCCGTTATGTCATATACAAGTTTGCTGAGAAAGTCATTTTACAATCAATGATTTCGCGGGGAAAGATCCATGAGTGTGCACATCAGGTCTAACTATAGTAAAGTGACTATGCTCTATCGAATAAATGTGATTACAGCGGGCCAAGCTTCGATTTTTGATGGATCACGAACATTCCCACGTTGAGCGAGCACAAAGAAACTAAGTTTTTTTGAAAACTCAATGAAAAAACAATAATAGATCCCAGAATCAAAAGAGTCGTTTTAAAGTATTTTTACGAGAAAAATTCCACCAGTATTTTTGCCCTATTTATAGTATAATATATACAGAGGGCATTGCAATGGGGTCGACATTTCGAATTCCAGTTTTCGACGAAAGAACGCGTTTCAAGCATCCTTAAACTTGAATCGAACGTTTTTGAAAATGATGTCTGTATGTTTATGTATGTACATATGCGTGAGTGTGTGTGATGGTGGGGAGAGATTTCATGAGCGAATGGAGCTATTCGAAAACTTTTAGTACGACTGTTACAATGGGTGAATACTATCCTTTGCGAGAGCTGGACGGTCTGGATAATAAATAAAAAAAAATCAGTGAATACAGTAATCCTATTAATTTTGAACACAACCGAATATTTTGAATACCGCCTCCCCCAATTTTCGAATGATTAAATAAATAAATAATCATTGAATTAAAAAAATAATCATTTCTTACGTAATATATCTTTAGAATATTAATGGCCTTAATTTTAGAACGATAACATGAACCATTCTCGAGATACAACGCCCTTTTAAATAAATTTATCAAAAAATCATCCTTGAATGTGTTGATCTTGACAAAAAATTTGGCAAAATACCACTGATTTTTTGGGAAATGATATCAAATTAACGAAAATGTCGTAAGATTATTGCAGTCGCCCATAATGTATTATAATTGTTGCAGTCGTCCATACTCTATTAACTGTCCAGAAATGCAGCTTGCTGAGTTTCTGGATCACGAATGGTATCTGTAAATTACTGGGTTGCAAGACCTTCAAGAACATCCATAGGGCAATCTGCAAAGGATATCTGATAAAGTCTTTCAATATACGACGCCAACTCCTGTAGATTCTTTTCCAGACTTTTTGGCTGGGAGATTTCAGTTGTACTCTGCTACTCTCTACCAAATTCTTTTCGTCATAGCGACATTCCAAGGTATTCGACAGGGCTACGACGTCCAGACATTTTTCTATCGGGTGCGTCTATAAAACATGAGCCAAAAAGGTCTCGAAAGGGTGTAGATAGTTGATAGGCTGATGTCTTTTCGTCCCGGTCGTTCGCTTTTGCGATAATGTCGAATTTTGCCAAAAATCCTTCCAAATGCGCTATCCATGATACGTAGGTGATTTTGTTCCACTGATGTCATATGCTGATGTCATGCAAAAATCTGTATTGTCGACTAACGATTTTCACTCAACAGCCAGTAATTTTATTCTCAAGCATTGGCAAAAATGACGCTTAATTAACAAAAATAATCCTAAAATTGATGAAAATTTAATATTTTCTAATGATTAAAATTGTTTATTATATGGACTATATTGCTTAGAAGAGGCTAGCAATATTTCTAATTGCCAATTAGATTTGCACGAAATCAAAATAGTTTTATACCTTATCATCTGGAAAAGCGCCAAATGTTAGTGAAAACAATTCATCGTTAAAAACATTATGCCATAGATCCTGTATATCATTAGTTTGATGTACATTAGTTTTGAAGTATTGCCAAATAAGGGGAAAGTCATATGCTGCCCACATCATATTCTCTAGTTATTGGCCGAGTTCGCTAGATATTGCATTTTTCCATACAGTGAGAGCGATATCCGTTAATGGAAAGAACAATCTGGATTGCCATTTATTGAAATTATTTTTTATACATGGTGTGTGCGAACTCTTGCAACAAAAAATGAGGAGTGATAGTACACAGCAAGACGAATAATATTTGCCATAGAACCTGGGATCGCAATTCACTCATAGTGGCAGAAACACAACATGCAAAGCAGGTTAGCTGCTGAAACGGCGTTGACGGTTACTCTTCCAAAACGAAACTGAGAGACACAGCCAAAACGCTTCCAAGAGGAGATTAAATGCGCGCGCAATTCAAAGTAGTGATGTGTGTGTGTGATTCACTCTCTCACACCCGTCCACCCTACTGAGTGAATGGAAGTGTCCACGGCATGACTTCACGCATGTGCACTGTATGGTTTGACAATGTGCGAGCAAACATTTAAAAACGCAACTTAACTTTTTCACCGCTATTACCGCGATAGCATCACATGGTAACTGGCGTAATCGCGCAGGGGGTTGTCATCCCGGGGCATGACCGACTTAATTACTTTTACTCCGCTCTGAGCATATGACGGCATAGGAATTAAAAACGCTCACATTTTATTATCGGGCTTTCAAGAGGGACCAAATTTGTTCAACGACGTCACTCATTTTCCTCGGTCGTCACTGGATCCTGTGTGCACAACACAATTTAAAATCTTTGCGCAAGTTATTTACGCCTGGATGTTGCCACTTCAAAATTAACGAACTATTTTTAACTGTGATAATCCGTGTGTTTTGGCAACTCCTCTCAAAGTTTACTCTAGATCCTGAACGAATCTTAATTCCCATTACGTCAAGCTGGCAACTTTTCATTGGTTGCCGGCTGAGGGCACAACCTCATACTAAAGAACCTTGGTAATCGTGTGAGTCATGGAGAAGTACACATACGAGGAATTGGCGGATAAGCATCTGGCGTACCTCCAAGTAGGTGTTAATAGACAGGAAGCAGAAAGATTGTACCGCGAGATATTTCAACCCGTACAATACGATGTTCGTCAGTATTGATCAAAGACTGCGGGAAACTGGCTCGTCCGTAATCTCAAAAATCTGATGTGGGCAACACATGACTTTCCTTATATAATGCAATGAATTTACTACTTTTACAGTAAAATAAATAGGTTTTTCTTATAGTAGATACTAATATTATTTCCAAGATATTGAATTTTCTACAATTAGTCGTCATTTTCATTGATTTAGCGTCATTTTTATCCATTTGGCGAGATTTTCGTTAATTTGGCAACATTTCAAAAAGTCGCCAAGTTGACGACATTCTGCCATATTCGTCGCCAAAATCTCGCCAAGCGTTATGGACGAAGAAATAAGTCGATCTTACAGCAGATAAATGACTATTGGCGTTCAAATACAAAAGTATTCCTCAAAGTATCTTTTTTCATGAATGGAACGAGCTAGATCCACGAGAATGATGTCACCCAATTTATCGCATGGTATTACATATGAAAAGTGAACATGTTTCTCAATAGGAAATATTTTTTTTTCATTTTATATGACTTTTTAATAATTTTTTTGAAAAATGTGCAATATCTCGAGAACGGTTCATGTTAGCGTTCTAAAATTTATGTCAATCGTTTTCTAATGAAAAATTACATAAGAAATGTCTATTTGCGTAACTTTATTAGTGGTTTTGATTTTTTGACGATTTTTTCAAAATTTTATTCGAAAATTTTGGGGGGGGGGGGTTCTGAACATTCGATTACGTATAAAAACAATAGGCTTCCAGTGTTTACGGATTGTGATTTTTGTACCAAATTTCGTTCGAAGCAGTCCATTCGTTGGTCAGTTATCGTCTCCACAGACTCACTGACACACGTACATACAGACATCACTTCAAAAATGTTTGATTCGTGATCAGGGATGCTTGAAACGTGCTCTCCCGTCGAAAACTCGAATTCGAATTTTCGACCCCGTCACAATACTTTCCTTACACATTATGTATATAAGGAAAGTAAAAAGAATACTGAACGTTCGCGGACGCCAGAAATGGAGCACCATGTCTTTCAGCGATTTGAAAAACCTCCTTACACAAGTACGCGAACGGTGGCATCCGAAATGGGTGTTGGTAAAACTCCGGTGTGGAATGTTGTGCATGAGGAACCGATGCATCCCTTCCATATGCAGAATGTTCGAGTTTTGAACAACGCTGACTATCCTCGCCGGGTGCACTTTGTGAGGTGGACGCTGCAAATAGACAGTGCTAATCCGCAGTTTCCCACATTAGTACTATTCAGTGATGAGACCACGTTTAATCGAGAAGGCATTTTCAATACTCACAACCAGCACTCTTGGCCTGAGGAAAAACCCCATGTCACTACCCCTCTGAAGTACCCAAACCATGCAACTCACCTATGCAGTATCAAGTAGTTTATATGTACGATCAGGAACGGGTATATCCTGCATTTAGGAGATACCCGGGGTGGTATCCACCCTGAGTGGACCACAACCCGTCAGATAAGCATTTGTTGAAATCCAAAGATGACAATTGAAGAAAATATTGAGGTTATACAGACAATTTTACATATGGAAGAAAAATTTTATTTGCCAACAACGTCTGTGCAGTTATTCTTGGTGATCGGTTAGTAGAACCTTATTTTTTGCCAGAACGCCTAACGGGCGCCGTATACAGTGTGTTCCTGGAGCATGTGCTACCAGGTTTGTTGCAGGGTGTTCCTCTCCTCCACACAACGTGACTTAAGTTTATGCATGATGGGGCCCCGGCACACTTTTCCTCCTCCATCTGACACTTTCTAAACACGGTATATCCTAAGCCATGCATTGGGTGTTGTTGTTGTTGAGACCCAGACCGTCCGACCTACCAGTAAGGTGTAAGGTAACTGTTTGGACGGCCGGGAAGTGTCACCTAATTTAGACCGGAATCCAGTGGGGGAGGCATCCACAGGGACCGTACCCTCCTTCCCCTACCACCAACCTCTCGGAAGGACTTACGGACCCACATGTTTAACGTGATCGTACTCCACGTGAACACGGCGGCAGTTTTGGCAGTGGCTGGAATCGAACCCGGGCCTACCGAGTGCAACTCCAGCGCGCTAACCAATGGGCTACCGCGCCCCATATTGGGTGTGGTGGACCTATGGCTTGGCCTCCACGCTTCCCGGATCTCAATCTACTGGATTTCTCCTTTTGGAGACGCATGAAAGTGTTGATGTATGAGACACCTGTAAACTCCATTGAAGATCTCGTTGCTCGAATCTCTGCTGCTGCGGACAAAATCACCACCATAGCAGGGGTCTTTCAAAGGGTGCGAGAATCTTTTCTTCGCCGGTGTCGACTATATAACAAAGCCGACTGACGCCACTTTGAACAGCTTTTGTAAGTAATTCTCTGGTGCAAATTTCATTGTTCCAAACATCTGTTATTTGAATCTCTTTTTTTTTCTCTAATAAAGGATAAACTTAGACAAGTCACATTTCTTATTTCTGCCACTGTAAGAGTGGATTGCAACTCTAGGTTCTATGGCAAATATTGTTCGTCTTGCTGTGTACTTTTACCCCCTTTTTTTCCTTTTTTGCATGAGTTCGCGGACACCTTGTATTTTTGTTTAAATTGATATCGAATCATGAGAAGAATTCGATTTGGGATATTTATTTCATAAAATGATTGTCATAAAATTATGTTAACGTGTATGTAGAATCATTTGTGACACCATAAAATTATTTTATTTGTTTCAACAGAAAATCCCTCCCCTTGATGACAGATTTTGAACAGATTGTCACCAACTCCTAAATAAGGCCAGCCATATTAGGATCATCCCAGTGTTTTATCTAAAGCAACTCAGAACGAAGGACATTTCTCTTCCTTATTTTCTCTTTTTTCCTTTTATCCGAATTTATTTTCTTTTTCCAAAGATTTACAACGAATTCGTAAATTTATAGAGGGCCTTTCTGTTGGGATGAGTTTTCTTTTTGGGATGCCCATATAAATATTTCTTTTTGTGTGGTGATAAGATATCTTGGTAGAAGGGTTGTTTGGATCTGTATTACTATATATATATATATATATATATATATATATATATATATATATATATATATATTAGAAAGAATTAATAATAAAAATAATTAGTTCAAGTAATCGTGAAATATTAACATCACCATAGAAGCAAAACCACTGCCATAATGCCGATAATAGAAAAGATCAACACCGGCCCAAATTCGAAGATATAAAAGAATTTAATTCATCTTCAGGTCTGAGTATTTAGTTCTTATTAACCCAAACAAATGCCTGTTTCAGATTGTGCAATAGTACATTAGTATAAATGTCCGAACTCAAGACTACAGGCACTAAAAGATGAAAAAATAAAGATAAATATTAGGAAATTTTGTATTACCATGTGGCATGAGCCCCTCTTCCTTCACCATGTGTATATACGACCAACCTCAGCAGTATAATAAATATCTAGAAGCACAGGAATGAACATGACGTAATACAACCTAGGAGGCTGTACGAACGTTCACAACGACATTCCCAGACCCATCCAGTGAGTCAGAGCAGGAGACAGGACTATTACCCATATAAGCAATATATATATATATATATATATATATATATATATATATATATATATATATATATATATATATATATATATATATATATATATATATAAACTTACATAAACACAGCAGCAATTAAGGATTAAGTGGACCCCTGATGTAAACTTGCTTATGTGATTGTACTTATTTTATTTTCAAGACGTAGAGTGAAAATATTAATTTAACATTAAAAGACCTTAAAATAAGTTTAGCCCTGGTCCTATAATTCTTAATCCTGCGTTAGTCCTTGCATTGTCATACTTTTATCACTATACTTTTCTTTTTTATCCGGAGTTCACTTTTTGCGGCATTTATAAAATGATGCCGAAAGTTATAAGAACCTAAGTTTCGGAGTGGGCATTTTTTTTGTGTGGGGCCGCTGCTATATAATATACAGTTTGTATGCCAGGGTAAAAGAGACCCCAGATGAAAAGTTGCCAACTAACTATATTAAGTCCGTCATGGCGGATTCTTTCTAATATCCATTAGGATCACAACGAGAAGAGATTTTCAAATCGTATATTTTCTTTCTATACTAGCGGGATAGATATTTACAAATCGTATGTTTATCCATATTTTATTTCTATATTTGAGGGCTTTGCCCGCTAGTGGTCAATAAATATATAGCAACCAGTTTTTGTAGCAATCATTTTTTTAGCAAGTTCTGCCACCGCTGCGCGGGCGCAAAAACCCCGACCCCCTCAGATAGCCCTCATCTGTTCCCACCTCTTTTTGGGTGGGACCAGAAGTCACAAAGCAAGCAAAAT
Source organism: Amaurobius ferox (assembly GCA_951213105.1). NCBI lineage: Eukaryota > Metazoa > Arthropoda > Arachnida > Araneae > Amaurobiidae > Amaurobius > Amaurobius ferox. The sequence goes on from OX578135.1 coordinate 90,958,339, forward strand.
TGGATCCAAATTTAGCATGAGCAGGTTGAGTGGATCCATTGTAAAATCGAAAATATAACGTCCAAATTAAATCAGATTCAGAATAAGTGTCACCCTTTAGCAGGCGGCCAAAAAGTGCCTCGTCATACATTAAAATATGTTATTTTCCACTCACTGCTTTCCGGCGTGGCCACATCACAGCTCGTAGTTACATGACTTTCACTCTCCGTTGATGAGCGGAAAGAAATTCAAGTGAAAAAACACATCGACTTTCCGGATGAAAGTTATCAAATGATGAATTTAATTGCAAAAAAAGAAAACTAAGAAATAAAGTTACAATAGAAGAAATTGAAGTTTTGTAGAGCGAAGCCAATACACTTCACGATGACAAAATGCAAAGATCCTACCTGGAACAATTATTTCTTGACGTAATTTTAATTCTGAGCATTACTTCGCTTTGAAATCAAAGTTATGAAATGGTCAATTGAATTTTGAAAATCGGCAGAAAAATGAATACAGTGATACCGGGATTGGTGACTCCAGAATCCCAGGATTGCGGTATTTTTATCAGATTTACATGCGCATACTAAACACCAGTGTCCATGCTTACTAAATTAAACTTTAGCCGAGTTTGTCAAAGGAAAACATTCATTTTGAGATTGAATCACATTTTATGAAAACTTAGTTATTAGTTAGAAGTGCATGACTTGAAGAAAGGTACTCTCACACTGAAATCTGTTTCGGTCAATAGATGGCGCTACTTCATACGTATTTGTAGCATATTTTTTCACGATTATGTTAGCTGTTCAATGGCAACAGCTACTGTGTTTATTCTAGCATCGAATGTTTATTTTCGTCTAGCATTGTTGTGGTAGTTCCTGTTCTTTCTTTATATGAGTAAAATACATGTAGATTAATTCGAAATGATTACATCTGATAAAAGTAGTACTAAGATATACAAAAAGTATAAAAGTTCAAAAGTGTATGAGCTTGAATCTGTTTGGAAATACGTTTTACGTGAAGCCAATGGACAATCGGCAAAATCTAAATTGTGTAAAAAGATCATAAAAACAGGAGGTGGGTCGACAAAACGGCTTCATGTGCATTTAAATTCTATTCATGAGATTAATGTTTTGAAACGAAGTAGAAATTAGGATGAAACTAGTTCCGGCTCTCAAGGAAATAGTGCTGCCGGTATTAGCGATAATTGTTATGTTAGAGATTTTAAAAGAAATATTTATAGTTATTTTACAAAAAATGAGAATACTTTACCGGCTATATTAGCTAGAAAAAATGAAAAATAATACATTTTCTTCAATAAATAAAAAATAACTGAATCCCGCGGGATACCGGGATTGGAGATTTTACGATCCCGTAATCCCGGGATTGAAAATTATCTACGGGATTGCAATCCCTAGCTCTGTTGTTTATGCTGTAACAGTGCAAAATTTCAGCCTTCTAGAACATCGAAAATGGCATTGTTTTTTCTGAAAGGTATAGAAAGACTTTTCGAAGGAAAAACTATATTTTCCGCCCCTGGGGGGAATTTGACTCCTTTTAAGTCTGTTTTGTGCTTCATACTATAAGTATACAAGAATTCAGATTTCTAGATTACCAATGGGCTTCTGCAGGAAAGTTAAGAAAAATACAGTTTTTTTCCATTCAGGGAGATTGAAAATCCTTAAGTTTTCTAAGTCACCGAGAGGCTTCTGGGGAGAAGGGGGGGGGTCTTTCTTTCGACCCGGACCGTTCGACCAACCCGAAGGGGCAAGGTATTTGTTTGGACGGCCGGAACAGTGCCACCCAATTTAGACCGGAGCCCAGTGGGAACATCATCCACAGGTGCCGTCCCTCCTTCGCATACCACCAACCTCTTGGAAGGGCTTTAGGAACCACAAATTTAACGTGCCCCTATTTTGTAGAAACGCGGGGATAACGTGGGCAGCAACGGGAATCGAACTCTGGTCGTCCGAGTGCAATTCCGTTACTCTAATTACAATTTTATACTGCCATTCTGAGGGTTTGGAAAGACACAAAGACATTAGAAAATTATTATATAGATTATGATGTGGTTTATGCCTTGGTTTCATGTCTCCCTAAATAGTTTTATCATGCTTCGCCACTACGCCCGTCATATTAGGGCTTAACATCAAGTTATTTGCAAACACTGAATATTAGCCATTTTTGTTTTTCACTCTGGGTATGTTTGCTTAAACAGAAAACCTTTCACCCAGAAAAATTTATAAAAATCGTCGCCTACTCTTATAGATAACAGCACCAACATCCGAAGCGTCCTATCTCTTTCTTTCTTTATATTGTTTATCCCTCGCCCTACAGATCGAAGGGCATTTTCTGTTCCTCATGTCCACTCTATTACTTTGCCCCCTTTATTCCGATCCTTTTTTCTTTTTTTTTCACTGGATTTACGAGGAGATGCTGGAATTTATCGAGGGGGAAGGGGACTTTTTGTTTCGGAATAAACTTTGTTTTCAAGATCCCTTCAATGAATGAATAAATGAATGAGGGCTTTTTCTTTCTGTGCCAAGGGGGAAAAAAATCTTAGATGATGTTGCTAGCTTAGTGTATTAAGGCCGTTCAGAGTCTACGGGGACCAAAATCAAGAGATAATTGTTATGTATGTACATTGTTACATAATACCTAAAATGTTTTCACGGTCTTTTGGCTCTCCAAGGGGAAGCGGCATTTACTGCAACTGCTTGTAATTATTTGAATGTCGAATTGCTTGACCTTGGATAAATTTTGCATATTATTGGCCAACTTGGCGAGATCTGGAGGCTTCTCGAATTTTGTAGCGCTGTTAAGAATTTTCCAAGTTACGTCTATTTTTCTAGAAATATCCACGGAGGGACATATGAGAATCCAGTTAGTTGATCGTCCAGTAGATAGTTTAATTAGTTGTTGTTTGACATGATACAGGTAAAATCGACTCGACTTGTTTAATGCGTCAGTGTTTTGAGAATTTTGTCGTCTGTTTTGTAAATACGTTGAGCATTTAATTGTTTTATTTTATCTGACGTTTATTTTGTGACCTTGTGTGACAGCTAGAGATATATTAGCTGTATTTTGTTCCTGTTTACGCTTATTTGTGCTTTTAATTAAAAGAGTTAGTTATTCAGAAATTCGGACTCATTTTTGTATCCTGATAGTACACGCGCGATTTAAGACAATACGTCGTAACAGTATTGTTATATCGCAATCTTCTGGATTGGCAAGTGTTGTTTTAGAATACAAGAACGAGTTTGAAGACCTAGTTAACACCGTCTTTATTCAAAGCAACAATAAGCGTAAACAACAAAATGCAAATATTAACCTAGTTCAGACTAAATACAGATATGAACTAAACAACAGTTGACAAAATATAAATATTCACTAAATAACAATTATAGTAGCTAGACAAAATATAAATATTAATTAAATACAGATATTAAATTTTTAAATACCTTGAAAAGTCCTTAAATAGTTGTCATTTACAATAAAAGAGGAATAAAATTCTCACCAAGTTCACTTGAAAGGAAAGAATTCTTAAAACATTGATTATTCACAAGAGACTGAATACACACGCAGCGAAATTCATACATAAAACTCTACTGATACTGTCACGGTAGCTCTTGAATAGCCGTCATGGTAATTTCAAATCGACTCGTGAAAAATGCCTCTTGTCATTTCAAGTCTAAATCTTTCGTCAGATGTCAATTATGCAAATTTTTTATGTAAATTATTTACGCTTATCTAAATTTTTTAGCTTAATAGTGCTAAAGTAAAATTTCTCATTGACAGTCTTTACGACATAAAAGAAAAAAAAGTGACCGGTACATGTCTTATCCCGTATACTATGATGAAATTGTCTCTTCAACAATCTAAATACTCGTATATGCCCACTATACTTTATCAACGCGAGAAATCTACCCCAAACAGTGTCTATGTTGAGCCCCAAAATGGTATGATGCGGTATGGAATTGTACAACTGTGGAAGACTGAAATTAGTGTATTAGTGTTTATTTTCTCAAGACTTGCTGTTGTTAAGTGGTATTTGTGCAATACAGAAGGTCGCAATAATAAAACTATACTTATGATAAACTGCAGTAAGGGACATTCTCTCTTAACACTTATCACCCGATGTCGTGAATCCAATTTTTGTCCAGGTCGGTTTCCTTGCTCAGTGCAGTCGTAAATTTGTTCCTTTTATTTAATATTTTAATTAATAAGTGGAAACTTTCGTCCATATGTTCCAGTCCACACCGACAAGCTAGAAAACGTCCAACTTTCTGTCCTGATCATCCCCCGGTAGGTCAAAATCGTCCCCCTATTCTCAACTTCCCTCAAACCAACTTCACTCAAACTTACAACGTATGGATCGAATGTATCATTAATACCGAGTTCCAGTTTTCATAGACTCAGTTTACATATTTCTCTAATAGTAATACTTAATTAATTTCTGACTTGTCAAACAACGCTCCAACCATTAAGGTAATGAGACGACTTTCTTTATTTATTTAAAGTGGGACCTAGAAATATACCCTCTTTTGCAAAAAAAAAAAGTACCGTGAAGAAAGTAACTGTTTTTAATAAAATTAAATATGCGTACAACTCATATACAGGTAATGAAATGATTACAAAATCAAGGTCGCATGACCCATCAATGATTAGCAATTGCACATTGGATTTTCAAATCAGTAATGGGTGAAACCCCCCTTGGTGGCAATGCATGCTTCTATACGTCTAGGTAAGGAGTGATAAAGTTTCCTAATGTCATTCTTCGATACATTCTGCTAGGCATTCCACAATTGTTGCTCCAGATCTGCTACATTTCGAATCTGGCGACCTAGCCTGTCCCATACATGCTCGATTGGCGAAAGGAATGGTGACCTAGCTGGCCAAGGAACAATATCAACAGCACGGAAACAGTCCACAGATATGCGAGCCGTATGTGGCATGGCATTATTTTGTTGGAAAATGGCCCCAGAATGACGTGCCAAGAAGGGTAGCGTAAACGCCCGCAGGATTTCATCAACCTATCGTTAAGCTATTAAAGTTGTACGCAGGATGACTAGGGGCTACCTGCTGTCGTAAGAGATAGCACCCCATACCACCACATCAGGGGTAATGGCTGTGTGCCTGTGTAAAACAAAGGCTGATAGGGACCGCTGGTCCTGGCGCCTCCACACACGTACCCGATGTTCATCTGCTGAGAGACTGAAGCGTGATTCATCGCTGAAGACTATGTGATGCCAATCTGCTGGCAGCCATGATGCTCGGCTACGACACCACTCTAAACGGCTCTGTCGATGTTGTGGAGTTATGGGCAGACGTCTTAAAAGCCGCCGTAAGCGTAACCCCACCTCAGCCAAGCGCGTGAGATGGTGGAAGTTACCACGAGTGGTAAAGCAGAGGCTGTAGCACGTTGGATGGCGGACAATGATGCCGTTGGACCAGTTCGGGCCTGTCGCATAATCATCCGATCTTGCCTCGCATTCGTGCACCTTGGCCTGCCAGAGCCTTTATTCCGTTGATGAGTTCTTTGCAGCAACCATTGCTGCCAGCACCTTTGCACAGCAGTGTCCGTTCGGAGCAGGTGGCGACGTATTGCTTGATATGACCAGCCAGCTTCACGCATCCCGACTATACGACCACGTTCGAACGCCTAATTGCTTATAAGGTCTTCGGAAACGACGTAACGGCATTATTGGTTGTGTCTCCACGGAACTGCAACGCCGATAACGAGCAAAGATAAACCGTCCATATGCTTAACCAGTTTTACAGGATGCTAGTTGTGCAGTAGAAACGTGCGCTATGATAGAAATGAACACTCATTGGCCTTGCAAATACTCATTGGCCTTGCATTTGCATACTTGCTATACAGCAATTTGCATGCGAAATTTTTCGAGATGATCGGATTATTTTTTAGGGACGCTTCCTTTTATTTTTTTTTACAAAAGAGGGCATTATATCACATTTCAATGAATATAAATAGCAAAAGACAGACACAGACTTGAGTCTGTATAGAAAATCATCTGCTGCCCGCATCAGACTTTTCATTCGCATGTGCTCATGGATATTTATATAATATATAGCCTTATAGGCAATTTCTTTTATCATCCTCTTTTATACACTCTCCAAAATTCCCAAAGTGTTATCTAATACAGATATTTTTTCCTTTGATGTATATTGGAAGGAATGCCATGGTATCCGTAGTGTGCCGGACGGCTGAAAATACTGAGAATCGATAGAAAGGCAGATCCATCGGAAAATCGTTATCGTTGCGCTGGCTGAAATAAATCAGTTTCCATCCGTCACGTCGTGGGGATGGTAGTAGAGGGAGTCACTAAACGTAATTGGCATGGTGAAGGTGTTGGTAAAACAGAAAGAACGTGAGAGGAATAGAATTAAAAGGGGGTCTGGCAAAAGTGTCTTGAACTTAGATGTTCAGCGGTTGTCTGCCACTTTGACTGCATCTTAATGAATAAATAACGAAGTCCCCACGTAAATTATTGCACAAATAAAACAGTAAAAGTAGACGTTCGTTTTGATAGCGTTTGGATTTGCTTTATCAAAACTAGTAAGCTAGAAGCATAACAGTTCTTTAATTTTGATATGGATTTCTTTGTAGCTTTTCATGTTAATAGGATTTTCAACAATCTAGTTTGATTCGTTTATGGTATCTTACTTTTTTCAGTTATAGAGTGATGATATTTAATTTCTTTCTCTATCTCTTTTTTAATTATTTTTAGCGCCATTCGAAATCCATATTTCATTTATTCAATACTGTTTTTCGTTTAACTCATCTTTTGTACCACTAGATGGCGTCACCGCTGAATAGTTTGTAATTTTGACTGGACTAAACAACTTTAAATTGTTTATATGCATTTGTTTATAACTTAACTTAATTTAACTTGTTTTATCTTGATTATTTTTAAAGTTCTCATATTTATTTTAAACGTAGTAAATCTCTATCGTCCTCAGAGCTTGCTCTGTTTCTATTTGCTGCCCTTAAGGCATTGGCCCCTTCCCCTTCCTCCTTAGATTCACCGACTTGCAGGTCGAAGCCATCCAAGACAAAGACCAATCAGCTTCCAGCACACAGCAACTACCAGTCCAGCGCCCTCAATGGAGCAGAGCGCACATCGCATATTGCTTTATATGATACATTCACCTACAAGTGAACATTTTGCTATTTTCGATGTGGGGTTAAGTGCCTCGTGCACAGGAACCCCGAAAGGATTCGTCTTGGCTTGGCATTTTGTGCTGAGTTATTGGTTTACTCGCACTGAAGAAGGAAACTCAATCGTTTTCGAAATAATCGTCTACTTTTATTATTTTTATTAAATTAAATGTTAAATCGTTGAATATATAGTATTCGTATAACATAATAATTATTCTTGAGTTGATTTGCGTATAAATATTTGTGAATCATTTCTAATAATCAAGTACAATTTATGAATTTTTACTTTCTGATACAAAGTATCGAGAAAGTATTGCTTTCACGAAAATTTTCGATTTCGAGACTTTGATACCAATATATATATGTATTAGGATATTTTGAACACGTTTTGACTATTTTTAAGTGATTTCCTTCTGTCTGTGGTCAATTTCATGTGTGCACAATAGATCTAGAACTAGATAGAATTTTTTGAAATTCGAGTGAAAACTTCGAAATTTATTCTAAAATTTATATTTCCTTAACATGGCAGCATACGACAAAATTTAACATAATCATGCAAAAAAGTGGTTATTTATGACTCCATAATCACTTACTTTAAATAGTTGCAGTAAAACATAGCTACGATGCAACGTGTATCCGTGACGTCATTAGATTCCCCTCCCCCCCCCCCCCTGGAAGGGATGGAGGGGGGATACATTGTAAAACTTGGTATCAAGTTTTTTCAAGCCCTATAAAATAAAGGGTAACATTAAGACCGACTATATAGATTTTTCAATTTTTTTCTTATAAAATTTGTAAAAAAAAAAAAAGATTGCAAAATGGATTCTGGTATGACAAAGTTGAGTAGATCCATGTTCGAGTAAATTTTGCAGAATGAACCAAAAGTACACTTATAGATTATTTGGAAATCATGTCTCTACAACAGGTTTAGACCTATTGCCAGATATTTCAACTAATTGACTTAAATGCTGTCACGTTATTTTGGGCTGACTTTGCAGACTCCATTATTCGCGTTATTACTTTCCTTATATACATAATGTATAAGGAAAGTATTGTGACGGGGTCGAAAATTCGAATTCGAGTTTTCGACGGGAGAGCACGTTTCAAGCATCCCTGATTGATCACGAATCAAACATTTTTGAAGTGATGTCTGTGTGTGAAAGTATGTGTGTGTGTGTCAGTGAGTCTGTGGAGACGATAACTGACGAACGAATGGACCGATTCGAACGAAATTTGGTACAAAAATCACAATCCGTAAACACTGGAAGCTTATTGTTTTCATACGCAATCGAATGTTCAGAATCCCCCTAAATTTCCGAATGAAATTTTGAAAAAATCGGCAAAAAATCAAAACCACTAATAAAGTCACGCAAATAGACATTTCTTATGTAATTTTTCATTAGAAAACGATTGACATAAATTTTAGAACGCTAACATGAACCGTTCTCGATATATTGTACATTTTTAAAAAAAATATCAAAAAGTCATATAAAATAAAAAAAATATTTCCTATTGAGAAACATGTTCACTTTTCATATGTAATACCATGCGATAAATTGAGTGACATCATTCTCGTGGATCTAGCTCGTTCCATTCACGAAAAAAGATACTTTGAATAATACTTTTGTATTTGAACGCCAATAGTCATTTATCTGCTGTAAGAATAACTTATTTCTTAGTGCATAACGCTTGGCGAGATTTTGGTGACGAATTTGGCGGAATGTCGCCAACTTGGCGACTTTTTAAATGTTGCCAAATTAACGAAAATCTCGCCAAATGGATAAAAATGACGCTAAATCAATGAAAATGACGACTAATTGCCGAAAATTCAATATCTTGGAAAGAATATTAGTATCTACTATAAGAAAAACCTATTTTTTACTGTAAAAATAGTAAATTCATCCCATTATATAAGGAAAGTCATGTGTTACCCACATCAGATTTTTTATAGGTGTTATAGCTGATAGCCGATTCGGTTGTATTAGTCAACCGATGCTTGCCTAATATAACCGAAGTTGACAGCCTAGTGAGAGACTTGAACATTTCAAATTCTTGAAAATGAATAATGACTCACAAGGAGAATGTGATTCTGTTTCAGATTAGTGCAAGTTATCTATTTGAAATAATTAATAATAAATAATAATGGTTTAAGAGAAGGTAATTTGATTTTTCAGTGATACAAATTGTTCATTCCGAATAATGAAAAAGGCATGATTCAATTTTGAAGGTATCCAATTCGTCTATTCTGAATAATGAATATTTAACCACGAATGGGGGTATGATTCCATTTTGCAGCGAGAACAAATTGTCTGTTATGAATAATGAATAAAAATCATGGAAGTGACATGATTAAGCTTCATAGTGATATGACTGTCTTATAAGAATATAGGAATAACGAATTATCTTCCGTAAAGAAGACATGCTTCAATTTTAATTGAGTACGAATTGTGTGTCTGAATTATGAATAACCATCCACAAAAAGAACATGATTCAATTTTGTACTAATTATCTAGGCGGAATAACTAATTATCAGTGAGGAACACATGAATGCATTTTGCAGTGGTACGAATTGTATACTCTGTACAATGAATAATCTTACATAAACGAAATATTGTAGTTGTATGAATGGTCTTTTTTGGGAATTTTCTTTATTATCCACACGTGTGTCTTATGACTTTTCTTGTTATAACTTTGCTTTTGAGCATATAAGATTTTAATATGAAATGAATAACACCTAATATGCTTAATTAATGCTGTAATATAAATTTAGAGCTATTCTATACCGACGCTGAAGGCACGGCTGTTTTAACGACGCATTAGCATTAGTCAAACAAGTCAATATGCAGTACATACTGATGGTTTGACCCAGGGGTCTCCAAACTACGGCCCGCGGGCCAACACCGGCCCGCGAGCATCATCAATCCGGCCCGCGACAGCGGGTGGGACATGCCCGGTATCCGGCCCGCCATAGTTTATTTTGATTGCATTATAAAATTTACAATGTAAGTAAATCATACAAAATAATAATCAGATGTTTTTATTTAAGGACCAATTAAGAAACACAATAACTGACATACCTAATGAAATTGAACATTTTAACTGTAATTAATGATATGAGATTTATCCTAAAAACTTACAATAAGTGACATACATAGATAATTCACATAATGAAATTAAACATTATAATTATAATTAATGAGATTTATGTAGTTGTGCACTGGAATGAACAAAATGCACTGGATTTATCTTTAAGACACTTTTAATCAAATTAAGCACTCACAGTTAAACACACTGTATTTTCACCAAGAAACTATAGTCACAAAACACACTAGTCGCACTATATTTCGCTTTTCAGATCGCACTTGTCGTTCCGAATTCAAACTTTGGAACTGTCCAACTCTCTTCCAGACAAGTGGTCGCGATGACGTTGTATACTTTGACTACCAAGCATAATTGACATTTTGCGTAATTTCGCCGCTTCCCACAAGATGGCGCTGTACTACTGTAGGTTTGCCGCATCCTGCACTCAACTTCCCTACTCTCCGCAAGATGTCACTACTATACATTTAGCATAGTCGTAAGTAGTCGCAACAATACGTAACGGCTATCCCCGCCGCAATAAAATGTCCTTGACACTTGCTCTTAAGTACCAACCGAAATTGCTAACGGAGAGGAGTCCATCCCCGTGCCCTGCGCCGTAGATATCTCACTCGCCGACTAGTCCCGAAACGAAAATTTGCGCATAATTCAAAACTACAGTATGTTGGTATGATGAGCTAGCTAGGTTTTGGCCCTTGGGACTTAGTGGAGGAGTCAGTGTGCCCTTAGGCTAAAAAGTTTGGAGACCCCTGGTTTAACCTATACGAGCGTCAGCAGTGGCTGGGCATTTGATGCTTTCAACGCAACTGGAGGCGTTAAAAGAACTGACGTTGGGAGCAATGGTCAAACTAAGGCTCCTAAATATACAGGCTGGCACATCAGCGGCCATCTTGATTCCTAGTTGAAGCGATGTTTGTACATGACGAAAAGAGGGTTATTTTCTCGTATTTTTCTCGGGAGGATCTTGAGAAAATCGAAAGAATCTAAATTACTTTCTTAAACGATGGGTATAATTTTTTAAAAGCTGAAACATTTATTTTGTAGCCAAATTGCGTATCAAGTATCAGCCATGTAGCATGCGCGCGCCATTGAAATAGCAGCAGACGATAACTGATTAGACAGGTTGGAGTCAAAATGGCGGTTGCGTCAGTCTGCACACATATAGGTGCCTTAAGTCTAACTATAGCGTTTTTCCGATACCGTTTAAACGAGGACAAAACAAATGTGTCACTGAGCAGGCCTGCTCCAAAAACGCCGTGTATATCTTGATCAGTACTTTCACGGTGTTTTTAATGCGTCTAAAATTTCGCGCTTTTAACGTCTAGTGTAAATGAGCAAATTAACATCGTCCGTATAGAATATTCCTTGCAGTCGCGTGACGGGTTGCATTTTTTTTTCAATGATAGATTCTAGCTTTAAAATACCTAACTGCTATCGACTTTGGATTGCATCTTAGTTAATAGTTTCGCTTTTTTACTTTCAAAGTGATAATTATGTTAACCGTGTCGTAGATTTCACAACATTTTTCTTACCAATGCAATTTTATCTCATAGCTTGTCAATAAACAACGCCTGCATTGACATACCAACAGACGTAATTAAGTAGCTTTACATATCTTGTGTTTATAGAATGTATGAACTACAAAAATGTGTCTGTCCATGTTATCATATTACACAGTTTTGTTGATACGGTTACCTTACACCTTTCTGGTAGGTCGGACGGTCTGGGTCTCAACAACAACAACAATAGTTTTGTTCATAGAAAGATAAGTTTCTTTAAATTGAGTTGCTGAAAAATGACTCTTCTGGCCGAACCAAAGTTTCTTGTTGCTACACATTTTACAAATAAAATATTTTATTTGAATATCGATTAATACATTGACACTAGATGCGGCTGAGTCGGCTGACATTTGCATTTGTCTGTATTGATTTAAGCTTCAAGAAAGTGATGTTTAAGAAGAGTAAATGAAATAATAGGGGGAGGGTGTAGAAAATAGTATTATTATTATGATCAAGTCCAATTAATTTTATTTGCAAGACTTTATGTATCGTCTAGTTTTAATTAAGAATTATAGCAGGCTGTTTTAAATATACAAAGTACATAGCGTAACTTTCAGCCCAAGAAATTAATATATAGATCACAATGCAAAATGCTATTCATATAATTACTAGACATTTGTGACATTCCTAGTTACTAGAAAGCTCTAATCTCGCAGGATTGAAGGTGATAACTGTGAATTGTAAACTACCATCGTGGCCAAAGGATGTGTCTCGAGCGGTGGTAGATTGGTATTATGTAGGTATTTTGTATATATACCAATCCAGTCCCTTACCTCTTGCTCTTGACTTGTGATCTTAAATCTCTCGTATTTTACTTTCCCTGCAATACATGGAAATGTATAGGAAAAGTATTGGAATCAGGCCGAAAATCGCAACTCGAGTTTTCGACGAATCTATGAGTTTCGAGACCTCTAGAATACGAAAAAACTATTTTTAGCGTGACGTCTGTGTGTGTGTCTGTCTGTGTGTGTGTCTGTCTGTGTGTCTGTCTGTCTGTCTGTCCGTCCGTCTGTCTGTGCAGATTTTGTATCCACTCTAACTAAAAAATTAATTGGCCGAATTTCATAAAATTTGGTAGATATGTCACGATTCGGGATAAAATAACCCGCCTTTTTTTTGCGAAATGGCCCGCATCCACTGGCTTGTATCCAATGGCATGTATCCACTTTATCTGAAAAACTAATGGACCGAATTTTACAAAAATCGGTTGATAAGTCACTTGTATGTTACCCTGGTGCTGATTAGATTTTAGTATTATTCGGAAAAAAAATAACCTGCCTTATTTTGCAAAATGGGCCGCAAAATTCGTCAAAATCTAAAATAAAGAAATTCGTATGCTCAAATATACCCATTAAATTCTTGTTTCATATGTAATTTTTAACGAAGAAAAGAATAAGATCAACCCCATTACGCTAGGACTAGCCGTTCTCGAGATATTTTAATTTTTTAGTATTTTCTCTGCGCCGCCATTGAAGATAAGTCCAGTTAATAAATGAGAACGAAAATTGATTTAAAAGTGAATTAAATTTAATTAAAATAAAGAGATCGTGAATATAAGTCTACAGGGAAAGTCACGTACTGCCCACATCAGATTTTTTGTTCTGGAATTGAAACTCGAATTTTAGGAGCATCCTGATCAACTCGTTCCTCTGAGTTTTTGTGTATCTTTCTCTTACAATGCAGACATTCTTCTTCTAACCGATGCCTCAATACTCGGAGTAACTAACTCGAGGGAGCTAGAAGCACGTGTATAATGAGCATAAGGAATCGGAGTGTATCCACCATTCCAGCTTCGGAGGGTAATTTTTCTCCTGCCGTCTGTTTCAATTTTCCTATGCTAATTCAAGGAAAATAGTCAATAATTACTAGACATTTGTAACATTCCTCTAGCTCATTTTTTTAGGACTTTTTCTCGCTGTTTTTGTCAAGAATGGATGTTAAACAGAGGAAGTGTTGTGCTTAAAAATACAATTAATTAATTTGAAATATTTAAAATATTTATTAAAATGAAATGCATTCATTTTACAAAAATGTTAGGAATATTCTCAATTACATTATAGATTTTTCAAGGAAGGATAGCATATCTTCTGTTTACATCTATTCTTAGTAAGAAACAGTGGGGTGAAATCCTAAAAACTAAATGAACTAGAGGCTAGCAACTGTTTTTAGGTTAGCATGGGTAAACATAAACAAGAGGTTGGATGGAGAATATCCCCTTAATGAGCCTATTACTGTATTTTTGAAAAATTCGGCAACGATTATGGAATTACCGTTAAAAGTCTTCACAAGTTTGTAATTGTTAATCACATTATCGTGCTATAATGATTTCATGACTTATCTACGATTTTGTGTGATCTACCTGCAACAATATTCCGAGCCCGTAATCTTTCCCCTTCTGATTTTTACGAAGAGTTTGTTAATCGAAATTTTCTTTGTTTTGTGTCATTGCCTTGGATGTAAGATAAAACCCACAACGAAAAATTCAATATAGATAAATGCTGGATGACCAGTCCTCGAATAGCTTTGCTGGGTGGCCAATCTTCAAATAGCGTTGCTGAAAGACCAGTCTTCGACTAGCATTTCTGGATGACCAGTCCTCGAATGGCATTTCTGGATCACCAGTCCTCAAATAGCTTTTCTGGATGACCAGTTTTCGAATAGCATGGTTGAATAAACTAACCATATCGATTAGATTTTCCTTTGCCTCTATTATTCAAAAGTGTTCATCAAATTTCCACCTGGGCTTGTTTGAAGCTTTTCACATCAATAACATTTCTAGTAATTTAATGATTTGTATGGTATGCCATATTTCGCGCAGTTATGGCTTGACCTTGTTTAATTGTTTGTTTCTTTGTCTAACCCCCTTTTGTATTTCTACTTTTTTTTTCGCTTTATCATTCAGTTTTCGAAGCAATTTTTCCTTATTTTGTTAATATCTTCTCTTTCCCCTCAATGACACAACTGCTGTAAGCATTTCGTAGGACGTGTTAAGCTCATTTAATGTGAAGGTTTTGGCTTGACAGCACTAAAGAAGAAATCCCCATGAAGTGCTTTCGAAACGATCATTTGCTTTTTACATTATATTTGGCTGCATTTATCTTGCATTTTATTCGCTGAGCTGCCATATTTTATCACAGTGAGAAACGTCTTGGCGACAAGGAGAGAGAACTAGCGCAAAACATACTTCCACTATCCTTGTTCTTGAGCTACTCTCTTTTGCTAACCTCAGTGGAACGCACCTATTTTGGCGCATTTATCGTTCACTGTGGCGAAAAAAACCCGATATTCTTTGCATTCATCTTCTACAATTTATCCATTTTAACACTTTCCAACTTAGTTGTAAAATGTTTCTGATTTTGTTCACTCTGTCTGTCTGTCTGTTTGCACGATAACGGCCGTAAAATAACTTTATCAAAATGAAATTTTAGTAGGTTATTGAAATAGTCTGTGGGGCATATGGGAATGTAAAAGAATAATGTCACTCAATTAGTTTTGGACTTAACTCGGGTTGAAAAAATGAAATACATTGAACCCTATGAGACCTAATTTTTTAAACATTTTTTAAGCGAAGTAAAAATTCACAAATTGCTGCGAAAATTAAAAAAATATATATTCAGGTTATCACGTAAAATGTGTGAAAAAAATGTCAGCAAGATATGTTAGGTAACTTTTTAAATAAAAATTGAAATAAAACTTATACCCATGATATGCAAGTATGAAGAGATCACTTGACTTATTGCAAAATAAAATACAGCATCAAATTTTTCCCCTCTGTGTAAAGATCGTGATATTTAAAGATCGTTTAAATTTATATTTAGTGTTGTATACGTCATAAAACCGCTTTATTTTTGCATATTATCTGTGTATCTAAATTCTGTGCATACGCAATTAAAATATTTTTGATTTTGAAAGCTCACTCTAAACTTTGATTGTTTATACAACAAAGCTTAATTTTAATTTATGCTGAATGTAAACAAATCGAGCTATTGTAAGATGAGTTGTATAAGAATTGCTGAATTTTTTTTCACTCAAAATTATTAGCTTTGGAGTCTGGAATATAAGTGATATGAATAAAATATTCATTGCTTTTACATGGAGAAGCATTGTCACTTTTGCTGAAGTTTTAGGTTTTCAAGTACAATAAATTATTGTAGTACTGTGATAATTTAAAAAATACCACTGCTGGAATGCATCGCATTTTAGAGATGTTTAAATAAAACTGCATTTCAGTTGGAAAGTGTTCCATAATCAATGTTTTATGCATGATTAATCTTTCTTGTTTTTATTTTTCTTGTTCATTTAAAATCTAAACAATCGAATCCCTCTTCGGGAATTTTTAGATCAAGTTGCGGTCGATCGAAATATAGCCAAATTAACGAAAATGTTGCCAAATTGATAAAATGCCGCCAAATTAATGAGCCGGTGAAACTATTAACCAGTGATAATTAATCTAAATGCCAAAAGTGAATGTGAATTGGGAACGATTATGTTTTCCCCTAAACCAAAAGGGAGATTCATATTAGTAGCTACTTTGTACTCTAAGTACTTGAAAAAATATATGTATATAAACTATTTAAGAATTTAGAGAAAATTTTAATTTTTCAAGAATAGAAACAATATAATAGAAACAACAAAGCGAGGCACTTGGGCACTTTATGTTAGGCCTGCACCTCAAACTATATTTAACAACAAGTTGCATTTTGTGGATTTAACCAATGCACAAATGTTTTTATTTTCTAAGTGTGTCGCAAAAACACCATCAAAATGAGTAGATATTAAAATCATTTGCTTGTAAAATATAGAAAATGAGATTGACAAACCATAAATTAACAAGAACGTTTAATCATGCATAAAGCATTGATTATGAAACACTTTCCACCTGAAATGCAATTTCATTTAAATACCTCTAAAATGCGATACATTCGGTGGTGATATTTTTAAAATTATCATAGTACAATAACTGGAAACTTAACTTCATCAAAAAAAGCAATGCTGTAAAATCGCTTGCTTCTCAATCTAAGTAAAATCAATGAATATTCCATTCATAACACAGACTCCAGAGCTAAATGATTTTGCATTAAAAAAATTTAGCAATTCTTATACAACTCATTTTACAATCGCTTGTTTAGCTTAAATTTTGCATATGTTAAAATTAGGCTTCGCTGTAGAAATAATCAAAGTTTAGTGATCATTTAAAATAGAAAATATTGTAACTGCGTAAGCACAGAATTTAGGAACACGGATGATATGCAAAAAAAAAAATTTTTAGGACGGATGCAACACTAAATATAAATACAAGAAAGATCAATCATGCATAAAGCATTGATTATAAAACACTATCCAACTGTACATTTATTTAACCATCTCTAAAATACGATACATTCAGATGCAATATCATTTTAATTATCACAGAACTACAATACTTTATTTTACTTGGAAAATTAAAACCATGGAGATAAAAGTACGTTATAACTCCATGCTTAAAAATTCATTCAAACTTCATTCAAATGATGTCATCGAAATATAAATCGTCTGGCTCTCTATGTAAAAGCAGTGAGTATTTCATTCATACACTTTTATTCCAGACTCCAGAGTTAAATGCACTCTAAGACAAAAAAATTGACGCAACCCGCAAAATAATCCAATAGTAATGAAACTGTACATGCGAACACCTGTCGACAGAATATGCAAATCATTACAAATTCGCAACCAATGAATGAATAGTCGGAACTACAGCGCATTGAAACGGATCATCATGGTGGTGTATATAAGGAGCGAACCTTGGATTTCGATTGCGTTTACGTACCTTGATTGTAACAATGCTTCGCCGGTGAATTCGCTGCCACTACGAGCATATGAAGGAGTTTGAAAGAGGGCGTACGGTCGAACTGTATGAAGCTGGATGGGCACACCGACGAAACGCTCAGCATTTGGGTAGGAGCTATGCAACAATTAGACGATCTTGGCAGGATAGGATCCGGAATGGCAGATTTCAGCGGTAAGCGGGCAGCTGACGGCCTAGAGCGACGACAAAACGGGAAGATAGATCGATTGTCAGAGCAGCTGTGACAGCACGAGATTCGTCGTTAACAACCATCCAACGCGTGACAAACACGAAAGTGATCCCCCGGACCATTAATAGAAGACTACGGGAGCGGAATCTATACTCGCGGCGTCCATTACGCCGCTTAGCACTGACCAGTATGCACCGTCAACAGCGTTTGCAATTGTTCAGGGCCCGATCAACGTGGAATTGTTGGGATTGGGAACGAATTGCCTACAGTGATGAGTCCCGTTTTGAACTGAGTCCCGACAACCAGCGCATGTGTGGCACGAGACAGCCAGGACATCGTCAGGATCCTGCTCTTACTGTCACACGCCACACGGCCCGACAACAGGGAGTTATGGTCTGGGGCGCCATTTCATTTGATAGCCGGTACCCCTTTGATAGTCTTCCGTGGCACCATCACAGTACAGCTGTACGTTGCCAACATTCTATGACCCGTTGTATTGCCATTCCTTTCGCAAAACCCCGGGCTAAATTTTCAGCAAGATAATGCCAGGCTACACACGGCACGCCTCTCTATTGATTATCTGCGTGCTTACGACACATTTACTTGGCCAGCCAGATCCCCAGATCTCTCGCCTATTGAGCACATTTGGGATGAGGGGGGCATCGCCTGCGACCATCCCAGAATGTAAGCGATAATTAGCTCGTCAATTGGAGACCATTTGGAACGACATCCCTCCGAACACCATCCAGCAACTTTATGCATCAATGCCACGTCGGGTAACAGCTTGTTTCAAGACCAGAGGTGGACCAACGCCATACTGACGTGCTCACTTTGTGTAGATCTTTCAGCGCAATAAATCATCCAATTGTTCTGAAATTCTAATCATTTCTGCTTCTGTACATCCACATTACACGTATCAAATTTTGTCTCATTTGGATAATTCTTTCTTGGTGCGTTGATAGTTTTGTTTTAGAGTGTAACTTTGAGTGAAATAAATTCAGCAATCATCCTTATACAACTCATCTTATAATCACTTGTTTACATTTTACATTCATTAAAGTTGGCTTCGTTGCAGAAATAATGAACGTTTGATGATCATTTAAACTCAGAAATATTGTAACTGCGTTTGCGTAGAATATGGATGCACAGGAAAAACGTGAAAATAAAACGGTTTTGGACGGATGCAACACTAAATATAAATTAGAAAGAACTTTAAAAATCACGATTTTTTTAAAAATCACGACTCCCGAACTAAATAATTTTGCGTGAAAAATATTCAGCAATTAATATGCAACTCATCTGGCAATCACTTGTTTACGTTCTGCATCCATTAAAATTGGGTTTCGTTGTAGAAATAATCAAAGTTTGATGATCATTTAAACTAAAGAATATTGTAATTGCATTGGCGCAGAATACAGATGCACAGAAAATACACAAAAATAAGGCGATTTTAGGACGGATGCATGCGGACGGATAGTTCTTTTAATATAAATTTAAAAGAACTTTAAATATCACGAGTTTTACACTGGGAAAAAAGATGGATGCCATATTTTATTTTGAATGGGTCACGTGCTCTTTATTATATGGGTGTCATTACTATTTTAATTTTTATTTAAAAAACTACCGAGCATATTTTGCTGAAAATATTTTTATATATAATTTATGGGATAATTTGAATATTTCCTAAAATTTTCGAAGCAATTTGTGAAATTTAACTTTACTTAAAAAAAATGTTTGAATAATTAGGTCCCATAGGGTTCAATGTATTTTATTTTTTCAACCCGGGTTCAGTCCAAAATTAATTAGGTGATATTATTCATTTACATTCCCATATGTCCCACAGACCGTCTCAACAACATAGTAAAATTTCATTTTGATAAAATCATTTTTACGGCAGTTATCGTGTGAACGGACAGACAGACAGACAGAATGAACTAAATTATAAACACATTTCAACTATGTTGTAAAGTGTTAAAAACTGCATAGAAATCACTATATATATTTTTTCTGCATACATATCTTGAATTGTAAACAATAAATCAACCTCTCCAAAAGCTTTTAACAAGTTAAAAAAAAAATCCATGTTATTAAATAAAGCGTATGCGTTAAAAGGAGTTTAACCTTATCCTTCTGCTACAGAATATTTCAAAGTGAAAGCTCAAATAATGAAAGTATTTTTTTTTCTTTAAAGAAAACAGCTTCTAGGCTAATAAATAAGTTCATTTACAGCCGCTTGCAATTCATAACGCAGATTTTTTTTTTAAAACGATGGTAACTTGGGCGAGCGCCAATGAAGAAATACATCTCATGCTTGTGTAGTTAGGCTTTGAGATGCTTTGTAAATAAAGCAATCCATATTTTGAATTTATTATTTTCCTTACATACATAGTATAATATATGAGGAAAATATTGCGACAGGATCGAAAAATTTGACTTTTCGATGGAAAAGTTTTGAAGCATCCCTGAACTCGAATCGAAAGTTTTGAGGTAGTGCTGGACTTGTGTATATGTGTGTGTGGGGGGGGGAGGGGAGCTATATCTCACGAACGAGTAGAGCGCTTAGAAAAAAAATTGGTAGGATTATTATAATCAGTGAACTCTGGAACCCTATTGATTTTAAACACGATCGATTGTTAAGAAGACACCCTCCCTTCTCCCCCCTCCCAATTTTCCAGTGAATTTTCGAAAAAATTATTAAAATATCAGAACCTACATTAATGACAAACAAATAAACTTTTTATACGTAATATTTTATTATAAAACAAATGGCACGATTTTAAGAAGGCTAGCATAAACAGTTTTCAAGATATTACACATGTTTCAAATACATTTATCCAGAAAATTAGAGAAAATCTCCACCCCCTCTAATGATCAGTATATTGCTATAATAGTCAAGCGGAATTGACGAGCGACCTCCACAACTGTTACATCCCGGCACTTGGTAAGACAATGTCTACCGGTACTGTGCGCCGAAGACTCTACGTGGAGGAACTGTATGCCCGAGTACCACGTTTTTGTGTTCCACTAATCGTCCAAGCCAGAGGGGCAAGATTAAAGTGGTTGTTGTTGAGACCCAGACCGTCCGACCTACCAAAACAGATTAAAGTGGTGTCGTAAACATGTCAATTGGATTGTCTCAGATTGGTGCAACGTCCTGTTCACGGACGAGTTCAGATTTGGCCTGGAATCAGATAAGCGTGTGTAAGGGTCTAGAGAGCATGAGACACGCGCAATCAGGCCAAGAACATCATCGAACATTACGCATTCAAAGGTGGCAGCGTCATAGTGTGGGCTGGAATTTCTATGGGATATCGCACACAGCTGCACATCTTTAAAGGCGGTTCAGTGACTGCTGCGCGGTATCAGGATGAAGTCCTAGACCCCATTGCAAAACTCTGCGCTGCAGCAGTTGGTCCTGATTTCCTCCTTATAGACGATAATGCCCGTTCCCATCGAGCTAACATCGTTGACGAAAACCTGGAAAGTGACCGCTTTTCTCATATGGAGTGGCCGGCGTATTTCCCCGAACTTAATCCCATTGAAAACCTTTGGGATGCCCTCGGGCGTGCTGTCTCTGCATTTTTACCTCCTCCAGCCAGTCGCAGGGAGTTGGAAACTGCCCTATTGAAGAAATGGCCATTTCTTGCATCTGCGATGGTTGATCACCTCATTGAACGCATGGAAAATCGTTGTAAAGTTTGTGTGAAGGCCCAGAGTGGTTATATACCATATTAATGTAAGTTTTGTTTGGTTTTTTTGCCTTTAAATATCATTTTGTTAATGACCCAAATGTGACGTCATCATATAACTTACGAAAAGTAATTTTTTTTTCATCTTTACATATTTCTTGTTTCCTTTAATGCATAAATACACTTGTACCTTCATGTATAATTTTAAGTTAATCAAAGCTTTACTTTACCATTTTTGTTGATTTTACCGTCCTTGCTTAACTTTTGGAAGCCAGTGCATAACGTTACAAATACTGGTTGCTTTACTTATATGCATAATATAATATATAAGGAAAATATTGTGACGGAGTCGAACATTTGAAATCGAGTTATCGACGGGAGAGCACGTTACGAGCATCCCTGAACTTGAATCGAACGTTTTTGAGATGACGTCTGTGTTGTGTGTGTGTCCGTAAGTTTGTGGAGCATTTCGAACGATATTTGGTACAAAAATTGAAACTGGAAGCTTCTTAATTCTAAGCTCAAACAAATATTTGGGAAACTCCCAAATTTTCGAATGAAATTTTGAAAAAATCGTCACAAAATTAGAACTTTCAATAATGTTACATAAATAACCATTTCCTATGTAATTTTTTTATTAAAAATCGATAGACATAAACTTTAGAACTCTAGCATGAGCCATTTTCGAGATATTGCACATTTTTAAAATAAATTTATCAAAAACTCACAAAAAATTAAAAAGTATTAATTATTGGAAAATATGTTCACTTTTCATACTGAATTTGATAAATTTGTTAACATCGTTTTTGTTGATCGAGTTCGTTCTATTCATTAAGGAAGATACTTTAAGTAATAGTTTTGTATTTTGACGCTTAACCATTCGCCAGCAGTTATTTATATATAAGAAATGCTCTTCTCTCTGTTTGTCTGTTATGCTTGGCGAACTTTGTGATATTTCAGCCCCACGAAATTAACGAAAATATCGTTCAAATTGCAAAAATGCAGCTAAGTTAACAAAAATGGAGCTAAATTGATAAATTAATTATTCAAATATTTTATTATATGGTCGCTATTGCTTATTGCGGATGCTATCAATATTGATAATTGTTAATTTAGCGTTGCATGAAATATAAGTTAATTGGGTACTTTGAAATAGTTTTACATGTTGTCATCCGGAAAAGCGGCCAATGTGTAACTTCGTATTGAAAACATTGTGCTGTAGATTTTATACATCATTTTTTCGCTGTGAAAGAAGTGAATTCATCGCATTATATAAGGAAAGTCAAGCGCATTAAATTACTTTATATTCTTTACACCATAACATACGTACCCCCACTGAATCGTAGTCTTATAAGGATCACAGAGTGTTGAATGTATCATGTTACGTCAGATAATGGGATTGGGGTTCCATTGATAGGTTCCTGAAATCTCATTTTGATTATATTGCGTATCTGATCAAACAAGTGCCTTTTTCCATCTTTCAGAGGAGCTGAACGAAAATTCTCTGGGGGTCGTCTCTTTAGAATATTGCAGTTTGAATCCTTCCTAAAATATTTCCACAGAATGCAAGTACGACATATTTCTGGATAAAAGCGTAAAATTGGGATTCTTCGCATTGAAACATCAATGTTCTGTAAGACTGCTTCTGAAAACTTTTCTACTCTTTCTAAAAATTTCTGACTATGTATTGAACGTTAGATCGTACCCCCTGAATTGACGAGTATCTATAAAAATAAAATTTTAACTCTGTCTATTTGTTTGTGTGTGTCTCATTATCACAGGCGAACGGCTGCACTGAATTTAATTAAATTTTCGGGGTAGACTTGGAATAGCCAGACTGGTGCATGTTTCGAGTTTTTGGGTCCAGGAGTTATCAAGATATTAATAAACAAGAAATATCAACCATACATAAAACATTGAGTATGAAACAATGTTCAACTGAAATGCAATTTTATTCAAACATCCCCAAAATTCGATACACATAACGGTGGTATTTTTTAAATTATCACAGTACTAGAATAATTTGCTTTACATGGAAACTTGAAACTTCATAAAAAAAAAAAGCAATGCCATAAAATTGTCTGCTTCTCTATGTAAAATCAATGAATATTTCATCCATATTACTTATATTCTAGACTCCAGAGCTAAATATTTTGCGTTAAAAATTCAGCAATTCTTATACAACTCATCTTACAGCTTGATTTGTTTACATTCTGCATACGTTAAAATTAGGCTTCATTGTAGAAATAATCAAAGTTTAGTGATAATTTAAAATCAAAAATATTGTAATTGCGTTGGCACAAAATTTAGATAGACTGATAATATGCAAAAATAAAGCTGTTTTAGGACGGCTGCAACACTAAATATAAATATAGTCGTTCCTTAAAAATCACTATTTTGACGTTGCGAAAAAAAAAATCTGATGTGGGCAACACATGTCTTTCCTTATATAATGTAATGCATTTAATACTTTTACAGTAATAAAATAGGTTTTTCTTATAGCAGATACTAATATTCTTTCCAAGATATTGAATTTTCGACAATTAGTCGTCATTTTCATTGATTTAGCCTCATTTTTATCCATTTGGCGAGATTTTCGTTAATTTGGCAACATTTCAAAAAGTCGCCAAGTTGGCGACATTCCGGCAAATTCGTCGCCAAAATCTCGCCAAGCGTTATGGACGAAGAAATAAGTTGTTCTTACAACAGATAAATGACTATTGGGGTTCAAATACAAAAGTATTACTCAAAGTATCTTTTTTCATGAATGGAATGAGATAGATCCACGAGAATGATGTCACCCAATTTATCGCATGGTATTACATATGAAAAGTGAACATGTTTCTCAATAGGATAATTTTTTTTTGTTCATTTCATATGACTTTTTAATAATTTTTTTGAAAAATGGCCAATATCTCGAGAACGGTTCATGTTAGCGTTCTAAAATTTATGTCAATCGTTTTCTAATGAAGAATTACATAAGAAATGTCTATTTGCGTAACTTTATTAGTGGTTTTGATTTTTTGACGATTTTTTCAAAGTTTTATTCGAAAATTTAGGGTGGTTCTGAACATTCCATTACGTATAAAAACAATAGGCTTCCAGTGTTTACGGATTGTGATTTTTGTACCAAATTTGGTTCGAATCGGTCCTTTCGTTCGTCAGTTATCGTCTCCACAGACTCACTGATACACACACACACACATACTTTCACACACACACACAGACATCACTTCAAAAATGTTTGATTCGTGATCAGGGATGCTTGAAACGTGCTCTCCGGCCGAAAACTCGATTTCGAATTTTCGACCCCGTCACAATACTTTCCTTATACATTATGTATATAAGGAATGTAAAAATGGATGCAATATTACTTTCCTTATATACATAATGTATAAGGAAAGTATTGTGACGGGGTCGAAAATTCGAATTCGAGTTTTCGACGGGAGAGCACGTTTCAAGTATCCCTGATTACGAATCAAACATTTTTGAAGTGATGTCTGTGTGTGTGTATGTGTGTGTGTGTGTGTGTGTGTGTGTGTGTGTGTGTGTGTGTGTGTGTGTGTGTGTGTCAGTGAGTCTGTGGAGACGATAACTGACGAACGAATGTACCGATTCGAACCAAATTTGGTACAAAAATCACAATCCGTAAACACTGGAAGCCTATTGTTTTTATACGCAATCGAATGTTCAGAACCCCCCTAAATTTTCGAATGAAATTTTAAAAAAATCGTCAAAAAATCAAAACCACTAAGAAAGTTACGCAAATAGACATTTCTTATATAATTTTTCATTAGAAAACGATTGGCTTAAATTTTAGAACGCTAACATGAACCGTTCTCGAGATATTGCACATTTTTTAAAAAAATTATCAAAAAGTCATGAAATAAAGAAAGTTATTTCCTATTGAGAAACATGTTCACTTTTCATATGTAATACCATACGATAAACTGGGTGATATCATTCTCGTGGATCTAGCTCGTTCCATTCATGAAAAAAGATACTTTCGAGTAATACGTTTGTATTTGAACGCCAATAGTCATTTGTCTGTTGTAAGAATAACTTATTTCTTCGTCCATAATTCTTGGCGAGATTTTGGCGACGAATTTGGCGGAATGTCGCCAACTTGGCGACTTTTTGAAATGTTGCTAAATTAACGAAAATCTCTCCAAATGAATGAAAATGACGCTAAATCAATGGAAATGACGACTAATACGCGAAAATTCAATATCTTGGAAAGAATATAAATATCTACTATAAGAAAAACCTATTTTTTGTACCGTAAAAGTAGTAAATTCGGTACATTATATAAGGAAAGTCATGTGTTGCCCACATCAGATTTTTTTATTTTACTATGAGTCATGTGATCTCTTCATATAATATGGGTGTAAATTTTATTTCAATTTTTAGTTGTAAAACTACTCAATATATTTTGATTAAATTATTTTTACACATTTTAAGTGATAGTTTGAATATTTGATAAAATTTATATAGCAATTTGTGAATTTTAACTCCGCTTGAAAAGTGTTTGAAACATTAGGTCCTATAGGGTTCAATGCATTTCATTTTTTCAATACGTGTTAAATCCAAAACTAATTAGGTGATATCTGTCTTTTACATTCCCATATGTCCCGTAGACGGCTTAACAACATACTAAGATTTCATTTTGATAAAAACATGTTTACGGCAGTTTCCGTTCAATTGTACAGTCTGACAAACAGACTCAACAACGTCATAAACACTTTGCAACAATGTTGGAAAGTGTTAAAAACGCACTATTAAACCTTCCATTGAGATAGCACTGTGCAAACGACATTTGTACCGCAAAGTTACTTGAAAAAAATATGTTATTATGTTGCTAAGCAACGTAATTAAACCTAATGAGTTTATATTTTAAAAATATATGTTGCTAAGTAACGGAATTTAACCCGATGAACTAATACAGCAGTAAAACTTTTATGATTTAACGCATTGAGTTCATATAGTAAATTTTTTGGGGGAAAATATGATACAATGTTTCTAAGCAACGGAATTAAACCCGATGAGAATATACAGCAGATTTATTTAAAAACAAGAAAGATCAATCATGCATAAATCATTGATTATGAAACACTTTCCAACTGCAATGCGATTTTATTTAAACATCTCTAAAATGCGATACATTCAGCGTCACAATACTACAATAATTTATTATATTTCTAAACTGACGTGATCGAAATATAAATCGCCTGGCTCTCTATGTAAAAGCTGTGAATATTTCATTCATAAATTTTTATTCCATTTTTTTCATTCAACGGTGATATTTTTAAAATTATCACAATACTACAATAATTTATTTTACTTAAAAACTTAAACGTGGAGGTAAACACACTTTCTAACTCCATGCTTAAACTTCATCGAAAAAGGCAATACTATTGAATCGTCTGCTTCTGTATATAAAATCAATGGATGTGTCATTCATATCAGAAATATTCCAGACCTTAGAGCTAAATAATTTTGCATTAAAAAAATTCAGCAATTCTTAAGCAACTCATCTTACAGCTTGATGTGTTTACATTCTGCATACATTAAAATTAGTCTTCGTTGGAGAAATAATCAAAGTTTGATGATTATTTAAACTCAAAAACATTGTAATTGTGTTGGTGCAGTATTTACGTATATGCACAGAAATAAAGCAAAAGTAAAACGGTTTTAGAACGGATGCAACACTAAATATAAATTAAAAAGAACTTTAAAAATCAGGATTTTGACACTTGGAAAAAGATGGATGCCATATTTTATTTTGAAGTGGGTCACATGATCTCTTCATATCATGGGTGCAATTATTATTTTAATTTTTATTTGAAAAACTACCGAACATATTTCGCTGAAATTTTTTTATATATTTTAAGGGGTAATTTAAATATTTCCTAAAATTTTCAAAACAATTTGTCAATTTTAAATTCGCTTAAAAATGTTTGAAAAATTAGGTCCCATAGGGTTCATAGTATTTCATATTTTCAACCCGGGTTCAATCCAAAACTGATTGGTTGATATTATTTATTTACATTCCCATATGTCCCACAGACCGTCTCAACAACATACTAAAATGTCATTTTGATAAAGTCATTTTTACGGCAGTTATCGAGCGAAAGGACTGACAGACAGAATGAACAAAGTCATGAACACTTTTCAACTATATTGTAAAGTGTTAAAAATGATATCATGTGACTTAGAAGAGGGAATTCAATTTAATGAGTTTATCAGCAGACTATTTTTATCCATTTTTTTTTCGATTTAATAAATAAAGAAATGTATACAAATAAATTTTATTGGAATTACATTTTTGATTGGATTATATTCATTACTACCTTTAGGGTTTAAAAATTATGAGCATTATTGATATTTTCACTTTCTTTCGTCATATGTTTTATTTTAGTATAACATTTTTCAAATCCATATACTATAGTACGAATATATTTTTTAATACACAGATATAATCTTTTAATCTGAGAAAATATAAGTAGTACGGGTACTTTTAATATAATTTTAGCACTTTTTTTTGGCATTTATTGATTCAATTTCATATTTTCTGTAAATTTGTTTAGAAACGGGATCAGGGTATTTTATTCCTCAGATCTGATGTTAGTACGAGTACTACATACAAATCCCAGATCTATATATTTGTCTTGAAGGCTTGGCGCAAATTCGATACATTGGCGACAAACATTGCGACTTTTTGAAAAATGTCGCCAAATTCAAGAAAATGAGAATTGTGCGTATTAACATTTCGCGCTTTTTTGATGACAACATATAAAACTTTTTTAAAAGTATCAAATTAATTTACAGAACGTGCAAGTCTAATTTGACAATTAGAAAAATGGCTTTCGGTCACTAAGCACTATAGTCCAGATATTAAACGATTTTACTCATTAGAGTCTAACATTTTATTATATAAAACCAATGATTTGAGATCCAATCAATAGATTTTCAAATTTCGAAATGCAAATTTTATTGTGTTTCCATATATAAATAATGTATTTAACTTTTAGTTATTTATTTGGAAAGGCTAATTTCGTTATTATGACAGTCATTTAATCATCCTATATAAATGCGCCAGCATGAACACCGCGTAAAATGGAAATGTGGCTCTTTTAACAAATTCATTCATCAAAATAAATTGATTTAATTATACTTACGTGCAATATCTACATCAAAATGAAACATTTAATTAATATCTCGTGAAATAAATAATTGACAAATTGTTTGGCATTAAAATGCAGAACCATTGCAAAAATTGTGTTCTCTCATGAATGGATCCAGGAGAATGATGTTCATAGATTTGTTGCATAATATTCGATATGAAAAGTGAACTTAGTTGACGATACGTACTGCTTCTTCAATTTTATGTAATTTTTACTTTCCTTATATACATAATGTATAAGGAAAGTATTGTGATGTGGTCGAAAATTCGAATTAGAGTTTTCGACGGGAGAGCACGTTTCAAACATCGATGATAACGAATCAAACATTTCTGAGGTGATGTCTGTGTGTGTGTGTGTGTGTGTGAAAGTATGTGTGTGTCAGTGATTCTATAGAGACGATATCTCACGAATAAATAGAGCGAATCGAATGAAATTCGGAACAAAAATCACAATCCGTGAATACTGGAAGCCTATTGTTTTTAAACATAATCGAATGTTCAGAACCCCCCTAAATTTCCGAGTGAAATTTTGAAAAAATCATTAAAAATCAAAACCTTTAATAAAGTTACGCAAATAGACATTTCTTATGTAATTTCTCCTTAGAAAACAATTGACATAAACTTAAGAATGTTAGCATGAACCGTTCTCGAGATATTTCACATTTTTAAAATAAATTTATCAAAAATCCCATAAATTAAAAATAAATATATTAACTGTTGAGAAACATGTTCACTTTTCATATGTAATATCATGCAATAAATTTGGTGACATCATTCTCGTGGATCTAGCGCGTTCCATTCATGGAAAAATATTCTTTGAGTAATACTTTTGTATTTGAACGCCATGAGTTATTTATCTGTATAAGAATAACTTATTTCTCCATCCATAACGCTTGGCGAGATTTTGGCGTCCAATTTGGCGACTTTTTTAAATGTTGAAACAAATTAACGAAAATCTCGCCAAATGGATAAAACTGACACTAAATCAATGAAAATGACGACTCATTGACGAAAATTCAATATCTTAGAAAGAATATAAATATCTACTATAAGAAAAACCTATTTTTTTATTGTAAAAGTAGTAAATTCATTGCATTATAAGGAAAGTCCTGTGCTGCCCACATCAGATTTTTTTTATAAATGTGCTTAAAAAACGTGCAATGTACTCAGAACGGTCCATCCTAGTATTCTAAAATTTGTGTTATTCGTTTTCTAAGGAAGTATTACATGTGAAATGATTATTTATGTAACATTATTGAATGTCCAAATTTTTGAAAGTTTTTCTTTTCAAAAATGTATCCGAAAACTTGCGGATCTTCCAACCATTCGATCGTGTTTAACATTCTAAAAGCTTCCCATATTCACTTATTGTAATATTCGTTTCGAAATGCTTTATACGGTCATGAGATATCACTTCTACAGACTCATTGACATACACACATACATACTAATATACACGCACTCTGACATACACGCACACTAACATACACACACTAACATGCATACACACTAACATGCATACACACTAACATACCGACCCACTAAAATATACATGCATCGCCTCAGAAACTTTCTATTCGAGTTCGGGGATGCTTAAAACATGATTTTTTGTCAAAAACTTGGATTCGAATTATCGATCCTATCACAATACTTTCCTTACACGTTATACTATGTACAGCCAACCTTCCTATAATGCAGTATTACTTTGCTTATACTATACAATAATGTATAAGGAAAGTATTGTGACGGGGTTGAAAATTCGAATTTGAGTTTTCGACGGGAGAGCACATTTCAAGCATCCCTGATCACGAATCGAACATTTTTGAAGTGATGTCTGTGTGTGTGTGTGAAAGTATGTGTGTGTGTGTGTGTCAGTGAGTCTGTGGAGACGATAACTGACGAACAAATGGACCTATTCGAACGAAATTCGGTACAAATTCACAATCCGTAAACATTGGAAGCCTATTGTTTTTATACGCAATCGAATGTTCAGAACCCCCCTAAATTTTCAAATGAAATTTTGAAAAAATCGTCAAAAAATCAAAACCTCTAATAAAGTTACGCAAATAGACATTTCTTATGTAATTTTTCATTAGAAAACGATTGACATAAATTTTAGAACGCTAACATGAACTGTTCTCGAGATATTGGACATTTTTCAAAAAAATTATCAAAAAGTCATATAAAATAAAAATAAAAATATTTCCTATTGAGAAACATGTTCACTTTTTATATGTAATACCATGCGATAAATTGGGTGACATCATTCTCGTGGATCTAGCTCGTTCCATTCATGAAAAAAGATACTTTGAGTAATACTTTTGTATTTGAACGCCAATAGTCATTTATCTGCTCTAAGAATAACTTATTTCTTCCTCCATAACGCTTGACGAGAATTTGGCGACGAATTTGGTGGAATGTCGTCAACTTGGCGACTTTTCTAAAGGTTGTTAAATTAACGAAAAACTCGCCAAATGGATAAAAATGACGCTAAATCAATGACGACTCATTGATGATGACGACATGGAAAAGGACGACTCATTGACGAAAATTCAATGTCTTGGAAGGAATATAAATAACTGCTATAAAAATAATCTATTTTTTTTTCTGTAAAAGTAGTAAATTCATTGCATTATATAAGGAAAGTCATGTGCTGCCGACATCAGATTTTTTTCTTAAAGCGGTTTCCATATGACGCGGAGCAAAAATTGTGACAGCTCTCTCATAACGCGGTACTCATAAAACGTGGTTTCCATATAACGCCGCAGTCTTTTAACGCAGTTTCTCTATAATACAACTCAATTAGCTTAAGCTGTCTCCATATAGCATGAATTTTTCTATTACACTTTTACGGTTGAAATTAATGAGGAATTCCCCTGCTTATTCATCCACGTGCATCACCATTTTTCAATTTCAGTTATCAGAGAAATCCCCTGTAAAAAAATCATCGTGCATCACCATTTTTCAATTTCAGTTATCAGAGAAATCCCCTGTAAAAAAATCATCGTGCATCACCATTTTTCAATTTCAGTTATCAGAGAAATCCCCTGTAAAAAAATCATCGTGCATCACCATTTTTCAATTTCAGTTATCAGAGAAATCCCCTGTAAAAAAATACATTAACCTCAAACGCATTGATAGACGAAAATATGGGTAAAGAATGGTTTGGAAATTTCAATTTAAATGATGTGAAAGGGAACAGGATTTGGGAAAACAATTAAAAAATTACTTTGTTAAAAATGATCCTTCAACAGTGCAAAGTTTAAAAGATAATTACGAAATTACTTAGCTCCTTATAGAGAGATTTTGGTGGAGTTACAAAATAAAACTACATTTGAAAACGAAAATGAAGATGTGCAAAGTGAAGAGGACATTAAAAGAAAAAGAATTAGACCACTAATATTTCACAGCGGTGATGAATGTTAATAGGGTTTTTGTTGGATAAAAGTTATTAAGTTTATATTTCACATTGTTTTTTTAATTTTCTTATATGAAGTCTTAACTCAATAAAAACAATTCGAAATATGTAAACATATATTTATTGCCTTTTGTATCTATAAATTTATATTTCATAACAGTATTCATCATAACATGGTGTTCTAAAAATTCAGTTTTATATAAAATAGAAGGAATCAGCCTGATTTATATGTTCTGAGTTTCACTTAATGCTGTTTCCATATAACGCGGTACGAATTGTTCTGTTTTGTACTGATTCTGAGTTTCTTATAACGCGGTTTCCATACAACACGGCATGCGTTTTCCATATAACGCGATACGAATTAATCTGGTTTGCACTGTGTTTCTTATAATGCGGTACGAATAATTCACGTAATAGGTGGGTTGACTGTATTTGGGAATAGTAATAATGAAAATAAACAAATATTCTGCAATTTGAAATATGTGTTCATTTTTTTAATGCCACTTTGAGTGATTGAATGAAGATAAATCAAATCAACGAATATCATAGACAAAAATGAAACAATAAATTGTATTTGCAGAACTTTCACATTTATGTGCTGTTTGTTCTCGCCATATTACTTATCTCTACAAAAAAAAAAAGAATTAGATATTAAAATTGCATGAAAAAAACCGTCTTAAATTGTTTTAAAAGCATTTTAAGTCAGAAATAAATGTGCAAGCTGTTTCTGCAAATAAAAATATCGCTCGCTGCATTAGTATTTGAGTAATATTAAAATGAATCGTATCAACAAATATTAATGACAGAAATAAAATGATACATTGCATCTGCAAAAAAAAAAAAATTATGAGCCGTTCACACCAAATTACTTATCCCTACAGACAAAAATTTTTAGATATAAAATGGCATGAAATAACCGCCTTAAATTAATTTTAAAAGCATTTCAAGTTGGAAATAAACGTGCAAACTGTTTGTATGATTAAAAATATTGCTCGCTACATTAGGATTCGACTAAAAATAGCATTCACCGTAAATAAAAATAAAAAATAAAATCCAGCGCTTGGAGAAAGTGATGCAGAATTTTTCATTTATGGGAAAAAGGGCCGTTTTTAATAAAATAACCTAATCCAAGAAATGTGTCGCACGTAAAGCACTCTGAGTTCATTAGGGAAAAGGAATTTTTTTCTTTAGTTGAGACATGCATTAACTAAATAGGATTTCGTAAGAGGCTGACATTTTCTCTTAATTTTAAGGATTTAAATATTTTACCCTCTGCAGTAGTAAAAATATTGATGTGGGCAGCGCATAGATTTCACTACATAACGTAATGACTTTACTTCTTTAACAACGTCGACTCGGTGGTCGAACGGTCAAGGCAAGCGTTTTCCTAGCAATCGTTCGGCTACCGGGTAGTGGGTTCGAGTCCCACCTTCAGGCATGGATGTTGTGTCGTTGGGCGCAGTGTGTTCCGACCCCCACTGGTGCGCTGGGGAAGCGTCATGTGACGGCTAAAAGGTTCACTGCCGGTGTATAGCCGAATGATGATATATCATATGCCTGGCCATTGGGGGAAAAACGTCTTTAACAGCGAAATAATGGTGTGCAAGACTCACGACACGATATTTCTGTCAGTGAATTTCTGTCAGAAGAAAATTATTCTAGGGTTTATAATATGAGAGCAAATCAGCGATCTTCCTAGAACGACGGCAGCGGTCAAAATGACCACGAGAGAGATTTCACACGATGATGCAATCAGGCGTTGCGCTACTGTACGCCGTAAGAATGATTGCATCAGCTTTTTAGCATTATTCGGCGTGTTTCAAGAACGAACAGTTGTTCCCGTGCTGGATGTAAATTATTGCATAAAATTTTGACACGATGTCTCGTGGGAAGCGATTGACTACTGATGAGTGCCTAGCACTTTTGCAGAAACTTAGCGAGAATTCCAGAAATAACAGCGGTGATAGTGATGCAGATTTTGTAGTTCCTGATGAAAATGAAATTGCAGAGCACAGCGTCAGTTCCTCAGAGGAGCAAACAGACTCTGATGGTAACGATACGTCCAATTCAACTCGCCTTCAACGCAATAACTCTACTTCAGCAAATCTTCGTGCCAAAGATAGTACTGAGTGGAAAATATTGGATCAAAGCAACGCTATTTCCGAGAGATTTGGTTCTCAAAACGTCGTGAAAAAAAAGGCTGGCCCAACATTGAATTACTTCTTAAACAGCAAAATAAGGATGTACAAGACCCACGACACGATGTTTTTGACATTGAATTACTTCTTTGGCTGCTGCAGAATGCTGTATAAGATCCACGACACAATGTTTTTGGCATTGAATTACTTCTTTAACTGTGACGTAATGGTATACAGGATCCACGATACAGTGTTTTTTAGCATTGAATTATATCTTTAACAACGAAATAATGGCGTACAAGATCAATGACAGAATATTTTTGGCATTGAATTACTTCTTTGAAGTTTTTTATTTTGCTTTGATGTAAACGCCCATGCGTTCATTATATATTCTTTGGGATTTCTTTTAATAGTTATTCAATTCATTATTTAGATTTATAAATATAATAAAAACAGAATGTCAGGCAGTAAATAAATGTTTCAACATATTATATCATTTTCGTTCGTTCGTTACTAATTCCCCCGTGGTGAGGAGCGCCTACGCACCACGTCCATAGGACCCTCCTGGGTATCCCATGGAGAAGGGGAGGAGATTTGCAGCTTTACTTTTATAGAGGCTCCCCGAAGGGCGGAAGTCTGACTTGGCCTTGACATGACAACATCCATGGCCGCTGGCGGGATTCGAACCCGGCAATCCAGCTATCAAACGGAAACGCATGCCCCTGACCGCTCGACCACCGGATCGGCATTATATGATTTTAATTATATTTAGTCCCTCTTTATTATAAAATATATGGACGGTCTTCACTCGAATTCCTCTTACAATGGTATTTGGTCTTTCGTTCTACTTGTATCACAATCATTATCAGAATAATATATATATATATATATATATATATATATATCCTCTTAAATTTCTTCTACAATGTTTCGTGATTTTTTTTTTTTTTTTTTTTTTTTAAGTTTCCTTTTTCAAGACGGCAAAAGCTTAATGACTTCGATGGCTGCACTTGGGTTATCTGTTTCAGTGACAGCTTTTTGTTTTCCCTGCAATACATGGTAATGTATGGGGAAAGTATTGGAATCGTGTCGAAAATCGCATCTCGAGTTTTCGTTTACGAGTGACCTACACGTTTTGGGACCTCTAGAATCCGAAAAAAAATATTTTCAGTGTGTGTGTGCTTACTCTAGCTCAAAAACTAATGGATCAAATTTCATAAAATTTTATAGGTAAAATCATTTGTGGATGACCCTGGTGCTGATTAAATTTTGGCACGATTCGAAAATAAAAAATTGTCTTTTTTTGCGAAATGGCCCGCAAAAATCAATAAAATCTAAAATAAAAGACTACATATGTGTCAGAAACGCCCTAGAAATTTACCCAACTTCACACGTTTCAATATGTACGAAAATAATTACAACTGCTTTTCAGGAACCAGAAACTTTACTTCAAAACTTAACATACGTACAGCCCACGTCAACTCGTAAACAAAAACCGCTCGTTCATCTGACAACGTCTACAGAAACCCAAGAGTGTTGCCATAGCAGTATTACAAAACTAAAATAAACAAATTCACAAGAAATGCAAATTTAAACATAAAATTTGAATAACGAAATCAATGTGTGTTACTTAACATTCTCCCACCTTTTGATTTAAACATTATAATCAAAACTTACAATAAATTAAAGATAAATTAACATTTAAATGGAAATTAAACTTTTCTACATTTATCTAAACCTAGATGGGAGTCTAATTGTTCTGCCACTTCTAGTAACAACAGTCTGTCGTTGAACAGAGGGTGAAGTGTCCACTTTGTCCAAAAGGTCCAAGTCTGGCACTCCCACCGTCTGCATGTCCTGCAAAAACATAGCCGGAGTCAAAGGAGTTAGGTTTTCAGGATCTTCGGAAATGTAAGTCAGTGGTCTGGCATTAATTATTGCTTCGCAATCGCAGAGAATGCTCATCATTTCTTCATAGTCTAAAGAAGCTGTTCCCAAGACCCGTCTCAACAGTCTCTTAACCATCTGCACAAGACGTTCCCAAAACCCTCCCCACCAAGCAGCGGAGGGTGGATTGAACTTCCAAGTAATTCTTTTGACTGCTGTTTCTATTTCAATGGTTTTCCAATCAATTTTTTGTAGAAGATTATCAGCTCCGACAAAATTACTTCCATTATCACTATAGATGGTATTAGGTCTTCCACGACGTGCTATGAACCGTCTGAAACTGAGCAGAAAAGCTTTAGTAGATAATGATGTTATGAGCTCCAAATGAATAGCCCTATAAACAGCACACGTGTAAAGAACAACCCAACTTTTCACACCTCCCCTCAATATGAGGGGTCCAGCCAGATCTACTCCAGTAATTTCAAAAACTGACGCTTGTCTCACTCTGTCTTCTGGAAGAGGAAATGGAATTGTTTGTATACATTTTGCATTGTGTCTCTTGCATCTAATGCATTTCGAAATTACACGCCGTACTGTTCTCCTTCCATTAAGTATCCAGAATTTTTCCCGCAAATCTGACAATAAGGAATGTAATCCGACATGAAGTTTGGTTGCATGGTGTTCTTGGATGATAAGTTCTACCAATTTATGTTCGCTTGGCAGTAGTATTGGGTACTTGAAATTGTCTTCATCTTTACGTTCTGTCAACTTTGTTTCCACTCGAATTAAACCATCACGGTCTTTCAACAGACACAAGGATTTCAAACTATTTAACCGTTCCTTGGTAAAGGTGTCTCTTTGAACAGTTTTGATAATTGCCTTTTCAGCTTTATTCAACTCATCAGCAGATAATTCTCCAGTGTTTCGGTCATGAATGTTCTTTCGAGCATTCTGAAGAAATCTCAAAATCCATCCTACCATTCTTATAATTTTTGTATACTTTGAAAAATATGATAGAAACCATGTCTCTTTAAACGTTTTACTCAACAGAACCGCAGAGATATTTTTTCTTTCTTGCAGCACGTCTATTTCATTAACCGTGCATTCAGAGCGTGGCCAATCCTTTTCATTCTGTTTCAGCCATGGAGGTCCCTCCCACCATCGGGATTCAATTAATTTCTTCACTGAGCATCCTCTGGAGGGCAGATCAGCAGGATCATTTTGGCTATTAACATGTCTCCAATTTTCAATATTAGATAATTTCTGGATTTCATTTACTCTATTTTTGACAAATACTCCCCACTGCTCATTTCTTTTAATCCAGTGTAGGGCAGTAGAAGAATCCGTCCAGAAATATTCCCTAACAGAATCAAATTTCAAGCTTCTCTTCACAAAGTCTGATAGACGTGCACCAATACAACAAGCTAAAAGTTCTAGTCTTGGAATAGAAATGGGTTTTAATGGTGCAACTCTTGATTTTGCCATGAGTAGCTGCACGAAAATATTAGTATCGGTTTCACATCGCAAATATACAACAGCTGCATATGAAATCCCAGATGCATCACAAAACACATGTAGACTCAATGTTGAGTTATCATTGGTAAAATCATGTCTAGGAATCCTCACGACATTAAGCATTTGTAGTTCAGCGATCCATTTCAAAAAGTTATGTGAAACATCTTTCGGTACTTCAGCATCCCAACTCAATTTAGATTTCCAACTATTTTGTAATAACAACTTAGGATACAATGTAACTGGACAAGTGAAACCTATGGGGTCAAATAGTCTTTGTGCAATAGATAAAATAGTTCTTCTACTGATGGTCCCTTCAGGTTTGCTTATCGCTGCGATGTCACAGAATAATACATCTTCTTGTTTGTCCCATAACAATCCCAAGACTGTTGACGGATTAGATTTGACACAAGTATCCGTTATTTCGGTATGTTCCCAGTCTCTTAATTCAAATTTTCCTTCCGCCATCACCTCGGTGGATATTTGAACAAATTCTTGCAATTCCACTTCAGAGTCTACCGAACACACACAATTATCAACATAAAATGCTGATTTAAGTTTCTGTGCTACCTTATGTTGAGCTGAAGATGAATATTTGTCCAAATGGTGTTGTATCACTGCTCCAAGAAGAAAAGGACTACAGTTTAATCCAAAGACTACTCTGCAATGTTGGAAAATCTTTATAGCATTCTGGCTTTCACCTTGCCACCAAAGAAATTTTAAAAATTCTTGATCACTTTTAACAACAGATATTTGCAAGAAAGCCTTCTTTATGTCCGAAATAACGCCGATTTTTTTCTCTCGAAACTTCAAAAGTATTGTGGGAATCAATTCCAATAGATTTGGTCCCTTTGCCAAACATTCATTTAAGGAATAAGATCCTTTCTGTTTACAGGATGCATCAAAGACAGGTCTAACATTAGTCGATGAATTGCACTTAAATACTCCTCGATGAGGTAAAAAATGACCACTATTCTCTGAACTTTCTGTGATTATTCCTTCTTGACACCACTCATGGAAAACAGCATTGTAGCTTTCAAACTTTCCTTCTTTCATGAGTTTAGATGTTGTGGAATTCAATCTCTTCTCAGCTATTTCTCTATTCGTTGGTAATTCTCCTTGAGTATGCATCCAAGGAAGACTAACTTGATATCTTCCGTCTTCATTAATTCTAACTGTTTTCTTGAAATGATCCGAAACAGCTGTTTCTACTTCGTCTTTGCTTTGATGTTCACATGGTTCAGTGATTCCAATAGCTTCTAACTTCCATAAATCAGGAACATTGTTAATATGAATCGAAAGTGAAGTTAAAACAGAACCATAATTGTTATACTTTGAATCCTCTTGAGACTTTCCCATTACAACCCATCCTAGGTGAGTTTGCACAGCGACCAGTCCACACTTTAGCTGATGAACGCGTCCTGTGTAAAGTTGACCAGCGAAATCGGCTCCAATAAGTATTTCAATAGGTGGCTGATTGCTTCCTATATCCGTGAGCTGGATTCCCTTTTGTCTCATTTCTTCCAACCATAATCCAGTCTTGAGTCTTGGTATTGAACCACATATAACAGGTTGGTCTAACACTTTAATTTTACAGCAATAGTTATTAACTGAACTATTCAAAATTACATTGTAGCACTTGTGCTCTCTCCTAGAGGTGATTCCTCCAAACACGACTTGTGTTAATATATCAGTATTCACAGGATTAAATCCCATCTGCCTTGCAGTACTTTCTAGAATATAAGAACGCTGAGAACCTGTATCAATCAGTGCCCTAACTTTTCGGTCTTTTCCGTGAGCTTTAAGAACCACAAGCAGTGTTTGCAATAGTACTTCAGAGTGGCCTTGGCTGGATAAAGTAATATTCTGATCCCCACCTTCTTTGAACTCTGTAGCTAAAGCCCTTTTATTATTGGTTAGTTCAGGACACATAACTACCCAGTGCCTTTTGGAACAAATTATACACCGAACATGTGATTTGCACTGTTTAGAACGATGTCCAATCCGTAAACAAGTGAAGCATCCCTTCTTTCTTTTTAAAATATCGTGCTTCTCTTCTAACGAAAGTTTCTGAGCTTTGAAGCATTCTTTACTTTCATGAAATTTTCCGCAAAATACACAAATGGACTTTTCACATGAATTTATCCCTAAAAATAAATCAGTAGCAGTCGGTAAATTCATACCCGTTTCCTTACAAATTTCCTTTCGACTACTTTTCTCATTTTGCTTAAAACCAGCTTTAGCAAGCGAGATACGCTCTTCACCTTCTACTTCAGTTCTTAGGAACAATAACAGGTTTTTCAACTTATCAATGTAAGTATCACTTTCTTCACCTTTAGCCGCCACCGGATTTCTTAACCAGACTCGTAGTATTTCTTCCGGTATGCAAGATTCAACAAGGGGAAAAAGCATTGCTGCGTATTTGTCAGAAGACATACCAATTGATTCAAGAGACCTTAAATGCGATTCTAACTTATCATACAATTGAGCTGTATTTGCTTTGGATTTTGAAGACACTGCATTTTTAATCACCAGTCCAAGCAATTCCCTGAAATAGAACTCTATGAGTAGCTCTTCCCTTCCAAATCTATTTTTAAGGCTTTCAACAGCTTTTGAATAATTTTCTGCAGTAGGAGGGAAGCTGTCTACTATTTCTTTTGCTCTTGTGCCAACGATCATAGACTGAATTAAATATTGAAATTTATCTTCTTCTTCCATCAATTTATCTTCATGGATTCTCTTGAATTGACTCCAAAATGCTAGCCAATCTTTTATTTCACCCCCAAATTTCACAAATTCAATTTTAGGAAGCTTCAGTTTCGTTTTTTCTTGAACATGGGAAAAACTCGCACTTCGTTTGGTTGCGGTTTTATTTAAATGCATTTCGACGCCAACCCTAGCAGTAACCATTTTTCCGCGATATGCTTCTATTACCCCATATTCAGTTTCATATTCTTCCACTTTTGACTCATCGGCAAGCAAAGCGTTACAGATTTCGTCGTCGATCTCTGCTAAATTCAACATTAATCTGTCCATATTTGCCAAATGTGTTTGAATAATTTTATCGTCTGGTTCCTCATCAATTAAAGCCGTTGTCAAAATGTTATACGACTTTGTAAAAGACGCTCGAATCGGCTTTCGCTTTCTTATGAGCAGTTCCATTATGAAAATGTGACAGCGACAGGCTTAGTTAAAACAAAATTCCAAACGAAACTAACCTTTCTATCTTCACAGTCACGTCCGGGTCACCAAATGTCAGAAACGCCCTAGAAATTTACCCAACTTCACACGTTTCAATATGTACGAAAATAATTACAACTGCTTTTCAGGAACCAGAAACTTTACTTCAAAACTT
Organism: Amaurobius ferox; assembly: GCA_951213105.1. Classification (NCBI taxonomy): domain Eukaryota; kingdom Metazoa; phylum Arthropoda; class Arachnida; order Araneae; family Amaurobiidae; genus Amaurobius; species Amaurobius ferox. The sequence continues at coordinate 90,999,352 of OX578135.1, forward strand.
AACATACGTACAGCCCACGTCAACTCGTAAACAAAACCGCTCGTTCATCTGACAACGTCTACAGAAACCCAAGAGTGTTGCCATAGCAGTATTACAAAACTAAAATAAACAAATTCACAAGAAATGCAAATTTAAACATAAAATTTGAATAACGAAATCAATGTGTGTTACTTAACAATATGCTCAAATGTATGAATTAAATGTAAGTTTTATACTCAATTTTTAATGATGAAAAGAATAAGATGAACCCCATTACTATAGGACTAGCCGTTCTCGAGATATTTAAGTTTATTCGGAGTTTTTGTACGCCCGTTTTGAAAATACATCCATCTACCAAATGAAAACGGAAATTAAATTAAAAATGCAAATTCAGTATAATTTCCAATAATTATGTGTATAATTTTACGCAATGAAACTCAATTTAATGCATTATTAAAGAAATAAAGAGAAAATGAATGAGTATGTGCAGAAAGTTATGCGCTGCCCACATGAGATTTTTTTATGCCATCAACATTCCAAATGTTTTAAATTATCAATTTTCTCTTTTTATATATGTACTATCAGTGTTTCGGATATTATTATTGTCTTTCGTAGAACAGAATGCTTTAAAAATCTTAAAATTTGATTATTTGAGCAGACCCTCCAGAAGCCTCCCGGTGACTACTCCGGCTGCCCATTTTGCTGCTCTATGTCTTCGGACGAGTCGATCGGCCTGGGCTTTCGACACTTTTACTACTGCAGCATCGGGCGCGGTTAGTACTTGGGTGGGTGACCACCTGGAACCACCTCGTGCTGTTGGCACATTTCGGTCGCGGTAGCCCGGTGGTTTACGTGCTGGATTTGCACTCTGCCACAACTGCTGCCGTGTTCATGCGGAGTACGATCACGTTAAACATGTGGGTCCGTAAGTTCTTCCTATAGGTTGGTGGTAGGGGAAGGAGGGTACGATTCCTATGGATGCCTCCCTCACTGGGTTCCGGTCTACATTAGGTGGCACTTCCCGGTCATCAAAACGGTTACCTTACACCTTTCTGGTAGGTCGAACGGTCTGGGTCTCAACAACAACACTTTTACTACTTTTACACACTTTTACTACTCCCCTTCCGAGAGGTTGGTGGTAGGGGAAGGAGGGTACGGTCCCTGTGGATGCCTCCCCCACTGGGTTCCGGTCTAAATTGGGTGGCACTTCCCGGCCGTCCATACAGTTACCTTACACCTTTCTGGTAGGTCGGACGGTCTGGGTCTCAACAACAACAACACTTTTACTACTCCGGCCGACCATCTTACTACTCTATGTCTTAGGATTAGCCGGACGGTCTGGGCTTTTACTACTTTCCGCACTTTTACTATCGATCACGGAACTGTGAGACCAGAAATCGATCTCACACCAGTTAGTTGTGAGGCAGCTTTATGTACGTTATTTATTGTTTCCGAAACGTCAGACAATACCTTCAGTTTCAATGACGCCAGAGTTTGCAACACGCTGACCCAAAGCTCAGAAGAAACCATAAATTTAGGGGGGATCAAGACAAGGGGGTCGAAGGACTCTTATCTTAGGATAAGGTGAAGCAACGACATTGGGTAAAAGGTTGACCAATTGAGAAGATGTTTGTGGCTTCGCCATGAAAGCTGCCAATAAGAGCAAAAGAGGGGTGGAAAGCCCAGACCACACAGCCAACCCAAAGGCTTGTGGCAGTAAAACGTGTGCCGAGCAAAAGAGGGGTTGTTGTTGTTGAGACCCAGACCGTCCGACCTACCAGAAAGGTGTAAGGTAACTGTTTGGACGGCCGGGAAGTGTCACCCAATTTAGACCGGAACCCAGTGGGGGAGGCATCCACAGGGACCGTACTCTCCTTCCCCTACCACCAACCTCTCGGAAGGACTTACGGACCCACATGTTTAACGTGATCGTACTCCGCATGAACACGGCGGCAGTTCAGGCAGCGGCGAGAATCGCGCGCTAACCACTGGGCTGCCGCGCCCGAAAAGAGCCAACAACACGCGGTGTTCCCAGGTGGTCACCCACCCAAGTACTAACCGCGCCCGATGCTGCCTGACTTCGGTGATCTAACGAGAACCGGTGTTTTCAGCACGGTACGGTCGTTGGCCTGAGCAAAAGAGGGGTTGTTGTTGTTGAGACCCAGACCGTCCGACCTACCAGAAAAGTGTAAGGTAACAGGTGTAAGGTGTAAGGTAACAGCAAAAGAGGGGTTGTTGTTGTTGAGACCCAGACCGTCCGACCTACCAGAAAGGTGTAAGGTAACTGTATGGACGGCCGGGAAGTGCCACCCAATTTAGACCGGAACCCAGTGGGGGAGGCATCCACAGGGACCGTACCCTCCTTCCCCTACCACCAACCTCTCGGAAGGACTTACGGACCCACATGTTTAACGTGATCGTACTCCGCATGAACACGGCGGCATTTGTGGTAGCGTGCAAATCTAGCGCGCAAACCACGGGGATACCGCACCCGAGATGGCCAACAGCACGCGGTGTTCCGAGGTGGTAGCAAAAGAGGGGTGTCAGATCTCAGGCAAAAGACCTACAATCAAAGGAGTAAAAACAGACATACAGAACTGATATAGAGAACGATTTCGACAGAGAGATGGCAACATGACTTCTACGTGAGAGGTGATATCGAAATTCACGATGACTTCTGAACGACAATTGCATAATGCAAACGACAAAGTCCTGAGTACAGTTATTCCTTAAGTTTTCAATATTAACACCTAACCAGCAGTATAATATGATCGGCGAATTACGAGTGGGCGAATTATACTTCGAGTTAATTCCAGTAAAATTAGCGACATTAAGTACGTGCTCGTGACAAAGTCCAAGACAGACTTGAAGGTATGTGTTCCTCAAATAATATTGAAGGTCTTAAACACATTTTAGGTATTCTTAACTAATGGTCTCACAGTGTCTCTCTCCGCCGGAATAATATGAATAATGGTGTAATGAATTCAATAAGTATTTTATGTTGCTAATAAATGATTTATTGTTAAAGTTAAAATGGTGCAATCAATTTAGTAGTATGTTAATTTCTATTCTTTTACAGAACTCGCACTGATAAATAATTGGAGGATTATCAGCGGCACAGTGCATTAATTTAATGGGTTCCACTATGTACGAATTTACGGCCCATGTTTAGATAATTCAATTTAATATGCTTTTGCATAATTCTTGTATGATGGTGTTAAAGTAGTATTATTAAATAATCAACGCAACTAAGAATAAATAAACTTTTATGTTTTATACTTAAAGAGCCGGTATGGTAATCAACGCATTAACAAATAATCTTACTAAATTATAAGTCTAAAAACTCAACTGTCAGTTCCCCCTCTTTTTACTGAACCACAGGAACATAACTTAATTTAAGGAAAACCGAAGCAACGTATATAACCACAAATAAGACTTACATACCTTATGTGTGCTTATACACGTTGCTGCAGTTTTCCTTATCCTTTGCACAAAGTCTTTGTTTACTTATTAAGAACCTAATTTAATAGGATTTTTTATTTCTTCCCAGGGAGTGTAAAATGATAAGAAGATTAAAGAGCTCTTCAGACCCTCCAGAAGCCCCTTGGTGACCTAGGAGTCTGAAAGTTTGCGCATTTATTGTTTAGACCGCGTAATGGAACCTAACTGTGAAAATTTGTGATAAGACGACTATTTAATACACCATACATTTTTAAATAAAGTAACATTTATTAAAAAGTAGCTTACATAGTGGCAAAATTGTATAGTGGCAGGTACATTCGTTTATAAGCTATTGTGTCCAAACCTCCCTATCCCTCTCCTTCACTCACAAACACACGTACAGGCACACACACACATACAGGCAAACAGACACACACACACATACAGGCACGCGGACACATAAATACACATACAGGCACACACACACAAACTCACAACTCTTTCCAAAATTGTTCAAATGGGTTCAGGAGGTCTTAAAATGTACTTATCCATATAGTTCAAATTAGAAAATGTTCGGGAAAAAATTCTTACTCTATACAATAGTATGCAAAAATAGAAATGTTTTGGTTTGAAAAGTTATCACAGGTCTTAAAATTTCAATCTCAACTTTAATCGCAGGAACGTAAATACTTGCCGCAAATTTACCATAAGTAGCACTATAATTAAATCGTAAAGAAAATTCTATAAATTATTCCGGGGGAAAGGCAGACTTCCACACTAATTAAACAAAATAAAACTAATACCTTAGAGACATTTTAAGGCGAACTTACTTTACATTCGGATAACTCCCATCTTAAAACGAACTCCAAGTTCTTGAAAGACTTAGACTGTAACACCGAAACTTTCCAAGTTCAAACCATCTTTTAATTCCGACGTATACATGCAATCCATGCATGTTAGCGAAGAGCGAGTCAGCTGGCCACGTTCACACAGAAGCCACAGTGGCAGGTGTTGGTGATGCTCATTGGTCTGTCAACCACTCGGTTACGGTTTCCGATAGGATGCTTTTATTGCCGGTCTCTTTCTGGATGGGAAAGATGACAGCTTCTCGGACCGCTGGAGACGGGGACGACGATGAATCTTCTGATAATTCCCAGGAACTTTAAAAGAAGATGAAACTTAATATGATTAGTTGAAAGGTTTCACCGAAAGTTTACATTGCGGTTAAATTTGCGAGAGATCTGAAGATAGATGCTGGATTTAAGATGGGTTCAGAGTGTTTGGGTCTGTTCAGTAGGATGCGAATTTTACCAGTTTGCGAATTGAAATTTGACTTCCTGTACATTGCATGATATATGTAAAATAAACTCTCATACCATGATTAGTTGAAGCGTTTCACCAAAAGATTACGTTGCGGTTAAATTTGCGAGAGATCTTAAAACAGATGCTGGATCAACGTGTTTGGGTTTGCTCAGTATGATGCGATTTTTACCAGTTTGCAAATTGAAATTTAACTTTTTGTACAGTACATGGTATATGTAAAAGGAACGTATGATTAGTTGAAGGGTTTCACCGAAAGTTTACACTGCTGTTAAATTTGCGAGAGATCTGAAAATAGATGCTGGATTTAAGATGGGATCAACGTGTATGGGTCTTTTCAGTATGATGCGAATTTTACCAGTTTGCGAATTTTAATTTGACTTCCTCTACATTGCATGTTATATGTAAAAGAAACTCATATACCATGATTAGCTGAAGCTTTTCACCGAAAGATTACGTTGCGGATAAATTTGCTAGAGATCTTAAAATAGATGATGGATTTAAGATGGGTTCAGCGTGTTTGGGTCTGTTCAGTAAGATGCGATTTTTACTAGTTTGCGAATTGAAATTTAACTTCTTGTACAGTGCATGGTATATGTAAAAGGAACGTATGATTAGTTGAAGGGTTTCATCGAAAGTTTATATTGCCGTTAAATTTGTGAGAGATCTGAAGATAGATGCTGGATTTAAGATGGGATCAACGTCTTTGGGTCTGTTCAGTATGATGCGATTTTTACCAGTTTGTGAATTGAAATTTGACTTCCGGTTCAGTACATGGTATATGTAAAGGGAACGTATGGTTATGGGGGTCAAAAATCCATTTCTCGGATTTTTATCTATTGGCACATTTTGAGCAACACCGAATATGAATCAACCACTGACATATCAAACCAGTGACATATCAAAATTATCAAGCACTTCCAGTATAGCTAGAATCTTGGTTTTGGTGCCATTCAATCCTTCTCAGCTTTGAAACCAAGGAAAAACTAAAAATTTTACAATTTTAAATTAGAAATGACGGTGGGAAAAGATAGTCAAAACATATTAAAATACTTTTTAAAATTACTGAGAACTTTTACTCGAGTCAGAACCTCGGTTTTGGTTTCATTCGGTTCGTCTTAGCCTCCAGGTTAACGAAAAATTCTAATATTCTCAAAGATTCGAATTAAAGGCAACGACGCAAAAGAATATTCTAAAACCTCAAAACTACTTAGCTTAATTATCAAGCACTTCCACTCTAGATAAAATATTGGTTTTGGTCTAATTCCATCAATCTCAGCTTTTTGAGCGACAGAAAAATTGAAAATTTTAATGAGTTCGAATTAGGGATGTATAAAGGGATTGAAAAAAAATACACCAACTTACTTTTCAGAAATTATAATAGCACAATTTGATATCCTTTCGCTGCCAATCGCAAAAAATTAAACTATAAATGTATTTTTAACGCGCAAAAATCAGATTCAATATATTTTCCCATTTAACATGTTAACAGAGTTATAAAACGTGCGCCATTTCGATGCTTAATTCCGAAAGGGTTTTTGGTATTTTGAAAAGTTATCAACAACATTAAGCTTGCGTCTCGCATTTAATGACCTCTAGCTATTAAAACGATTAATTTCGACGCGAAATGTCAGATATTGCTAAACAAATTAAAACTTATTAAAACATTGCAACTATATTTTTTAACAGTGTTAGTTTCCCTGTCTTTGACAGGCTACTAGTGCCACTCTATAATTAATTATGCACATTTAACATTCAAGATATTTGGAAGTAACTTGATTTCATTTGTTGTAATTTTTAACGTTAAATTATACAAGTATGACGAAAATTAAACTACCTTAACCACGAACTCGTACAAAATATCTAAAAAGGAAATGTACTCCAAACTAAGATAAATTGCATTTTGAAATGCACTCCTCGCAAGTTTCTAAATGGCTAGGAGTAAAACCGAAACTCCCCCCAGTACAGTCATCTTTTAACTTCCTACGCATACTGCAATCGATGCACCTTGGTGAAGAACAAGTCAGCCAGCACATGCACCCACAAACCGCAGTCACAGGTGTTGCTGATGGTTATTGGTCCGTTAACCACTCAGCGGCGGTTTCCAATACGATTCTTTTTATTGCCCGGCCCGGTCTCTCATTCCGAGTCCTGACAGAATGGCGGACAGTTGGAAACGGTTACAGCGATGGATCTTCTGATAACTCAGCGCAACTTTAAAAGCAGAGAGGATGGCGAATGTGACTAGTTGCGAAGTTTGGGTGGGCTTATCGAAAATTAGATTTGCGAGTGCCAGTGATGGGAGATAGAATCAGACATTTTTGAAAGCCTTTTGAGGTAAGTCGTGATTGTAAACGAACATTTCGTGGATTAATTATTTGCTTACGGAAGCATATGAATTAAATGTCGTTGTGGTGTTTTAATTGAAAGGTGAAATTTTAACATTCCTGCTGGTATGTGATTTCAACATTTTTTGGTCTCTGGAATACTTTGTATATATACAGATCTCGCAGGTTTGCCCTTAAGCACCTCAATAACTTTGAGAGGAAAGGTCTATGAGTGTATACAATAAGACTATTTATTCTGTAGAAAAGGGACCATGTCTGATCGAATAATAGTGCCTGTGACTCCGCTGGTAGAGAATTATAGAAGTTATGAACACGAACTCGGCAAACACAATATGAATTGTATAAACAGCACTTACATGCGTCGGAATCTAGCGTAGAACCTGCCTCTTAAATCACAGATGTGGATCAACACCGCCCATAAAGGGCCCTGATCACCCTCGCGGATATGGGCCGCCCATACACCACTAGAAAGGGGGGAGGGGGAGAGGCCGCAAAAATTTCCTTTTTGAAGCTGGAGAAGAATTAAAATATTCCCCCAAAATGGGAAAATCAAATATGGAGAGAACCCGTGATAAATGTTTGTAGGGGTGCCCGCAATTTCTATTGGCGACCCTGCATGGGTACTACGGCACTGACAGTATTTTAATACTCTCGTGAATTGTTTGGCAGTATTGTGCAGCGTGGCTGCGCATCTAGAAACAAATAAGTACCACTAGTATTCATTCCATTCTATATACGCATTTCATTCATTTCTGATATCAATTTCACTAATCATAAAATAATTTACAATTTTGCAATGGACTTTCTCACCTATATCGCCTTGTTGCCGAGTTCCTTAACTTTTTTAAATTATCCACCAGGGGCGTTGCTGCCACTTTTGTTAGATCATAGTCACTTCACTATAGATTAACCTAATATGAACTCTCATAGGCCTTTCTTTACAAAGTCATTTTTGGGTGCCTATGGGCTTTTCTAGTAAACTTGAATAAATGAGTTACTTAAATATATGTAACACTCATTTATAATAGAGTTAAAGAAAGTAGAAGTGAATCAAAATCAGTGTCAACACTTTAATAATAGTAGTAGAAAAACTCACTCTCAGGAATCGTTTGATCAAGCACATTTTGATTACGTACAATAAAATCAAAAGTGCCTAATATATATATTTGATTTTTCTATGACTACATGAACATTTTAAAACTTACAAAATATTTATAAAATAGTTTGCACGATTTGTGTGTGTGTGTGTTATTTATATTGACTAAATGGCAGTTTTGAAATAATTGTACCAAAGGCAAATTTTCTTTTTAATACAAACTACAAAGTTGATAAACTGTAAGAATTAAAACTAAAGTTTCCCCAATTACAACCATCTTTTGCTTTCAAAGCATACCTGCAATCTATGCATCTTGGTAAAGAACTAGTCAGCCGATTCTGTGCACCCAGAAGCCGCAATGGTGCTGCTCATGATTAGGAGTCCCTTGACTACTCTGTTGTGGTTTGCAATACGATGATTTTGTTGCCATCCTGCTTCCAGTCCGAAGAACAAGCACACAGGTTCGCGGGCAGGGGCGCGGTAGCCCATTGGTTAGCGCGCTGGAGTTGCACTCGGTAGGCCCGGGTTCGATTCCAGCCACTGCCAAAACTGCCGCCGTGTTCATGCGGAGTACGATCACGTTAAACATGTGGGTCCGAAAGTCCTTCCGAGAGGTTGGTGGTAGGGGAAGGAGGGTACGGTCCCTGTGGATGCCTCCCCCACTGGGTTCCGGTCTGAATTGGGTGGCACTTCCGGACCATCCAAACAGTTACCTTACACCTTTCTGGTAGGTCGGACGGTCTGGGTTTCAACAACAGGTTCGCGGGCGGATGAAATCGAAGCCAGCGATGAATCGTGTGATAACTCTCCATCCATCTTTAAACTCGAGCGAAACTACATATGACCCTGTTGCGAGAATTTTCTGGCAATGTCGACAATTGGATTTGTGGATGTGGTATAATATGAAATGTGATGCGACATTTTTGAAAATTTTTGATGAAGTGCGATTTTGCTGAAAAATTAAAAACTTGCTGTCACGCAAGGAAATGAAATTCCATCTCGCTGTTGTATTTGAAAGTTGAAATTGAAACGTATACTACCTTATTCATATTTCTGATGTAAAATATATGTTTCATGATAATCATATTAAACTAATTATTTTCTATTAATATCTTATCTGCTTGATTTTCAACAGAAATCATACAGATTTGACGATTGTATATTTCACTAAATAACGACACGTTTAAGAAAACGTATACTTTACACTAGGATAATTTCCATTTTAAAACGAAATAATATTTTACTAGATGACTGAATTAAATGACTTTGTCTAGAACCTAACCTCCCACAGTTACAGTCATCTTTTAATTACTATAGGAATGCCTATAATTATTGCATCTTGATGACCGGTTACGTGCTTCTACAAGCTGTTGTAGCAGTCACTGCTGATGGTTACTGGCTTGCTAACCACTCGGTTGTGATTTCTGATGCAGTGGTTTTATTCCCTGCGGAATTCTGGTTCACAGGGCTGACAAGTTTCCGGATGGTTGCTGACAACAGCACCAATAAATGTTATGAATTGGCGAATGTCATATATGAGGTTTTCATAAAGATTGCACAATTAACCTCCTTAAATTATCTCTTGAACAAATAAGATAGACTTTCAGACTACGGAAATTTGGGTTAAGTGATGCATTTTTGTAAATGTGCAAATTTAACTTTTTACACGGGCCCTTTACATAGGAAGTTCCAATTAATAAATTGTTTCATATTTATTTAAAGACAATTTCAGAAGATACTCGGTTCTCTAATATACAAAATTAACCGTGAAAAAATTGTCAAAGTTATAAAATTTAAACCACTTTGACCCGAATAAAAGAAATGGCAGTAAATATCTTTTAGGGGTTGTACAAAATTCAAATTTCGTTAGATAAAATTTCCAATCGAAAACTTATCTATCTTTATCAAAAGTTTTATACAGTCCCAAATTATTCGTTGATAACTTTAATTAATGATATATCTGGCAATCTTGATCGCATGACAATGGAACTTTCTTTGCCTGTCTAAATGGACTATGGAAAATATTTTATCTTTGAAACATTTTTATAAGGGCCAGCATGAAAAGTAGCATTTTGTACTTTTCACTAAAAGGTCTCACATGATCAAAATTTACAAATATGATGATTGTTTAAAATTGATTGTAATTAATTAAAGCATTTATTACATTGAAACTATGGGTCTACAAATCTTTCAAGAGATATTTAGTCACAAGTAATGAAATTTTATTGAATCATTCTGTATAGTGAGATTGAATTAAACACGTTTAAAATATTTGGTATAATAGTACTGTGAACAAACAATCTGCAGATTGAATTCTTGTTTAGACAAAAGAAGGAAATTAAACGTCATAACTTTGCTATGTTGGATAGATGGAATTAAAATAGTACTGAGGGACATTGTCGGTTTTATTCGAATTTGGAAACATTTTTGGAATTCAAATGGTGTATGAGGAATATGCAGAGTTAGATTTTTTGTCTCCTGGTCTGAATAAGATTCACGATGATTCCTACATAAATACCATAAACTCATTTGATAGATGGTAGAAAAGATTTAAGGAAGAAGATCAAATATTGACAATATTTATTGATTCGTCAACTACGGTTTCGGTTTCCGATATGACACTTATTTATTGCCTGATAATTTCTGGTTCGCACAGCATACAAGTAAGTTCACAGACGGGTGAAGCCGGCATCAATGATGGATACTGAAATAACTCTTTATCCCTGGTACTTGAATGCTGGTGTTACGTAATCTGATTATTTTCAGACTTTTGCTGCAAGGTACGAAAATTGGATTTGAGAGTGCCATGTATAGAAAAATAGAATTAGAAGTATTCATAATTTTCGCTGTAATTCTGTGAACAAGCTGTAATGGTTAAATTTTCGTCAAAGAGTTTAATCATTATAGCTTGTTCTAGAGAATTTAATCATTTTATGTCCTAGAGAATTTAATCATTTTATGCCCTAAAGAATTTAATCATTATATATTCTAGAGAATTTAATCATCATATTTTTGAATATAGAGAATTTAATCATCATATTTTTGAATATAGAGAATTTAATCATCATATTTTTGAATATAGAGAATTTAATCATCATATTTTTGAATATAGAGAATTTAATCATTATATCTAAATTCTCGTTTGAGAGGAGCAAGGAAATTAAATGTCATCATTGCATTATATTTGAAAGGCTGAATTAGAACTACTCTCTGGGTATGTTTGTGAATTCACCAGGTTTATGGCGTAATGGCACATTTTAAGGATTACCGTAAGATTTAACCATGACGAATGACACATGTATGTGTTCTCTAGCAGTCATCCGTATATTCAGATACCCGAAGATGTTCATATAATTCTTTTCGCATCATTCATGGATAGTTACAGTTTCAATCAATAATGATTCCAAAACAAGACTATGAGCAAATTTTGGAATGTTTATATAATAACAAGAAAAATCAATCATGCATAAAGCATTGATTATGAAACGCTTTCCAAATTCAATGCAATTTTATTTAAGCATCTCTAAAATGCGATACATTCCTCGGTGATATTTTTAAGACTTCACAACATAGTTGAAAAGTGTTTATGACTTTGTTCATTCTGTCTGTCTGTCTGTCCGGTCGCACGATAACTGCCGTAAAAATGACTTTATCAATATGAAATTTTAGTATGTTTTTCAGACGGTCTGTGGGACCTATGGGAATATAAATAAATAATATCACCCAACTAGTTTTTTATTGAACCCGGGCTGAAAAAATGAAATACATTGAATCCTATGGGACCTAATTTTTCAAACATTTTTTAAGCAAATTTAAAATTCACAATTTGCTTCGAAATTTTTAGGAGATATTCACATTATCCCATAAAATATATAAAAAAAAATTTAGTAAAATATTTTAAGTAGTTTTTTAATTAAAAATTATTTAATATAGGGAAAAAACAAATTCAAATAAATTCTGACTTTTGGGAAAATCCTCCAGAAATAAAAAAGAGATATGTTATATAATAAATATATTTCCAACAGTTGAATCATTTTGTATATGAGAGAGAGGCTTTACATTTCAAAATAAATTTGGTAGATAACAATTTTTCAAATTATTTTTTAATTTTATGTAACTCTTCATGATATACTTATTTGATGGCATTTTTAATGCACTTTCCTACGTCCTAGAGAGTTAAAATTTGGTACACAGCTTAAATTTGTTGAACATTTTATTCTACAAAAATTTGGTTGATTTTTTAATATAGATCATACATTTTTTTCGAAATGGCCTGCAAATAATCCCCGTTCACTTCTATAAATCATGGTTTTAATATTGTTAAAAATTCTGATGTGGGCAGCACATGTCTTTCCCTGCAGACTCATATTCATGTTCTCTTTATTTCTTCAATAATAATTTGAGTTTATCTGCACAAAATAACAGCCATAAGTATTTTAAATGACATTGAATTTGCACGTTAAACTTAAATTTGGTTCTCAGTTGATAGCTGGACTTATTGTCAAAGGTGGCGTAGCGAAAACGCGAAAAAACTAGGATATCTCAAGAACGGCTAGTCCTAGAGTAATGGGCTTATTCTTTTTGTTGTCAAAAATCACATATAAAATAGGAATTTAATTGATACAATTGAGCACACGTAGTCTTTTATTTTTATATTTAACGATTTCTGCGGACCATTTCGAAAAAATAGCCCGCTCCTTTTTCCCGAATCGTACTAGAATAACCTACAAATGATTTATATGCCAAATTTTGTTAAATTTGGTATATAAATCACTTGTAGGTTATTGAAATACTATGCACCAAATTTTGTTAAATTTGTTCCATTAGTTTTTAGCTAGACTGGATAAAGGCAATTTCTGCCCGCCATTTCGCAATGAAGGCATTTTCTTTTATTACGAACCGTACTTATAATCTAATGAACATCAGGATTTCCCACAAAAGACATACCTACCAAATTTTATGAAATTCGGTCCATTAGTTTTTCAATTAGAGTGGATGTAATATCCTCACAGACACACAGAAACATACACAGATACACCCTTACACACACAGACGTCTTCCTAAAAATAGCTTTTTCGTGTTCTAGAAGTCCCAAAACGTGTAGATCCTTCGAAAATTCGAGTTCCGATCTTCGGCACGATTCCAATACTTTGAATACATACACATACGCTCATACAAATATTATCTGTGTATCTGTGAATGATCTGTGTATCTAAATTCCGTGCCTATGCAATTACAATAGTTGTGATTTTAAATGATCATTAAACGTTTATTATTTCTTCAACGAAGCCTAATTTTAACTTATACAGAATGCCAATATCTGAAGCGATTGTAAGGTGAGTTACATAAGAATTGCTTAATTTTTTCACACGAAATTATTTAGCTCTAGAGTCTGAAATACAAGTTATATGAATGAAATATTCATTAATTTTGCATAGAGAATCAGATGATTTATATTTCGATCAGTTTTAAATATTTAAGTATAATGAATTACTGTATCATTGTGATAATGTAAAAGATATCACCACTGAATGTATCACATTTCAGAAATTTTTAAATGAAATTCCATTTCAGTTGGAAAGTGTTTCATAATCAATGCTTATGCATGATTGATCTTTCTTGTTAAAATTATCACAGTCCTACATTCATTTATTATATTTGAAAACTTAAAACTTGATCGAAAAAAATGAACTTCATTCAAATGACGGCATTGAAATATAAATTGCCTGGTTTAAGCATCTCTAAAATGCGACACATTCCTCGATAATATTTTCAAAATTGTCATAATACTACAATAATTTATTATATTTGAAAACTTCATCGGAAAAAATGAAATTTATTCAAATGACATCATCGTAATATAACATGCCTAGCTCTCTCTATAAAAGCAGTACTTCATTCATAAACATTTTTCTATTCATTTCATTCATCACAATACTATAATAATTTATTTTATTCAAAAACATAAGACCATGGAGATATAAGTAAATAAACTCTATGCTTAAAACTTCATCGAAAAAATCGTCCTTCTCTCTGTAAAATCAATTGATATTTCATTCATATCAGCTATATTGCAGACTCCATGAGCTAAATAATTTTGCATTAAAGAAATGCAGCAATTCTTGTACAACTCATTCAACATCTTTTGGTATTTACATTTTCCATAAGTGAAAAATAGACTTCGTTCTAGAAATAATCAAAGTTGGATGATCCTTTAAACTCAAACATATTGTAATTGCGTTATTTCAGTATGTAGATGCACAGAATTTAAGCAAAAATAAAACCGGTTTTAGGACGGATACAACACTAAATATGAATTAGAAAGAACTTTAAAATTCACGATTTTGACACAAAATAGATACCATATTTTATTTTGAAGTGGGTTACACGATCTCTTCATATAGTGGTCACATGATCGTTTCATATAGAAGGTGTAATTATTATTTTAATTTTTATTTAAAAACTACTGAATATATTTTGCTGAAATTTTTTTATATATTTTATGGGATAATTTTAATATTTCCTAAAATTTTCGAAGTAATTTGTGAATTTCAAATCCGCTTAAAATATGTTTGAAAAATTAGGTGCCCTAGAGTTCAATATATTTCATTTTTTCAACCCGGGTTCAATTCAAAACTAATTGCGTGATATTATTCATTTATATTCCCATACGTCCCACAGACCGTCTGAACAACATACTAAAATTTCATTTTGATAAGGTCATTTTTACGGCAGTTATCGTGCTAACGGACAGGTAGACAGACAGAATGTACAAAGTCATAAACACTTTTCAACTTTGTTGTAAAGTGTTAAAAAATAAAGCGGTAGTTTCAGTGAAGTGCGTAGAATTTTAATTTTCCAAATGCAGACTATTTTGTTTTGAACACATATTAGACTAAAGATGAATTAGCCTAGTTCGGAAGGAACTTGACCGAATTTCAGAAGGGATTTATATTTTTTAAATGTGAAAAATGTAGAAAATTTAGCACATATTTTAAGTAAACACAATCTGCTAAGAACTACTTTATATATTTTTTAAATGTGAAAAATGTAGAAAATTTAGCACATATTTTAAGCAAACACAATCTGCTAAGAACTACTTAATATATTTTTTAAATGTGAAAAATGTAGAAAATTTAGCACATATTTTAAGCAAACACAATCTGCTAAGAACTACTTAATATATTTTTTAAATGTGAAAAATGTAGAAAATTTAGCACATATTTTAAGCAAACACAATCTGCTAAGAACTACTTAATTTTAATATCCAGGATATGTTTTAGCATAGTTGATGTCGCTTTTGAGCTTTGGCCATTGTTTTTCGGCATATACATCTAATGTGAAAGTTTGCTAAAATTCAATGTTAAATTCTTTCATATAATTTTTCTTTTCTAGTTGGTGGTATTTTCATCAAGATTAGGTGTCTAAAATTTCATACGATCCCTTGAGCAAAAAGAAGGTTCAGTCAGAAAAAATTGCACCTAATCTAAAAACAAGAAAGATCAATCCTACATAAAGCATTGATCATGAAACACTTTTCAACTTCAATGCAATTTTATACAAACAACTCTCAAATGCGATACAGTCCTCGGTAATAATTTTAAAATTATCACAGTACTACATTAATTTATTATATTTGAAAACTTCATCGAAGAAAATGAACTTCATTAAAATGACGACATTGAAATACAAATTGCCTGGTTTAAACATCTCTAAAATGCGATACATTCGTGGGTAATATTTTAAAAGTTATCATAACACTACAATAATTTATTATACTTGAAAACTTCATCGAAAACAAATGAACTTTATTCGAATGACGTCATCAAAATATAAATCACCAGTATATAAAAGCAGAATTTCATTTATAATAATTTGTCCAATCGTTTAATTCATCACAATACTTATAACAAGAAAGATCAATCATGCATAAAACATTGATTATGAAACACTTTCCAACTTCAATGCAATTTTATTTAAACATCTCTAAAATGCGATATATTCTTCGGTAATATTTTTAAAATTATCACAATACCACATTAATTTACTATATTTGAAAACTTAAACCTTCATCGAAAAAATGAACTTCATTCAAATGACCACATTGAAATATAAATTGCCTGATTTAAACATCTCTAAAATGCGATACATTCCTCGGTAATATTTTTTAAATTATCACAGTACTACAATAATTTATTATATTTGAAAACTTCATCGAAAACAAATGAAATTCATTCAAATGACGTCATCGAAATATAACAAGCCTGGCTCTTTCTATAAAAGCAGAATTTCATTTGAAAACATTTTTCCATTCATTTCATTCATCACAATACTATAAAAATTTATTTTGTTTAAAAACTTAAGACCATGGAGACAAGTGGTTAAACTCTATGCTTAAAACTTCATCGAAAAACTCGTCCTTCTCTCTGTAAAATCAATGAATGTTTCATTCATATCAGCTATATTGCAGACTCCATGAACTAAATAATGTTGCACAAGATGGATGCCCTATTTTATTTTGAAGAGGGTCACGTGATCTCTTCATATAATGGTCACGTGATCGCTTTATATAAAATGTGTAATTATTATTCTAATTTTTATTTAAAAAACTACTTAATATATTTTGCTGAATTTTTTTTTTATATATTTTATGGGATAATTTGAATATTTCCTAAAAGAAAATTTGTGAATTTTAAACCCGCTTAAAAAATGTGTGAAAAATTAGGTCCCAGAGTGTTCAATGTATTTCATTTTTTCAACCCGGGTTAATCCAAAACTAATTGAGTGATATTATTTATATATATATCCCCATAGGTCCCACAGACCGTCTGAACAACATAATAAAATTTCATTTTGATAAAGTCATTTTTACGGCAGTTATCGTGCTAACGGACAGACAGACAGACAGACAGAATGAACAAAGTCATAAACACTTTTCAACTATGTTGTAAAGTGTTAAAAAGTACGCCGCTGCCGCCGCTGTGTGACAAATTTCTCGTTTCTCGAGATTCTTTGCTACGTACCGCAAAAATAATGCATATAAAGATATGAAATTTGGTACACTCGTAGAAAAAGATTTGGGGAATACGCTGAAATAAACCCTTTTTAACACTTTACAACATAGTTGAAAAGCATTTAGGACTTTGTTTATTCTGTCTGTCTGTCTGTCTGTCTGTCCGTTAGCACGATAACTTCCGTAAAAATAACTTTACCAGAATGAAATTTTAGTATGTTGTTCAGACGGTCTGTGGAACCTATGGGAATATAAAGGAATACTATCACCCAATAATTTTTGGATTGAATCCAGGTTGAAAAAATGAAATACATTGAACCCTATGGGACCTAATTTTTCAAACATTTTTTAAGCGAATTTAAAATTCACAAATTGTTTCGAAAATTTTAGGATATAACCAAAATATCCCATAAAATATATAAAAAAAATTCAGCAAAATATATTTAGTGGTTTTATAAAAAAAAAATTAAAATAATAATTTCACCCTTTATATGAAGAAATCACATGACCATTATATGAAGAGATCACGTGACCCACTTCAAAATAAAATATGGCATCCATCTTGTGCAACATTATTTAGTTCATGGAGTCTGCAATATAGCTGATATGAATGAAACATTCATTGATTTTACAGAGAGAAGGACGAGTTTTTCGATGAAGTTTTAAGCATAGAGCTTAACCACTTGTCTCCATGGTCTTAAGTTTTTATAAATATGAATCCCTTCTGAAATTCGGTCAAGTTCCTTCCGAATTAGGCCAATTCATCTTTAGTCTAATATGTGTGCAAAACAAAATAGTCTGCATTTGGAAAACCAAAATTCTACGCACTTCACTGAAACTACCGCTTTATTTTTAACACTTTACAACAAAGTTGAAAAGTGTTTATGACTTTGTACATTCTGTCTGTCTGCCTGTCCGTTAGCACGATAACTGCCGTAAAAATGACTTTATCAAAATGAAATTTTAGTATGTTGTTCAGACGGTCTGTGGGACGTATGGGAATATAAATGAATAATATCACCCAATTAGATTTGAATTGAACCCGGGTTGAAAAAATGAGATACATTGAACTCTAGGGGACCTAATTTTTCAAACATATTTTAAGCGGATTTGAAATTCACAAATTACTTCGAAAGTTTTAGGAAATATACAAATTATCCCATAAAAAATATAAAAAAAAATTCAGCAAAATATATTCAGTAGTTTTTAAATAAAAATTAAAATAATAATTACACCTTTTATATGAAACGATCATGTGACCACTATATGAAGAGATCGTGTAACCCACTTCAAAATAAAATATGGCATCCATCTTGTGTCAAAATCGTGATTTTTAAAGTTCTTTTTAATTCATATTTAGTGTTGTATCCGTCCTAAAACCGCTTTATTTTTGCCTAAATTCTGTGCATCTACATACTGAAACAACGCAATTACAATATATTTGTGTTTAAATGATCATCAAACTTTGATTATTTCTACAACGAAACCTAATTTTCACTTATGAATTTCATAAAATTTGGTAGGTATGTTTTTTGTGGGAAACCCTGATGTTCATTAGATTATAGTACGATTCGTAATAAAAGAATCTGTCTTCTTTACGAAATGGCCGGCAGAAATTGCCTTTATCCACTCTAGCTAAAACCTAATGGAACTAATTTAACAAAATTTGGTGTATAATATTTCAATAACCTACATGTTATTTTTCTACCAAATTTAACAACATTTGGTATATAAATCACTTGTAGGTTATTCTAATACGATTCGGGAAAAAGGAACGTGCTATTTTTGCGGAATGGCCCGCAAAAATCGTTAAATATAAAAATAAAAGACTGCGTGTGCTAGACTACGTTTAATTATATCAATTAAACTCCTATTTTATACGTGATTTTTGACAACAAAAATAATAAGACAAACCCCATTACTCTAGGACTAGCCGTTCTTGAGATATTCTAGTTGTTTCACGTTTACGCTACACCACCTTTGACAATAAGTCCAGCTATCAAATGAGAAACAAATTTAAGTTTAACGTGCAAATTCAATGTTATTTAAAATACTTATGGCTGTTATTTTGTGCAGATAAACTCAAATTATTATTGAAGAAATAAAGAGAACGTGAATATGAGTCTGCAGGGAAAGACATGTGCTGCCCACATCAGAATTTTTAACAATATTACAACAGTGATTTATAGAAGTGAACGGGTATTATTTGCAGGCCATTTCGAAAAAAATGTAGGATCTATATTTAAAGATCCATCAAATTTTTGTAGAATAAAATGTTCAACCAAATTTTAACTCTCCAGGACGTAGAAAAGTGCATTAAAAATGCCATCAAATAAGTATATCATGAAGAGTTATATAAAATTTAAAAAATTGTTATCTACCAAATTTATTTTAAAATGTGAAGCCTCTCTCATATACAAAATAATTAATCTCTTGGAAAAATATTTATTATATAATATATATTTCTTTTCTTTCTGGAGGATATCCCGAAAGTCAGAATTTAATTGAATTTGTTTTTCTCCCTATATTAAATAATTTTTATTTAAAAAATTACTGAATATATTTTGCTGAATTTTTTTATATATTTTATGGGATAATTTGAATATTTCCTAAAATTTTCAAAGCCATTTGTGAATTTTAAATTCGCTTTAAACATGTTTGAAACATTAGGTCCCATAGGATTCAATGTATTTCATTTTTTTCAATCCGGGTTCAATAAAAAACTAATTGGGTGACATTATTCATTTATATTCCCAGAGGTCCCACCGACCGTCTGAAAAACATACTAAAATTTCATTTTGATAAAGCCATTTTTCCGGCAGTTATCGGGCTAACGGACAGACAGTCAGACAGAGAGAATGAACAAAGTCATAAACACTTTCAACTATGTTGTAAAGTGTTAGAATAGGACACGGTGCAATTATCAACAGTATTTGGTTTATATGAAAATGGGGAGTTTTTACCCTACAAATTCGGGGTCCAGCTGCAAATAAAATTGCGCTGACACGTTTTATACAAAATTGGATTTCAATTTGCAGTCAGCTCCTGCCGCGCTTGTTAAAATCGAGGAAAACCCCAATTATAGTTTTTCAATTTTTGCCTATTTTTGGTAGCTTTTTACGTTATTTCTAATATTTTATTTATTTATCTTTATGAATATTGCAGATAATTGTACAGTTTTTTTTTCTTCAGACTAGTTACTGTACAGCGCCATGTTTTCTAATTGAACTTTTTTTACTCAAGAAATTTTATAAAAATTTATTCTTCCTCCCACCCTCCTCATTTTTATGAGAATATTGTCCACTGAGAAGAAAATTATATGAAATAATTTTGCATTTAGTTTTAACAAACTTTCAAATTGGTAGTATATATATATATATATCTGAAATAAATTGCCGAAACTTGAAAAGCGAGGTTAGCTATACTGAAACACTCAATATATGTGGTACATCACTATTATTTTTTCAAATTTTAAGTTTTTAATTTAATTGCCTCGATTTTAAAGATATACGCATAAATTAAGCTCGCTAGATTTTAAAATGCTATTAAGTTACCAAATCCATAAAATAAGAACAAATATTAATCACTTTTTCTCAAATAAAGTACCAAAGGGTTCATGCACTTTTATGGTTCACAACGTCATATTTGTTCTCCCTTCTGAAGATGGGTGCGAGGCGCAGAAAGCGCTTAAGGCTAAAAAAATGCAATCTATACCATTCAGAATATAGTAATTGTGTTTCAATAGTTTTAATTGTTTTTGAGTGTTTTACACATTTTTATACTTCAATTTTTTTGTAGGGCTTAGGTAAATTTTAAATTACAACATTATTTTATATGCATTTAAATTTGCGTATATTTTAAATCACGAAAAATGTTAACTATACTGGCTAATACCATTATAAACCTGACTAAAAAGAGTATTTTATGCCAATAAAATGGAAGATATTTCGCCTCCAGATATCAACTCCAAAACGAATATTTATTGAAAGAACAAAAACATCAAAAGAAACTGCAATATCTTGAAGCGTTAACTTTTCAACCTACAAAAATGCGAAACATTTTCAAACAAGCAAAACGCAAATTTTAAAATGTTATAACCCTTGACAGGTACTGTAAGAAGTACCGATATTTTTCACGAGCGAGACTATATATCCAAATAACCTTCTTGAAACTTTTCCCCCGCTTTCGATCGCACTTTCTCTCAAAAAACATATTAAGCCAAAAAATTAAATTCGGAAAGGGGGAGAAGAAAAATGAACTGCAACTTCGATCATTACTTTAAAATAAATTGAGAAAGAATAAACAAATACGGGCGGACTATAATTTAAATGGAATTCTTTTGGAAAGCATTCGAGAGATCTTAAGCTGAAAATGCCGTGCTTTAAATGAATGACGATTAGCCGAGGGGCATTTAGAATTTCTTCATTTGCTGCGCCATTGGGGCATTTTTAATAAAAGCTGCACTTTGGTCGAATTTTCTAGTACGCCTACTTTTTTTTCCTTCTCTTCCATTATGAAGAATAAAAGGGATTTTTATAGAACAGGGACACACATTTAGGTAATGGTATTTCTCGACGGTGCTTTCGAATTGGGAAAGGTAAAAGAGCCCGCAGTCATTTTTAGACAATCGTTCTCAGAAATAAGAACTACAGCGCAAACCATTTCTGAACAACAGATGTCGCAAGGATGTTTACACCTATTCTTGAAAGGCTCCGTAGCAATTTATCTGTACGTTTCTGGACGGAAATGTACGCTCACACGTACGATAAGTCACTTTTGTACCTACAGATATATTTTCGTGCTGCGGATCCATTTGTTTTGTTCCTGTATCTGTTTTTTTTTCAATTTGTTGTGTCCTTGAGAATAGGAATGCGATTAGAGTAATTATTATATCCCATTTTTATTTTGCCTGCTGGAATTATGTTGATACTTTTTATTTTACTTTATTTTACTTACTATAGTTTAACTGATTGTGGTGGTATTCGAATGGGATAGAAAATTCGAATTCTATTATTTGATGGATTTCATTTTTAGGGCCCGCTGGAACATGTATATTTATACATCAACTTATTATGTATATCTGTTAATCTATGTAATAATGTACGAGGTTTGCAAATCCGAGGGGAGGGGGGAGTTGGTATGTGTACACACCCAGCTTTGAAAAACTTTTGATATTTACTGTAGATATCAATATCAGGTATGATACACACAAAAAGAAACAAAATAATGATTTTTATTATTATAATATAGGTGCAAACAGGGGAAGTTGGGGGTCAAATCGCCCCTCCTTGGTAGAAATTTTACATTAGTTCTCCTTTTGTCATTTTTTTCAAAGTTCTTCACGATCTTCAAACAAATAACCACATTTGATCTCTTGAAAATATATTCATATTACGAAATTTCAAGCTTATACGGGGCATTTTATTGTGAACAGTCCGATTGTTTGCTTTTACACTGAGCTGTCCCTTAAAGCAATTATTCTATTTCACTTTTTATACCACTGTTTGTTTACCACTTGTATCATTTCCAAATAAATTCCGCTTTAAACACGGGAAATAAAAGGCAATAAATATAGTTCTCTTTTGCCCCAAATCATACTAAGGGTAACTAAAACTTTTTCTGAGTAGAGATACAAGTCTTGCAGTGTCAACATTTTACAGAATGATACTGGGAAGTTGGTTGTCAGGAGATGTACTAAACCTCCCCCCCTCCCCCCAATTATCCGCTGAAACAACTAGACAATAATCTAGTGCCAATGCAGGACGGTTTCCTGCAATGTCTTCTTAAAACGGTTTCCCTCTTTACTGCATGGCCTTTTTACAATTCTCCTCTTTTCGGAACGTTTGCATTCATTCATATCAAATAAACCCACTTGGCAGATTGCGAAATGATAAATACCTCAATGAATCAAAAAATTATCATCTCTGTATTTTTATACCATTTCCGGCATCAACAATCCCGTGCTGAAGCGAGCTAAAAAGCTTGCACCTGATCACTTGTGATGGTATCTGCAATGGGGATGTCATTCTAGTTTTGGGGACACTTGTTTAGGCGGGTTCTGCAAATACGAACTTGGTCATTGCAGTCTTGTGAAATCATTCAGTGTATTAAATTTGATGCCGAATGCGTCAAACTTATACAGTTTTTTTATTTATAGCATTGCAGTATCGGCTATTTTGTGCCGAAGAAAACTGGAAACCATGAAACTGGTTCCGGATGCTTGTATCTGCAATAAGAACGGAATCGAAGTCTAACTAATTGAATCAAACCTACTTTACTCAGCTAGGAAAAAATAAATTTGCGAACACTCTGTGAGAAAATAGATCATTTTTAATTTGTTTAATTCTATTTTTACGGTATAAACTGTGCCTTGAAGTCGAAATTTACTTCGCAAGAGGATTAATTAGATACGCACATATCGCACGCCAGGTACAATAACGTCACAACTAGAAAAAAAAACCTCATATTTCAGTATGAGCATAAAACGAAAAACAAAAACTTTTAAATCTTTAAAAAGACAATCCACTGACCTTTGAAGAAAACTGACCTTGTTAAACTTTGACTATATCTTAACCTTTTGCTTACGGGTGGACAGCGTCTATCCTAAACGAAGAACCTCTCAAAAAGACAGGTATTTGACATACTCTATCCCAAACAGTTCGACCTCTCTTTGCAGACATTGGCGTCCATGTGTCTGCAAAGGGAGATCGAATTGTTTGGGATAGGGCATGTCAAATACCTGTCTTTTTGAGAGGTTCTTCGTTTGGGATGGACGCTGTCCCACCCGTAAGCAAAAGGTTGAAGAATGATGAAAAAAATATTCGGATTCATTTTGCTTCCCTATAGGCCCCTAGCTGATGGAGCGAAGTCCCTTTGAATTGGGTCACTTTTGTTGATTAATAACTTGCGATATTCTGTTATCGAGCTGTGTAACTCTTATTTTTGAGTTACGCCACTTTTGTTTCCCTCAAGGAGTTCCACACATTTTGATTTGTAAACATTTTATTTGAGATGTGTCCCTGTTCTTGACCAATTTTGCTTAAAAAGGTTTTGAAGGAACGGAATCTTGCCGTCTGAAGTCGTACTGTTAATGTTTTATTTGGTTCGAAACTGGCTCATTGCACGAACGACACTCCTGCTCTCTAGCGGCGAGGCTTGCAACTACAGAAAGGTTACTCTGCATGCGCATAATTTCAATCTTCACTAATCCATACCTCGATGAACACGTCACCAATGGGAGTATTATTGATTTTGGAGGTATCCTATACTGCAAGGGGTGGCTAAACGGTCGATCATACCTGATTTTTACGCAGATCACAGAAATATTCTGTAATACCAAAAGAAATTTTTTTTAAGACTCAAAAGTGGCATGACTGGAACTTAAATTTCTAAACAGTAACTTGCGCAACATCGATACCATTCCTCGACATCCCAACAATATATTTTTAGCTTACTCCACTCTGTGTTCTCTATTACATTTAATAAAGAACTTATATTTTAGTATAATTTGATTTGTAACAAATATTTTACTATACATTATTTAGTACCAAGATATACTCCAACATTTTTATTGGCAAGTGTCAATCGCCGATTGTCCATAAGTTGTTGATAGATCTTCATAGCCAATCGTATGTGCACCACTGCTATACTGTCTTCTAATTACGAAATGAAAAACATATGTATATAAATATATCCGATAGATAGCGTGCGATGATTTGTTTTACAATAATTTGGGTTACCACGCATCAAATTAAGGTAGACAAAGTCTGGTGTAGGCTATTTGATATGTAATATCTAGCGTGAGTTCACCAGTATAATCATTCATAAAATTTACCTGCCATTAAGTGGAGGATTTTGTATTCCTGAATTAATATTCAATGTAAATTCTAGCCACATAGAATTATTTCCACACCCTCATAGACAAGCAATTTAGCTGGACAACTGAATCTGCATGAATTTAAATCATGATATGCGAAAATTTAATCTTCTAAGAATATAGATCCATCGCAGACGCAAACGGAACTTGAGACAATATCATACCATCCGAAGAGCTGTGTTCAGAGCTGTGTTTTCTGATGAATTTGCATACTAAATAGATGACTAAGTTGCTTTATAGCGGTTTATGTGCAAATGATATCGCGCTCGAATTTCGATGCCGCTTAATTAGGAATAAACATGTCCATGGTAACTGTAATTTATTTCCTTACGATTCCCATTGTCATTAATAATCTATTAATGGCAATGCTAAAAAAATAACCATACAATGAAAATATGATCGCGATGACTATATGGAAATGAAAATATATATTTTACATCAATTTGTATCCCAATCTGTATAGGAATGAAAAATCTACATGATATTTTGTTTAAAAGTTATTCTTTTAAATTAAAGAAAATGGCTGCATGTCAGTCAAGATGGTCAGCATATCATTCATTCATGATTTTTGTTAATACTGTTATGAAATGCACCCCTGGTTATTTAATTAATTCCTTTCTAAATTTAATATTCGGTAAATTCTATTTTCGTTTCGATTCTAAAACTTGTTCTTAAATATTTATTCCAAATTGATAAAGCGCCAATTGTGTATTTCGGCTTCTTGAAGTTTTCTCGCCTGTTTCGATAACCCTTAGCATAATGTTACACTCCCGTGCGTTTGTACATTTACCCGGATTCACATTTCGTATTGAAATGTATTGGAACTCTTTTCTGTTCCGTCATGAGCAAGCGCATTGACACTACGACGCTTCGGTAAAAATAATGTAATTAGTTCAGTTGGCGATGTAATTTCATAGCAGTAGGTCGCGTTTTTCCCGAGTGGCGTAAACATGGAACGTTTGTCTTTAAACGGATAATAAATTAATTCATATTATGAAGAAATAAATTAGTCGTGTCGTGTTAGGTGAGATAGAAAAGATTTACGAAATCTGAAAAGTATTAAATGCTGAACATCTTGTTCTAAATTGTTCATGAAATTCTTTCGTTTCTGTGGTAAAAAGGATGTATGAAGCTCTGATGTTTTCGAATTGAAGTATATGATGTTTTCTTGTAATATTTGAAATAATCACCGAGTGCAAATAAAAGGAAATTAGTTATACATGGTGATTTTTCCTTCATCGAAGTTCTTCAACACCTCGTCCGATATTCTTCAACCCTGATATTCCTACAACGTTTGCAACCCTGCCCAACTCCATATCATCTCCGATCAGTGGTGATCCTTTGATATGATCCATAACATAGCAGATATCTCCACGCACGCCATCATTTCCTACCTTACAGCCGATCGTGTGGCTTCAAAAACGTTGTCGCATCACTTCCATCGTTCGTCTACACTCCTGAAATTCCAAAAACCACTATACATATTCTTGGTCGTGTTGTGATACCTCGACTTGCGGTATCATTACAATACATACAATTTTAATAATAATGAAATTCCAATCATCATTTTCCTGAAGGGACTATCTTTGCTCCGCTAACAATAATCCTTCTCCATAATACATAATACTATCAAAATCTTGAAATCATTCTTGTTCTAACCATGTGAATTGAAAAAATTCTAATTTGTAAGGAAAGGGCCATGGGTGTAAATGTTAGGTCAATCTATAGTAAAATAATCATGCCCGATCGAATAAAAGTGATTGGAACATCGCTAGAGAATAATTTAAGAAAGTAGGATAACGAATTCGAGAACAAAATAAAATTGACGAGAAAAGCCTATTACAAATTTGTATGCATTGTCTAACGAACAGTAATCGATATCAGAAATGCTTCTCATACTATGTAATATAGTTTCGAGAGAGTATTGTTTCCACAAAAATTTTCGAATTTAAAATTTTGATACCAATATATATTTCAACACCTCCTGAACACGTTTAGACTATTTTTGGAGTTATGTCAGTCAGTCCGTCTGTTTGTGATCGATTTTTATATCCGGCTTTATTATCAAAAAATCTAGAACTAGATAAATTTTTTTAATCCGAGCGAAAACTTTGAAATCCATTCGAAATTTTACATTTTTTAACACGGAAGCACAGAACAAAATTTGATACATGAATAATAAGGTTTATTTATAGCTCAATAATCACCAGGTTTAATAGTTTCAATCTTTGTCGTGAAAAATAACCGCGAAATAATGATTTTTGTTCGTGACGTCATTAGCTCCCTCTGGGGAAAGACCCCCTCTCGCCGGGTAGTACATTTTCAAGTGGGGTACTAATCAAAATATTTTATCAAGCCTATAAAAATGAAGGTTAACACGCTATAATTGTAATCATTTGAACCTCCAATATCTAGTTTTCAGAATTTTTCTTGTGAAATTTGAAAAAAAAGTTACTAAAAATGAATTTTGGTATAAGAAAGTCGAGTTGGGACACGCTTCTATTAATTTTTCTTGAATTCAATCATGCATTATTGCGGATGAAGGGCATTATGAATGGACTGTACATTGTATTTCTATGTACATAAGTGTGGTTTAGGATTTCTGAATAGGCCAACAATTCGCCAACGACCCTATTGTGCCAAATAATTGACCCCCGTAATATTTTATGGTCAATACCGACTCATTAAGCATGACTCTACTACTTTGAAATTGGTTTTTTCGACTGTCTCGCTTTGTTTTTTAATTTTTAAATTCTGCGCTAGGAGAGTTACAATCTATTTCATCCGATCAACCATGGTCGCTTTACTATAAGTAAAACGACGTGTACTCTTATGGACCTCCCTTATAAATCTATTGTGGATGCTTAAGGACTTTTCTGGGAACACTCTATAAAATCAAGTGTCTTGCGTGAAGCATCGACTAATAAAATTTCGCAGCAGTACCTGCATTTGTTCATAGACAGACAGACAGACATTGCACATAGACAGACAGATTCCCAAAAGAATTCGAGATGCGTCCCCGTACGCAATGTGGGTTGTTGAGTGGAGTACCGAGTCGATAAGACCTAAACCTCCGGCATGGTATACTCTTGTATGATATTCTTGAAATTCATGAGCTGCACAGGTATGAGAAAAATGCAAAGAGGAGCAAAGCTAGTGCTGCCAACTATGTGAGAGTGGCGGCAAGAAAAAGGGGAAGAGAGCAGGAGCGAACAAGGATTAAGATACAGTGCTAGATTTAAAGCTCCCGTTTAATAAATATTTAAAATTAATAAAAAAATTTTTAATTTTAAAAGGTTCAGAAACACTAAGGGGCAGGAAATGGAAGGCATAAGGAATTATAAGGCCTAAGGGGGTTCGAAGAGGACAGCTCGCGGACGCTTTCTTTGCCGACGAGGGTCGTAATCAGTTATTGTAAATAGTAACTCATTTTGGATGGTAGGAACGTTTTGAAAAAAGTTTGAAGAGATATTCTTGATGGTTTGTTTGATTGTTGGAATATTAAAGTCATTTCTTATTACGTCGTTTCGCAGATACCTTGGAGCTCTTCTGATGGTTCTAAGTATGCGGTTTTGTTCAATTTGGATATTGTTCAGACTGGACTTACTGGCAAAGCCCCAGACAGGGCATGCGTAGAGTAGGAGGGGGATGATAATAGTTTTAAAAAGAAGGATTTTATTTTTGAGGTCTAAATGTTTTGAATAGAGGAGGTGGTTCATGGCGCCGGCAAGTTTTTTGGCTTTTTTGGTGACATGGCTGATGTGATCATTAAAGGTGAGGCGGCTGTCAAGGTGCACTCCTAAATATTTTGCAGAACGGCCGAAGCAGACTGGCTGATCGTGGATTTCAATTGGAGGGGGTGGGAATCTTTTCCAAGAGAAAAAGATG
This sequence comes from Amaurobius ferox, assembly GCA_951213105.1. Lineage (NCBI taxonomy): Eukaryota > Metazoa > Arthropoda > Arachnida > Araneae > Amaurobiidae > Amaurobius > Amaurobius ferox. Next base: position 91,028,313 of record OX578135.1, read on the forward strand.
GCCTGCGATTTGACGGGGTTAATTTTTATCTTCCATTGGTTGTAGTAGGTCTCAAGTAGGTCTATATGATTTTGGAGGTTAGCATGTAGATAATTAACGTTCCGATGTGCGGAGATGATACATGTATCATCTGCGTACATACAGAGGGTGGAATGGGGTGCGCGGGGGGTATCATTAACGAAAATATTAAAAAGAAGGGGGGCAAGAATAGAGCCTTGAGGGACACCTGCTTTGATAGGATTTTTAGAAGAAAGGGTGTTTAGGATCCGTACGTGGAAATTACGGTGCTGGAGGTATGAGTTTATGATTTGAATAAGGGGAGGGGGGGCATTTATTTTGATGAGTTTATAGATGAGTCCTTTATGCCACGTACGGTCAAAGGCTTTCTCAACGTCGAGAAGAATGGCTCCAGCTGATTGTTTGTTGTGGAAGGCGTCAGAGACAAATTCCACAACACGCAACAGCTGGAGGGTGGTTGAATGGGCAGGGCGGAAACCAAATTGCTCGGGAATAATAATATTGTTGGAGTCAATAAATTTAAAAAGGCGGTTGTGGATAACTCGTTCAGCCAGTTTGCTAAGGGAGGAAAGCAAAGAAATGGGCCGGTAGGCAGAGGGGTTTGAGGGGTCGCCGCCATGTTTAAGAATAGGTATGATAATCGCGGTTTTCCATTGGTCGGGGAAGTGGTGTAAGAGAAGTATGGCATTAATGATGTGTACGAGGTAAAAGAGGATATTTAGGGGGATAAATTTTAAGGCTTTATTAGTGATTCTGTCTAGTCCGGGTGTTTTTTTGTTTTTAAAGCTTTTAATGATATCGAAAAGTTCAGACGGGGTGGTAGGGGTGATGCGGTCCAAAATTGGGGGAGGGGGCTCATGAAATTTTCAACTTGGCGGGTAATCTGGGCCTGAAAATGGGTGTTATTAGTAGAATTATTGGGTTTGAACTGATTTTTGTAGGTTTTAGCAAGTATGTCGGCTTTTTGAAGGTTTGAGAATGCCATTCCTGTGGCGGAGCGGAGGGGGGGAATCTGGCCAAAAGGTTTCTTAATACGCTTTATTTCTCTCCATATGGTTCTGTCTTCGGGGGAAAGGGATTCAATGCAATGTTTCCAGCTTTGCTGTTTGAAAATTTTGATGTCCGCTCTAAGTTTGCGGTTTAATGAATTTAGGTGGGTTTTAATTTGGGTGTTTCTGGTAGATTGCCATAGCCTGCGAGTGAAGTTTCTTGTTTTAATTTGGCTAATAATGTGGGGTGGAAGTGTGTTGAAGCGGGGGGCAGGGCGGGTGGATGTAGCATCCGAAAGGGCCCGTTGAATTTCAAGAGTTACGTTACTTACAGCCATAGGCGCCGAGTTTTCAAAATCTCAGGGGGGGGCACAATCCGATAAAGTTATATACAAGATTCACAAAGTCGATAAATACATAACAACTTGCAAGGCCGCCTTGAAGAAAGCAAGCATATGTCAGTTAGGTGCCTACAATTGGTTCGAGGTCATTTTAAGCCCCTACTTTAGGCCAAAAGAACAGTACACGCCCTTAACAACCGCCAAGAAAGAAACTGCCCAATGAACGGCAGTAGTGGTTGTTAAGAGTGCATACTGTTATTTTGGCTTGAAAAAGGGGGGTTATAATGCCATCGAAGCAACTGTAGTTACCTAACTGACATACATATGCTTTCCTGGAGGAAATTTTGTAAGTTATTGTCTTACAAGCAGCAGTTTTGGAGTCAGATAACCGAGAGACTAAGTCACGGGGATTGTACTCGGAGGATCCAAGTTCGATTTCCGGCTTTGCCTAAACTGTCCCCGTGTACGAGCACGTTAAATTTGTGGATTTGAAAGTCCTTCCGAACTATTGGTAACAAAGGAAGGAGGGTCGGTCCCTGTGGATGTCGCCCCCACTGGTTTCCAATCTAAATTAGATGGCATTGTCTCGGCGGTCTAAACAGACATCTTACACCTTCGGGTAGGTCGACGGGCTGGGTCGAAAGAAAGATATAAGCAGTTTTATTTATTGTACGATAAATATTTTTAATCTTTTTAGGCCTATTTATATTTGTAAGCTAGGAGTTGATTAGGAAAATCCATATAGTTACTATGCATCAATATTATAATATATAATAATTACAATGGATTTTAATATAGGAATTAAGTAGTAGCAAAGCTGTTAATTAATAAAAAAAAAACCCCTGAAAGTTAATACATGTTAACGCTTAATATCAACTCTTAACTACCTATCAGTTGATTTTGACACAATAAATTAAAACAATGAATCCAGCAATAATACAAAAGTATCCAAGCACTACTGTCTATATTTAAATATTTTTAAATTAAATATGTATATAAAGTGATCATCACTATAACCACACATTCAGCTAAATTAAAAAAGTTTTAAAATAAATCAATTTATAAAAAAAAATCTCATAAATAATATTTTTATTCAAAATTTGGATGACATGTTAGTTGACAGTTCTTATCACAACTAAAACTTTAATATTTTTATCATAGGGGTGGGCTGAGTATACCTAGTGGGTGGGGGGAGGGTGTAGCACCCTCTGGCCCTTACCTGACTACGGTGCTGTGCCAAACGTCCCGTGCTCAGCAGGAACAAAACTACCCGCGGGGTTTGCAACTTCAAACGGAATGGATACCACCCACGGGGTTTGCAGCTTCAAACGGAATGGGTGCCATCTGTAAAGACAGCACTGGTATATAGGATCCAGGAGTAATTACAGATAAGATCTCTTTAGGTAGACAAAATAAGTCATCTCTACTTCGTGGTAATCATTTATAGTTATTACTGGAGGGAAACAGCTATTTTTTGGAAATGCCAATAACATTGCTGTAAATATTCCATTTCTCTTTGAATTAGGCGGTCAGTCGAAACAGTTCTGGTAACCAGGTGTTTTTGTCATTAGCGTCAACATGTTTCCTGGGAGTAAAGATGAGCTTGGTTTGTGTGCGAGATAGTTTAGGGAGCTATGGTAAGGAAAATGTGAGCAAGACTGAACGGAAATGTTACATTTACGTTGATAGGATTTTTTTTCAATTATTTTTATGTTTAAAAAAATTTCATATTTTGGTATTTAGTAAAATATGAAGTTAGAAAAAATATTGAAATTTCCCAGAGGGGGCTTTGCCCCCTCTGGAAAAGTTCAGCGGGGGCTCGTGCCCCTCTGCCCCCCCGTAGTCGGCGCCTATGCTTACAGCTGAATCAAGGTCAGCCGGGCTTTTAATTTGAGGATTTAGAAGGGTGGACATTTTGAGTGATTTTTTGAAGTTTTTCCAGTTGGTGAAGGTTGGGAGATTGGAAACAGGGAGGAGGGTATTTAAATTTAGGGAAAGAAGGACAGGGAGGTGGTCGGAGCTAAGTTCATTTAGGGTGTCCGTGGTGTGAGGGTAGTGAATATTCTTTAAAAGGGCAAAATCAATGGTGGAGGGGGCAGCCGAGAGAGAGTAGTGGGTGGGGCTAGTAGGTACGGCAATATGGATATTATTGGTCGAGGTGAAGTTATGAATTTGAGTGCCAAAAAGAGTTCTGCGGCGGCAGTTCCAAGAAGGGTGGTGGGCATTGAAATCGCCTGCTAGGATAGTTCTGAGATTTGAATTTAGGATGTTTTGAAGGTCGGGGATAATGTCGACAGAGCCACTGTGTTTGACGTAGACAGAACCAATAACAATTGGCGGGTGGTTTGGAAGGGTGACTTTTATAAGTTATTTTCAATTAGGTTGGAATTGATGGAAGACAGTTCATAGTGGGGGATATTGTTTTTGACGTAGATGGAGACTCCTCCATATGGGGAGGGGGAGGTGGCATTTTGATATCTGTAGGCAGAGTAGAGTTTATAATTTGGAATTTTAAGGGAGGGAGAATGACGGCCAGGTTTAATTTCTTGTACTAGGAGGATTTCAAAGGGGTTCGAATTTATGAAGTCGCGGAATTCCGTGATTTTGCCAGTAAGTCCATTTGCGTTCCAGAAGAGGATCCTAAGGGTATGCGGTGTACTAATCATCATGGATGTTAGAAACAGGACAGAAGACTTCTTCAAGAGCAGTGAGGATCGCAAAAAGTTTATTTAGGGGGTTTGAGTTTTCATTGAAGCTAGTGCGGATTTGGGCAATGAATTTTTTAATTTTCGTCATATCGATGTCAAAGCTTTGAAATATATTTTTGATTTCGGTGAAAATGTTTAAGATCTCAGTAAAATGTGATGAAAGATTTGATTTTGGTTTTTCAGATTGGTTTGATGATTTTTGTGGAGTGGTGTCAGGAACAGGGGGAGGGGGGTAATATAAGAATGTATGGAAAGATTTGCCAGCGGTAAGTTATTTGGGTCGGTAAGGGGAGTTCTTTTAGGAGTGTATTTCGTGAGAGATTTAGCAAGTCTTGAGTTTTGATTTTCCGGAGTGGGAGCAGATTTTTCAGTGGCGTTTGAGGTGATTTCAGAAAAGGTTTTGGTTGTAGTAGTAGTAATGGTGGTTTGTTGGGCAGGAATTTGTTCATTTGAAATGGGAGTGGGCTGATTTAGAGTAGCATTTTGAGTGGGGATGATTTTTTGGGATGAAGGTCGGAAGGGTGGGAAGTCTTTAGGCTGCGGTGCAGGGGCGCGAGTTGCGGGGGGGACATAAGGTCCCGGGATGTAAGCGTCCTTGTTGTACGGATTTGATGGGCAGAGTCTGTAATTTGCAGTATGGGGGCCAAGGCAGTTTGCGCATTTAGGGGGAGTTGTAATGGGTTTAGTACAGTCTCTAGATTGGTGACCTTCTCCACACTTTACACATCTGTGGGGAAGACGGCAGCAATCACTACTATGGTTGTACCGCTGGCAACGGTAGCACATTTTAACTGCGCGGGACTGAAAGTCTGTTATTTTGATTGTCATATCAAGGAGGGTGGGGATTTCTAGGATTTTTTCCCATCCCTTAGTGGGGTTTAGGTACGTCAGAAAGATGGGTAGGGGGGCTTTGGTACGGTAATCTTTGAGTTGTGATATGCGATGGGTGCTGAAACCTAGAGAGTTAAGCTCATGGGCAATTTCTTCTATTTGTGAATTTGGGGGGAGACCTTTTAATAAAATTTTAATCGGCCTATCGGCCTTTAGGTTAATGGAATGAAATTCGATGTTTGATTCTACAAGGTGTCTTTGTACTATGCGAAAATCTTCTATTGACAGGGGGTAGATTTTGATAAATTCGCCCGCTAGTTGGGCTTTTACAGGGTTTGTAGTTTTTGAGTTTAAAGTTTTGACTAATTCCCTCCAGTTATTAGGGTTGTTTACATAAAAAGGTTCAGGGTGGGGAACGTATTCATTTGAAGGGTTTACCGAAACATGATTTTGTGAGGCAGCAGGGGTGTGGTCAGGTGCGGGAGTGGTGTCCATATTGGAAGAGTTCCTATTGGCGGAGGCATTTTCCTCGTAATCCTGGTCTTCTGTATTTGTTAAAGCATTGAAAGCGTTGCGAGTAGTCGTGGCTGACACAGAGGAAGTTATAAGCGTGGCCTTACGGCAAGTCTTTTTAGGGGGAGGTTGAGAGAATCCTTCCAAATCCTGCAGTTCTTCGAGAGAGTCATTTTCAATTACAATATTAGGATCAATTGATTTTAAAGCATTTGAGGTAGCAATTTCATTTAGTTGGGAGTTTCCCAAGGTAGAAGTAGAGTTTAAACTGTTGTTAGAAGTTTGGGAGTTTTCCCAAGGAGCATTAGGTGCTTTATCAAATTGAGTTAAGTTTGAGTTTAAATTTTGGGAATTTTCCCAAGCACTATTTGAGTCTACAACATTAAAATTAGAGTTTAAATTTTGGGGAGTAGCCCCGAGACGATTATTTGCTTTGAGAATATCTAAGTTTAAGCCTAGTAAGGCAGGGTTAGCAGGAGTTTTGTCCTGGCTAAGAATACTTTCTTTCTCAGCAAAAAGCCTGATTTCAGTTACGTAGGGGGTTTGCTCATTTGCAGTGGGGTGCAGTTCAAAAAAATTCAAGAGAGAGTAACACATACCCCTAAGAGTCTGGATGCTCCTTTCAGGATCTCCGGCTTGGATGCATCTCCATTCGTTCTGCAGGAATTTGTATGTCATAACTTGATCTTGAGACTGCTGCATGGAGCCAGGGGAATCGGGAGGTAATCTAGCAAAGTCGCCGGAACGAAATCTTTCAAGCATGGCAGCAACATCGTCAGGAAGTACTCTGTCTGTCGGAATCAACGAGGTTCCGGACTCCATGATCGAGTCAGGAAAGGCAATGATCTGAGAGAGAGATCGCTGTGACAAAATGGCTAAGAGGTCTGGTCGAGCGTCCGTACTACACGAGGTCTAACCAGCAAGTCGAGAGCCGAGCCGAGAGCGAGAGCCGAGAGCTGAGAGCCTCGAGATGCGTGTTGGAGCAAGGACCTTTAATATAAGATTGTGCGATCAGCCTGGCAACCAATCAAAAAGTTGTCAGTCTGACGTCGACAAGCATAGCATTTGGTCATTCGTGACTCCATAGACAAGGGAGGACTTTCAGAGTCGTTGCCAAAACACAGCAAGTTTTCCCATTATTACTATTAAAAATTGTTTATTAATTTTGAAGTGGCAGTATTCAGACGTAAATAACCTGCCCAGAGATTTTTAATTGTGCTGTACACACCTTCCTCAGAGACGTCCAAAGATATTCTTGGTCTCTTCAGCGAGGCCGTGAACAAATTGATTGCGTTTGCTATCGCATGCGTAGTTTTCATGACATGGGCAGAACCATATGAAAAAAATATGTCAATCATGCCCGGGATAAGTCCCCCCCCCTCTCCCGTGTTGGAGGTCCTAAAATGTTCATTTTTGTTAAATTTTCGGTATGAAAATTCGGAAAGAAAATAACACTTTCTTTGTACAATGTAGTGGCAACACGTTCGGCATCATGGCGGACGTTTGGTTTTCTGTTTATTTTTTCGGAAGTCATGTCGCATAGGAATTATTATTATTGAAGTGAAACGGAGAGAGTACAGAGGTTTAGCATTTTTGTTGTGTTTGTTTTGAGGAGGTTAAATTCATAACGTTGTCGAATGTTGAAGGTTAGGAAAGGCAATTGGATTGGATGTGTTTGAAAAGTAGATTTGATTCCCAAACAAACATTCCAGTAGTCACGCCCGAAGTACCTTGTGTATTTTGACTCAAATTACTGTTGTACGTTTATTTTGATTCAAAATAATTCAGTTCAATATTCAAACTGTATTAAGTTTAACGTACTACATTATAAACGTACTGAGAATGAAGTATTCGATGTTAAAATTGACGACATTAATACAGAGGTAAGTACATCTCCCCAGTTGTGGACAGGTCTTAATTACTGTTTTAGACCCACAAAGCCCAGGTCTTCGAATCTCAGATTTTAGGGAGCCTTATATCTTAAAATCTTAAAACATACATTTTTTATCTTTCAGAATTAATTTGCTCAATTAGTCATTGTTTATTGCATTTAGTACCTAATATTCAAATGCAACTTTATATTATGTAATTTTCTTTATTCTTAAATACAACTTTTATTCATGCTATTTTTCCTGGAAGGAATGGAAAAATATTTTATTCTAATTTTAGTTTCTGAAAAATCGGTAAAATTTAATCTCGTTTAAGATAGATATTTTGTAAAGATAGAATTAAGTATCTGTTGCTTTCTTTAAGACTACATTCTACTTTTATACCTAACATATTTTTTGTGAGTGTAACTATACTAATATGGAGGAAAGTACAATATTTTTTTTTTCATTGTGAAAACTGGAGGAAGGGGATGGGACAAAAAAATGCTGTGCCTAGGACCTTAGATGACAGTTTTAAATTATGTTGGTTCTGCATGTAGCGAGTCTATGCATAGTTTGAAATAAACCCTTCATCTTGCATTTTGTTTCTATGTGATTTATTTTAGATTGGCATATCAGGTTAAAAGCTTATGAATTTTACAATACAATAACAAACACACTTTCTGGATCATAGTTTATTCATAACTAGGTGATTTTAATATTCTATTTCGTGAACATACAAGGAAAAAGACACCAAGTTTAAAAATCTAGTTTTGATAAAAATGGATTGGTATTAAAGTTTGAATATTTCTTCAAAATCTGATTTTGCTTGACACTTTTCTTTCATTCTTTGATTTAAAAATGCATGTATTAAACTACATTTTAACCATTTATCTCTTTTAAACTGTGATTTTTAACACAGTCATCAGCGGCGTCATAAGAGGGGGGGAGGCATAACCCACCCATGAACCCATCTAGCCTATTTAATGTCTAAAATATGATATATGGAGAAATGAAATAAAAAGAATTAGATTACCAACTCCCCCCCTCCCCAAAATGTTTTTCTGGAGGCACTATACTTACAGCTAGGGCCTATTTTTTTAAATGACAGTATCACTTGTTGTGAGTCTCAGGTATTTTTATTTATTGGGAAGAAAGTATTAACCTTTTGCATGGACGCCAATGCCTGCAAAAAGGGATCGAACTGCTTGGGATAGGGTGTGTCAAATTCTTGTCTTTTTGAGAAGTTCTTCGTTTGAGATTGACGTTGTCCCACCCGTAAGTAAAAAGTAAATAAATGGTTTTATTTTTGTAGGCAGAATACACAATTTTATTCATAACTATAAATAACTCTTTTCTTTTGCGTTTTGGGACTGAGCGCATTTTCTTTGCATTTCCACGATAAATTGGCATGTGCATAATTACATTAATGATAAACACACAGATAATGAGATGTTATTTTTTAATTTTTGAGTTTTCATAACCTAAAACAAACTATGTAATAGAATCAATAACTGCAAAAATCGAATTTTATATCAACTTTTGAATAAATTGCAATACTTTGATTGCAATACTTGATATTTTTATAATTTGCCGAAATTATCAAGAAAGTAGCTGAAAAAATGAGCAAAGGTTGCAGAATGTTCTACAGTGAGAGCGTGATGAAAAAGATTTAATTACGAATTATATCATCTATATACAAACAACCAGATAGTGTTATGTTCGTAAAAATACAAAGAATGATACGGGAGTTTAGGGTCTCTCATGACTATATTTATGCTGCTTTGGACGTGTTTTCCGTATCAGGTAATTAAACGGGGGGAAACATACTGGTTGGGATGTACTTCTTGCTTTTATATTCTCAATTAAATTAGATGATATTTAGAAGGTAATTTAAGAAATATTGTTCTAATAAGGTACCTTAGAAAACTGTACCTTAGATCAGTTACCGTGTATCTTAGATAAGCTATCGCGTACCTTAGATCAGTTAACAGTGTACCTTAGACCAGTTACCGTGTACCTTAGATCAGTTTCAACGACGGGAAATAATCAACATTAAAATTAAAATTGCTTATTACAATTACCCATATATTTCTGGAAACTTTTGTTTTACGCAGCCAAAATATGAGTTAATGCTTGATTAAAACACACAAACCACATTTCAAATTAAAAGGCACAGTCCTCATATTTGCGTGGTGTATTATTTTATAATTGGGACATTCTTACAAAGTGACGGGGATAATTAAAGAAATTAACCTTAATATTTAGATATTAAATTATTGTAAATAAGGCGGTATTTCTCCAAAATAGTCAAGTTCACGATATTGCGCCAAATGTATCACCAAGGTCATGAAAGTGTCGCCAAATCTGTCGCCAAGTGGTGTAAACACAAAGACATATAAGGCTTATATGGCTTAAATGTCATTAATCATTGTGCTGCATGTCGAATTCGATGTTTTCTCACTAGTATTTCTAAAGTTGATAGTATATTACAGTCTACTGCAATAAATTTCTATAAATTTTGCAATTTAAACACATGAAACGTACATTTTGAGGATCATATGATATATATCGGAGTTGGAAAATGTTAATGATGGCGATGAAAAATTTCAGTAGTTATTTTAATTTGCGTATATTGCAGGTTCTCCAATTGACTTTAATAAATCTTTAGTAATTTGTATCTTGAAACTTTACAGAATAAAATTCAGACAATTATCTAGATTTAATTAAAGTTTTTCTTTATAAACTATTGAGTAATATCATTGATTGTTCCAAAGTTTTACCGTTTTCTTTTCCGAAAATTGATACATTGATAATCTTTAGAGAAATACTTAAATGTTACTAAGATTAAATGTTAAATGTTACAAAGATTTTTCAATCGGTTAAATGTTACTGAGATTTTTCAATTAATGAATTTTATAGATTATTTAATTCACGTTGTAATGGACTTACGTTGTCGTGTCCATTTATCAATTTAAGCTTGTATGCCTAATTCGTTTAATGTCCTTGATGTTTGCTAATATTTGTAAGTATAGCCTATGAGTCCTTGTATATTTTTATATTTTGTGAATTTTTATGCTGGATTTATATGTTCATATATCAGAGTTGAATCTGTTATGTATACTATAAATTATACAAACAAATAAATACTTAAGAGAAGGCAATAAAAAGTTTACCAGAATGTCTTTGAAGGGAGATTCTTTTTTATCAGATCATATTGCTATATATCCTCCTATACATTTTAGTACCCTGTGATATTGAGAAAGCATTATGTTTCGAATATTTTGAGTTCCAGATTTTGAATCAAATGGACGTAAAATCTGTTTAATGTGTTCCATACCATTTAGGAAGGATTTCCTTCTACCTATGTAAGTGTGGGCACGATAATTCAATAAAGAATGTATATATCAAAGATTTTATAGTTATATGCATAAGGTAAAAAACTAGATAAAGTTACTTTTGTAATTCGCCTTATGAAAGGAAACTTTATTCGAAATTTAAAATTTTAAAATATTCTCTTAAAGGTTTCAGTATTATATTCAGTGATTTATCATTTAAATAAAAAAAAACGTTTAATCCTCTTTCTGTGCCTTATCAACATCAATGAAGTTTAGTACATCTAATTTATCGGCTTGAATAATCCGCTGCCAACTTATAAAAATTAACTGAAAGCAATTTTAAAAATCTGATGTGGGCAGCACATGACTTTTCCTGCAGACTCAAATTCATTTTTTTTTATTTCTTTAATAATTCATTAAATTGAGTTTAATTGCACAAAATAACACTAAATTTGCATTTTTAATTCAATTTCTGTTTTTATTTGGTAATTAGACATTTTTCTGAAAGTGGCATAAATAAATGTGAAAAATCTCAGATATCTCGAGAATGATTAGTCCTAGAATAATAGATCGGTTCTTATTATTTTCCTCATAAAAAATTACGTATAAAACAAGCATTTAATTGATATATTTGAACATACGTATCTTTTTTTTTTAGATTTTGCGATTTTTAAGGGCCATTTCGTAAAGAAAGGCTGGTTGTTCTTTTCCAATTAATACCAAAATCTAATCAGCACCAGAGTATCCTCCAAGTAACTTATCTATCAAATTTTGTGAAATTTGGTCAATTAGTATTTTAGTTAGAGTGGATACATGACATTTTTGCGGGCCATTTCGTAAAAAAAGGCAGGTTGTTTTTTTCCGATTAATAGCAAAATCTAATCAGCACCAGAGTATTGTACAAGTAACATATTTAAAAAATTTTGTGAAATTTGGTCAATTAGTATTTTAGCTAGAGTGGATGCATGAAATTTTTACGGGCCATTTCGCAAAAAAAGGCAGGTTCTGTTTTTACGAATCGTACCCAAAACTAATCAGCACCAGAGTCATACCCAAGTGACTTACCTACCAAATTTTATGAAATTCGGTCCATAAGTTTTCGAGTTAGAGTGGATACATACATTGCACAGACACGCAGACAGACAGACAGACACACGCACACACAGGCAGACAGACACACACAGACGTCATGCTAAAAATAGTTTTTTCGTATTCTAGAGGTCTCGAAACGTGTAGATCCGTCGGAAACTCGAGTTGCGATTTTCGACATGATTCCAATACTTTCCCTATACATTACCATGTATTGCAGGGAAAGTAAAAATGCATTAGTAAATGAATGAATTCTTCTAAAGACACCTTGTTTAAATTTTGATACTTATGATATAAGTAGACTTTAGCGGTATGCATTATTGATACACAAAAAAATTGAGAGGGGCGTCTTACTCCAGATATTTAAATAATAAAAGCCTCTAATATTTATAACTGATAAAATATTTTAAAATAATATATTTATCATAAACCTTATATTTAATATTTCAATTTCTTTTTTAGGTAAGTGACATGTAACTATTGTTTTCATGTTTAAAATAAGGCAAAGAGGTAAGAATCATTCTTATGCATGTCTTTTTAACCTGCATGAAATGTAATAGAACCATTCTTATGTTTTAAGGAGGAAAATATGCAAAACCGCGAGTTACTTTGTCAAAAATTCGATTTTTAAATCCCTAAGCAAACCGGGTTACAAAATTTTGGGTTTTGGGGTGTATTTTGCATATAATTAAAAATCTATCTTTTTTTTTCACATCTTTCATACTAAGATCTGCATCTCCGTTTAATGCAAACCTCTACTTTCTACACCTAGAATTCGCATTTTAAATCTCTGGACGGACACACCCACACGTATGTCTGAGCGTTTTTATACAGTAGATATACCTGTGTAGCAATAACAGTGATACCTCATACATGTTTAGAGCATACCGAAATTTTATGAATAAGCAACACATATAGAAGATATATTTTTTGTTCATTTTCTTAACCCCAAACATTTTAACTACTACTGATAACATCACTGTATATTTCTTAAATTAAATATGCAAAACAAAAATAGTGTTTTTGAAAAAATGGCTTTAGAACTATTTTTTGTTAGTCTCAAATCCTACCAATAAAAAGCATTTCCAAAGATTAAAATACCTCTCCCGACTAGTGCTTACTAAAGCTCTTTAACTTCAAATAGCCGATAACTGCACTGGTAGTAGGAAAACTTTCGATGTGAAAATTGTATGGCAATAGTTTTTGTTATCTGTGCATTTATCGGTAAAAATAATAAAAATCGCTAAACCATTCCACCAATGCTGGACTGTATCTGCACTAGAAGCGTGATTCATATTTTTACAATTTTACGCAGCCTTATGATCTGTATAGTAAACATACAGCTTTTGATTCATTTTTTGCTACTGATTAACTCCAGACAAGACTTTTATTAGAGAACTTTAATTGTTCCCACCCTGTGTACACAATTTCTAGGTATACCGATAGGAACTTTATACATTATTCACATATTTCCTTTTTCTCAAAGTTACTATCATGATCTAAGTTCATATACCGATGCACACGCCAACAATGCCAACTTAACGTGGTAACAACACGCGAACAACACCAACTTTACTCACGCTACCGTAGGTGTAGTCAGAATTTCGGAAAGAAGAGCAAGTCGATCATTATTCAGTGCGGATATGATCCTTAAACTCTCTAAATCTGGCTACTCTATTGCAAGTTCCAATCTATAAACCACGACTATTTTCAAGCTCATTCAAAGTAAGCTACTCTTTATACAGTGAATCATGAAGCCAGACTTTGAACTGCCGAGATGTGGAGTCTCCAACAATAAATATTATGAAACACAATGCATTAGTATCAAACAGTGTATAATTATGTCAACATGAATAAAATACCTCAAAATTATTGTCCGAGCTAAAATAAAATTAAACAACGTATGTTTACTGTTCAGTTTGCACCTCCCTCTGGTACTTATCGTCCTGCAGAAACACGGTATAGATCTTCATGTGGTAGAAGCAATCTTGAACTTCCCTCATTGTCTGTCTCAACTTCAAAAATGTAAATCAATAATTAAGTACTGTTTAGCTTAAGTAGAGCTAAGAAGAAACGTTTTGTCACAATCGTAAGTAGTTTGTCACAAATCACGTTTGTCACAATCGTAAGTCACAATCGTTAAGTAGAGCTAAGAAGAAACGTTTTGTCACAGATCTTGAAAAAGCCGCGTAAAACTCGATGGGATCAAATATTTTTCGATAGCAAAACTTACTTCGCTGTGCTCGCAGATTCATCTTTATATTACATGTAATTTACTACGGAGAATAAGATGCCACTAACATTACCCTACAGTTTTGAAGATTAAAAGAAACACGCATGAATCGTCCGTTTTGCACAAATTTTAATTTAAAAGCTCTAACACGATTACTCTTATTTGAGAGTTGATGCATGTAACATTATTACCCGATACTCTCTCAGAAAATACGGCCGAGTGCTTTCGAAATAACGGTAATTTTTTCAGAATGCATTAAACTGTGTGAAACAGTTTGAAGGCTTACAACTTTTTTTCAACTAAGCTTAAATCGTGACATCAGATAATTTCATCCGCATACCGTCATCGAATACTTAGTTATTATGAACAGTACCTAAAGTACTTTCAGACGAATTTCTAGATACTGCCCAGCTTCGCAGGTCTCATATGAAGCGTATATGCCAGTGATGTATCCTGGCTCAAAAACTGGAATACGTCACTCTCACAGTTATCCATAGTAAAGTGATAATTTAAATAAAATTATAGTAGCAAGTTTTGATGTTATTCTAATAAAAAATAGTTATACCCTTTAGAAAGAACATGGTTCAAAAAATCATAGCTATGCTGATGAAAATCTTTAAAAAACAGAACCAAGTTCCATTAAAATACTTCTAATTTTATTTCAAAATAATTTTTGTATTTTTTAATGGCAATCCCATCCCATCGTATTTTGTATACACAAAAAAAATTCAGAGCATACCTATATATACACCCCATTCTACTACCTCAGGTAGACGTGTGACTTTGTATACTTAAGAATAAAGAATTATTTTGTCTGGTTAGTTCAAAAGATACCTTTGCAAATTTCTCACCAGCCTTAAAAAATGTAACAAACAACTAAATTAAAAAAAAATTAGAAGTTGGTACTTTTATAACAGAGGAAAATTTTGAATAAATCTATAGTTATATTCAAAATTATCCTTTCTATAATATCAATATACAAAATCGACTAAACTGCTGTCTAAACTAGTCAGAAATTTATGTATTAATAAGCGCATAAACAGTTAATTAAAAATAGCAACCTGTTTCAGAACCATAAAACAATATCCTTCCTGATAAAAGAACAGGGCAGTCAGTTCAGTAAAGGCAAGAAAGCGTCTGTCAGTTAACGACCGCAATCGATTTCCTTCAAGGGTCACCTGATGCATATGAATTTACAGATGCCCTCTTGTAAATACCAGTGTAGTCGCTCTGTCTTTTTATAATAAAGGAGGCAATTTTTTTTTACCCAAACAACTGGTCAATATTGTTTATATTTTTACCAGCGATGTATTTTAATCTATATAATAAAGAAGAAAAGTGTGTCTGTATGATCCACCATAACTGGAGAACGACTGAACCGAATTTCATGAAATTTGTCTTTGTAGTTTTGAAATCACCCCACAAAAAACATAGGCTACGTTTCGAGTTTCTACGACCAGTGGTTCTCGAGATATTAGTGAAAAACGAGACTTTTTCCTAGGAGTTCTACTCTCTAACTCCATGATTCACAACGAAAAAGGTTGGGTATTGTTGGTTTAAAACGTGAAAGTCAATTAAATCTCTGAGTTTTGGGGGAGTTTATTGAACGTATTAGACACTTAGTATTAGAACGTATTAGAACATATTAGACACAGAAAATCGTAGGTTTGAAATATGAATTTAAATGGAAACTTTCACCATGGTTTATTTCTCACAGGTTTACTCAACACTGAGTTTTGTGGGAGTTTATTGAACGTATTAGACAATTTTGAAAATCGCAGCTTTGAGTTATGAATTTAAATGGAAACTGTCACCATGGTTTATTTCTCACAAACTTACTCAACACTGAGTTTTGTGGGAGTTTATTGAACGTATAAGACACTTTTAAAAATCCCAGCTTTGAGTTATGAATTTAAATGGAAACTGTCATCATGGTTTATTTCTCATAAACTTACTCAACACTAAGTTTTGTGGGAGCTTATTGAACGTATAAGACACTCTTGAAAATCGTAGGTTTGAAATACGAATTTAACTTTCCCCATGGTTTATTTCTCACAAGCTTACTCAACAACGAAAAGTATTAAGAAATCACAAGAAAGATCAATCATGCATAAAGCATTGATTATGAAACACTTTCCAACTTTAATTTTATTTAAACATCTCTAAAATGCGATACATTCAGCGGTAATACATCACAATCGGCCCTATATGTTCCGGTGTAATTTTTATCATAGTTTTGAATGGTAAATCCCGAGCAACTCCGGGTAATCGCTGCTAGTTTCATATAATGACGATAATTCATACTCGTTTAATAATCTTAATAGGATTCAAGTTTTGCATCATTAACACCTGTGGCGATTGTGCGTCGCCGGGCCCCGAACCAGGGACCTGATGCTTCGTAGACCGACATTATAATCACTGAGCAAAAGCTAGCTCCTCCTCTGTTCTTAAAATTCGGGTTTTGGCTCGTGAGGCATCTTTGATAGATGTCTTTGCTGCCGCACACTCCCCTCGCTGATGAGGAGGCCGAGAGGCGTGTCGCCTCGGCGTGACGTCAGGGCCGGGAGGCGTGTTGCCTCGGCGTGACGGACAGTTGTGGTCAACCAGGAAGGGAGTGTCAAGGCTTCTGACTCCTTGTGGTGCTGCCATCTCGTGCTGAGAGGCGAAGTCGTTGGAGAAGGTTGCGTCTTTCAAACGTCCAGTCATCATTGTGGCGATTGAGCGTCGCCGGGGTCCCGAACCAGGGACCTGATGCTTCGTAGACCGACATTATAATCACTGAGCAAAAGCTAGCTCCTCCTCTGTTCTTATAATTCGGGTTTTGGCTCGTGAGGCATCTTTGATAGGTGTCTTATAGGAGTGGTTATAGGACGTTTGAAAAAAGCGCAACCTTCCTTCCCAACGACTTCGCCTCTCAGCACGAGATGGCAGCACCAAAAAGGAGTCAGAAGCCTTGACACTCCCTTCCTGGTTGACCACGACTACCCGTCACGCCGAGGCAACACGCCTCCCGGCCCTGACCGTCACGCCGAGGCAACACGCCTCCCGGCCCTGACGTCACGCCGAGGCGACACGCCTCTCGGCCTCCTCATCAGCGAGGGGAGTGTGCGGCAGCAAAGACATCTATCAAAAGATGCCACACGAGCAAAACCCGAATTATAAGAACAGAGGAAGAGCTAGCTTTTGCTCAGTGATTATAATGTCGGTCTACGATGCATCAGGTCCCTGGTTCGGGACCACGGCGACGCACAATCGCCACACACCCATTATAAAAATTCTGTGAGTGCTAATGATGAACATGCTACTGCACTAGACTCACTAAATATCATCTTGATGCAGACGTCCATCACCCAACCGCCAACGACGCTTTTCTGGGGAACAAAAAGCAAGTAAGCCGCGGCTGTCGTTTTGCATTCCGTTTGCGCTCTTCAACCTCTCGCAGTCCCCAAACAAGACAGACACAGTGACTGCAGGAGTAGTGTCGGACTTTCTTTAATTATCGTCTGCTCCAACTTCGAAATGAGTAAAGGGATATGCATCGCTCGGGGAGTAGGGTGGCGGCGATTTAATTTTTAGAGCTTTCTATTCAAATCAAATAAACTCAATTACAGGTATGCGGTATGTTAGCAAAAGGATCCGAGCTCTGCTTATGGGAATGTGCGGAGCAAATGGGCAAAATGGTTCTGAATTAGATTATATAAATAGTGTTAATGAATCTAATTTCACTAACATACAGCTTTTAAGAGAAAATTTTAGCATCATTAAAGCTTCTCTAATTGGGCAGTTGTGTTAATTAAAACGTGGTTTGAAATATTAAATGCGTTGTACACTTGGCAGGATTTCACAAGGCGACTTAAAGTTTGCTTCATTTGTAGCACCATCTTAAAAAAAAATTTCATGTGAACAGCAAGTGACTTTCTCTACATAATGCACTGACTTTGTTTCTTTCGCAGTTTAGTTAGACTCAAAAACTATTAGGTCTTTTCAGAACCTAAATACTCCTCGATGGTTAGACTGTACGAGATTCATGGCACACTGATTGATGTGAATATCAATATTTGATGTGAATATCATCTATACTTAGGGTTTCTGCGGCGGAAATCGGAGCGTTACGAAATATGTAAACACTTCGGACGCTTATACCTACGGACTTAATAGATAGAAATAGAAATATATATATTTTTTTGTCTAAAATAGGGCCCAAATTATGAATATATAAAAGTAAGTTCAATATTTAGATATTTTGAACTTTTTCCGAAAAATCTTAAAGTATTTGTCACATCGTGTTTATTTTTCTTACTTTCACTCGAAATCTACGAAGCTATAAAAGATAGATATAAATAGTAAATGACAAAAATATGCATTAGGACATTTAACTTCTAAATCTATATTTATTTTTATGAAAAGCTCTTCTAGTTTTGAAGTAATAGTCTTATCAAGTTGAAAAATATTAAAATTTTTCTGTTTTTCAAATTTATAATGCGTATACGCGAATATTAATTTTCGTGTGCGTGAATATTAACTCTCGTGTGCACGAATATTAACTTTTATGTGCGAGAATATCAATTTTTGCGTGCGCGAATATTAATTTGTGTGTGCGTAAACATTAATTTGCGTGTGCGCGAATATTAACTTTCGTGTGCGCAAATATTAACTTTCGTGTGCGCAAATATTAACTTTCGTGTGCTCAAATATTAACTTTCGTGTGCGCAAATATTAACTTTCTTGTGCGCGATTATTAACTTTCGTGTGCGCTATTATTAACTTCTGTGTGCTAGAATAATGTGTGTGCACGAATATTAATTTGGGTGTGCGTGAACATTAATTTGTGTGTGCGTCAATATTAACTTTCGTGTGCGCTAATATTAACCCATGTGCGCGAATATTAACCTATGTGCGCGAATATTAACCTATGTGTGCGAATATTAACCTATGTGCGCTAATATTAATCTATGTGCGAGAATATTGATCTATGTGCGCGAATATTAATCTATGTGCGAGAATATTAACCTACGTGCGCGAATATTAATCTATGTGCGCGAATATTAACCTATGTGCGCGAATGTTAACTTATGCACTCTAATATTAACTTATGTGCACGAATATTAACTTTGGTGTTCACGAATATTAACTTTCGTGTGCTTGAAAATTAATTTTCGTGGGTTCGAATATTAATATTAAATAATGACGGCTCATTTCTTGTTCATTCAACCCCAAGTTAGCACTGGCTGTATTTCAGCATTGTGTTCGTAAACTTCAACGTCTCTCCTTATCCGATTAAGACATGGTGGCGGCGGCAGTAGTTTCGGACTTTCTTTAATTATCGTCTGCTCTAACTTCGAAATGAATAAAAGGTTGTGCATCGCTGAGGAAATAATGATGGTGGCGATTTAATTTTTCGACGTTACTATTCAAATCAAATAAATGAATTATACACCCCAAATACTGGGAATGCAGAATGTTTGTAAAAGGAACCGAGTTGTGATTATGGAAATGCTTCTAAAGTAGATTATGCTAATAGTGTTAATGGAACTAATTTAACCAGTATCCGGCTTTTAAGGGATAATTTTGAAATGATTAATGATTTTTAATATTAAATTCTGATAAATTAGGATTTGGTTTGAAACATTAAATGAGTTTTAAAGTATTTGCGTTTGAAATCTAAAATATGATATGTTACAGAAAACGTTCTGGGAATTCTCTATAAAATCTTATACAGCGTCACACGTAGAGATATTACGCGTTTTGAGCTCTTATTTCTCCACTTTTCAAACGGGTTCGTTATATCCGGGAAGCTGCGTCGGCTATAACACGGTGAGGGTAGATTGTCATTGGAATACGAAACGTTGTATCAGGTAGGAATAAGGGTCCTACATATACAGGCTAACGCAGCAGCCATTTTGACTCCAACCGATTTAGCAAGTTATCGCCTGCCCGTGCTATTTCAATGGCGCGCGCATGTTATATGGCTGATATTTAGTACGCAATTTAGCTGCAAAATTGGTGCCTCTATTTTCAAAATATTGTTCCAATCATTCAATAAAATAGTCTAGAATGTTGTGATATTCTCTAAATCCCGAGAAAAGGACGAGAAAATAACCCTTCTTTCGCCATGTACACTGTACAGGCATCGCTTCAACTGGGAGTCAAAATGGCCGCTGTTGCACCAGCTTGTATATTTAAGAGTCTTGTATAGAAGAGTATTGTTCAAACATAGATAAGTTGGAAATGAATGGGAAACAAACTACGTTTTTTCTCCGAGTAGCGGCCACGTATACTTCTGGACGACATCTTAGCTTTACAAAAGGTAAGCTTTTTCTAAAAAAAAAATTGGGCTAGTTATTAAATTATTAAAAGCAGTTAATATGAATATATTACATACGATGGAATTTGAATGCGCTAGTGATACAAAGGATTGAAGCTAACGGATTATGAAGATAATCGGATAAAAATCTTAAAGGTTGATCAGATTACTGAGTTGATTATAGATCATTTGATTGTTTATTTGATGTATGCTATTTAACATAGGAATACACTAGCTTAATATTGACACTAAATATTGCTATGCTAAGAACTATGAGTACATGTTGAATATCTTGCGACATTTTTAGAGAAAATCATCATTTTTATGTAGATGTTAACATTGATTTATTTGTGCAGCAGACAGTGGCAATATATGGTAATTACTGCTTGTATGAATACAAAAGATTTCTAACTATTTCCTTAATAAATGTAGCCTTATAACATATGGGCGACAATTTCATGGTTATTATGAGCTATATATTTTGCCAGGAACAAAAAAAAACAGTATTTACTTGACGAAATGTTATACATGGTATTTCTTCATAGTTGACCCCACTTTTCGAGCTTCTGCAATTGGGTTTAGACACATACTTCCGATTTGAAAGTTTGTTTAAATTAAATGCGAAATTCTTTCATATGCATTCTTTTCTGGTGAATGGAATTTTCAGAAAGAAATAGGGGGTCTAACATTTTATACACCCTATCTCCCCAGGAAAAAGTTCAATAAGGTTGCGTTATAGAAAACTAGTCTAAAATAACCCTGTGCGATAAACAGCAATATTCATGAAGATATTTACTGTAAAAGTAAAATGAAATCTACCTAAATAGTGGAAATTAGAATCGGTTTTTTCCTCAAATCGGCGATTTTTCCTCGATTGTTAACTCATCCTGCGAGTTACAGATTCCAAATTGAAACCGCAGACTTTGCACAAAATATATCCGGGCAATGTTATTTGCAGCTGGTTTATATGAGAAAATTTACCGACTTTTTAATAAGCAATAACTCGTCGAATATTGCAGATAATTGCATATGGATTTTCTTTAGACTATGTACTGCGCAACTTTTTATAATTGATTTCCTTTTCCTTTCACGGGACCCTATAAAAATTTAGGCACTCTATTTTTCCGAAAATCTCTACCCCCTGAAAACAATGATATGAAATAATTTCGCATTTAATTTTAATAACAATTCAAATTGGATGTGTGTGTCTAAAACCAAATGTCAAAAAAAAGTAAAGCGAGGTCAACAATGCTGAAACAACCTGTATATATTTGCGACGGGAGAAAAAGCAAAAAACATTATTACTTTCCCCGCAATACGTGGTATAGCGAAAGTATTGGAATCGTGTCGAAAATCGCAACTCGAGTTTTCGACAGATCTACACGTTTTAAGATCTCTAGAACACGAAAAAAGAATTTTAGCGTGACGTGTGTATGTATCTGTATGTCTGTCTGTCTGTGCAATGTATGTATACACTTTAACTAAAAAACTAATTGACCGAATTTTCTAAAATTTGGTAAGTCCATTGGGGGTTACCCGGTGCTGATTAGATTTTGGTGCGATTTAGTATAAAAGAACCCGCCTTTTTTTACGAAAAGGCCTTCAAGCCTATATCCACTCTAGCTAAAAAACTAATAGACCAAATTTCACAAAATACTGTACATACACTACGTGACAGTGAAAATGAGACACCAAGAAGGAGTGGGCTGATAGTGATGGAAATCGGCAAACAGAAAAAGACAGCAACGAACAACATATGTTTATTTTAACATGGTACACCTATACACTGAGCCATAACACCGTCTGATCAGTAGGTTGTAGGACCACCGCGGGCGGTGATATAGGCAGCAACACGTCTAGGTACAGAGTCAATGAGCATGCGAATGGTGTCCTGAGGGATGACTGTCCATTTCCTGTCAACCATTTGCTAGAGTTAGTCTTCTACACGCGGCGGTGGCATCGCACGCAAGAAACGTCCAATCACCTCCCAGACGTGTTCGATTGGTGAGAGATCAGAGGAGACTGGTGGCCTTGCAGGGTGCCTTGCAGGGTACCTTGCAGGGCATGTTGGCTGATGCGTGCCACTTGTGGCCGGGCGTTAATCTGCTGGTAAATGGCTTTGGGCACCCCCCTGAATGAAGGGTAGTGTCACCGGCCGCAGCACGTCAGTCATATATCGTTGAGCCGTCATAGTGCCTTCAATACGGACCAGAGGTGACCTGCTATCGTAGGCGATGGAGCCCCAAACCATGATTGTTGCCGCGTTGTCGCGCTGTGTGGCGTTCCACAAATATGGCCGGATTGGACCTATCACCACTTCGGCGCCAGACTCACACGGCGACTGTCATTGCTAAAACAGAAGCGTGACTCATGTGAGACCACGACTCTGTGCCATTTCGAAGTCCACGTGGTTCTATCCGGACGCCATTGCAAACGGAGGCGTCTGTGCTGTTGGGTCAATGGCAGTCTTCTTAACGAGTGCAGGTCGCCGGCGACCAATCGGCGGATAATGGTCCTGGTCGATATGGGAGCATCAAGGGTGTCCTGCACATGCTGCAAAAAGGCGACTGAAGTGGCCTGCGGGGTCGCCAACGCTTGTAGGCAGATGCGTCGGTCCACGCGTGCTGGCGTAGCTCTGGCCGTACCGGCACCCCTCAAATGTGCCACATTCCCTTGTTCCAACCACCTTCGCCACAGCCGGTGTACTGTGGACGTATGTAGGTGTCTGTCCTCTGAGATTTGACGTATAGACCAATCTGCCCTTCTAATGAAATCGTCTGTCTGCTGGAACTGCCTTGGTTGACGGTGGCCTGGCATTCTCTGCAACTACACGTTTCCTCTGAGGAAAAAAAATTACAAAATGATTTCCCTGGCAGACAGAGAGGCGCGACTATTGCCTATTCTGCAGGTTCCTTCTCTTATATCTCACTCAACGTTCGTGGGACAGCTGCGCATTTTTCATCAGTTAAATAACTCGGTGAGCTGCGTCTACCCTGCAATTTGCATATTTTTCTGCCCACTCCTTCTTGGTGTCTCATTTTCACTGTCACGTATTGTATATGTACTGTATATTCCAAATATTACTTCCAAATATTACTACAGTCAAGCGACCCAGATTTTTTAAATTTTAACAATGTTAGGTATTTTTAACATGTTAGGTATTCGCAGCAATATGACGTCACTTCCGTTACATATTTCTGTTTCATCTCTGTCACAATTATTTCATGATTTACTCCGTACCCCGCGCCCTAAGATGTTTCATATCAAAAAGAGCATGTCTTCTCACCTTACTCTAAAAGCAAACTTCACTCACGTGATTCATGATCATCGTCACTTTTCTGAGCCACTCAAATATAAATCAGCATCGGCTGTCGTCTTGCATTTCGTATGCGCTCTTCGACCTCTCTCCATCCGCCAGCAAGACACGTCGTCCTTAATCTGCTTCGACTTTGAAATTACAAAAGATACCGAGTCATGGGAGAAGGGGGAGGGTTGAGATTTAATTTTTAGATTCAAATGACAGAAATCGGATTTAGAAGGCGTTGCACGGTAAGATTTCTGATTATGGAAATGTACGTGCCGATGGGGGAGCAACAACTGTTCCTGTGTATCAGATTATCTTAATATTGTTAATGAGTTTAATTTCGTTAAATTCTAGCTTTTAGGGTAGGATTAATAAATGATTTATATCTTTTAATTACACATTTGGGAGGAATGTTGTTACTTTAATAATTTTATAATATTAAATGCATTACGTGTAGAACCTTTAGTAAGTTGAAATATGTAGGTTGTTAAGGAAAGTCATGGACCATGGAAATCACTTGAGAATAATTGGGGCTATTGTGTATCTTTTATGAATATTTTGTGTATTTTTTAAGAAACCCCATCAACCGCTATACGGTGGGCCAACTTTAGGGAGAGCTGACCCCCTTTTTAAAGGAATACAAGGGGGCTATCTCTCTCTCTGTTAGTGATAGAGAAAGGAAGTAGAACGTTGTTGTAGAACAGAATTGTAGAACGTTTCAAAATTAGTTAAACATCTTTGTCCTCCTGCAAAAGATTGAAAGGAACCCTGAAAACTAGTGTATGCAAACTACTCCCCCCCCCCTTTCCAATCTAACTTGACAATTAAATTCAGTTTATAATACACATGATGAAAAATATAAACACCTTGATTTATCTGTCTGTTTATCTTTCTATCTCTGGGTAAAGCTGCTACAAAATATATTTCAATCACGGATAAATATTTCAATTTAGATACTAACCTAGACCATCAGCATTTTCATTACCCTCCACGTGAACACTCAATTTTTCCGATCAACCACTGACTTTCCACATTCACAGCTGCTTGAATTCAGTGTTCATATTAAAAACTGGAGCGTTCTTCTCAGCTAATTAAATTTTTGCTTGAACGCGGTTCGTTTTTCCTTTGAGTGGTGTCAGCAGATTTAAATTTATATTTAAAAAGATTGAACAAAAAAAAACACATTTCTTGACATTACAAACAAATTTTATTTCACAAGCGTGTTGGCCAATGGTAAATGAAGAGGATAGAAAAGAAAAGAAACGTCGGTTAAACAGAGAAAGAGTGAGAAGATGCCGATTACGTCAAAGTCAAGAATCTTTGGGAAAAAACTAAAAAAAAAAGACCGAAACATATAGGCTGCCAATTGAGCAGGAAACTCTACAGCAATCTCAAACCCATCGCCAAATTGATAAAAATGGCGCCAAATAGGAGGTAATGATTTTCAAGTTTTGAATTCCGTCGTATGACGGGCATACCTTCTACTACAAAATATTCACCTTCATCAACGAGGCATGCTTGCACAAGTGTCATAAGATGCCTCCGCCTGTCTTTCAATGTCTCTACGTTTACACTATTATATGAAGATTAATTGTCACTTTTAAAATCGTTATATGGAGAATTATTCTGAAGCTTTCGTTGTGAGACAAAATGCGTAGTTTGCAACACTGTAGAATTTTTTATTGACTTTTTCTTCCTATCTCTAACAGACAACAAGATGGCTCCCCTGAGAAGGGAGTCAGGCCCCCTGATGTTGTCCCATAGTGTAGCGCCATACACCTGCGTAAAAATATATGATACTTCTTGAATTATTGACTAATACTTCTCGAATTATTGACCTTGTCCATGACTTTGCTTGGACAGAACGTTTCATCTTTTCTGTATTTCTTTCACACCTCATCCAGAGAGATGAACAATCCAAGTCAGCAGCAGTAGTACTTTTGTATTCCATTTTGACTGTACCTCTCGCTATTATTCAAAAGACAGGACAGGAATATTGCAGGACTTTCCTTAATTGCCCTCTACTTCGCTGTGAAAATGAGGAACGGGATATGTATAGTTTTATATCGTTCAGGCGTACATTGTAAAACATTCTGCAACCTTCGCTCATTTTTTTTTCAGCTACTTTGTTGATAATTTCAGCAAACTACACGAAAAGCGGCAATTACAGGCGTTCATGAAAATTCCAACTTCATTTCTGACATATTCAGCTAATTATCGTCTGCCGAAGCGTTAGTTTTGTATTTATTCCTGTTGATTTTGCCAATTGCCGAAAGAGTGCGCTGCTATCAAGTCGAGGTCAAAAGCATCCCCGACCAGACAAGAAGGAAAACCGTGAATGAATAACAGCTCATCAACAACATTAAGTTTGGAAAATTGTGGCAATTGACTTATTAATGAAATAAAAAATAAAAGCAATTTTGAATAAGATAATTTGGAATAGAGTAAATTTAAAATAATCATTAAAGGTAAAATTTAAAATAATTAAAACTAAAATAATTAAAAAAACATTTAATAATTTATAAAAATATTAGTTTTTAAATAATAATATAAAAGTTTTGTCATGTGTCACAACAATTCCCCTAAAACTTTCAGTAACATGCTAGCAAATGTTTTGCAATGTACGGTTGTGGACATTCAATTTTTAGACTATCCCATTCGAATGGTATAGGCTGGGTCGAAGGTGTAAACTTAAATTTCCGGGAATGCAGTATGATCCCAGTTCGGATTATAGAAATGCATGCTCAAATTGATCAAAAGTTGGATGATTAGTTTATGCTAATCACTGTAAAACAATTGCAAGCGTGTTACTGAAAGTTTCAGAGGAATCAGACGTTCGTAATGGTGAGTAAGGTTCCTGACAGTTATGATAATGTATATAATATACTGCTCACAACTGAAATCGCAACACCATGAAGAAATTGATGTATTCTTATGAAATTTACAGAATATAATTGTAGCATGGATATGTGCAAATGTTAAAAAAAAAATCATACCTGGAAAATGAAAGCATGTAACTTTATAGGCATTAGATCAATATGGAATAGGCTCACCGCGAGCGGCTATGCAGGATTGAATACGACGAGGCATCCCGTCGATGAGACGGTCAATGGTGTGCTGATAGATGGCATTCCACACAGCGTGCAATTGGGCTTGTAACTGAACATAGTTTGCTGGAATTTGTAGTTCTCTTAATGGTGACCCACGATGTTCCAGATATGCTCCATTGGCAACAAATCCGGAGAATATGCTGGCCAAGGCAGGATATCAAAGCCTTGCAGACTATTCATAGTTAGCCGTGCAGTATATGGCCTGTCATTATCCTGCTGAAAAAGCAGGCTAGGCGTGATTGACAGATATGGATGTACCATAGGTGTCACAATGTCAGGGACGTATCGTTATACCGTGATACTGCCAGAAACGTGGAACAAAGGTGTTCGTCCACCAAATGTTATACCACCCCAAACCATGGCACCGCTTAGGGGGCTGTGTGGCGACTGATAGAAAAAGTTTCCTGGTGGCGTTGTTGAAAGCGACGCCATACGCGAGTACGACCATCTGGCATACCAAAATAGAATAGCGATTTATCTGTGAACAGAATGTTTCACCATTCTGTCGACCGATTGCGTCTCATTTGACACCACTGGAGGCGACGTAACAGATGAAGACGTTGAAACGGTAGGTGTCGAAAAGATCGTCTACCTCGGAGTCCTGCGTAATGCAAACGGTTTCGAATTGTTTGCGTCGAAACCACTTTACCTGTATTGTGGGATAAATGTCGTTGTAACACGGTTGCAGTGGTAAACGGCTCCCGCGCAACGCTTCTCAGATGCATACTATTTTCACGCGGTGTGGTACACCTGGAAGCTCCACTACCTGATGTTCGTGTCGTTTCGTTGTCTCTCACGAACCGTAACACACACTGTTGAACTGTGCTCACATCACGACCCAATAGTTCAGCGATCCTTCGAAAGCTCATTCCACCCTCACGTGAAGCAATGCTTTGTTGCCGTTTCGTTGACGACAATTGAACGTATGTGGTGCGTCGATATATTCTTGGCATACTGTGATGATTTTTAGAACCTGAAATTAATGACTCTACAATTTAACTATGATATCGCTCCTCCTTGACCTGACGCTTTTATGCTACTCGGCAAGGTGTTACGTCACTATGTGTAACGAAACTGTGATCATTTGCATATATGTCCTTGCTGTTTCCATTGCCTGGCTTACATAAAGCTACACCTACAACTTTATGGTGTTGCGATTTCAGTTATAAGCAGTGTATATATAAATACAACAAGAAAGATCAATCATGCTTAAAGCATTGATTATGAAACACTTTCCAACTTCAATGCAATTTTATTTAAACAAGTCTAAAATGCAATACATTCCTCGGTAATATTTTGAAACTTATCACAATATTGCATTATTTTATTATATTTGAAAACTTAAACCTTCATCGAAAAAAATGAACTTCATTCAAATGACGGCATTGAAATATAAATTCCCAGGTTTAAACATCTCTAAAATGTTATACATTCCTCGGTAATAGTTTTAGAATTATCATAATACTACGATAATTTATTATATTTGAAAACTTCATCGAAAACAACTGAAATTCATTCAAATGACATCATAGAAAAAATAACACGCCTGGATCTCTCTATAAAACAGGATTTCATTCATAACTTTCTCCCATTCATTTCATTCATCATAATACTATAATAATTTATTTTATTTAAACATTTTGTTTAAGACCATGGAGATACAAACTCTATGCTTGACTCTATGCTTGAAACTTCCTCGAAAAAAATCGTCCTTCTCTTTATGAAATCAATTAATATTTAATTCATATCAGCCATGCAGACTCCATGGACTAAATTATTTTGTGTTAAAAAAATACAGGAATTCTAATACAACTCATTCTATATATTTTGCTGTTTACATTTTACATAGGTGAAAAATAGGCTCAGTTGTAGAAATAATCAAATTTAGATGAGCATATAAATTCAAATATATTGTCATTGCGTTGTTTCAGTATGTAGATGCACAGAATTTAAGCAAAAATAAAGTAGTTTTAGGACGGATACAACACTCAATATGAATTAAAAAGAACTTAAAAAAATCACGATTTTGAAACAAGATGGATGCCATATATCATTTTGAAGTGGGTCATGTAATCGTTTCATATAAGAGGTGTAATTATTATTTTAATTTTTATTTAAAAAACTACTGAATATATTTCGCTGAATTTTTTTTTATATATTTTATGGAACAATTTGAATATTACCTAAAATTTTCGAAGCAATTTGTGAATTTTAAATCCGCTTAAAAAATGTTTGAAAAATAAGGTCCCATAGGGCTCAATGTATTTCATTTTTTCGACCCGGGTTCAATCCAAAACTAATTGGGTGATATTATTCATTTATATTCCCATAGGTCCTACAGACCGTCTGAACAACATACTAAAATTTCATTTTGATTAAGTCATTTTTACGGCAGTTATCGTGATAACGGACAGACAGACAGACAGAATGAACAAAGTCATAAACACTTTTCAACTTTGTTGTAAAGTGTTAAAAATAACGCTTTAGCAGACGATAATTAGCTAAATGTTTCAGAAATAGAGCTGAAATTTTCATGAACGCCTGTAATTGCGGCTTTTCTTATCAATTTGCGGAAATTATCAACAAAGTAGCTGAAAAAAAATGAACAATGGTTGCAGAATGTTTTACAGTGTAGAGTTAGTTGATGAATATAGACGTTTAGAAAGCATTACTATATTATCAACGCCAAATGACTTTATTAACAATTTTACCAAATCGGTGAGCATTACCAAATTATTAATCCTTTAACTATTAGTTACGAAGTTATGAATATTAGGAAATTTAAACACGTCTAATTATTCAAATAATAATTTCTAATTTTGTAAATACTTTATTGAATCTCTATTTAAAACTTAAATATAAGAAACAGTACATAATTTTTCTTACGTACATATGATATCGATAGCATATGCATGATTTTAATAGTATTTTAAGTGATCTCTAAAAATAATAAAATTTGGGTTCATCTATACATGCTAAACCTATTTGATACAATTCCGACTAAAATATAGAGATGTTTTTCATTTATTTTCTTTACCATACATGACAATAATAGGGAACGTTTACTAGAGAAAGACCCTTAAGTTTTCTAAAGTACATACTAAGATTGTTACATTAAAAATATTATGAAAATAGATACTTTATATGTAATGTTTTAATTGACAGCTATAGGTATCATTTATAGAACGTTAACATATCTTTATTTTCTTATTGCCCGTTTCGGATCTGAAATAGGATAAAAATCATTAAAAATACATATATCCATTATTATTAAATATGTGAATGCTTTGAAAATACCTTTGAATAAATATGAATTGAAAAATATATCGTAAATCATTCTTAAGTTATTAATTTCGCTTTCCCTATAGGAAGAGCAATATCTTTCTCGGAATGATATCATACGATTTCCATAGAATTTTGTGTTAAATTTAATCAATAAGCCTATTGATTTTCGGCGAAGATAGCAATAAACGTATTTCATTCATATCACTTATGTTTCAGACTTCAGAGCTAAAAAATTCTGCGTTAAAATAATTCAGCGATTCTTATACAACTCGCCTTATAATCTCTTGATTTGTTTACATTCTACATGCTTTAGCGTTAAATTAGGCTTCGTTTTAAGGTTAATCAAAGTTTAGTGATCATTTAAAATAAAAAACATTGTAATTATGTTGGCACAGAATTTAGATACACAGATAAAAAGAACGTAAAAATAAAGCGGTTTTATGGCGGATGTAACACTAAATATAAATTTAAAAAATTTAAACGATCTTTAAACAGCTACGTTAACAGCGGAAAATAGGAGCCAAATTTTTTATTTCTCAATGAGTCACGTGATCACTTCATAAATTATAGCTGTAATTATTATTTCAATTTTTAACACTTTACAATATAGTTGAAAAGTGTTTATGACTTTGTTCATTCTATCTGTCTGTCTCTCGTAAAAATTACTTTATCAAAATGAAATTTTAGTATGTTGTTCGGACAGTTTGTAGAACCTATGGGAATATAAATGAATAATATCACCCAATTAGTTTTGCATTGAACCCGGGTTGAAAAAATAGAATGCATTGAACCCTATGGGACCTAATTTTTCAAACATATTTTAAGCGAATTTAAAATTCACAAATTGCTTTGAAAGTTTTAGGAAATATTCAAATTATCCCATAAAATTAAATAAAGAAAATTTCAGCAAAATATACTCAGTAGTTTTTTAAATAAAAATTAAAATAATAATTACGCCCTTTATATGAAGAGATCATGTGACCCACTTCAAAATAAAATATAGCATCCATCTTGTGAAAATCGTGATTTTTAATTCATATTTAGTGTTGCATCCGTCGTAAAACTGCTTTATTGTTGCTTAAATTCTGTGCATCTACATACTGAAATAAAGCAATTACAATATATTTGAATTTAAATGATCATCAAACTTTGATTATTTCTACAACGAAGCCTAATTTTTACTTATGGAGAATGTAAACACCAAAAAATGTAGAATGAGTTGTATAAGAATTACTGCATTTCTTTAACGCAAAATTATTTAGCTCATGGAGTCCGCAATATAGCTGATATGAAAGAAACATTTATTGATTTTACATAGAGAAACATACGTTTTTTCGATGAAGATTTAAGCAGAGTTAAATTACTTGTACCTCCATGGTTTTAAGTTTTTAAATAAAATGAATTATTTCAGTATTGCGATGAATGAAATGCTGCTTTTATAGAGGAAGCCAGGCGATTTATATTTCGATGACGTCATTTGATAAAGTTAATTTTTTTCGATGAAGTTGTCAAATGTAATAAATTATTGTAGTATTAATGATAATTTTAAAAATATTACCGAGGAATGTATCACATTTTAGAGATGTTGTAACCAGGCAATGTATATTTCAATGCCGTCATTTGAATAAAGTTCATTTTTTCGATGAAGTTTTAAGTTTTCAAATATAAATTAATGTAGTATTGTGATAATTTCAGAAATATTACCGAGGAATATATTGCATTTTAGAGATGTTTAAATAAAATTGCATTGAAGTTGAAAAGTGTTTCATAATCAATGCTTTTTGCATGATTGATCTTTCTTTTTATTTAAAAAACTAACCAACATATTTTACTGAAATTTGTTTGCGGATTTTTTTTGATAATTAGAATATTTCCTAAAATATTCGAAGCAATTTGGGAATTTTTGCTTGAAAAATAATTGAAAAATTAAGTCCCATAGTGGTCATGTATTTAATTTTCTCAACCCGGGTTAAATACGAAACTAATTGGGTGATATTATTCATTTTCATTCCCGTACATTCCACGAACCGTCTCAGCAACATACTAAAATTTCATTTCGATAAAGTCATTTTTACGTCAGTTATCGTGCGAATGGACAGACAGGCAGTATGAATGACCAAAGTCGTAAACACTTTTCAACTGTGTTGAAAAGTGTTAAAACTAAAATATTAACATTTGTTCGTTTATAAGACACGCCAGGTACTAAACTCCTCACAGTATTTTAGTTCTACTTTTTGATTATTTTTGCTATAAAGCAAATTCCTTAAAACATTTCCAAAATATAAATGTTAATATATTAGATAATACATCATTCAACTGTCTTTTGCTGACTTTTAAGGTACTGTTTTAGTACAGCTTTTATTCTGAGATCTATTTTTATATCTTTTGTCTTGGTTACAATAGTTCAAAATGAACTTTTTTTCTTAGTCCCAATTGGTATGCTGAGACAAAAACATGACATTGTATGTTTCAAAGTATTGCTGGTGGCTATCATTAGCGAGTTCCAGATAAAAAAAGAAATATATATATATATATATATATATATATATATATATATATATATTGTCAAAATAAATGGCACTAAAAGAATTTTAGAAAATATCAAATTCCATGCCAAAAAACTATCGTGCAGATATGTGTGTCGCGCAGCTGTATAATTACGACCATGTTTAACTCCAATTCAAAATAAAGTTGTCAAATACAGACTGATAGTTGTGAAACTCTTGTCAATTTGAGGTGCCAATTGTGGCTGACTG
The DNA here is from genome assembly GCA_951213105.1 of Amaurobius ferox. Classification (NCBI taxonomy): domain Eukaryota; kingdom Metazoa; phylum Arthropoda; class Arachnida; order Araneae; family Amaurobiidae; genus Amaurobius; species Amaurobius ferox. The sequence continues at coordinate 91,061,000 of OX578135.1, forward strand.
TTTAGGCATCTGATTTGAAAGATTCACGTAATTTCTGAAACCAGTAAGTTGCCTTTTTCTATTTCGTAGGCTACTTTTTTCGTAGTTTTATTCATTGAACAAATGCTTTAAATCTTTTTGTTGAACTTTCCTTTAAAGTTCATTTATAGTATCCTACTACTCGTCATTTTTCCGACATGGTTTTTATTTCTCCTTGTTTTCTCCTCCCGCGGTTATGCAAAATATTTTACTTGCTTCAGTGACTTTTGTTGTTATAACAGTAGTTGTGGATTTTGCCTTAACTAGTGAAAGTTGCGTCTCTTGCTTGTTTTAACGAAGAATGCTGTTTGTGTCTTCGAAACCGGTTGACAAAATTTTATTTTATTAGCAGCAGTCTAAGCTGTCTACGTATTATCGGAAATCTTTCAAAAGTGACACTGTTTAGTTTTATGAAATTTTCTAACGTATAAGGCAATGCTGGGTAAATCCTGACCAACAAGTTGAATTTGCTCCTAGGGATATAGTCATGGCCATAAGAATTTTCTACTTAGCTGTGAATCATTTAAAACCTATACTCGCAGAATCCGCCTATAAGAGGCTGTGCTATAGTTATAATCACATTTTTATTTCAGATAATATAATTCGGTTTTGCTCTTTTTAATCTACCCTAACCCGTAGACAATAGTTTTGCACTCTTTAGCACGGTGCAGACGATTGATTAGTGGGCACACAACTTCTTAAATCAAGGATTTTAGAATTCATCTGTTAAAAGTATATACTTCGAATTTGATAACAATACAGGACATGTAACAGTTTTATGGTCAACTTCTATGCTCATTAAGTAAGTAATATTTACAGCTTAGTGCGTGGTTTTCTTGTCTATCTTGCCTTTGTTATCCTCACTTGATCCAATTATCCGCTAAGAGCGCTGCCATCATTTTTATTCGATCGAGCATGGCCATTTTACTGCAGATAGGCCTAACACTCATGGATCTTTCCTTACAAAACTATTAGGGTGCTTAAAAGAACTTTTCCAGCAACTCTGTATAATTTTAGAAATTCGACGATCAACCTGAAATCTTGTGTCGGACTACAAATGACTAGCGGGTAAGAAATACCTAACTATTTATTTGGATATTTAATTCAAATATATCAGAAACTATTTTGAGTATTTTTTTTGGGGGGGAAGAGAGAATATTTTCAAGATACTGTTTTACATCCTTGGCGTAAACTACTGAGCTTCTTTTGGCTCACTAGAAATAGATACGTTAGGGAAAAAATTACGTCCCATGTTGTTAAAGTTTCGCTGCTTAATATCACTGTCAGGTCCCAAGTATGGAAGAAGAGAGGAAAAAAAGAATTATATAGTAAATTGTCACGGAAAAGGACAATGATATTTGACGCACAACACTTCCGGGAGAAATCTAAGGCAGAAAATACGGAACTGTGTGCCAGCATTTTATATTAAATCTAAAAAAAAATGAAAGAAAAAAAAACTGCGAAGAAGGGAAGTTCAATAAATTTATTCTGCCTGCAATTTCCGAGAGAAGTCGAAAGTTCGCATTTCAAGCTGCGAATTGTTTTCGACGGGCGAAATTTGGAAGCGTACTAAGATGGATATTAGACAAAAATGTAAAAGTAATTTTATTCTGCTTTTTGTCCATAAGAAAATGGCGCAGTTTGAATTCGTACTGTAGGACGTTGAAAAGAGAAAATTAGCTGTTCAGCTGTTGAATAAGCAAAACATTCGAAATGAAATTCTTGAAAAAAAATGAATCGTGCTCCAACTGCAGATATCCACATCAACGGATCGGTTTCGCGCTTATGCGCTCATCAAGGTGATCAAAAACTAGCAAACATCAAATTTTAAAATAACATAATGCTTCGAGAGATTGAAATAGAAGAATTATTTTCAGCCAGGTGGCACTAATATACCCTGAAAATTATATATCAGAAATATCGTCTGTTTTTTTTTTAATGCGTAAGATCAAAATTACAGACAATCAATTCACAATCATGGTGTTTCCTCAGTTTACAATTTCAGAACATTTATTCTAGAATAATATTTTTCTAGCCATTCGATTCTTATAAGAGCGTAATTGGAGAATTTCATGAAAGTTCATTAAACAGTTTGCTAGGCCCGAAATCGACCGGCGAGATCTCAAAAGATTTCTCAGTGGGCCGGACCCATTAGATTTATTCCTTATCGAGCATGTATACGGTGAGCTTCATTTGAAAGGGTCGATGATCACGCCTCTTTCTTTCTTAACCCGGTCTCGGACCTTGTATCCGGGCTTGGTTTCAGAAATGTAGTCTCTATTTCAGATAATTTATCCTAGTGTTAAAATAGAAGGTTTACCTGTTCTCTGTCTACAACACATCCAGCTCATCGAAAACCCTTTATTAATCTCGAAATTCTTCAAATATTAGGAAATTTAGAGCATGGATATTTCTTCTAAAACTCTTCAATGGCACTCTCATAAGGATGGCTAGGGAGACATTGCTCTAAAATAAAAATAATTTTTCGCAATGGGAAAAAGCTTTTTTATTCGAAGTGGTGGCATTTGCTTACAAGTCAGATTTGGTGGCGCTTGCGTACATGCCAAGCCAAGGCGTTTACAAATCTGACAGGTGCAATATAGGGAAAGAGTTTGCACTTGTGCACAACATGGATACTTTCGTAATGTAGCAATGTATTTATAAGTATTATGACAACTTAGTACGATTAATTAAAACGATGGGGAGATGCCCTTTTCTTCGTATTGGTGGTACTTGTGCAGAGTGACACTTGTGTACATGTCAAATTTGGTGGCACTTAGTACAGTGACACTTGCGTACATGCCATATTTTGTGGCCCTTGTGTGCATACCAAAGCGTTCCCAAATCTAACAGATGCAGTATAGGGGTAAATGTGGCACTTACATACAACATGAGTACTTTCGTAATGACGCAAAGTAATGGTAAGTATTATGACAATTTAGAATAATTAAGGAGGCTTCAAAAACCGGTCGATATAGTCAACCAAACGTTTATGTTGTAATTAATAACAAAAAGTTTATTGGAAAATTATTCCTTTGTGAGGATTTCAGGATGCAACTTTCATTTTAATCAATGTCTTTGACGGCATGTTCAGGCACTTGAATTAGCCAGTGATTATTAAAGGAAATGAAGATATTAGATTTCATGTGTTCAGCATTAGCACACCTTCACCTTCCAAATGCCGTCATAGCTAACGGATAGTTATCAATTGAAGAAAATTCACCGCAGCAATCAAAACTACAGAAATTTTACCACCATTTTGTGAATTAATGGCTAGAAAATTCTATATTTACAACTAGCATGTGGAACCGTAACATTCTATAGCACAGAACCAATAATGCAGTAGTGGGCTGGAATAACAAGTCTTTAGCTTCTATTGCTAAATTAGAGTAAATTTTTAAAAAGTGAGTTGCAATATCTTTAAAGTAAGAAAATAACAAAAATTAAAATTTAATAAGAATTAAAATAACTAAAAAGAAATCAGTTCAGTCTGTTGGTAAATTAGAAAAAATTAGGAAGTTTGGCTACGTTTATCATGATGCCTATATTATCATATATTAATTACTAGCAGCGATTACCCGTCATTGCTCGAGATTTACCATCCAAAACTATGATAAAAATTACACCGGAACATAAAAGGCTATTATGATATATTACCGCTGAATGTATCGCATTTTGGAGATGTTTAAATAAAATTAAAGTTGTAAAGTGTTTCATAATCAATGCTTTATGCAAGTTTGATCTTTCTTGTGAATTCTTAATACTTTTCGTTATTGGGCAAGCCTGTGAGAAATAAACCATGGTGATAGTTTCCATTTAAATTCATATCTCAAACTTGCGATTTTCAAAAGTGTCTTATATGTTCAATAAACTCCCACAAAACTCAGTGTTGAGTAAGCCTGTGAGAAATAAATCATGGTGAAAGTTTCCATTTAAATTCATATCTCAAACCTGTGATTTTCAAAAGTGGCTAGTACGTTCAATAAACTCCCCCCCCCCAACTCTGAGATTTAATTGACTTTCACGTTTTAAACCAACAATGTCCAACCTTTTTCGTTGTGAATCACGGAGTTACAGAGTAGAACTCCTAGAAACAGTGTCGTTTATCACTAATATCTCGAGAACCACTGGTCGTAGAAACTCGAAACATGGCCTATATTTTTGTGGGGTGATTTCAAGAATACCAAGACAAATTTCATGAAATTCATTTCAGCCGTTCTCCAGTTATGATGGATCATACATACACATTTTTCTTCTCTCTATATATAGATAATGAAACGTGATTGATTAAATGGCAGAGAAGATTATGCAACAAGGAAATTCTAATGTAGTGCTGCCTCTTTAATTATACTGCATCTGTTACATTTGGAAACGTCTTGATATGTATACAAGTGCCACCAAATGTGACATGTACACAAATGTCACTGAATCCTTTTCTTCGATAGAAAGCAGATATCTGTAATGATCGTCTGACGTATAAAAATCAAAAAATCAGTATACAATTTTTTTAATATACTTTTGAGTGCATATTAGTGCCCTCAAGGAGAGATAGTGCCCCACTGGAGTGGCTCAAGTTGACACTCTCCTACCAGAATTAATTTCTTTTTTCAAATTTTACAAGAAAAATTTTGGAAAATTGGTATCGCGAGTTCAAATTATTACAGCTATAACGTGTTGCCCTTCACTTTAGAGGGTCTGAAAAAATATTTCGATTGATACCATACTTGACATGTGTCCTTCGAGGAGGCTAATGACATCACGAACAAAAAATTATATTTTCCACAATATTTATTATATTTTTCACAATAATTAAACTATTTTTCACAATAATTGAAACTATTAAGTCTTGTGATCATGGATACCCTTTTATGCATGATTATGTCAAAATTTGTCCCATGCTACCATGCTAAAGAATATGAAACTTCGGTTAAAGTTCGAAGTTTTCGACAGATTAAAAAAAATCTATCTAATTCTAAATTTTTTTATGATAAAACTGGACATAAAGTTTCTTAAAAATCCATTAATATTTGTGGCTATTATCGTGCACACAAGAAATCGACAACAGATACAATAGTCAAATATGTGTTCAGGAAGTCTTTAAACACATTGGTATCAAAATCTCGAAATCTGATTTTTTTGTGAAAACTATACTTTCTCAATGCTACGTATGGAAAGTAAAAGTCTACTATTTCAATATTTTAGTACATAATATGATTTTAAATTATGCTTTGCGCGCCTTTTCAATCATCCTGTAGACTTGTAAATACGTTAAATGACATAAAAGCATCTTTACTACACCACAATTTTGAAAACCAAAATATTTGCTTTCCTTTCATACAGCTGGCTTCGAATTTCTTACGAATAAGAACGTGAGAACAGTGTGAGTGTGATTCTAATTGTGGGAGTACACTCTACAGGTTAGTTAGTGTATTTTGTAAATTTGACTTCTGTGTAAATTTTTCTGTATAAATTCGAATGTTACAGTCTCGTGCAGCCTGGGTCAATGTTTAATAAACTTGGGACTGGCTGCTTGGCAGGGCTGAATTCATCGATCCCCATGGTAGTTCTCAAAATTGCAGAGCAATCAAAATTGTAATAGCTGCAATTGCAGATATCAATTATCGAATACTAATGTGCAGATAATAAGCACGTAGCCGATTCATAGCTGCTGTCATTTGAAGTGGAACGCGATTCTAACTTTAAGAGAACCAGCCTGTGTGTGTGTGTGTGTGTGTGTGTGTGGACGAGTTCTGTGAGTGAGATCTTGAAATAGTGTTAAAATCTCATTTTTACATTACTGAAACTTACTCAGTAAACAGAAAAAAAGTTATCTGTAAAACGGAAACTCTCTAAAAAAGTACTAGGTGTAAAGAGGAAATGAGCTGCTCGAATGTATATAAATAAAATTGAAAAATAAGTCTGCGAATTTGCTTGTTTGTTTACAGGAGAACGGCTGTACCAAACTTTGTTAAGTTTTTATAGGTAGTTTTGGAGTAAACCCACTTAAAATTGAGTCAGGTTTTAAGAAGATCAGGGGGTGTCGAAATATTAATAACAAGAAAGATCAATCATGCATAAAGCTTTGATTATGAAACACTTTCCAGCTTTAATGTAATTTTATATAAACATCTCTAAAATGCGATACATTCCGGTAATATTTATAATATTACCGGTAATATTTTTAAAATTATCTCAATACTACATTAATTTATTATATTTGAAAACTTAAAACTTCATCGAAAAAATGAACTTCATTCAAATGATGGCATTGAAATATAAATTGCCTGGTTTAAACATGTCTAAAATGCGATACATTCCAAGTAATATTTTTTTAATTATCATAATACTACAATAATTTATTATATTTGAAAACTTTATCGAAAACAAATGAACTTTATTCAAATGACGTCATCTAAATATAAATCGCCTCTATATAAAAACAGCATTTCATTCATAAACATTTTTCTAATCTTTGCATTCATCATAATACTATGATAATTTATTTTATTTAAAAACTTAAAACCATGGAGGTACAACTAATTTAACTCTATGCTTTAAACTTCATCGAAAAAATCGTCTGGTTGTCTGTATAAAACCAATGAAAGTTTCATTCATATCAGCTATATTGCAAACTCCATGAGCTAAATAATTTTGCGTTAACGAATTGCAACAATTCTTATACAACTGATTCTATATCTTTTGGTGTTTACATTTTCCATAAGTGAAAATTAGGCTTCGTTGTAGAAATAATCAAAGTTTGATAATCATTTAAACTCAAATGTATTGCAATTGCGTTGTTTCAGTATGTAGATGCACAGAATTTAAGTAAAAATAAAGCGGCTTTAGGACTGATACAACAATAAATATGAATTAAAAAGAAACTTTAAAAATCACGATTTTGATACAAGATGGATGCCATATATTATTACGATGTGGGTTACGTGATCTCTTCATATAATGGTCACGTGACCTCTTCATATAAAGGGTGTAATTATTCTTTTAATTTTTATTAACAGTTTACAACATAGTTGAAAAGTGTTTACGATTAATACTTTACAACATAGTTGACAAGTGTTTATGATTAATACTTTACAACATAGTTGAAAAGTGTTTATGATTAATACTTTACAACATAGTTGAAAAGTGTTTATGACATTATTCATTCTGTCTGTCTGTCTGTCACCACGATAACTGCCGTAAAAATGACTTTATAAAAATGAAATTCTAGTATGTTGTTCAGACGGTCTGTGGGACCTATGGGAATATAAATCACCCAATTAGTTTTGGATTGAACCCGGATTGAAAAAATGAAGTACATTGAACCGTATGGGACCTAATTTTCAAACTTTTTTTAAGAGAATTTAAAATTCACAAATTGCTTCGAAAGTTTTATGAAATATTCAAATTATCCCATAAAATATATAAAAGAAATTCAGCAAAATATATTCAGTAGTTTTTTAAATGAAAATTAAAATAATAAATACACCCTTTATATGGAGAGATCACGTGACCTACTTCAAAATAAAATATGGCATCCATCTTGTGTCAAAATCGTGATTTTTAAAGTTCTTTTTAATTCATATTTAGTGTTGTATGAGTTAATACCGCTTTACTTTTGCTTAAAGTCTGTGTATCTACATACTGAAACAACTCAATTACAATATATTTGAGTTTAAATGATCATCAAACTTTGATTATTTCTGAAATGAAGTCTAATTTTTACTTATGTCGAATGTAAATACCAAAAGATGTAGAATGAGTTGTATAGGAAATACTACATTTCTTTAACGCAAAATTATTTAGCTCATGGAGTCTGCAATATAGCTGATATGAATGAAACATTCATTGATATTACACAAAGAACCAGACGGTCTTTCCGATGAAGTTTTAAGCATAAAGTTAAATTACTTGTACCTCCATAGTTTTAAGTTCTTAAACAAAATAAATTATTATAGTATTGTGATGAATGAAAGGAATGGAAAAACGTTTGTGAATGAAATGCTGCTTTTATAGAGAGGGGCAGTCGATTTATATTTCGATGACGTCATTTGAATAAATTTCATTTGTTTTTAAGAAGTTTTCAAATATAATAAATTATTGTAGTATTATTATAATTTTAAAAATATTACCGAGGAATATATCGCATTTTAGAGATGTTTATATAAAATTACATTGAAGTTGGAAAGTGTTTCATAATCAATGCTTTATGCATGATTGATCCTTCTTGTTTAAAGAAATACTGAATATATTTTGCTGAAATTCTTTTTATATATTTTATGGGATAATTTGTATATTTCCTAAAACTTTCGAAGCAATTTGTGAATTTTAAATTCGCTTAAAAAATGTTTGAACCCTATGAGACATAATTTTTCAATGTATTTCATTTCTTCAACCTGGTTCAATCCCAAACTAATTGGGTGATATTATTTATTTATATTCCCATAGGTCCCACAGACCGTCTGAACAACATACTAAAATTTCATTTTGAGAAAGTCATTTTTACGGCAGTTATCGCGCTAACGGACAGACAGACAGACACAGACGGTACTTTTTAACACTTTCCAACATAGTTGAAAAATGTTTATGACTTTGGTCATTATGTATGTCTGTCTGTCTGTCTGTCTGTCCTTTCGCGCGATCACTGCCGTATAAATGACTTTATCAAAATGAAATTTTAGTATGTTGTTCAGACGATCTGTGGGACATACAGGAATGTAAGTGAGTAATATCATCCAATTAGTTTTGGATTGAATCCGGGTTGAAAAACTGAAATACATTGAATCCTGTGGACCCTAATTATACAGACATTTTTTAAGCGAAGTTGAACTTCACAAATTCCTTTGAAAATGTTAGGAAATATTGAAATTATTCCTTAAAATATATAAAAAAAATTTGAGCAAAATATGTTTGGTAATTTTTTAAATAAAATTTAAAATAATAATTACACCCATATTATATGAAGAGAACACGTGACCCAATTAAAAATAAAATATGGCATCCATCTTTTCCTAGTGTCAAAATCCTGATTTTTAAAGTTCTTTTTAATTTATATTTAGTGTTACATCCGTCCTAAAGCCACATTATTTTTGTGCTATTTCTGTGCATCTATATTCTGCGCCAACGCAATTGCAATATTTTTTAGTTTAAATGATCCTCAAACTTTGATTATTTCTGCAGCGAAACCTAATTTTAACGTTCGCAGAATGTAAGCGCATCAAGCTCTAAGATGGGTTGTATAAGAATTGCTGAATTTCTTTATATCAAAATTATTTAGCTCTCGAGTTTGGAATATGGGTGATATGAAGGAAATATTCATTGATTGTACATAGAGAAGCAGACGATTTTATAGTATTGTCTTTTCAATGAAGTTTTAAGCATGGAGTTAGAAAGTACTTTTACCTCCATGGTTTTAAGATTTTAAGTAAAATAAATTATTGTAGTATTCTGGTAATTTTTAAAATATCACCACTGAATGAAAGGATTGGAATAAAAGTATAGGAATGAAATATTCACTGCTTTTACATTGAAATCCAGTCGATTTATATTTCGATGACGTCGTTGGAATAAAGTTCATTTTTTGTCGATGAAGTTTTCAAATATAATAAATTATTGTAGTACTGTGATAATTTAAAATATATCAGCGCTGAATGTATTGCATTTTAGAGATGTTTAAATAAAATGGCATTACAGTTAGAAAGTGTTTCATAATCAAAGCTTTATACATGATTATATCTTTATTGTTTTTCTTCAATTTATTTGAAGAAACTTAGGTCATATTGTTCAGCAATGCAACTGAATCAAATGTGTTGATGCGGCAGATGAATTTTATTAAATTTTTGCAATTTAAGCAATAAAGAAATGAATATAAAAATACATTTCATAAATGAACAGTATTGCATTTGTGACTGGATTATATCAATTATGGCCTTTAGGTTTAAAGATTACTGGAATTATAGAGTTTCAGCTTTGTGTATCATCTTTTTCAGTTTATCAAAAATTTTCCAAACTCATATCTTGTGTTTAATTAATTGCTGAATCAGAATAAACGTAGTACGACTATATCTTTTAATACCATTTTAGCGTTTTTAATTTGACATATATGGATCCAATTTCATATTTTTTGTGAATTTGTTTACAAAACAGACCAGGGTGTTTTATTCTTCGCATATGCCTGTTGTTGTTGAGACCCAGACCATCCAATCTACCAGAAAGGTGTAAGGTAACCGTTTGGACGGCCGGGAAGTGCCACCCAATTTAGACCGGAACCCAGTGGGGGAGGCATCCACAGGGACCGTACCCTCCTTCCCCTACCACCAACCTCTCGGAAGGACTTACGGACCCACATGTTTAGCGTGATCGTACTCCGCATGAACACGACGGCAGTTGTGGCAGCGTGCAAATCCAGCGCGCAAACCACCGGGCTACCGCGCCCGAAATGTGCCAACAGCGGTGTTCCCAGGTAGTCACCCACCCAAGTACTAACCGCGCCCGATGCTGTTTGACTTCGGTGATCTAACGAAAACCGGTGTTTTCCGCGCGGTAGGGCCATTGGTCGCATATGCCCGTGAAGATAATTTTCTATATAATAAGCACAGAGATTCTTATGCTTCGTTTTGGCATTGAAATATAAATTGCCTGGTTTAAACATCTCTAAAATGTTATACATTCCTCGGTAATAGTTTTAGAATTATCATAATACTACGATAATTTATTATATTTGAAAACTTCATCGAAAACAACTGAAATTAATTCAAATGACGTCATAGAAAAAATAACACGCCTGTATCTCTCTATAAAAACAGGATTTCATTCATAACTTTCTCCCATTCATTTCATTCATCACAATACTATAATAATTTATTTTATTTAAACATTTTATTTAAGACCATTTAGCTACAAATAATTAAACTCTATGCTTAAAAATTCATCGAAAAAAATCGTCCTTCTCTTTATAAAATCAATTAAAAGTTCATTCATATCAGCCATGCAGACTCCATGGACTAAATTATTTTGTGTTAAAAAAATACAGGAATTCTAATGCAACTCATTCTACATATTTTACTGTTTACATTTTACATAGGTGAAAAATAGGCTTAGTTGTAGAAATAATCAAATTTAGATGAGCATTTAAACTCAAATATATTGTCATTGCGTTGTTTCAGTATGTAGATGCACAGAATTTAAGCAAAAATAAAGTAGTTTTAGGACGGATACAACCCTCAATATGAATTAAAAAGAACTTAAAAAATCACGATTTTGACACAAGATGGATGCCATATATCATTTTGAAGTGGGTCATGTGATCGTTTCATATCATGGTCACGTGATCGTTTCATATAAGAGGTGTCATTATTATTTTAATTTTTATTTAAAAAACTACTGAATATATTTCGCTGAATTTTTTTTTATATATTTTATGGAACAATTTGAATATTAGCTAAAATTTTCGAAGCAATTTGTGAATTTTAAATCCGCTTAAAACATGTTTGAAAAATTAGTTCCCATAGGGCTCAATGTATTTCATTTTTTCAACCCGGGTTCAATCCAAAACTAATTGGGTGATATTATTCATTTATATTCCTATAGGTCCTACAGACCGTCTGAACAACATGCTAAAATTTCATTTTGATTAAGTCATTTTTACGGCAGTTATCGTGCTAACGGACAGACAGACAGACAGACAGAATGAACAAAGTCATAAACACTTTTCAACTTTGTTGTAAAGTGTTAAAAAGGGCTCCACATACTTTGAAGCTCACCGCGAATTATGAATTTTAAGTTTTTTAAATTATATATTCTGCCCAATGAACGGGTGTTGCTTTAAGTGTATAATAAACAAATTGCATAAAATTAAACTATTTAAACACTTTTGAAAATGTATAGATTTTCTGTTTTATGATAGAGATTGACAAATTCAAGGCTGCCCATGACACGACGCTTTGGAATCTGATCATCGCTCTCAGCACCATTGATTGAACTATAACCATTTTCAAAACTATTGTTCGCTAAAAATGATGGTTAACGATAAAGATTTGAAGAGCAGCAATGGAGTTCAAATGTTCATCACCAACATATGCAATTTTCAAAGATATTTTAGGCTTTTATCAATACGAGGCATGCATTTGGTTACAAAAGATCAGATAAAAATGACTTTTATTAATAATAATAATGACATCTTTAGATTTTTAGTTTATTTGTAGATACAATGGCATTGTTTACAATTTTCAGTACCACCTATTGTCTCCTGTGTTAAGTAGAATCTATATAAATAAAATTGAAAATATGTTTGTCTGATTATCACGGGAGAATGGCTGCACCAAATTTCTGGAAACCTTGAACAGTAACTTGGTAGGGTCCCATGTAAAATTTAAGTGTGAGTTTGTCCTATGTGTCTAAGGACGTTGAGAAGGAAGGGGCTTTGGGGGTCATAACCCCCTCCCAGGAACTCATCAGAACACATTGAAGTTCGAAGAAATGACTTTTGGAGAAATGGTAAACACAATATTTGGTTACCAAAATCCTTCTAAAAATTTTTTCTGGTGACGCTACTGTGTCTGTTTGTCTGTTTGTATATTCTTCTGACTGTTTCTTCACATTGAGCATTACCCAATAGTATGAGTCTCCAGACAAGCGGGATTCAGTCGTTATTTGAGTTTCCAAGCTAAAGTGATATAATAGTCTTAACAATTCTACAGCATTCATTTATCTACTATATCAATAACCTATTTCTCCATCTGTTTCACTTGATGAAATTTTGGCGTCGAATTAAACAGAATATCGCCTATTTGACGACTTTTTTTAAATGTTACCAAACTGACGAAAATGCGAAAATGCCGAGATTTGATAAAAAAAGAAGTCAAGTTAATAAAAATGACGCTATACTAATGCAAATGACGACTAATGCATGAAAATTCAATATCTTGGCAAGAATATAAGAATCAACTATAGAATAACCTATTTCTCTGTTCGTCACGCTTTAAGAAATTTTGGCGACGAATTTGGTGAAATATCGTTAGCTTGGCGACTATTTTTAAATGTTGCAAAATTGATAAAAATGTCGCCAAATTAATAAAAATGGCTATAAATGTGAAATAATGTTTTACAAAATTTGAATTCTGCCATATAACGAACATACTTCATAGTATATAAAAATGCTCTTCTCTCCGTTTGTCTGTAACGTTTGACGATACATTTGGCGAACTTTGCAAATAATTTAGCGAAATATCGCCCCCAGATTAACGAAAATATCGTCAAATTTTCAAAAATGATGCTAAGTTAACAAAAATGATGCTAAGTTAACAAAAATGATGCCAAACTGATGAATTAATTAAATATTTTAATATATGGATTCTGTTGCTTATTGATGATGCTATCTATATCGATAGTTGTTAATTTAGAGTTGCATGAAATATAAGTTTATTGGATACTTCGAAATAGTTTTACATGTTGTCATCCAGAAAAGTGCCAAATTTGCAATTTAACTTTAAAAACACTGTGCCGTGGATCTTATACATCATTTTTACTTTCCTTATATACATAATGTATAAGGAAAGTATTGTGACGGGGTCGAAAATTCGAATTCGAGTTTTCGACGGGAGAGCACGTTTCAAGCATCCCTGATCACGAATAAAACATTTTTGAAGTGATGTCTGTGTGTGTGAGTGTGTGTGTGTGTGTGTGTGTGTGTGTGTGTGTGTGTGTGTGTGTGTGTGTGTGTGTGTGTGTGTGTGTGTGTGTGTGTGTGTGTGTGTGTGTGTGTCAGTGAGCCTGTGGAGACGATAACTGACGAACAAATGGACCGATTCGAACGAAATTTGGTACAAAAACCATGCAAATACGCAATCGAATGTTAAGAACCCCCTTAAATTTTCGCGTGAAATTTTGAAAAAATCGTTAAAACATCAAAACCGCTAATAAAGTTACGCAAATAGACATTTTTTATGTAATTTTTCATTAGAAAACGATTGACATAAATTTTAGAACGCTAACATGAACCGTTCTCGAGATATTGTACATTTTTCAAAAAAATTATCAAAAAGTCATATAAAATAAAAAAAAAATATTTCCTATTGAGAAAGATGCTCACTTTTCATATGTAATACAATGTGATAAATTTGGTGACATCATTCTCGCGGATCTAGCTCGTTCCATTCATGAGAAAAGATACTTCGAGTAATACTTTTGTATTTGAACTCCAATAGTCATTTATCTGCTATAAGAATAACTTATTTCTACGTCAGTAAAGCTTGGCGAGATTTTGGCGACGAATTTGGCGGAATGTCATCAACTTGGCGACATTTTTAAATATTGCCAAATTAACGAAAATCTCGCCAAATGGATAAAAATGACGCTAAATCAATGAAAATGACGACTATTTGAAAAAAATTCAATATCTTGGAAAGAATATAAGTATCTACTATAAGAATAACATTTTTTTAACTGTAAAAGTAGTAAATTCATTGCATTATATAAGGAAAGTCATGTGCTGCCCACATCAGATTTTATTTCATTGTGAAGAAATTAAATTCACTGCATTATATAAGAAAAGTCATGTGCTGCCCACATCAGATTTGTTTTCCTTTCATTTAAGGTTTTTCTTATCATCCCTCATATATTATGTAATATTATATATTTGCATGCATTTTTTTTGGCAACAGCAAAATTTTAATTATTTGTTCTTTACTGAGTGTCAATATTAAACTATTTTTATATTCCTTATTTATATTCAGTAACGAAACTGTATGACAAACGATTATACACACACATACGCACACACAATTAAAATCAAAGTTTACCGTAATATAGTAATACTAAATTATAAAAATTAGAACGAAATCGTTTAAATTTGCAAAGTTAGATAACCGTTAAATCCACTTAGTTTGCAAACAGCTGTTTTTTTGGCGAGATAAAATGTGTGATATTAATCAAAACACCTACTTTTGAATATTATATGCAACGGCAAAGAATGAATGCCTTTAGAAGACATAGCGAAATGCTCAGTTTCTGCTTTGAAAATCCGTAACACTTACACTAATTCGAATTTAGAATAAAAATCCTCACCGATGTACATCGTACGAGTACGTAAAGCACCTCTGTGGCAACTTTCTCCGCTGTCTAAATGCAGACAAATATCTTTTATTATGTAAGATGGAAAAAATTGGCAAATTCTTGAGTACCGGCTTCGAATCTTGACCTTCTTAAACATCGCCAAAATCAAGCGACTGGGGCGTCACAGCAATGAAATTGGTTCCTGTAAATGTTATTTTCCTGCTTGAAAAGTTTTACGGCAGAAAAAATCAGTAAATTGCAACATTATGCTAATATTATTATCATTATGTTCGTAATTAGTTTATTTCAGGATCCTAAGAAGTTGAAGTCATTTACACAGTTGGTGATACTCCGTAAAGGATAAAATAGTCAGGGGTTGCTTTGGATTTTTGATTACTTTCGTCAACTTATCCGGCAAATTAAATTTTCTTTCGCCAAATAGAGTTTTTATTCGCAAAATTTTATTTTGATATTCCGTTTGAAAAATGTGTTTTATTATACATTTTCAAATTCCAGAGATCATAGTTTTGGAAAAGACATATAGTATAGTAGTACACATTACGATTAGTACATCACTATTCTTTATTCTGACAATGGCAGAATTCATAATCGCCAACTTTCTCGCCAAATTATTTTTCAATTGCCAAATTGAATTTTCTTTCTTAAAATGCGACAATGGCGCTCAGCAACGTGACCCCCTGCACAATGATTATTATACAAAACATCTGATGTCAGCAGCATATGACTTTCACTACAGATTAAAATTCGTTTTCTCTTTAGTTCTTTAATAATTCATGAAACAAGTTTAATTGCACAAAATAATACGGATAATCATTTGAAACTATATTGAATTTGGACTTTTAATTCAATTTTCGTTTTCATTTGGCAACTGGGTCAATTTGCAAAGTGACGTGGCAATAAGAAAAAATTAAAATATCTCGAGAACGGTTAGATCTAAATTGCATGGGGATGGTTGTTTTCTTCGCCAAAAATTACGCATAAAAAAAGCATTTAATTGCTACATTTGAGCAGGCACATGCTTTTATTTTAGATTTTGGCAATTTTTCCGGGCTGTTTTACATAAAAACGCAGTTTCTTTATTTCCGAATCGTACTAAAATCAAAGCAGCACCAGAGTATCTGACAGGTGACTTATCTACCAAATTCCATGAAATTTGACCAATTAGTTTTTTAGCTAGAGTGGATATATACCTTTTGTGGGCCATTTCGCAAAAAAGGCAGGTTCTCTTTTGTTTTAATCGTACCAAAATCCAATTAGCACCACAATAACACACAGGTGACTTATCTGCCAAATTATATGAATTCTGGTCAGTTAGTTTTTCTGCTATAGTGGATACACACATTGACACAGATAGACAGGCAAACACACATATATGCTGACATACACACATGCAAATAGACAGACACACAGACAGATTCATACACAAACGTCGCGCTAAAAATAGTTTTTTTTTTTTATTCCCAGGTTCTAGAATGCTCGAAACATACAGATCTGTCGAAAACTGAAATTGCGATTTTCTACAAGATTCCAATACTTCTCCTATACATTACCATGCATTGCATGGAAAGTAATAATGTGTTGGTCCTTTAGCCTATTAAACACGCAGGGCACCAATATTAAAAAAATCTGATGTGGGCAGCACATGACTTTCCCTGCAGACTTATATTAACGTTCTCTTTATTTTAACTAAATTTATTTCACTTTTAATTCAATTTTCGTTCTCATGCGGTAACCGGGCTTATTTTCAAAGGTGGCGTAGGGAAAGTAAGAAAAACTAAAATATCTCGAAAACGGCTAGTCCTAGTGTAATGGGGTTGGTCTTATTCTTTTCGTCGTTAAAAATTACGTATTAAATCAGCATTTAATGGATATATTTGAGTATACCCAGTTCTTTAGTTTAGATTTGGACGATTTTTGCGGGCCATTTTGCAAAAAAAGGCAGGTCATTTTTTTCCGAATCGTACCAAAATCTAATCAGCACCAAGGTAACCCACAAGTGACTCATCTACCGAATTTTGTGAAATTCGGTCCATTAGTTTTTCAGTTAGAGTGGATACAAACTTTTGCGGGTCGTTTCTCAAAAAAGGCGGGTTCTTTTATTCCGAATCGTACCCAAAACTAATCAGCACCAGACTCGCTCACAAGTAACTTACCTACCAAATTTTGTGAAATTCGGTCCATTAGTTTTTTAATTAGAGTGGATACAAAATCTGCACAGACAGACACACAGACACACAGACAGACACACAGACACACACACACAGACGTCACGCTAAAAATAGTTTTTTCGTATTCTAGAGGTCTCGAAACGTGTAGATCAGTCGAAAACTCGAGTTGTGATTTTCGGCATGATTCCAATACTTTCCCTATACATTATACCATGTATTGCAGGGAAAGTAAAAAAGTAACTTGTTTAAACACACTTACCACTATATAATAAAATTAGCTAAAGATCTTTCGATAAGTTCAAAATAAAATAATAAAAAGAAATGAGCGCTTCCGCTCTCAATAAGATATTGCAGGAAATTCAGAAAATCGATTCTGACTTCGATTCTAGAAACGAGCAAAAAAGAAAAAAAAAGAACACGTCAAGAACCATCTTGAACGGATGGAATTTCAGTTGAAAATAAGTGAGAGATAAATCTTCAAAACACGATTTAATTTTGCTTCGCACATCAGAACGAATCATACAATATTTATTTGAACACTGAGCAGCACCTCAAGCGCTTAAGATTTCACATTTAATGGTAAAATAAAATATTTGATACGAACTGCACATAACTTTACCTACAAACTCAAACGTAATTTTCTCTTTCTTATGTTTTTATACCTACTATTAGATTGAGTCATATAGCACAGAATAATGCATAAAATCAACATTTATTTAAAAAAAAAAAAACTTATTTCGAAACTCGAAGTATAATTTAAAGTATGTCTAGAAACAGACTTTTGTACTGCTTCTTGGCATCCTAAAGTCTGGAGTATAATCCAAGATACAGTGCATTGTGTTTCACGAGAGATCTAGCGAAAACAGAAATATAAACAGAACAGTTGTAAATTTAAATTTGTGCTTTGCGAGCTACTTTTGAATATGTTTACTTTATTCATTATTGCTCGGTAGAAAGTTTGTAACGATGGACAGAATATTGCAGAAAAATCATGGAATCAATTCTTATTTTGTAAGAAAAAAAATGGAATATTACAGGCAGCAGACGAAAGAGAATATATTACAGAACATAAATTGATGCGAATATTACGGGAAATGTGAATATCGGAAAATAAATAAATAAATAATAACAATAATTAAATAAATAAAAATGCAGTTGGAAATAAAAGAAATGGAAATACATGAAAGTTAATATTACAATAAATAAATAAAAGTGGAATTAAATGAATATAGTAGAACATAATTGACTAATAAATAAAAAATAAAGATAAAAGAAAATAAATCGGGGATTATATAAGGAATAAATTAATTTTAAAGTATATAAATAAAAGTGAACACTTCAAGAAATAAATGAAAGTAAACATTACAAAAATACAAATGAAAGTGGATATTTGCAAGAAATATATGAAAATAAATAGTACAAGTGATAAATGAACGTTAATATTGAGAGTGAATATTTCAGGAAATATATGGAAGCCAATATAGTAGCAAATAAATGTAATGGAATATTACAAGTAATAAATAAACATTATTATAACATTGAAATAAAAGATAGAGGAAATAACAAAATAAATTAAAATAATATTACAGGTAATAAATGAATGGGAATATAACAATACATAAATGACAAATAACGTTAGAATATTATCTTACATAATAAAGGAAGATGTATGTGTGTGTTCAGTCTGTAGCGGGAAATATAAGCGCCGAGCGGCCATGAAATTTGATACATAGGTACTTCAGAACCCGAATAGGTGCATTTCGGCATTAATTTATTCATTTGAATTAGTTTTTTTAGTTATTTTATGTTTACCCCGATTAAGACCAATATATACACAAATCGATTCCTTATAGCAACCTAAAACATTATTACGGAGTTTCCATCTTGACACCTTCGAAAAGATCGAAAAATTCTCTTTCAACAAACTTTGAATGGAATCCATACAATGGATAGACAAATTTTAATGAATTTCGAAAATATATTTTTTTTTCGTGAGTTTAAAACCTCTCAGATTTTTATATTACGATACATTAAAATTGATACATTTCCAACGTAATCCAATTTTCAGTTTTTCAGCAGCTGCTTAAAACATCATAGACCACGCCAAAAAATAATTTCATAAATCCATCCATTGATTAATTATAAATTTTTTAATTATTGTTAAAAATTAAATATAAAACAAGCATTTAAGTGATACATTTCAGCATATGTAGTCTTTTATCTTAGATTTTAATGGTTTCTGCGGACCATTTTGCAAAGTGTGGTAACTTAATAAAATAATTACCTATTTTATATATTACTGCTAAATTGACATGGCTGTAAATTGCTCGTATAGTGGTACTTATTATTATTGTACATTGCGATGTTGTGCCGCTATTAACACTCCAATTATTTAACTTTCGCGCGAGTTCTGTAAAAGAATTATTAATTAAAATAGTACTAAATGGATTACACCACTTTAACTTTAACAATAAAACATTTATTAACAACATAAAATACTTATTAAATTCATTACACAATTAATTATATTATTTCGGCGGCGTCAACATGAGAGACCACTTAAATTGCCTAAAATATGTTTAGACCTAGATATATTTTTGAGGGACACATACCTTCAAGTCTGTCTTGGACTTTGTCAGCAGCACGTACTTGATGTGGTCCTTATTACTAGCATTAACTCGTAGTGTAATGAATCGCCCCGTAACTTCATCGATCATATTGTACTGCTGACTCAAACACTCCACTTATGTCATTCTCGTAGTCATTTCTGTATTCGCCAAGTCATATCGTTCTAGTCATAATGTCGAACTCGTATTCTTTAGTATCGTCGTTCTCTCATAATGTCGCACCAGTATCTATATATATGAACAAGTCGTTCTTTTGTCACTGGTTGTGGCTCTCTTTTTCTCGGGGGTGTTACTCCCCCTATTCTCTGATTTGCAGCATTCAGGTCACGCAACAGACTCCTTTTCCATTGGTTAATCTTTTATCCAATGTCGCTACTTCACGTTCTCGTAAGGGCCCGCTCGGCCCCCTCTGTCTTGACACTCCTGGTTTATGGTTTTATCTGACCTCTGGATTCACATGCTGTAAAACCTAGCGTCATCCAGACTGGAAGTATTGTTTGCCGTTTCAGACAGAATAAATATTGTACATAGAACTGTCTCACCAAAACAAATGCGAGATCTATTTCTGGTCTCACACAAAGAATGGCAGGTTATTTTTCTAGATTCATACCAAAATCTAATCAGCACCAAGGTAACCCACAAGTGACTTATATAACAAATTTTGTGAAATTTGGTTACTTTTTAGTTGAGTGGATACGTACAATTTTTGCGGACCATTTCGCAAGAAAAGGCATTTTGTCTTATGTCGAATCGTACCAAAATTTAAACGCCAGGGTGTCCCACAAGTGATTTACCTGTAAAATTTTATGAAATTTGGCCTACTAGTTTTTTAGTTAGAGTGAACACACACACACACACACATCGATTCTAACTTCAATTGTAGCAAAGTCTGAGCAAAGAACTCTTTACGAGCCGTCTTAGACGGATGGCATATCAAGTGAAATGGAGCGGAAGATAAATTTTCGAAACAAAATTTAATTTTATTTCGCACTTCAGAATGAATCGTATAATATTTATTTGAGCCCGAAGCTACGTTTCAACTGCTTCAGATTTCACCTTCAATAAAGAACTACGAGTGTCACCCAAGGAAGGTTTTCACTTAAATGTATCTGTACGTCATGCAGGGTGATGCTGTACTTGTACATTCTAAATAGTTTGGAAAATGCGACTCAAGATACATTAAGGGATTGTCCTGATCTTATTGTGAACAACAGGTGATAGAATTTGCGAGGGATTTTAAAAGCTATTATTTAACACAGATCTTTTATAGATGACAAATATTCTGAAAAGAATTCAATTCATGCAATTCCAATGTAATTTCGTATGCTTATTACTTTCCCTGCAATACATGGTAATGTATAGGGAAAGTATTGGAATCATGCCGAAAATCGCAACTCGAGTTTTCGACGGATCTACACGTTTCAAGACCTCTAGAATACGAAAAAACTATTTTTAGCTTGACGTCTGTGTGTGTGTGTCTGTCTGTGCAGATTTTGTATCCACTCTAACTAAAAAACTAATGGATCGAATTTCATAAAAATTGGTAGGTAAGTCACTTGTAGACGAATCTGGTGTTGGTTAGTTTTGGGTACAATTCGGGATAAAAGAACCCGCCTTTTTTTGCGAAATGGCCCGCAAAAGCTTGCATCCACTGTAGCTAAAAATCTAATGGACCAAATTTCACAGAATTTGGTAGATAAGTTGCTTATGGGACACCCTGGTGCTGATTAGATTTTGGTGCGGTTCGAAAAAAAATAACCTGCTTTTTTTTGCAAAATGGCCCGCAAAAATCGACAAAATCTGAAATAAAAATTTACGTATGCTCAAATATATCCATTAGATGTTTGTTTTATACGTAATTTTTAACAAAAAAAAAGATTAAGATCAACCCCATTAGAAAAGGACTAACCGTTCTCGAGATATTTTCGTTTTTTTGTTTTTTCTCTACGCCACCTTTGAAAATGTGTCCAGTTACCAAATGAGAACGAAAATTGGATTAATAGTGAATTAAATTTAATTAAAATAAAGAGAATGTGTATATAAGTCTGCAGGGAAAGTCATGTGCTGCCCACATCAGATTTTTTAAATTGGTAAAGAATAAAGCGTATTGGTTTCAGTTAAATATGGTTTTAAAGAAACTCATATCATTGCGTTTGGTGGCAAAATAAGTTAATTAATGGAAATAAGTACTTGTTAACCTGCTATGTGCTGCTATATATAGCACATGATTATTACCCGATCTGCTGTAAAGTAAATTATTTAGTAGGGAGGTCAATAAATGAGCAAAATCAAATTTAACTCATTTATTATTTACATTAATAATTATACATAACGTATTCTGTAGTTAATCTTAAGTGAATAACGTGTGATGCCAGTCAGTGTTCTAAATTTTTAAATACTTAATTTGCCTAAATCAGTTTTCTAACAAGTTCAATAAATCGGTACTTTACTCCTTATAAGTAGAATTTTTATTAATTTAAACACACGATGGCGAGATCCTTGAACGTTCCCAATCTCTAGACGGATATGTTTTATCAGATGGTTCCGAACTTTCTGGTTCATATCACTTTCGCAGGTATTCAGCTACTCACTCTCATCGTCGTCCTTTTTCATCCTTCTTGTTCAGCTTACTCAGTTCTTCTCTCTTAAGATCTTCTAATATTCTTAGGTGGGCGCTTTTTACTTCGTCTCTTTTACTGTAGGGACAGTGGCCCGTCTTTCAAGCTCTGGTAGGCTCGAGATGCCACTGCATTTGTAATCAACCCGTAGAGATTTCCCCTTAGTCGGCTATTCCATGCAACTGCAAGCAAGCTGTGAATTTATGTCATGAAACAGTCGCGTTGTAAAACATTGCCAACATGTAAAAATTACTGGAAAATTAAATGTCTCGGAAACAGTTGATCCTAGATAAATGGGAATGATCTTATTCTTTTTGCTGTCAAAATTTACGTCCGAAACAACCATTTAATCCACACAGTTAAGCATATTTAGTTTTGTATTACAGCTTTTGATGATTTTTACGGGACATTTCGCAAAAAAGGCAGGTTATTATTTTCCGAATCCTACCAAAATCTAATCAGGACCAGGGTTGCCTAGAAATGACTTATCTACCGAATTTTGTGAAATATCGTTGAGTAGTTTTAATCTAGAGAGTATACATACATTGCACACACACACATACAGAGAGAGAGGGATACCACGCTGAAAATGATTACTTTTTTACTTTCCCTGCAATACATGGTAATGTATAGGGAAAGTATTGAAATCATGTCGAAAATCGCAACTCGAGTTTTCGACGGATCTACACGTTTCGAGACCCCTAGAATGCGAAAAAACTATTTTTAGCGTAACGTCTGTGTGTGTGTCTGTCTGTCTGTGTAGATTTTGTATCCACTCTAACTAAAAAACTAATTAACCGAATTTCATAAAATTTCGTAGGTAAGCCACTTATGGGCGAATCTGGTGCTGATTAGTTTTGGGTACGATTCGGGATAAAAGAACCCGCCATTCTTTGCGAAATGGCCCGCAAAAGCTTTTATCCACTCTAGCTAAAAATCTAATGAACCGAATTTCACAAAATTCGGTAGATAAGTCGCTTGTGAGTCACCCTGGTGCTTCTTAGATTTTGGTACGATTCAGAAAAAAATAATCTGCCTTTTTTTGCAAAATGGCCCGCAAAAATCGACAAAATCTAAAATAAAAACTACGTATGCTGAATTATATCCATTAAATGCTTGTTTTATACGTAATTTGTAACGAAGAAAAGAATAAGACCAACCCCATTACATTAGGACTAGCCGTTCTCGAGATATTTTTGTTTTTTCGTTTTTTCTCTACGCGACCTTTGAAAATGAGTCCAGTTACCAAATGAGAACAAAAATTGAATTAATAGTGAATTAAATTTAATTAAATAGAATGTGTATATAAGTTTGGAGGGCAAGTCATGTGCTGCCCACATCAGATTTTTGTGTTCTAGAGCAACGATCTCCAAATTTTTTTGATCGCGTATGCCTAAGACGAAAATAATTATAAGTTGCACCTCCTAGAATATAATATAATATAACATAATATAATATAATATATCATATAATATATAATATAATATAATATAATATAATATAAGTGATCGCAAGTGATCGTGAGCCTACTTCTTTGGCGTACCCCCAAGTATCACTTTGTGTACCCCCTGGGGTACGCGTACCCTACTTCGGAGACCACTGAGAGGACACGCAACTTGTAGATCCGTCGAAAACTCAAGTTCCAATTTTCGATACGATTGCAATTATTTCCTTATACATCCCCATGTATTACAAGGAAAGTAAAAAGAACAATTGAACTGAACACAGATCACTATAAAGCAGTTATTATTAATATTACAGTAAATATTGCAGGGATTCCGAATTGAAGTATTACTGTATTTAGTAAAAGGACCAATTGAAGAACATTAATGAAAATAGTTTCACTGGAAATAACTGAAGAGCGTATTACGGAAAATAAACAAAAAACCAAATTGCAAAAAAATTAATAAAATTTAATTCTTCGGGAAATTGAAGTAATACTGTAATGAAAATAAAAAATGTAAAATTAGATAGTTGAATGTAAAATTGAAAGTGGATATTATAAGTAAATAAATAAAAATAGTTTTTACAGGAAATTAATGAAATAAATTTTCCGGGAAATAAATGATAGAAGTGCTAAAGGAACAATATTAAATATTGCAAGAGTAGATTTTTATAGATCGAAGAAAATGTATGAAAAAAGTACAAACACATCAAGAGCGTCATCTCAGATGATTGAAATATCAGATGAAATCAAGGAGAGGTGCATTTTCCGAACAAAATTCAATTTTTCATCGAAATTCAAGACCAGTCATGCAATATTTATTTGAGCCCCGAGCTACGCTTTGGATGCTTTAAAAGTAACCTTCAATAAAAAAAACTGTCATTGTCACACAATAAAATTTTATGCTTATGTTTTTACGTATATGTACGGCGGAAATAGACACAAACATTTAACTTGAAATACTCTTGATGATAGTTTGATGACCGTCGCATAAATTGTATACGACAATACATAAGACGATATAGAATATACGTGCATACATATATACGTGCATACATAAGACGATAAGGAAATTTAATCGGTAATCTCACATACCATACATGACTACGAATGATATAAACCGGGGTGGGACAGTCCAGTGGTAAGTGCGCGGGAATTGCACTTAGAAGGCCAGAATTCGATTTCCGCCTCTGTCCAAACTGTTCCCGTGTTTACGCGGAGTACGGGCACGTTAAGTTAAATATGTGGCTCTGTAAGTCCTTTGGAGAGATTGATGTAGGGGAAGTAGGGTGCGGTCCTTGCAGATGCCTCCCCCACTGGGTTCCGGTCTAAATTGGATGGCACTTCCCGGCCTGCCGAACAGATTTCCGCTTCCTTCAGAAGGTGTAAGGTTCCTTCAGAACCTTACACCTTCTGGTAGGTTGGACAATCTGGGTCGAAGAAGAATGATATAAACCACACAAATTTAGATAAAAATGACTGAAGATAAAGGTTATCCATCAGTAAACCTTAAATTCGCACAATTTAACAGATCTCTTGAACTCAATATATGTGCATGTACGGCGATTTATGAAAAATCCATTGTACTCTGGGATTTTAAATTTTGAACCAGCATACAAATAATGTTAACTTAGATCCTAGACCATTATGTGATCCAAATATCATTTATTTAATTTTCTATGAAATGTTTCTTATTGTTTAAAAATAAATATGTAAACAAAATATGTCAATACCCCTCTACTGACGAGCAGCAATGATCGCAACATGATGGTCCTCGGGTAGTGAAGGATGATCAGTTAAATACCTTATTCTTCAACGCCTTGTTATGGGGTAGAAATATATTCGCTGTAAATATATCACTGCTGAAATACGATGAGAATCAATATTTTTATTGTAGGCATTTTAAAAATTCAGAAATAATTTTTATTGCATATTACTTCATTTGAAAATTTTCCATCGTGGAAATTAGTTTTGATTGCAAATTGTTTTCATGAGATTGATATTATGTCTTATTTATGAAGCTTTATAAGAGGATGGTCAGTGTCACAATCCATAAAATAATTGTCTAACGTATTTTTAAAACCTAACGGGGATTTACGAGTTCCCCCAGGAAGTAGAGAAAATTGTAGGGTGGGAGTTCGAAAAGTATTTCCATACTCTCCACAGGGACGCTCATAGAGGGCATGGACACCACTCGATTGAGAGGGCCTGGATCACCAATATTATTTAAATCTGGGGAAATATGACAAATTCACAAAGAGGGGGTAATTAAATATGGATTGGAGAGAGACCCGT
Organism: Amaurobius ferox; assembly: GCA_951213105.1. Lineage (NCBI taxonomy): Eukaryota > Metazoa > Arthropoda > Arachnida > Araneae > Amaurobiidae > Amaurobius > Amaurobius ferox. Next base: position 91,087,239 of record OX578135.1, read on the forward strand.
GATAAATATTTGTGAGAGGAGGTACACATTTTATGGACGGGCTCGGTAGTCCTGTGGTTAGCGCGCGGGAGTTGCACTCGGTTGACCCGGGTTCGATTCCCGCCGCTGCCAAAACTGCCGCCGTGTTCACGCGGAGTACGATCACGTTAAACATGTGGATCCGTAAGTCCTCCGAGAGGTTGGTAATAGGGGAAGGAGGGGACGGTCCCTGTGGATGCCTCCCCCACTGGGTTCCAACAACAACATTTTATGGACGGCCCTGCACTTCAGAATCTTCCTTGATAATTTAGAAGACTTAATCTTTGCACACTTATAGTATTGGACACGGGACGCAAAATAGCGGAGCTTGATATTAAATGTCCGCGGAGAAGTGTAGGAAATGGAAGGTTATCGAAATACCTTTTTACATCCTGCAAAAGCCTCACAGTGACTTATAAGACTAAATCCTTCATACTTATAGTATCAACCACAGGACAAAACCTAACGGAACTTGAGTTTCGATCCCCCCCCCCTCCATGGACTGATGGAATAAGGAACGAAAAATATTTCTAAACCCTACCGAAGCTCCCCTGTGAAATAAAAATCTGTAACTTTCCATATTTATAGTACCGGTTACGAGGCAAAAACTGATGGAGCGAATTTTCGAATAAAATTGCTGTATTCGACGCTAAGCAAACAAAAAAACTTATTAAAATAAAATTACAACTTATTTTCTTAAGTGTTAATTTCTTTGATGTTGATAAGTTTAAATGCTTGTAACAACAGATAAAATTGCTACTTGTAAGAAATTAACTTACACTTCCTTGAAGATAGTAGACATATATCAGTTAAGTAACTACTATTGTTTCGAGGACGTTATAAGCTCTCTTCCTCAGGCCAAAGAATAGTATGCCTCCTTGAAAACTACTAAGAAGGCAGCAAAGAGAAATTCAAACAGAGATAGAACATCCAAAACGAAAATTTGCTAGTGGACGGTAGTAGCCATTGAAACAATAACCACAAACATGTCGGCATGTAGCGCTAAAGCCCCCCTCCCTTCTACCCCCGCATAAATTCACAATTCTTTCTCTGTTTTATTTTAAAATATTTTTTAACAGTTTCCAACATAGTTGTAAAGTGTTTATGACCTTGCCCATTCTGTCTGTCCGTCCGTCCGTCGCACGATAACTGTCGTAAAAATGACTTAATGATACAAACATGGAATATATTCTCAATTTCTTCTTTTTATTGTAAAGCATAATATTAATAATAAGCTGAAAATTTGTTACGAGATGTTTAAACAAGAAGAAGGTCAAAATTATTGTAAAAAATAATAAAAATTCTGTAATTGGTGTGCAAGACAGAAACTGGAGTCAAATAAAATGTTTTTAAGGTCAAGGATTGCAAATAAATTGTTAGTAAAATTGACTGATATACACATTGAGATATATTCAACATGGTGTCCAACATAGCCGTGTTCAGAATCAAGATTGTAAAATTGTGTACATAGTTGAATGAGGTGTCAGAATAAATATTTTTAGGACGTAGAATTCAAATATGCAGTCAAAAATGATGTTAGATGCTAAAGAAACCACCTAATTTTAGTAAACAGATCCAAACATAGCTTTTATTCATACTATGTGCAGCGCAGGAGGGGGAGGGGGTCAATATGGTGTCATTAAAAGTACATATAAGTTAATTTATAATAATATATTGAGTATAGAAATATACAAATGTTTTAAAAACATGTTGCTTTTTTAAAACAGTATTTCGTAATTAGTGTCATCGTCACTTTAAATAAAAATGTATTCGTGTTCCTCTTCATCAAGATCATTATCACAGAATTGTGGATTCCCACTGCACTGGTACATTTCAGTGCACTCCATTTTGTTTGTTGTTCAACTAAAGTTCAGGGCATATAATTTTATCTTACTTCCTCACTTAGCTCTAAGATGAAGAATTGAACATAAGGTTTTGTGCATGGGATGTACTCAAAGTAATGTTTCACTTTTTCCTAGCCATACTTTGTAGACAGTGGTAGTGCTGGGTATTGTTTCAAGTTCTGCTGTCAGGTCATTGTCTGCAGGTTAGCTCTTTGAATTGAGGATTGAAGGTTTCTCTCGTTAGTGGTAAATACTCATCACAAATCTGCTTTTTGGTGAAAGGCCTCCACTTTTCCTCTCCAATATCCACCATCTCAGTTTTTGGTGCGTATATTTGGTACAAACATTTTTCTATAGTTCCCATCGTTTGATCTGAAACATTTTCTGTTGTAGAATCCGAGGACTCGAGAACATCATCATTGGTGGATTCGAAGACTCCCAAGTCACTTTACTTTTATTTGAAAGGACTTCGGTAGTATCACATCCTAACAATGGATGATGTTCTAATAACGCGGTAACTTTTAAATGTCCACGGACACCATAAAATGATTTTAGAGACTTACATATATTGCTTCATCCCATATCCAAGGGAAAGTCCTGTATCTGGTGGAAGAAGAGGGTGTCTTCTAAGATCCAGGATCAGGTCGTTGTAATACATATGCAGTGTTTTCATTCCATTTGAGTCACATAAGCAGCATGCAGAAATATTTTCTTGTCTTAAGAAGTTTGCAGTGTTGTGACGTCTTTGTGAGTAGCTACTGTATTTTCTCCCCAACTCTCAAAAAAGATTAATCTTGTACTCAATACCATAATCTATATATATAAAGAAGAAAAATATGTATGTATGTATGTATGTATGTATGATTCAATATCACGGGAGAACGGCTGAACCGAATTTGATGAAATTTGGTGGGTAATCTTGAAATGGCCTCATTTAAAATTTAGTTTATGTTTCGAGCTTCTATAACCAGGCGTTCTTGAGATATTAGTGAGAAACGAAACTTTCGTTTGTCTCATCATTACGGGAGAACAGCTGCACCGAACTTAATGAAATTTTGTGGGTAGCTTTGAAATATCCCTCCATAAATTTTTTTCAAGTTTCGAGTTTCTAAGACTAGAGTTGAGATATTAATGGAAAACGAAGCTTTTTTCTTAGGAATTCTACTCCCTAACTCCATAACTCTCAACGAAAAAGGTTGGACATCGTTGGTTTAAAACGTGAAAGTCAATTAAATCTCTGAGTTTTATGGGATTTTATTGAACGTATTAGTCACTTTTGGGAATCGCATGTTTAAAATATGAATTTAAATGGAAACTCTATCATCATGGTTTATTTTTCACAGGCTTACTCAACAACGAAAAGTATTAAGAAATCAAAATGTTTATTTAATTATCAGCATTTTGTGAGGATTAATGTTTATTTAATTATCAGCATTTTATATCGTGACAAGTCATTTGACTCTGCAGTGGACACCGATGATGCCGTTAATTACCCGCTAGAATTTTTGAACTACCTTGAGCCACCTGGAATGCCTTCTCATATCTTGAGGTTAAAGAAAGGATCACCAATAATGCTTCTGCGGAATCTGGACCCACCAAAACTATGCAATGGAACACGGCTCTGTGTCAAAAATATTTTGCCAAATGTCATAGAAGCCACGGTATTAACGGGAAAGGCAAAAGGAGAGGACATATTCATACTTCGCATACCGTTAATACCAACCGACCTACCTTTTAGCTTCAAACGAGTCCCAGTTAGACTGGCATTTGCCATAACCATCAACAAAGCTCAAGGACAAACCCTTAAGTTTGCAGGCGTGAATTTCGAAAGTTCTTGCTTCTCCCATGGACCATGGTATATGGCATGCTCAGGAGTAGGAACTCAGGAGTAGGAGCTTCGGGAGGGAAATCAAAAAATGTGGTTTACAAGCAAGCATTGCGGTGAAACCTAACAAATTAGGATAATGTCATTTAATTTGTTAACATTTGCGTTGTTGCCTAGCGTTTAAGAGTCATTTTAGTTTTCCTTTCAAACTGTACATATTTCAAACTGTACGTATTGACTGTACATCAATTCTGGGCCCCTAATAATCACATTCTGAGACGCTGCCCGGAGGGCCTAGCTGCAAAGGGCGTACCGGAAGCAGCTATGACTTATATAACGCAATGATTTTTTTTCTTACATAATGCAATGAATTTACTTCTTTCACAGTGAAAAACAATAAGATTAACGGCCCTATATGTTCCGGTGTAATTTTTATCAAAGTTTTGCGTCGTAAATCCCGAGTAACGCCGGGTAATCGCTGCTAGTTAATGAAATACTCTGCAAAAAAAGTAAGAACTTCTATGCCACCTTACATTTCTATTTTTTAATTTGTCGATAAAAAATTAATTTTAACCAAAATAATGTTGTGTTGAAAATCACTTTTCATCATCCCAAAGAAAATTATTTATAACGCACATCACAAGTTTATCATAACTACTGTCTGTTGGAATTAATATCTCTTTCGATGACTGGATGTCACAAAGACGCAGTACTGCATTCGAAATCTTTTTATTTTTATTTTTACTTGAACTGAAAACTTTGCATTCCGTCTCTCCAGTGAAACTTAAAGCAATAAATAATATTAGGTATAAAAGTGGATTACGAGATGACAGCACATATCACATTGCAACTCTCTACAAATATTAACTTCAGCTTTTGACAGCATTTTTGACTGCATATTTGAATTCTTTGCTATCAAAAACATATATTTTGACACCTCGTTCAACTACGTACACAATTTTACAATTTTGATTCTCGAGAGAGTCATGTCTCGAGAATCAAAATTGTAAAATAAAATCATTGTAAAATTGTAAAAAATAGTGTAAAATAAATTCAAAATGCTACATATCTCTCAATGTGGATGTCAGTCAATTCTTCTAAAAATTTATTTTCAATCCTTGATTTTAAGCAAATTATTTGACTCTAATTTCTCTCATGCACACTAACTACAAAAGTTTTGTTATTTTATACAACCATTTTAGCCGCCATCTTATTTTTAGGTCTCCTGACAAAATTTTGAGCTTATCACCATTAATATTCTTGTTTTTTACAATAAGTGGTAGACATTGATAGATCTCCCAAATTTATATCATCAAAGGCCCACGGGGCTTATCGTTTTAATACGTGCCCCCCAGACTAAAGTAGCATAAATAGTAAGCCAAGTTTGGGAATCCATAACCAAGGAAACGATTAGAAACTGACGGAAAAAGTGCTGTGATGAAAAATCTACGATAATAGAAGTTTAAGAAATAGATAAAATACCGGCAATTTCGCCCAGAAGTTTGTTTAAATTGAAAATCGCACTAGGGAAGAAGAAATTACAGAAATAATTGTAAACCAGTGGATTGACATTGGCGCACATGGATCAATCTGCCAAGTTATCACTGATGAACTAATAGCTACTGCAACAGCAAATGAGAACGTAGAAGGGGAAGATTCTCGAAATATTTCAAAGGTCGAACCTAACGATATTCTTTCAACAAAAGAAACTCAGAAGGGTATTGGCACTTTTCTGTGATCGTTTAACGAGTAAAAAGACACCACTTCAAAATTAATTCAAATAGTCCCTATTAAAAGGAAAATTATGAACAAAAATTCGTGACATAACAACTTGAAATAACTGATTTTATGGCTCCTGTATGCCATATGCACCATAATGACTAAAACCTATACAAGTACACTACTGTTTTTAAGTATAGTGATGCATATGCTGTGTAGTTGCAGTCTTTTTACTAAAATAAATAATTAAAATCTGTAGAATACTGAATTTTTGCTTTAGTAAACGTGTTTAACAGAGAATTAAATATAAAATATAAGAATATAGAAATATAAAGCATTTAGAACGTAATAAAACAGACAACTGTATTGAAAGTTGAGCATTAAAATTCTTGTTTATAACGCAGTGGCCCTTATAACGCAGGTGGTTTTATATCCCCAAAAATCAGCGTTATAACCGGTGTTCATTGAATTTTGAAATATTTAAAAAATACATCCTTACACTGTGTGCAATCTTACGCTCACCATATAAGTTGTATTCTTCAATTTTAGCTCATTTCCCATTTACCCTATATACAATGTTATGCTAAAATTAAAAGGTCACAAGCTAAAGATAAAACTATATATATATATATATATATATATATATATATATATATATATATATATATATATATATTTTCATTTCTTCATCCTCCGCTGCCTTTCATTAAATTCAGCAAGATTATGTTCAGCGACTGTAGTTACGGGATCATAATGAAACCTTTAATTTACATTCCCTTCTCTGCATGCGTATTATTTATGAGTTTGGTATGCTTCTTGCGTATTACTGACTGAAAAGGAGACCTTTTCCTTCTTGCAATTCGGAGAATGTTCAGGTAGATTATCTGCAACCTCTGGTCTCTCTCTCTCTCCCCCTGTCTCATTCACTCCGATTTTCTTCTCGGCATCTCGATGACGTCATTCGCCCATGTCACATGACTGGGAAAGATGTGAGCCTCGTTTGCTGAGCGGGGCAACGAAAAGTCGACGCAGATAGTTTGCTCACAGCAATAGTGCCCGGAGCTGCAAAATATTTGCAAAAATACTTCTCCGCTGATAAACAGAGGCAGGAAATAAAAATATGCAACGAATTGCATATTTTCGGAGGTTTCTCCTATATTTAGCACCAAGGCAGTTATTCATCTGTTTCCATCCGTCTTTGTAAGTCCGAAGTATATATTAGAGCGCAAGCTTTGATATGGCGTGTATGCATTTATTTGTTGGGTGACATTGGAATTTTATTTCATTTTTAAACTTTAAATTCTTCTCTTCGTTGGATTTGGGTGAAATTTAGGGACTTCGAACAGGAATGTTTGCCTTTAAATAAATCTACTTTAATAAACCATGCAGCGCAAAGATTGCAATCATGGTGTTTATTATTTATTTACTAGACGTATACCCTTTCTTCGTACGAATATATATTGTAAAAAATTTAATTCACAATTTACGGTGAACTTTTTGATATTTAGTAGGGAAATTTTCCCTGACCATTCGGATAGCTCACGGTCAGCTTGAAGGCTGGCATTTTGCACGTCTATAATATCGACCGTAGCACAAAATTTACAAGCCAATTTTCGTCGCTAAGCGCCATATATTTTTAAATGAAATAAAATGTATTCAAAATTAACTAGAGTGTCATTCAACTCAATTTTCTCATACCAAATTTCATTTCGAGTAGCTTTTTTTTTTTTTTTTTCAAATTTTACAAGAAAATTTTTGAAAATCTATAACATGGAACCAAATGATTACAATTACAGCGTGTTACCGTTCACTTTAAAGGGATTTAAAAAATCTGTCGATTGATACCATACATGGCAGTGTACACCCCCCCCCTCTGCCTCCCGAAGGATGGCAGGTAACTTCCCCCAGAAAGGACTAATAACGTCATTAATAAAAAAATTGTATCGCGGCTATTTTTCATAATAATAATTGAAACTATAAAATCTCGTGATCATTGAACCATAATTTCATCATTTGCTGCCATGTTAAAAAAATATATAAAATTTCAAATACGTTCGAATTTAAAAAAACAATTAATCTAGTTTTAGATTCTTTGATAACAAAGGATAGAAAGTCTCATGAAAATATATTTTTATTTGTGGCTGCTATCGTGTAGGAAATCAATCACACACATCAGACGAACAGCACTTCAAAAATAGTGAAAATGTATTTAAGAAGTCTTAAAAGATATATTGGCATCAAAATCTCGAAATCGAAAATTTCCGTGGAAACAATGCTTTCTCAATACTGAGTATGAAATAGTAAAACTTTCAACCTAATTGTTTAAGAGTTTTAGTTTCCCTAATATTGACGGAATTAAGTACTAGTGGTTATATATTGAACTAGCAGAAACACCAGACTGATACTGGAATTGCTGATACTGGCTGATTTCTGAATGATACTGGACAAAATTTGCGCTGTACAAACATTTTAAATATATCAGCTGTAGATGCTCTTGCTCCTCTTCGAATTATAAACTGCTATAATTCGAAGAGGAGCAACAAAACAAGCATTTTAATTCTCATTATTCTCGGAAAAGGTGGAGGAGTATAAAACTTATACTAACGCATTCCCTGGATCAACCATCATTGTTTGAAAATGTCTCATCTAATTAAATGGCGCATTTTAGAATTTTACTTTTAATATTAAACTAACACAAACTCAGAAATACTTTTAGTCCAACACTTTGCTCCTTATAAAGCTGAACCAGTGAAATGAGTATGTACATCTGTTCAGCAATTCTCGAATTTTAAGCAATTATGACAGACAGACAGCGAAAATGTTTTTATTATTTCGCACTTCTGTGTTAACGTGTGTGTGTGTGTGTGTGTGTGTGTGTGAGGCTGAGGAAACGATATATCACGAATGAAAATGTTTCGAAAACAATTTGGTACGATCGAATGTTCTTAAGACCCCCCCCCCCCCAAATTTTTGGATGAATTTTTAAAAAAGCAGTAAATAATCAATAACTTTACTACTGATAAATAAATAATAATTTCAGACGTAATTTTTCATTAAAAAACGAATGATATAAACTTTAAAACACTAGCATGAACCAATCTCAAGATATTGCAAGGTTTATAACTAAATTTTTGAAAGAAATCAGGACCTTCCATACCGTTAAATAAGTAATATTTCACGCGTAATGTTTCATTATAAATCAAATGACAAACTTAGAACACTAGCATGAATCGTTTTCGAGATATTGCACATTTTACAAATAAATTTATCAAAACAATTACATAAAAATATAAAAGTAGTTAGCATTATCAAATATGTTCACCTTCCATATTCAATATTATGCAACTGATATTTTATCATAATTCTTGTGGATCTAATTTGTTTACATTCACGAGAAGAGATACTTTTTGTAAAAGTTTTAAATTACGGCTTCAAAGTATTCGCCACTATTCCATTATTTCCCCTGGATATAAATTAATAGTTAATTGCATTTTAATAAGGATTTTGAACGAGAGTATATACATAAGTCATACTGTTTGAGCTTATGAAGCTACCAAAACTGCCAAATTTCAAGTTATGTGTCGTTAAATCAGTGCCAAAAACTTTGCGTGGTGGATCTTGAGCATCATTATTTTTCTGTGAAAGAATTAAAGTTGTCGCATTATTAAGTGAAATTCACCTGCTGCACACATCATAATTTTGCTTTCCCATACTGTAGAATATGGTACAGAAACAGCATTGTTTTCACAAAAATTTGAAATTCCGAAATTTTGATATGTTTTAGAACCTCCTGAACACGTTTTGACTGTATTTAGAGTGATGTCAGTCTGTCGGTCTGTGTTCGATTTCTTGCGTAAACGATAGCTACCACAATAATTAATGAAATTTCACTAAATATCCGACTTTGTTAAAAATCTAGAACTAGATTGACTTTTTGAAATTCAGGCGAAAACTTCAAAATTTATTCAGAATTTTATATTTTCTTAACAATGCAACATAAGACAACATTTAATATAACTATGCATAAAAAGAGTTATTTATGGCACACGAAATGATCACGATTTATGTTCACAAAACTTAACAGTTTCAATCATTGCAGTGAAAAATAGCTGCAATACAATTTTTGTATTCATAACGTTATTACCCTCCCTTCTACACACACATACACACACACACACACACGGTTAAGTTATTCCTCCGAGGAGTACATTGTCAAACTTGGTATCAATTGAAAGATTTTTTTCGATCCCTTTAAAATAAAGGGTAATATGCCATAATTGTAATCATTTGGACCAACGATATAGATTTTTCAAATTTTTCCTTGCAAAATTTTCAAAAAATAATGATGATAATAATAATAATAATAATTGCGAGCTGCTTAAAAATGAATTCAGGTATGAGAAAGTGGAATTGAGCTACAATCTAGTTAATTTGCATTAGATTACTGGAGATAAACCGCAATTTTCTATTCACGTTTTAATTCGCAGGTGAAGCACGTTTAACTTCCTGTTGACGATCCAACTAAATTATATATATATATATCTATATATCTTTTAAAAATGCATTTTTAACATTGAAGATGAGTTGAGTGTAAGTGTTTCTGTATAAAGTAAAGGGCTGTCGAAGTAGATTTATCCGCCGAAGCACACGCCGTCGTCTGTCATCTAGAAAGCTTATCTCTCTCTCGTCAGGAGGCGCCTTTATCGCTTTTCCACCCAAACAGATCTTTCAGACATTTATAGAAGATCTCTCCGACATGTAGAACCTTAAGATCTATCATTATGTCGTCGATGTCTTATAAGCTTATGCTAAGATTATAATATTTCTAGAGATGTCAATTATTTCCTACAACCTGTATTAGAATGTGAATTCATTTCAGTCTGAATTATCTAAGAACCCATTTTTACATACTTGTTTTTCAAATATCCGGTTGTAGGGTCCACTTCTAATATAGAAGAAAAAAGGTTATTAAAGTACCTGATTAGAACTTTGTCTGGACAGGCGGTAAGACAGAATTAGGACTTTTGGGACATGCGATTTTTATTTACATTGATATCCACATAACGTAATTCTACTATTTACATGTAGTGGATCACTGTCTTCTCATCCGGACTCAGCAAAGATTATTCCAATATTTTTATGGAAACCATTTATTCCCAGAAATTTTGTCGCAGCTAGTTTCATTTCATTAGCATTACAACGAGAAATATACGATCCTTTATAGAAAAGGAGGTAGAAGGAGGTCGTATAACAAGATGCTACCCTGGATTAAAAAGAAAGTGTAGAAATGATGGGTCGTATAACAAGATGCTACCCTGGATCAAAAAGAAAGTGGAGAAATGATGGGATCGTATAACAAGATGCTACCCTGGATCAAAAAAAGTGAAGAAATGATGGGGTCGTATAGCAAGATGCTACCCTGGATCAAAAAGAAAGTGGAGAAATGATGGGGTCGTATAACAAGATGCTACCCTGGATCAAAAAGGAAGTGGAGAAATGATGGGGTCGTATAGCAAGATGCTACCCTGGATCAAAAAGAAAGTGGAGAAATGATGGGGGTCGTATAACAAGATGCTACCCTGGATCAAAAAGAAAGTGGAGAAATGATGGGGTCGTATAGCAAGATGCTACCCTGGATCAAAAAGAAAGTGGAGAAATGATGGGATCGTATAACAAGATGCTATCCGGGATCAAAAAGAAAGTGGAGAAATGATGGGATCGTATAACAAGATGCTACCCTGGATCAAAAAGAAAGTGGAGAAATGATGGGGTCGTATAACAAGATGCTACCCTGGATCAAAAAGAAAGTGGAGAAATGATGGGATCGTATAACAAGATGCTACCCGGGATCAAAAAAAAGTGAAGAAATGATGGGGTCATATAACAAGATACCACCCTGGATCAAAAAGAAAGTGGAGAAATGATGGGATCGTATAACAAGATGCTACCCTGGATCAAAAAAAGTGAAGAAATGATGGGGTCGTATAGCAAGATGCTACCCTGGATTAAAAAGAAAGTGGAGAAATGATGGGGGTCGTATAACAAGATGCTACCCTGGATCAAAAAGAAAGTGGAGAAATGATGGGGTCGTATAGCAAGATGCTACCCTGGATCAAAAAGAAAGTGGAGAAATGATGAGGTCGTATAACATGATACTACTCTGGATAAAAAGAGGTTGGATGAAGGTCATTTAGCAGGATTTACATTATTTCTCTTATCCATATTGTAAAACGAAATTCAACATTGTAACTCCCCCTTTGATCGTAACCTTCTCTTTTAAAATCCTGGATACGCTTATACTTCGGTCTGAAAACTGAAGAGGAATTTACGGTCCACTTCTAATACAGAAGAAATGCTCAAAATCCAATTAACTCAATGATTACAGTGTCGCTTGTCCAGGTGGAGATCCAAGATGTCATTATGCAAAAATCTCAAGTCCAAGACATGAGATCTTTGCACAATGACATAAGTTTTAAAAGGAAAATACAGACTAACTTTCTTTAAAATTTTAACTTTCTTTAAACCAGCATTGATTTGTAAACATTCTTTGAACCAGCATTAATTTGTAAACATTCTTTAATCCAGCAATTAATGGTTTGGTACGCCCGTTAATCCGCCACGCTTCTCGAACGGCATTAGAGTCCGCTCGGTTGCACTGAGGTATTTTTACTGCAATACAATAAATGGTTTTATATGAAGATCTCTTCATTGAAGTTTACCTTATAATTTTTACATTAATGTAAATGCTTTTTCACACAGTTTACTGTGTAATTCAGTCTGTGCCACATTTTAGGCAAATAAGTATCACATATATTGTCAATTAATTTGTTTTAAATGAATTTTTTCCATTTTTACCCCATTTCAGCATGACATTCGATAATCCTGCAAGTTTGCTATTCCGATACCGCTGAATTTCCGAACGTGTCGAATTATCTGAAGTTTACTGTGCAACGTAATACACTTTGATCTTTGATTCAAATAAATAAAAATTACAACCCTACTTTTTTTATTGGTCTGATCTACGTTCTCAGAGAAGGTTCAACCTTCATCCAAAAGCTACTTACTCTTCGGCACCATAATCTGCAAGTCTGTAGACTTTTCTAAAAGACCACACTACAGTGCCTCACTGTACCCACACCTTAACAATACTAATGTCCTTTTTAATTTGATACAACCTAATCTTTTGTAGAACAAGTACTTTCAAATAATTTAGATAGTTAATCCATTAAGACACGCTTGTTGCGTGCCGTTGGCAACTCACAATAATGGGTTTGCTATTAAAAGGGAAAACCATCAACCTGAACATTCGCAATTACGGCCACGAACGTTATTATGGCAAAGATGCTGAAAAGATCAGGGAACTCCCAGAGGAAGATTGATGAACTAAAGTTCTGTAAATACAAGTTGGCTTGTTCGGTCTTCAGAGAATAATAGTCATTTGTTTAAATAGATATTGTTCCCACAAAATCAGACAAGACAATCTCTGAAACAAAAACTCCGATTAGACACAGCATGTAAAGGTTTGAAAAAGGTATCGGTCAGTTTCAAAGGCGAAAAAGAGAAATTCATCTCTTAAATATCTTTATAAATTCATTTCTGATAAATTTTTAAGAATTACTCAGTTGAAAAAAGTTATTTGTTTTATTTCACACTAGAAACTGTACCCGCCGTTGCCCGGGATCAAAACCAGGGAATTATTGAATGCATTCATAAAGTTTATCAAAGGGCTTAATCGCCCGCTGCGCAGGCACATACTTCAGTTACAAAACACTCATGACGCGCATGTTCGCTCTAAATAAGCACCTAATCACCAGTGGCGGCTCGTGTATAGGCACTGTAGCACTGCAGGAACGACAGTGCTCTCTCTCCCTCGCAGCCTCGCATGAAGCTTCCTATGTGCGCATGCGCACAACAAACACCTGCGCACAACAGTCAAACACCGCGGTGTTTGACTGTTGTACGCATGCGCACATAGAAAGCTGTACGCGAGGCTGCGAGGGAGAGAGAGCACTGTCGCATCCACAGTGCCTATACGCGAGTCGCCACTGCGAATCACACATTATACCTCTGCATGAGTACACAATATGCCTTGTTCTAGACGCTGCGCACATCGAATGCTACGCCCTAACACGACGGTGTATTAAGCATTAAATTCGCTTTTTGCCCTCTACGCGTTTGTATAAGCTCTTTTAACACAAAGTAAATAAGCTCTTTTAATATGCCATAAATTAGCTCTTTTGATATGCCATACATTAGCGCTTTCAATATGCCATAAATTAGCTCTTTTGCTACTTCCCGAATAAGCTCTTTTGAGACGCCCTGAATAAGCTTTATTGATACGCCATAAATGGGTTATTTTGATACATCCTGAATAAGCTCTTTTGATACGTCCCAAATAAGATATTTTGATATGCTATAATTAAGCGCCTTTTATTCGCCATAAATACGCCTTTCACCCTTTGAGTGGACGCAATACGCTTTAAAATATGCTTTTTGATACACCCTATATAATTCTTCGATAACTCCTTCGATTCACTACGTTAGTTACATAAACTCCATCGATTAAGATTAACAACACGTTTTCTAAATGAAAAATCTTACAAACTCTGATAATATTTTCGAACCTTGTACAAACTCGAAATCCAAATAAATTGCTAAGCAGATGAAGTCAGTTTCGTTGATGACGTCACATCGAAGTATCTACTCTCGACTCTGTCCCAAGAAGCACCTGGGGACTAGGGAAACATGTTTTGTCACTCGTCCCGTGCGCTGTTAGACGCGTTTGGAAAATAAACGGGGTTTTACATAAGTTCATAATTAATGAACAAAATATAGCAGACACATAATTTTGCAATTTGAGCAATGTGTGATATTCAAAGAAATATCTGGTAAATTATGAAGATGGGATTATCAATCAAGTTTTTTTATATCGCAATATAAAAATCAGAGACATTTTAAACACGCAAAAAGTTTTAAAATTCACAAAATTTTGCCTATCAATTGTATAGATTCCGTTCAAAGTTTGTTTAAAATCTCAATCTTTTGAATGGTATTAAGATAGAAACTCTGCGATAATATCTTCGATCTCTAAAGAACCGATTTGCGTTAAAAGCACTCAAAAAGCACATACTTAAAATCGCATCGAGGCGTATCGTCCTGAAGTACCTGTGTACAAAATTTCAAGTCCATACGACGTTTGTATTTTCCACTACAGACGACACAGGGGGACACAATGACATCTTTATTATTATAGACTAGCAGTATATCCGTTTTTTATACGGAATTTTACATAATAAAGGAAGATGTCTGTGTGCTAGTGTGTGTGGTTTTTAGCATGGTATCTAAGCATTGTTTTTTTCCGTAAAATTTAGTACTCATCGTTGTAGATACACCGTCTATATTCAGAGCTGTAACGACACGGCATTGTTTATGGAGACTCCTAAAAATGATTATTTTTGGACAACCGTCCCTGACAGCAATTTGCTCAAAAAAAAAGCGTCGATGACAGCCTCCGCCCAAAATATTTTATCAATTTAATCATGGATTGCATCCGCTCAAATTAGGCGTAGATACATCCTAGACATAATTTTCTCGTGATGGACGTAGATAGTAAATAATAGGGTCGTAGCCAAACATCCGCTCAAGAAAGGCGTCGATGGTGCCTTAAAACTAATCAGGTTCTGGATCCTCCTCCTACCGTCGTTGATAAAAGTCTTTGTAGATATGGTCTAGCTAGCCAAACATCCGCTCAAGAAAGGTGTCGATGGGGCCTAAAGCCACATTAGGTTCTGAATTCTCTTCTTACCGTCGTTGACAAAAATTTTTGACATCATCGATATTCATTTTCAAGGAGGTATATGGTCGTAGCCAACCATCCGCTCAAAATAGGCTTCGATGTGTCCTTTAGACCGCGTTAGGTATGGAATTATCAAATTACTGTCGTTGACAAAATTCTTTGACAGCATCGATATCCATTTCCAAGGAGAGATACAGTAGCGGATCTTCTATAATGGCTGCCTACAAAACCAGCATATATTATTAGAAAAGTTTTCATAGCACTTCATTTTGCAGCTCTACGACTTAAATGTTATAAATGTGTAATGGTTGTTTGTGGATACTGACTATTTTTTAAATCGCATGACGTTAATTCATGGGACGGCGAATACTATTTCCATTGTAAAAAACTCGTTAGTAAAAATATTATTTTAATGTTAATGTGGTACTTGACGATTAAGTGCATTCATTATCATTATTAATATATAAATTACTAATATAATATATGGTTACTAGAACTGTTTTTGCACCATCTCGGTAGATTCTTTTGCCTTGTTAAATTGTTTGAATATCTATTTTGATTTAGAGATAATAAGAATATCAATTTATTTTGTTCTCAACATATTATACTAATATCTATTTTACAAGGAATATATTTGGCTTGAAATTTTCTTCTTTGATCATAGAAAATTACACGTTGGCCTATTTAAAAAATTAGACTGAAAATACTTCATCATATAACCTAACATTTTGTCAGTGCTTTAAAACAGTTAATCCTTTAATGCATACTTGTTGCTTCCCGTCTGCTACTTACTATAAAGGATTTACTGTTAACGGAAAATTAACATTCCGAATCTGTGCCGATAATTCAATGGACATTGTCATGGTAAAGATGCTTAAAATATCATGGAAGGCCTGAAATTGATTTAGAGATACTGTTTGAATGACACAAGTCGGGTGATCGCTCTCTTGAGAAGCGACTTGAAGCAGCGTAAATGACATTGAAAGATTACATTGAAAGGGTCTTATAATTTCGTTTACATCACTTTCAAAGCAATCATTGGATCTTTCTTTATTTAGTGATACTGTTTGAAGAGTGCAAGTTGGTTGGTCATTTTCGAGAGAAATGACATCGACCGATGTTAATGGCATTAGAAGCTTACATTGAAGACTTTAATAATTTGGTTTATGGTTGAAGATATTTCAAAGTACTCATTGGGTCTTTCTTGATTTAAACACGCGGTGTAAATGATATTAAAATATTACATTGAAACGGTTTTATAATTTGGTTTACAGTAAAATATACTTTCAAAGTAATCAGTAGGTCTTTCTTGGGTTAAACATGTTGCCAAACGAATACAAATTGATTGGTCGCTCTTGAGAGAAAAGACGTACTTACAAAGTAATCATTAGGTCTTTCGTGATTTACACATACTGTTAGATGAATATAAGTTGGTTGGTCACTCTTGAGGGAAGTGGCATCAGCTGGCGTAAATAACATTGGAAGTTTACATTGAAGGCTTTTATAATTAGATTTACATTAAAAGACACTTTCAAAGTAATCATTAAGACTTGAATTAGACACAGTTTGACAACTGCAAGTTAGTTGGTTGCTTTTTAAAAAATTGATCTCTCGGCGTAAATGACATTGGAAAACGTTTATAATTTGGTAAGTAAACAACACTTTCAAAGAAATAATTAGGCCTTTATATGTATAAGGAACATTTTGTTCATAATAAAGCAAACTTATACGTTTCAAGATTAGAACACTTTTCTCATTGTTACGTAAACATATATTTAAAAGAAGGTTAAAATTATGTTTACAGATCTTCATCAGTAAAATTCTTATTTTGATTTGAATAAAAATGTGGTTTAGAGTTCTGTATAGACACAAGATTATAGTAAGTTTTATAAATGTTCTAACATGATATGAATCTGTTTACAATAAAATAATTCTTTCAAGTATCATGCACGGTTTAACTATAAATTCAAATATAATTCAATTTTTAAATAAACTGACGTTGCAGTTATAGATAAACCAGATTTTAGATCAAAAGGTAGCCTTTAAGTTTTTATGAACTTAACACAAAATTTTTTTAAATGCTTTGGGTTCTACTCCGATATGTTAATGTAAATATGATTGCCTCTATACTGATTTAAAATGCACTTAGGCTAATTTTATATATAACAATAGGATATGTCTCCATTTAAAACAATGTTTTCTCTATATGATTCAAAACTTATTTATGTCCGAATTGAACTAGTATATATATATGAAACTTTTGTTTTAAAATTCCTTCCGAATCGTCATTTACATATCACATATCGGCTACAGTAACGTCAGAACTAAAATAAACCTCATTTTTAACACTTTACAACAAAGTTGAAAAGTGCTTATAACTTTGTTCATTCTGTCTGTCTGTCTGTTAGCACGATAACTGCCGTAAAAATGACTTAATCAAAATGAAATTTTAGTATGTTGTTCAGACGGTCTGTAGGACCTATGGGAATATAAATAAATAATATCACCCAATTAGTTTTGGATTGAACCCGGGTTGAAAAAATGAAATACATTGAACCCTATGGGACCTAATTTTTCAAACATTTTTTAAGCGGATTTAAAATTCACAAATTGTTTCGAAAATTTTAGGTAATATTCAAATTATTCCATAAAATATATAAAAAAAAATTCAGCAAAATATATTCAGTAATTTTTTAAATAAAAATTAAAATAATAATTACACCTCTTATATGAAGCGATCACGTGACCAACTTCAAAATATAATACGGCATCCATCTTGTCTCAAAATCGTCATTTTTAAAGTTCTTTTTAATTCATATTGAGTGTTGTATTCGTCGTAAAACCTTTATTTTCGCTTAAATTCTGTGCATCTACATACTGAAACAACGCAATGACAATATATTTGAGTTTAAATGCGCATCCAACTTTGATTATTTCTCTAACGAAGCCTATTTTTCACTTATGTGAAATGTAAACAGCAAAATATGTAGGATGAGTTGTATAGGAATTGCTGTATTTTTTTAATGCAAAAGAATTTAGCTCATGGAGTCTGCATAGCTGATATGAAAGAAATATTCATTGACTTTACCGAGAGAAGGACGATTTTTTGCGATGAAGTTTTAAGCATAGAGTTAAATTACTTATAGCTCCATGGTCTTAATTTTTAAATAAAATAAATTATTATAGTATTGTGATGAATGACATGAATGGGAAATTATTTATGAATGAAATGCTGCTTTTTTAGAGAGAGCCAGGCGTGTTATTTTTTCTATGACGTCATTTGAATGAATTTCAGTTGTTTTCGATGAAGTTTTTAAATATAATAAATTATCGTGGTATTATGATAATTCTAAAATTGTTACCGAATAATATATCACATTTTAGAGATGTTTAAACCAGGCAATTTATATTTCAATGCCGTCATTTGAATGAAGTTCATTTTTTTGGATGAATGTTTAAGTTTTCAACTATAATAAATCAATGTATTATTGTGAGAAGTTTTAAAATATTACCGAGGAATGTATTACATTTTAGACATGTTTAAAGAAATTGCATTGAAGTTGGAAAGTGTTTCTTAATCAATGCTTTAAGCATGATTGATCTTTCTTGTTTAATTTAAACCAAAGAATGAAAAATAAAAACTTTTAATCTTTAAGAAGACAATTCACTAACCATTGAAGGAAACTGACCTTGATAAAAATGTTGCCGATATCCTTTTGAATAATGCGAAAAATCTTTGAATTAATTTGCTTCTTTAGAAACCACCATTGTGCCTGGAACGAAAAGCCACTTTGAATTGTGTTACTCTTTTGATTCAAATATTGTAGTTTTTGAGTTATGATATTTAACCTCTGAATTGCATCTCTGTTCTCGATAAATCCTTGACCAAATTCGCTTTCCAAACATCTTTAAAATGTTGTGAATGAAATTAGCTTTTCTGTACGGACTCTACAGTGATACAGTTCATAACTGATTCGTTTTAAAACTGTCTCATTGTACTGACAACACTTCTGCTGTTTGGTGGCAAATTTTGCAACTACTCAGATGTCACTCTGCATGGTTATAGTTTTGATCCTCACTAATTCAAATATGGCATAAACACAAAATAGACATATTTTTTTTGTTGTGCTTTATCGTAACCGGCGTGCGATATGCGCTACATTTCTTCAGGCATATTTGTTAGAAAAAGAAATATTTTAATGTTACTTAATATTTTTGTAAAAACAAATTGCTTTTAAGTAATATATATATATATATATTACTTGAAGTCTAGAAAGCGGGTCATTCAGAAATGTGCATCCTCTTCCCCCACGCCGTTGTCCATCGGACTGCAATACTCAAGGGATCTACTGACGATAATAGCTGTACATTCTGGAAAGTTCTGGTCAAAGATTCAGCAGGGCGGAAATACGGCCGAATGACTTGGTAGGGCATCCAAGTCTACGAACCCTCCGTGATCGAACCACATGATCAAAAGCATTATGGTATTATTACACAGAGCAATCCCATCCATCTTTTCAGCAACACCATACACTTCAATGGGAAGAAATCTTGCCGCCGAATTGCCGCAATTCGTTCGTACTCGGCAATAAAAATTGCTCAATTTCTGAGAGGCGACCCAATCAGAGGACGATAAAATTGGACGTCACTACGCTCCTCCTTTCATCTTCTCATTTGCATTCAAGATGGCGATGGCGACTGTAATGCAAACACATCGAAGCAGCTCAATTACGTTAGAATCTGGAGATGGGAAAAATAATAGAACTTCTACCAAATTACAGACACCTGTGGGATATAAAATATCCAAATTATACGAAAAAACACACTAAAGAATGCTTCTTGAAATCGACGGAACTAAACAGGGGGGACCTGTTAGAAAGGAGGGGCTTACAGTATCATTGCCAGGCGGAATTGCTAAAGTACGGAAGAGTTTCGTCCAGAACAGAGCACCAGGCGCGAAGCGCCTTTAATCTCCAATCTCTAGGTGTGGTTCTTATCTTCATACTGTGACATTATTTCATTGGTCCATAGTTCGAGGTTTGTGATTTACTGTTTTTATTATTTGTCCTAGCTCCTAGTGTGGCAGTTTGTTGCACATTAAGAGTTTAAACAGTTTGGGGGGTTGATGCAGATCTGAGGGTAACCTAGCATTTTAGCAGTTTAGGATTTTAAACATTTTGTAGAAAACCAAAGATCGCGAGTTTTCGTTAATATCAACTGATTAAGGTGGGACGTTCCTAGTACCGAATATCAAAGTTAAGTACCGAGCGGGGTCTCTTACGGGATTTAGCCTTGCGATGATCATAGTCATGCAGATTAAATAATAGTTCATTTGGGACAGATGGCAGATTTTTGTAGAATTTAAGCGCTAGCTTTTTGATTTGGGCTCTAACAGTTTTTATTTTGAAGTCTTTCCTAATTACCGAGTTTCTTAAGTATCTAGGGGCTTTCCTTATAATCCTTAGGGTTTTGTTTTGTCTTGTGTCTAAAGTCTATGGTAGTTTTACAGGCATATCCCCATACGGGTGCTGCATACAGCATTTCAGGGCGGATGACCGATTTATAAATTAGGAGTTTATTTTGATAACTTAGATTTCCGTTTCCTATCATTGAGTATAAGGCTCCTATGGTTATATACGCTTTTTTGATTATGTTCGTTACGTGCAGTTTCCAAGTTAGGTGGGAGTCTATCGTTACACCTAGGTATTTAGTAGATTTTCCGCTTTTAGGGCATGGTTGTTTATGTACAGAGGAGGCGGAGGTTTGCGTTTTCTTGAGAAATAAATCCAATGACATTTATTGGGATTTAATTTTATTCGCCATTTTTCTAGCCATGTTTGGAGTATGTCTAAGTGTTGTAGCTGTCTGTGCATTACTGAGACGTAAGGGTGTTTTGCAAGTATCGCGCTGTCGTCTGCATAGAGTGCCAGCTCCGTGTCTGGGGTCCTGGGAATGTCATTTAGATATATGTTAAAGAGTGTCGGGCCCAGGATGGATCCTTGCGGTACACTATTGCTAAAGTCTGAAGATGTAATAATAACAATATAACTTTTACCAAATTACAAACACATGTGGCATATAAAAGATCCAAATTATACGAAAAAAAAAAAACCCACTAAATAATGCTTCTTGGAATGAACTCGGCGGTATTAGAAAGTTAAGGGCGTTTTAGAAAGGCGGGGCCTGAAGTATCATTGCCGGGAGGAATTTCTAAAGTCTGGAGATGGAAAAATAATAATATAACTTTTAACAAATTGCAAACACCTTTAGGATATAAAAGATTCAAATTATACGAAAAACACACCAAAGAATGCTTTCTGAAATGAAATCGACGAGATTAGAGAGAAGGGACCTATTAAAAAGGAGGAGCCTAAAGTATGATTGACGGGCGGAATTGCCGAAGTTCGGCAATAAAAATTTACAAGGTTCCACGGAAATTTCCACGCCTCCCTAAAAATAGGGAGTTACTCCGCTTCATTGATAGGGTTGATAAGAGTTGAAAGGCATGAATGAAAGCGCGGATAACCAGTTTTTTTAGGCTACAGATACATGGATCTAATTCCAATTTTCAAGCTAAGTGTTACAATTTTTTGCTGAATGCTGATTGAATTTTAATTATTCTTACAATTCTAATAATCTGTTGGGCCAAACCGTAACATTTGTCACTGATATATATGTATGATTAATTCTCTAATACGAGCATGTTGCGTGCTGTTAGCCACTCACACTGACTAGTTTACCATAAAAGGAAATCATCAACCTGAATCTGCACATGACTTCCACGGATACTGTGATGACAAAGATGCTGAAAAGTTTATGCAAGTTTCGGAAGAAGATTGATGAGCTGCTGCTATTTGGTGTATACATATCGGCCTGCTTGATCTCAAGACAAGAGACATTTGACTGTGGGAATGATAGTGCGACATTGTTTTATTACTTGCGTTCAAAGTTTGTGTCTTTTGACTCTTATAATTAAGCTAGTTTATTTAATACTTTTTCTTTCACTATAATACATGTCATGTATAGGGAAAGTATTTGGAACCGTGCCGTGAAATTCTAATTTGAGACGAATCTACACGTTTCAGGCACTTTAGAACTAGAACAGGAAAAACCTATTTTTAGCGTAACGTCCGTCTGTGTCTTCCGGCGTGTCTGAGTAATGTATATATCCACAGTAGCACAGAAATTATTCTATAAAATTTTACGAAATTTAATATATAAATCACTTGTGGGTTACATTAGTACTGATTAAATTTTGGTTCGATTCGGAAAAAAACAACTTTTGTTTTTTGTTTTTCAAAATGACCGTCACAAAAGTCATCAAAATCTGAAATATAACATTAAATATACAATTTACTAATTAAATGCTTGTTTTATACGTAATGTTTAGTATTAAAACGAATAAAATTTTGAAACCTATATATATATATATATATATATATATATATATATACACAGTGGCTCCCAAAAGTGTTCGTACACTTTAAAAATTTGTAAAAAAAAAGCGCTGTCCCCTGGAATTGAATTTGAATATAAAGTTCAATATTTTTTCATATCCCCATGTGATTCTGAATAAAACCTAATATTTTATTTTTAAATATTGACTTATTTTTACTTTCCTTATATACATAATGTATAAGGAAAGTATTGTGACGGGGTCGAAAATTCGAACTCCAATTTTCGACGGGAGAGCACGTTTCAAGCATCCCTGATCATGAATCAAACATTTTTGAAGTGATGTGTGTGTGTGTGGAGACGATAACTGACGAACGAATAGGCCGATTCGAACGAAATTTGGTACAAAAATCACAATCTGTAAACACTGGAAGCCAATAGTTTTTTATACGTAATCAAATGTTCAGAACTCTCCTAAATTTTCGAGTGAAATTTTGAAAAAATCGTAAAAAAATCAAAACCGCTAATAAAGTCACGCAAATAGACATTTCTTGTGTAATTTTTCATTATAAAACGATTGATATAAATTTTAGAACGCTAACATGAACCGTTCTTGAGATATTGTACAGTTTTTAAAAAAAATTATCAAAAAGTTATATAAAATAAAAAAAAATATTCCCTATAGAGAAACATGTTCACTTTTCATATGTAATACCATGCGATAAATTTGGTGGCATCATTCTCGTGGATCTAGCTCGTTCCATTCATGAAAAAAGATACTTTGAGTAATACTTTTGTATTTAAACGCCAATAGTCATTTATCTGCTGTAAGAATAACTTATTTCTTCGTCCATAACGCTTGGCGAAATTTTGGCGACGAATTTGGTGGAATGTCGTCAACTTGGCGACATTTTTAATTGTTGCCAAATTAACAAAAATCTCGCCAAATGAATAAAAATGATGCTCAATCAATAAAAATGACGAATAATTGAAGAAAATTCAATATCTTGGAAAGAATATAAGTATCTACTATAAGAATAACATTTTTTTAACTGTAAAAGTAGTAAATTCATTGCATTATATAAGGAAAGTCATGTGATGCCCACATCAGATTTTTTTTTTTTTATAAAAATGAAAATGCAAGGAGGCAGAGGAAGAACACGTCACAAAAGTGATCGTGCACCGAAACATTTTCGGATAAATTCATAAATAAAATTATCCTCTGCCGCTTTTTTTTAATTTTTGCATTGTGGTGACATTTAAAAAAGCGTTTGGCTTTAATATTTGGTTGCTTACTTCGTAATATTTAGTATTATTTAAAAATGGCTGGTAGGCGTAAGAAAACAACGAACAGCATTCGAAAATTTATTATTTTTCATCATAGTAGTGGTAAATCAGTTCGTAATATCGCTAAATTAGTAAATTTTTCCCATTTAACGGTGCAATATGTGATAGAACGCTTTAAAGAAGAAAATCGGATCGGAAACAAGGAAGAAAAGGTCACCCCAGCAAAGTTAACTTAACGTAATAAGAGATTTGTAGTTAGAAAATATGTGAAAAATTCACGTTTGAGTGCTGTAAAACTTTCTACAGAATTTACTGACAAATTTTCTACTTCAATTTCACCTGAAACTGTTCGACGAGTGCTCAAATCAGCTGGATTACATGGGCGTTCTGCTCGAAGAAAATTTTTTGTAAAGTACAAAAAATAGAAGCTTAGGCTTTGCTTCGCAAAATCAATGATAAATAAGCCTGAAACGTATTTGAATCATGTTTTATTTGCAGATGAAAGCAAATTTAACATTTTTGGTTCCGATTGGCGTATAATTGTAGGGAGAAGCAAAATTAGGAACTTTATCCCAAGAACTTTATCCCTTGTGTGGGGGTGTATGTCAGCATCAGGAGTAGGTAATTTGGTATTTATTGATGGCATAATGAATCATGCTCTTTATTTAAATATTTTAAAATACAATTTAAAATTATCAGCCCAAAATCTAGGTATTGGAAACAACTTTGTTTTTTATCAAGTTAACGATCCTAAGTACACAGCTCTCAATGTTCGTCTCTGGTGTCTCCATAATTGTCCACAAGTTCTGAAAACACCACCTCAGTCGCCAAATTTAAACCCAATAGAACATATTTGGAGAGAACTGTGGGTTAGAGTACGAAGACGCGACATTAAAATGAAAATCGAACTAAAAACAGTAATGAACGAAGAATGGAGGAACATTGATGCTAAAATTACAAAAAGACTAGTAAACTCTATTCACAGACGTTTGGAACAACGTTTACAGCTGTTGTGGATTCTGGAGGATATCCTGCTAAGTACTAATTTACCGAAATATTACAATATTTACTATATGTAGATATTTTCTTAAAGTGTCCGAAGACTTTTGTGACGTAACTTTTTGGTTACATTTTCATTATTAATTTTTCAAAAAAAAAGTTTTACTATGTTTTTAAAATATTTTATGCAGTTTTGTTAAGAATAAGTTATAGATAATATTTAAAAAATTCCCATTTTGAAATATTATTTTTTATTAATGGATAGAACAGTATTTCATTGAAATTCGTAAGTGTGCGAACAATTTTGGGAGCCACTGTATATATATATATTTTTTTTCTTCAAAGAAATTTCTCAGTGTGACAGGTAGATTTATCCTGATGAAGGTTCATTCTATTAAGACTCTACAAAGCGATGGTATTTCTTCTTTAAGACAATACCTTGGTAATATGCTGAATTGATTTTGACATTTTTCTTGCCTTTTCATCTAAACTTTTCATCTAAACTAATGTAGCGTTGTACGAAAAGCCAGCAAGAATCGTGAATCCTTTACTAAAACCTTCTTTTGATTCTTGGAAGTTTTTAGGTCTTTTTCTTCCTCTTTTTGCGATAATAAATCGATATTTATATTGTTGATAAGGCATTGTTATTGTTCGGCAGTCATTTAAATAGATCCAGGCTTCATCAACTGTCACAATATCTTTCCATCTGTCACCGGCTAATTGATTTTCATAAGGAATTCTGTAGTGTGCTCTGCGCTCCAACATATGTCTAGGCTAAAGTAGGTGAGCATTATGCTATTTAACTTTTTAAGATTTAAATCTTTATTTATTATCTTATTTGCAGTTGATACACAGGTATTTTTAAGCACTGCAATTTTTCTTTGAGTCGATGAATTTTCCTTTGAGACAAAATACTTTATTTTTGAATTAGTCGTAAATGTACGTACTTTCTTTTAGTAGTCATTTGCTGTTCTTTTTTCGGTTAAAAGCAATGCTTGGCGCTTTTTCTCTTTATAATTAATAATATTACTTATTTTTCATTTATAAATGCGAATTTTATGGGTTTCACAATATTTTAATTACAGAATAAAAGTATTTCTCTTCGGAAAGAGCGGAAACGTAACCTTCAATTCAGTCTGTTTACTTGCGCTATTTTTAAAATATGCAAAATTTAACTACAACTAACCATAATTTAGTTTTCATAAAATGAGTTTTTGCCAGAAAGGTTTTTTGAACTAAGTTTTGTTACTTTTTGCAATAAAATCGTTCTAATGTGTAAACATTAATTTTGACTCAAGTTGCAATTTTATGTTGCAGTAATGTTTTAGTGAATATGTTAAGATATGATTTAGCAGGTCACAGTCGGTTTTGTGAAAATTTAACGTTATTTCATAACTTTTTTGCAAATAGGTTTTTGCTTTTTGTACTTTTCTGGGAGTTTTTTGCCATGGAGTAATGGTTTTCGTGATATATTGTATCAATCAATGCAAGGAACGACGAGACTGCTCTGATCTCTCCGACGAGACTGCTCTGAAATTTCTTATCAATCTGAAAGCTGAATGAAAATTAATCCTGTGTTCAAATATAGAGGTAAAGTGAATCGCCTCAGTACATCAATGGATAAAACATTGTCTAAAAACCAAAAGTTTAGTATTCGAATCTCCACTGATTTAATAATTATTTGCATACTAACTATGAAAAGTTCTATTATAACTTTGCCGCAGGATAACAGCACATATCTTCTCAAAACCTACATCTTCGGTATCATTGCCTTCCATTGTAATGGATACGCCACTTCTGATATGCGAGACATTGGCACTGGTATTATTAGCTGAGAGATTACTTTTCGTAGAGGCTGTCAATGGAGACAAGCACTCTAGACGAAGATGGATTAAGAGGTATAACAAGATAGGAGGCAAACAAACTTTGCCTTCTGAGGGATAGATGCGGTCTGCAACTAATGAGATCGGTTGATTGCTCCTGTTCAGAAGAGGCTTTAACACTTTTAAAGTTAAAACAATGCTTGATTGACAGGATCTTCTTTAGTCGGAGTTGATTTACAATATACACTGACACTGAAGGCTTTTTGTCAAGTTCAGATGAAAATCTGGATGATTATGACACATGGAACAGCAATGTCCTTCCGAGAGGTTGGTGGTAGGGGAAGGAGGGTACGGTCCCTGTGGATGCCTCCCCCACTGGGTTCCGGTCTAAATTGGGTGGCACTTCCCGGCCGTCCATACGGTTACCTTACACCTTTCTGGTAGGTCGGACGGTCTGGGTCTCAACATGGAACAGCAATGCTTACGTTTTGAAACTTTATTTTGCAACGTTATAAACCCAATAATGTTAAATAATGGCAGATCTTCATTATCTTACATAACGTGATCAATTTTGGTTTTATGACATAGACTTCTGGGCGTCGTTTTAAATTACAGGCAGAGCCTAATTTATGTACAGATAGACAGGACCTGGGAACCAACATTTTAAGCACACAAAATGAGTTGAGTAATTAGTAAAGATACATTTTTATGAGTTATTCAAAATTGTTTAACCAAAATTGGATTAAAAAATATTTAACCTAAATTGGATATTAGATAAATATTGTATTGACTTTCCTTCGAAAATTAAATCAAAACATTTCATAGTTTTTTCATCAATCTTCATTATATTTTTCCCAATTTGCAAAAAACTTTGTGTGGACAAGGATCGTTTGGGATAGGTTTGAGCAGTCGGTATAAGTACTACTATGAATTAAATCCCTGGCCATATGTACTCACATGATTATTGTTGTTGCATGGGCGCCATATAGCTACAAAGTTTTGGGCATCATAAGTAAGCCTGATAGTAAGTTAAAATTCCTAAACAGAAAAAATTAGTTTAAATATTGCTTGGCACGGTGAAATATATAGTGAAATATGTAAGGTTCACAAATATCCAGAGGCCTATAAAAATACTAAAAAGCGATCTGTTTGTTCATATAGCTGCAATGCACATGATTTCCGTGCTCATGTTATTCCTTAATAACAACATTCTAACGTACCTATGGTTTAATTACATCATTCTATATACCTATAGTGATGCAACGTAGTTGAACTTGGTATTTTTTTTTAATAGAGACTGAAATTTCTGATGCTTGTTTGGAGTTTTATATAATTTTGATACTAGTGAACTTTATCACAAAATGTTTATTACCTTGACATCGAAACAAAATAAAATTTTCTTTAATTGGAAAAGTTCCAATCAAATTATGTACAGAATGAAAATTTAGTACTACAGATTGAATACTAAAATTATGAGAATTGAATACTAAATTTAATTTACAAATTAAATTTAGAGAAGTAGGGATAAAAAAAATTAATTAGACTCTTTCTAAATTTAATTTAGAAATATTTTAGGCTAAATTTCATTAGCCATTTTGTTATAAAATCGGAAAACTATAAATTTTTATTTTACACAGTTTTGTAACAGATAATCTTCACTCAATCGGACACCTCTGTGTCGATTTCATTGCTCTGTATCGATTTCATCGCCTTCCTTTTTGTAATGGATACACTACTGGTGATACGTGACACATTGACACTGGTATTAGTAACTGAGCGATTACTTTTCGCTGAGGCTGTCAATGGAGACGGGCACGCTAAACGAAGATGGATTAAGAAAGAGGTACTACAGAAAGGAGGCAAACAAACTCTGCCTCCAGGGAGATTAAAGTGGTCTACGCTAATGAGACCGGCTGATAGCTTCTGTCAGGAAGAGACTCACCGGCTTCTATAGTTAAATATTCGCATGATTGATTTTATTTGAAATAACAGTTCAAACCGTTATTTCATTTGCTTAGTAACACACCGTTTCAATATCAACCATTTACTAATGACCAAGCAATTAGAACCTTATCTTTAGTAGCACGCATTAAAAAGTTCAACTTTAGTTTTTCCGGCAAGGCAATTTCAAATTTAATTCTAAGTTGTGATTTATGATCCTTATGGTCTGCACTCTGATTCATAGTATGTGTATATGATTACTGATTCAAACGTCTAATGCAAGGGTTTCCAGCCTTCTCCAACTTGTGGCATATAGATGTATATTTATTTTTATCGAGTCTTACTATGTGTAAAATACTTTGCTTTCCAAGCCGAAGCTTGAACAGCGAACCTTCGCACTGGTCAGCAGACGCGGTCCCAATTGAACTACTGAAACGTATTTTCAATCCGTTATTGCCGAAGTCGACTCTGCATTCTCTTCCTCTAATGTCAGATTAGCGTGAAAATTGAAAATCTAATTGAATGCGTCTTTCTATTTTTACCTCAGGTCAGTCCCTTGATGCTATTTTTTTCCTTGCAAGTTTATTCTCCAGGTTTTTATCCTGCGGCGTCGTTGGTCTCCCGATTTCAAATCGGCGCTCAATATCCACTAAATCTGTGCTATTCGTACTAAAGCCCATTTCACCCCCCCCCATCCGATATTATTGCACTAACTTGAACGGTTAATTTATTCGTGCGCCATTATACAAAGAATCTTTCTGACCAAACCAAGGATCGAACAGCAGAACTTGGTACTAGTAACCGACGCTTTCCCAATTGATCTACTGGATTGATTTGGCTCTATACGGTTTATGGTTGACTTCTAATTTATACGATAACATACTTTTGGGGGGGAGGGCAAACAAATTCGTTATAAAATTTCTTCCATTTATTTTCAATTAACTATATAAAACGTTAAATTACGATTTATGATAATATAAAAAATCTGATGTGGGCAGCACATGACTTTCCTTATATAATGCAATGAATTTACTACTTTTACAGTTAAAAAAATCTGATGTGGGCAACACATGACTTTCCTTATATAATGCAATGAATTTACTACGTTTACAGTTTAAAAAAATGTTATTCTTATAATAGATACCTATATTCTTTCCAAGATATTGAATTTTCTTCAATTAGTCGTCATTTTCATTGGTTCAGCGTCATTTTTATCCATTTGGCAACAACTAAAAATGTCGCCAAGTTGGGGGAATTCCGCCAAATTCATCGCCAAAATCTCGCCAAGCGTTATGGACGAAGAAATAAGTTATTCTTACAGCAGATAAGTGACTATTGGCGTTCAAATACAAGTATTACTCAAAGCACCTTTTTTCATGAATAGAACGAGCTAGATCCACGAGAATGATGTCATCCAATTTATCGCATGGTATTACATATGAAAAGTGAAAATGTTTCTCAATAGGAAATATTTTTTTTTATATTATATGAGTTTTTGATAATTTTTTTTTAAAAATGTGCAATATCTCGAGAACGGTTCATGTTATCGCTCTAAAATTTATGTCAATCGTTTTCTAATGAAAAATTACATAATAAATGCCTATTTGCGTAACTTTATTAGGGATTTTGATATTTCGACGACTTTTTTAAAATTTTATTCGAAAATTTAAGGGGGGTCTGAGCATTCGATTGCGTATAAAAGCAATAGGCTTCCAGTGTTTACGGATTGTGATTTTTGTACCAAATTTGGTTCGAATCGGTCCATTCGTTCGTCAGTTATCGTCTCCACAGGCTCACTGACACACACACACACACACACACACACACACACACACACACACACACACACACACACACACACACACACATACACACACACACACAAACAGACATCACTTCAAAAATGTTTGATTCGTGATCAGAGATGCTAGAAACGTGCTCTCCCGTCGAAAACTCGAATTCGAATTTTCGACCCCGTCACAATACTTTCCTTATACATTATATATATAAGGAAAGTAATTACACAATTCAACCTAGGCAAACCTAGGCAAATATCTCATGAAAGGTTATTCGGATGTAGATAAACAAGAAACATATTAGATAAAATTTTGCTCGAAGCTATCTAGTTCGAGCAAGCCGGAAGCTGCTGTTTATTGAATAATAATTGTTCGATGGAATTTCTTACCAATATAATAACTGAGCATGATGGAATCTGCTGTTCGTTGAATAACAATTATTCGTTTGTATTTCTTACCAATATAATAATTGAGCATGACGGATATGAAAATAGGAGATGTGAAACGTGGCAATAAATTGATTCATGCGCTGAACGGAACACACTAAAATATATGGGTAAAAACACATAAAAAACTGGGTGTACTGCCACTAGAATAACACTTTAAACTCCCAGTTACACACTTAAAAATCTGATGTGGACAACACATGACTTTCCTTATAAAATGCAATGAATTTACTACTTTTATAATTAAAACATTTTATTCTTATAGTAGATACTTGTACTCTTTCCAAGATATTCAATTTTCGTCAATTAGTCGTCATTTTCATTGATTTAGCGTCATTTTTATCAATTTGGCGAAATTTTTGTTAATTTGGCAAAAATTAAAAATGTCGCCAAGTTGGCGACATTCCACCAAATTTGTCGCTAAAATCTCGCCAAGCGTTATGGACGGAGAAATAAGTTATTCTTACTATTGGATAAATGACTATTGGCGTTCAAATACAAAAGTATTACTCAACGTATCTTTTTAAATGAATGGAACAAGAGCTAAATCCACGAGAATAATGTCACCCAATTTTTCGCATGGTATTACATATGAAAAGTAAACATGTTTCTGAATAGGAAATATTTTTTTTTTATTTTATATAACTTTTTGATAATTTTCTTGAAAAATGTGCAATATCTCAAGAACGGTTCGTGTTAGCGTTCTAAAATTTATGTCAGTCGTTTCCTACTGAAAAATTATATAAGAAATGTCTATTTGCGTAACTTTATTAGCGGTTTTGAATCTTTGACTATTTTTTCAAAATTTCAGTCGAAAATTTAGGGGTGTTCTGAACATTTGATTGCGTATAAAAACAATAGGCTTCCAGTGTTTACGGATTGTGATTTTTGTACCAAATTTCGTTCGAATCGGTCCATTCGTTCGTCAGTTATCGCCACCACAGACTCACTGACACACACACACACACACACACACACACACACACACACACATACACAGACATCACCTCAAAACTGTTTGATTCGTGATCAGGAATGCTTGAAACGTGCTCTCCCGTCGAAAACTCGAATTCGAATTTTCGACCCCGTCAGACTACTTTCCTTATACATTATGTATATAAGGAAAGTAAAAAGGTAATTATATCTGTATGAGTGTGTCATTTTATTCAACTACATGAAAATTGCAAGAAATATTGAGTACATTTTATTTTACACTGAAAAAAACGTTTTAAAAACAGGTAAGGAGGTAACATGAGATGTTAATTTTACGCACTTGTTTACCCGCTTAAATAGGTCCCTCTTAAAAGACCCTTTAAAGCATGTAAGTGGGTAGTAGGTAAACAGGTACATAAAATGACTTGTTTGAAACGGTTTTCCCTGCTTAAAATAAAATATATCTATTATTCCGGGCAATTCTCATATAAAAGAGTAAAATAGCACATTCATATAGTCATCTTTCTACTTTCCTTATATACATAATGTATAAGGAAAGTATTGTGACGGGGTAGAAAATTCGAATTCGAGTTTTCGACGGGAGAGCACGTTTCAAGCATCCCTGATCACGAATCAAACATTTTTGAAGTGATGTCTGTGTGTGTGTGTGTGTGTGTGTGTGTGTGTGTGTGTATGTGTCAGTGAGTCTGTGGAGACGATAACTGACGAACGAATCGACCGATTCGAACCAAATTTGGTACAAAAATCACAATCCGTTAACACTGGAAGCCTATTGTTTTTTTATACGTAATCGAATGTTCAGAACCCCCCTAAACTTTCGAATAAAATTTTGAAAAAATCGTCAAAAAATCAAAACCACTGATAAAGTTACGCAAAATAGACATTTCTTACGTAATTTTTTATTAGAAAACGATTGATATAAATTTTAGAACGCTAACATGAACCCTTCTCGAGATATTGCACATTTTTCAAAAAAAATTATTAAAAAGTCATATAAAATGAAAAAAAAATTCCTATTGAGAAACATGTTCACTCTTCATATGTAATACCATGGGATAAATTGGGTGACATCATTCTCGTGGATCTAGCTCGTTCCATTCATGAAAAAAGATACTTTGAGTAATACTTTTGTATTTGAACGCCAATAGTCATTTATCTGCTGTAAGAACAACTTATTCCTTCGTCCATAACGCTTGGCGGGATTTTGGCGACGAATTTGTCGGAATGTCGCCATCTTGGCGACTTTTTGAAATGTTGCCAAATTAACGAAAATCTCGCCAAATGAATAAAAATGACGCTAAATCAATGAAAATGACGACTAATTGTCGAAAATTCAATATCTTGGAACGAATATTAGTATCTACTATAAGAAAAACCTATTTTTTTTTACTGTAAAAGTAATAAATTCATTACATTATATAAGGAAAGTCATGTGTTGCCCACATCAGTTTTTTTTTTTTTTTTACTGTAAAAGTAGTAAATTCATTGCATTATATAAGGAAAGTCATGTGCTGCCCACATCAGATTTTTAAGTATGTAACTGGAAATTTACCTGTTTAAAAGTT
Source organism: Amaurobius ferox (assembly GCA_951213105.1). NCBI lineage: Eukaryota > Metazoa > Arthropoda > Arachnida > Araneae > Amaurobiidae > Amaurobius > Amaurobius ferox. The sequence continues at coordinate 91,120,647 of OX578135.1, forward strand.
CCAGTGGCAGTAAACCCAGCTTTTGTCCTGTGCCGTGTAACCGTCAAGTAGAGTGCAACTAGAGAATCGTGTGGTGTTCAAGCGGCCATTAGTTACCTTACACCTTTCTGGCCCTTCCCGGCCGTCCAAATGGATGCTCAAGTCCTTGTTGACGAGCCGGACGGCCTGGGTTTTCAACACCTTTCTGGCCATTAGTTACCTTACACCAAACAGTTACCTTACACCTTTCTGGTAGGTCGGAAGGCCTGCGTCTCAACAACAATCGGTTGGTGTTCAAGCGACCTGTGTAGCTCCTGTTCCTCCTAGAACTCGATTCTATCGATCCATTCACATATACCACCTCTTCCCGGCCGTCCAAACAGTTACCTTACACCTTTCTTGTAGGTCGGAAGGCCTGCGTCTCAACAACAATCGGGTGGTGTTCAAGTGACCTGTGTAGCTCCTGTTCCTCCTAGAACTCGAATCTATCGATCCATTCACATATACCACCTCTTCCCGGCGTTCCAAACAGTTACCTTACACCTTTCTGGTAGGTCGGAAGGCCTGCGTCTCAACAACAATCGGGTGGTGTTCAAGCGACCTGTGTAGCTTCTGTTCCTCCTAGAACTCGAATCTATCGATCCATTCACATATACCACCTCTTCCCGGCCGTCCAAACAGTTACCTTACACCTTTCTTGTAGGTCGGAAGGCCTGCGTCTCAACAACAATCGGGTGGTGTTCAAGTGACCTGTGTAGCTCCTGTTCTTCCTAGAACTCGAATCTATCGATCCATTCACATATACCACCTCTTCCCGGCCGTCCAAACAGTTACCTTACAGCTTTCTTGTAGGTCGGAAGGCCTGCGTCTCAACAACAATCGGGTGGTGTTCAAGTGACCTCTGTAGCTCCTGTTCCTCCTAGAACTCGAATCTATCGATCCATTCACATATACCACCTCTTCCTGGCGTTCCAAACAGTTACCTTACACCTTTCTGGTAGGTCGGAAGGCCTGCGTCTCAACAACAATCGGGTGGTCTTCAAGTGACCTGTGTAGCTCATGTTCCTCCTAGAACTCGAATCTATCGATCCATTCACATATACCACCTCTTCCCGGCCGTCCAAACAGTTACCTTACACCTTTCTGGTAGGTCGGAAGGCCTGCGTCTCAACAACAATCGGGTGGTGTTCAAGCGACCTGTGTAGCTCCTGTTCCTCCTAGAACTCGAATCTATCGATCCATTCACATATACCACCTCTTCCTGGCCGTCCAAACAGTTACTTTGTTACCTTACATCTTTCTGGTAGGTCGGAAGGCCTGCGTCTCAACAACAATCGGGTGGTGTTCAAGCAACCTGTGTAGCTCCTGTTCCTCCTAGAACTCGAATCTATCGATCCATTCACATATACCACCTCTTCCCGGCCGTCCAAACAGTTACCTTACACCTTTCTGGTAGGTCGGAAGGCCTGCGTCTCAACAACAATCGGGTGGTGTTCAAGCGACCTGTGTAGCTCCTGTTCCTCCTAGAACTCGAATCTATCGATCCATTCACATATACCACCTCTTCCCGGCCGTCCAAACAGTTACCTTACACCTTTCTGGTAGGTCGGAAGGCCTGCGTCTCAACAGCAATCGGGTGGTGTTCAAGCGACCTGTGTAGCTCCTGTTCCTCCTAGAACTCGAATCTATCGATCCATTCACATATACCACCTCTTCCCGGCCGTCCAAACAGTTACCTTACACCTTTCTGGTAGGTCGGAAGGCCTGCGTCTCAACAACAATCGGGTGGTGTTCAAGCGACCTGTGTAGCTCCTGTTCCTCCTAGAACTCGAATCTATCGATCCATTCACATATATCACCTCTTCCCGGCCGTCCAAACAGTTACCTTACACCTTTCTGGTAGATCGGAAGGCCTGCGTCTCAACAACAATCGGGTGGTGTTCAAGCGACCTGTGTAGCTCCTGTTCCTCCTAGAACTCGAATCTATCGATCCATTCACATATACCACCTCTTCCCGGCCGTCCAAACAGTTACCTTACACCTTTCTGGTAGGTCGGAAGGCCTGCTTCTCAACAACAATCGGGTGGTGTTCAAGCGACCTGTGTAGCTCCTGTTCCTCCTAGAACTGGAATCTATCGATCCATTCATATATACCACCTCTTCCCGGCCGTCCAAACAGTTACCTTACACCTTTCTGGTAGGTCGGAAGGCCTGCGTCTCAACAACAACGAGATATACCACCTCTAGCGGAGGATGTTGCATCTGAGGAGAATGAAAGAACTCGTGGGAAGCGATCTGAAGCATGAGTGATTCGACGCTTGGACTTATAATCTATCAATATTTTTCAAAATTATTTTGCCTGCATCACTCATAGATTTCTCTTCATTATTTATGGATTTTCAAAGCTTAATTTCTTCCAATATTTTTCAAGTTGGCTCAGACAGTAAGTTTCAAATCTGTTTTGATAGATACTCTATGACTACTAATAAAAAAGATCAGATATAATAAGGAGAACTGAATATTATATCCCTCGAAGTCACCAGGGTCACCAAGAACCTCAAATAGTCTGCTTAGCAACATGAGGTAGATTTTAAAAGCCTATTTAATGAAGATTTGCAGGGATCGAATTCATTAAAATTAAGTAGACTCTTGCTTATCGGGTTATTCTTTGCACTGAGGGGTGCCAGAATGACGAAAATTCCAGATCATTGAGAAGGTATAAAATACTTTATTTTAATTATTTATTAAAATTAAATTATCGAGCCGTGATTCCATTTTTATCGCTTGAAGGAACCCATACATTTTTTGTGTCTTGGCCGACGGAGGCCGGATTATTGAAACCTGGATTTTCAAGAGTCTACTTCTCAAGCATATTTTAAGAATAATCAAATACCGTTCTGTAGATGTTTTATTCCAAATGAAATATGCTTATATATTATTTGTATTGAATATACCTAAAATAATACATGGAATTAAATAGATGATTCCTTTGATTTGCGATTCAATTACCCCTGTGTTTTAAAATAAACATGATATTTTGGCGATGTTTCAAGTAAGATTTTTCACAAAACTCGAGCAAAATTATCTAAAGTCATTTTGTGACTTGAAATATGAAAAAAACTTTCGTTATTGGCAGAAAATATATCTCTTAGTTATAAGAAATAAATGGCTTAAGTACTCATATCTACCGTCTGTTTAAGATATTGGATAGCTTAAAAATGCCATAATAAAAATCGTTTCAAAAGCACTGTATCATCCAAAACAAACATAACAGAAAAAAATCTGAAGTTCTAGTGATTTTAACTCGAAGTAATATCGAAAGCAGTGATGTTAATACAAACAATATCTTCTTTAAAAGGACGTCAAACAAGAACCTGGAAAGCCAGTATTGTAAAAAGTTGATGTTGGCTTCTTAGGTAATATGTCCTTTACTTTGTGGAGGCTTTATAAATCAAAGTCGAACCCTCAGTCAAACTTATATTAATAGAAACCGTATAATCATATTAAAATTTTCGTTTATTGAAAATTTCTGTACATAAATATATATTTTAGATAAAGTTTATATAGTCGAAAATTGACTTAAATAGAAACAAGAAATATTAATAAGAAATTATAAAAATAACAACCGACTCTAACTGAGGTCAAACCAGCATCCTTCGGATTAGCACATCGACGTCCTATCTTTTGGACTACATGAGAAACAAATTCAATTGGATCAAATTTTGAGCTAAACCATTGTGTTCTTCGTGATCAAAGTGGTAGAGCTTCAACACGTTAAAGAATACTTAAGCAACGTATTTAAACATAAATCGATTAGCAACATGTCATTTTGACATTATTTTCATCTTGTTGGGAATCATTTAATCTTCGGACTTATGTCTATTTTTTTTTTTTGGGGGGGGGGGGCATTTCTGTGTTGTTTTAGCATACTCTATTCTTGTGTGTTAGTTCTGTGTTTCGGATTGGCTCGGCTATTCGTTATTCCGCTCTCTGGTTGGCTCTCTCAGGTGGGCTCTTAATCCACGACTTGAGTGTATATATATATATATATATATATCCCTCCCCATCTTTCATTTGTGGCCATTTCGTCTTTTTGTCTTCGAGTTTGATGGTAGTCTAGTAATGACGAAGGGAATCCAGCGTAACCTCGAAACAGCTATTTGCTGTATTTTTATTATATGTATGCTTAAATACGTTGCTCAATTTTTCCTTATCCTTTGCACAAAGGATTTTTTTACTTATTATTTTTTTACTTATTTTACTTTTACTTATTAGAAGCAGTTCCTCATTTCTCGAATGATTGTCTCCTGATATTTTTAAAGATATAATTTGTTTATCGTTAAATTACAATGTTCTACAGATAATGGCAATATGGAGAAATTCGCCAAGAAGATTTGTTAAATGGAAGTTCGATTGCGTATTTTTGTCTGGAAATGTAATAAATTTAGTGTTTGGTAGTGTGTCATATATAAGTTGAAGATTTAATTTTCACAAAATATCTGAAATATTTATGGTTTTAATATTCTTAGTATGGGTATTAATATTATAAGTATGGGTTTTATATTGTTTTATCCAAAATCATTTTCAGCTGAATTTTATTCACACGTCTTCAGAACTTCAGTATGAAAACTAAAGGCGTGCAACTCGTACTGAAGTACAAAAGGCGTTGGACTAAAATTTTTATATTCTCAATTTAAAGTTCTTATCATATAATTAAAAAATATGAAGTTAATCCAAAAATTTTACCTTCAAAATTTAATACCCGAAACTTTTCATATTTTGAAACCATTTACTCCGAACTCCTTACACTCCAACAATGATTTTCAAAAACCCACATTAAATCTTTATCACTGTTTTCGGTTATTCGAATGAATAATGGAGTACATCGAGTGTTCGAAATATGAATTTCCATTTATTAAATTGTGTTCAGAAGTAAAATACGGCGAATATTCCTCTTCCTTCTCCCTGGGGCGTGGCCTTAAGGCCTGTCATCTTGACATTATGTTCCTGAAGAAACGTGACTTTTTAAGATGTCCTGCAGCCTTCTCCCTCGCAGAATGGCGAATATTCCAATTATGGACATATTCCGCATCAAGAATTTAGGTTCCTTATCAACTCAATTTTTATCCGGAGCAACGCCCTGCTAATTTCTTCAATGTACTTTCTTCTTCTTTTTTATTTTTTTATCAAGAACAAAGATTACCATAAATTGGATTTTGTCCCTTATTTTTGCTTTCGTGAATGTGGGTACGGCGAAAGTCTTTTTTTCTGTTGCTGTTGTTGTTAACTTACATATATCGTGGTGTGTGGTGGGAAGGACGGGGGCTGGACTAACTGTCAAGCGATCTCTTCTATAATTCCTGAAATGCTTAACTGGCAACAGAAAGGTATAGTGGGAATTGTGAAACTCTTATAAGCAATATAATCCATGTGTATTAAATGCTATGTGTAGTAAAATCTAGAATATTAATGGCTTAATTTCAAATCAGTCGATTCCTACAAATTAAATACTTCTAGTCATGATTTTTCATATCATTAACATGAAAACGTAACTGATGTTAAAAGGGAATTCGTAATATTAAATAATCCCTTTATTAATATAATCAACGTAAGCATAGCGAGTGTATGAGGACAAAACTGAGTAAAAAAGCACTGGTGACTTCCACAGTGTATTCAAGTTAGTTTTACGAAGAGTATAGATGAGTTACATATTGCAACGATAATAAAGAGTATTTCAATTACCTAATTTTTGCATACTTTTGCAGTCTTCTGAGAGATAAACATTTTTGCTTGTTTTTAAACCAATTGTCAGAGGTGTGTGATAATACATGATTTTACCAACATATTTCGCGATCTTTGCGTGAAATTTTGCAAAATACCATCTCATCTTGGTTACTTTCGGCAAATATGAGAATTAAAGCCGGAAGAGACGTTTTCTCCAACTTCTTGGATCCCCCCCTCCCCCTTGAAAAGTTATTTAAGATCTTTCGTGATAATATCTAGTTATTTGTGTTAGTGATTTTGACGTAAGAGAAAACAGTGTATAGTGCGAAAACGGAATTTCCGTGTGTGAATTCTTCGTGCATTTAATTGCTGTTTCATTAAATTTGACGATTACTTTTGGAATTTTTTTAAATAGTTGGAGCGTTAATATCAACAATTAGTCACTGTTAATGCTTATTTCTGCTTGGATTAAAACTAAGGTTCTTTAACAAAATCTTCGAACACATTATTCAATCTTGAAACAACACTAGGCAATCCAGATGATGCGACATATCAGCAAACTGGATTTCTCCTCTAGTCAGGGCTGCCCTTATGGGGGGGAACGGACATCACTCAAGTAGAGGAGCCTAGACTATAAAGGGGGCCCGGACTCCAATATATTTTTTCAGGGAGGAGAAGACTCAAAATATTCACAAAAAGGGGAAAATAAAATATGGAGAGGGCCATGATTAATGTTTGTTGGGGCACACAATCTGTATGGGCTGTCTTGCCCTAGCTATTGCGTAGTGAATGTAAGACGAAGATTATTTATTTCAAGCATCTGGGTTAAAATGTCTAACTGATAAAGCAATGAATTACACAGCCCTAACTACTCCATCCAAACAGTTAACTTACACCTTTCTGGTAGGTCGGACGGTCTGGGTCTCAACAACAACAACAACAACAGCCAAAACTACTGGAAATAGAAGCTAGAAATATTACATACACGTGTAAATTTACCTATAAATAATGAGAAAGATCCAAAATCTTGGAATTTTGTTTGAAAATTTTATGAATCGCATGATAAATTTTTTGTTTTGACATTCTTTCAGATTTAACGTGAAAACGGCTAGACACACAAGTCATTTATTATACTACTATGCACAGAAAAATATATCCTACATTTTTAAGTAACTTTATTGGTGTACAATCAACCGTTCTTGAGATATTTACTTTATAATTACACCAAACGATATTTTTATTATATTTTATCAATGAATTTATTTATAGTTTTTTTTTATTACATTGTGGTAACTATGGTAACAGAATTACGTTTCAAATATCGACATCGTTTGATGACTATGCTTCAAATCAAACTATGAAAAATTAATGCTCTAATTAAATGATTTTTAACTTAAAATGTCTCGAAAGTAAAGTAACATACAGTGATTGGAAATGAAGAAATATTGTTTTACATACTGCAATTTCCATGTTAACACAACTATAATTTTTATTCTTAAATTGGAAAGGGTGTTTGATATTCAGAACAATGTGTATATATGTCACATTTAGTGATCACTAGCCACTTTCTTCTTCTTCGACCCAGACCGTCCGACCTACCAGAAAGGTGTAAGGTATCTGTTTGGACGGCCGGGAAGTGCCACCCAATTTAGACCGGAACCCAGTGGGGGAGGCATCCACAGGGACCGTACCCTCCTTCCCCTACCACCAACCTCTCGGAAGGACTTACGGACCCACATGGTTAACGTGATCGTACTCCGCGTGAACACGGCGGCAGTTTGGGCAGTGGCTGGAATCGAACCCGGGCCTACCGAGTACAAATCCAGCGCGCTAATCACAGGGCTACCGCGCCCTCCACTAGCCACTTTGCCCGCACAAAACGTGGGGTGTTGATGTTGTTGAGACCCAGACCGTCCGACATACCAGAAAGGTGTAAGGTAACTGTTTGGACGGCCGGGAAGTGCCACCCAATTTAGACCGGAAGCCAGTGGGGGAGGCATCCACAGGTTCCGTACCCTCCTTCCCCTACCACCAACCTCTCGGAAGGACTTACGGACCCACATGTTTAACGTGATCGTACATCACATGAACACGGCAGCAGTTGTGGCAGCGTGTAAATCTAGCACGCAAATCACCGGGCTACCGCGTCCGAAATATGCCAACAGCACGTGGTGTTCCCAGGTGGTCACCCACCCAAGTACTAACCGCGCGCGATGCTGCTTGACTTCGGTGATCTAACGAGAACCAGTGTTATCAGCACGGTAGGGCCGTTGGCCGCACAAAGCGTGGGTAGAAAGCCCAGACCACACGACCAACCCATAGGCTAATGGTAGCTTTCTGTGTGGCCGGGGCACAAAGCGTGGGTGGAAAAGTCCAGTTTTCCTTTTATATATGGTATTATCAGTATATCCGTTCTTCGTGCGGAATATATAAAGAAACTTAAAACTTACAATTTTAGCAAATTCTTATAGTATTCTAAATGGATTTGTTATTTAAAACATTCTACTAAAATATATCTCTGCTCTCATTATACGAAATTGCCTTCACAGGCAGATATGAAGAATAAATCATCCTGGTTCCGTTTGTAAAAAAAAAAATATTTAAAAATAAACTTGATTGATATGTGCCGAAATGAAAGCGCTGTGAAATTTGATCAATATATGCCAAAATGATAATAGAAGATATGCCCGTGCCATTTTCATCCTATTTCAACAATTATCTAAACACAATACATGAGTTTGGAAAATCTTTGCCAAAATAAAACAGATGATGTTGGAAATTGGAAATATAAATTATTCCTCTAAATATAATTACGGAAATATAATTATTCCGTAATTGATATAATCCTGTCAAAAATGGTGTACTTTTCGTTTATAAAATTTATTTTTATATCCATTTCTTCATTATTTAAATCGGAAAAATATTAATAAAACTCGTTAACCGTATAAGCACATTGGATTTAATTTCGTTGCTAAACAATATGATATATGTTTTTTCAAATAAATTTGCGAAAAATATATTGTTTCTATAATGCTATTTCCACGGGAGTTTCGTTTTTAACACTTTACAACAAAGTTGAAAAGTGTTTATGACTTTGTTCATTCTGTCTGTCTGTCTGTCTGTCTGTCCGTTAGCACGATAACTGCCGTAAAAATGAGTTTATCAAAATGAAATTTTAGTATGTTGTTCAGACGGTCTGTAGGACCTATGGGAATATAAATAAACAATATCACCCAATTAGTTTTTTATTGAACCCGGGTTGAAAAAATGAAATACATTGAACCCTATGGGACCTAATTTTTCAAACATTTTTTAAGTAAATTTAAAATTCACGAATTGCTTCGAAATTTTTAGGAAATATTCACATTATCCCATAGAATATATAAAAAAAAATTCAGTAAAATATGTTAAGTAGTTTTTTAATTAAAAAAATTATTTAATATAGGGAAAAAAACAAATTCAATTAAATTCTGACTTTGGGATATCTTCCAGAAAGAAAAGAGAGAGATATTATATAATAAATATCTCTCCATTTGTTTAAACGTTTTGCATATGGGAGTGGCTTCATATTTTAAAATAATTTGGTAGATAACAATTTTTCATTTTTTTTAAATTTTATATAACTCTTCATGATAAATTTAATTGATGGCGTTTTAAATGCACTTTCCTACGTCCTAGAGAGTTAAAATTTGGTACACAGCTTAAATTTGTTGAACATTTTATTCGACAAAAATTTGATGGATCTTTAAATATAGATCATACATTTTTTTCGAAATGGCCTGAAAATAATCCCCGTTCACTTCTATAAATCATTGTTGTAATATTGTTAAAAATTCTGATGTGGACAGCACATGTCTTTCTCTGCAGACTCATATTCGTTCTCTTTATTTATTCAATGATAATTTGAGTTTATCTGCACAACATAAGTATTTTAAATGACATTGAATTTACACGTTAAACTTAAATTTGGTTCTCATTTGATAGCTGGACTTATTGTCAAAGGTGGCGTAGCGAAAACGCGAAAAAACTAGAATATCTCAAGAACGGCTAGTCCTAGAGTAATGGGGTTAGTCTTATTCTTTTTGTTGTCAAAAATCACATATAAAATAGGAATTTAATTGATATAATTGAGCACACGTAGTCTTTTATTTTTATATATAACGATTTTTGCTGGCCATTTCGCAAAAATAGCCCGTTCCTTTTTCCCGAATCGTAGTAGAATAACCTACAAATGATTTATATACAAAATTTTGTTAAATTTGGTATATAAATCACTTGTAGGTTATTGAAATATTATACACCCAATTTTTATTAAATTTGGTTCATTAGTTTTTAGCTAGAGTGGATAAAGGCAATTTCTGCGGCCATTTCGCAAAGAAGGCAGATTCTTTTATTACGAATCGTACTATAATGTAATGAACATCAGGATTTCCCACAAAAAACATACCTACCAAATTGTATGAAATTCGGTCCATTAGTTTTTCAATTAGAGTGGATGTAATATCCACACAGACACACAGAAACATACACAGATACACCCTTACACACACAGACGTCTTCCTAAAACTAGTTTTTTCGTGTTCTAGAAGTCCCAAAACGTGTAGATCCTTTGAAAATTCGAGTTCCGATCTTCGGCACGATTCCAATACTTTGAGTACATACACATATATATTATCTGTGTATCTACATTCCGTGCCTATGCAATTACAATAGTTGTGATTTTAAATGATCCCTAAACTTTTATTATTTCTTCAAGGAAGCCTAATTTTAACATATGCAGAATGCAAATATCTCAAGCGATTGTAAGATGAATTACATAAGAATTGCTGAATTTTTTTCACACAAAATTATTTAGCTCTGGAGTCTGGAATACAAGTTATATGAATGAAATATTCATTGATTTTGCATAAAGAATCAGATGATTTATATTTCGATACAGTTTTAAATATTTAAGTATAATAAATTACTGTAGTACTGTGATAATGTAAAAGATATTACCACTGAATGAATCACATTTTAGAAATTTTTAAATGAAATTACATTTCAGTTGGAAAGTGTTTCATAATCAATGCTTATGCATGATTGATCTTTCTTGTTTATTAATATATCGATATCCTCTGGTCTTAGAAACTGAAAATATAGAATACATTTTAACTGGAGCTATTTTAAATCTACCCATAAAATTTCATAAAATTCGATGTAGCTGTTCAACCGTGATGATGAGAAAAACAGGTACACATGCATACATACATACATACTCACAGACATATTTTCAATTTTATTTATATACATAGATATGTGAGCAGGGAACAATTGGAGTTGAAGGGATCTCTTTTAGACTTTATTATCATTATGTTAGTAAGATATTGGAATGATTATGCAAACTGTGATATATCTTGATTTTGGAATATTTATAATACTTACTTAAAATTACTAACCATATTTAGAAGTAAAAACAATAAAGCATTGTTTTAATGAAAATAAAAATCTTGTGTTTTTTAATGTGCTGGATTGAGATTTTTGCAATTTAATACTTATTAATTAATTTAGCCAGTTCAGTTATTCAATTTCAGTTGTCTTAAAATATTTTAAACTCATTGTTGTCAATAAAACAGCTTCTTTTTTTTAGAGAATTCAATATTTGATTTATTTTCTAGGTAAGCCATCTGATTTGCTCTTGTCCTTGATACATTGTGCCGTAGAACATTTGGATACGTATTTTCAAGTAAAATAGTCTTCTTTAAAGAAATTATACATTTTTCAATATTATATATTCTGCTTTTTTCCATGTTTATTTGATGCACTCATACATATCATCACATGTATTTAATATTTTACAGCTGTAATTGCAACGTTATACTAAACGGCTTTATAAAATGAAAATTTTAGCTTCGATCTTTCTTACGTTTTAACCAACAGCAAAGTATTTACTTAAGAAATAGACTAATTTTTTGCATTACATAACTAAATGCATAATTTAAAATACTTTTTTAATTATACCAGAAGGTTTAGGTATAATTTTATTAAATAAACAATCGATATATTTAAGTTTTAAAACATTTGTATTCCCAGTAAATTTTCGTAAACTACTTAGCAGATTTTCTTCTAAATTTTTTTTTAATGAGAGGTAACAACCTGCAGGTGTACCCAATATTTTTGACACTAGTAAGCAAAATCATAGTTAGTACCAATGTGTTCTATGTTTCTACCCGGCTCATTTTCGTTTTTTAACGAAAAATTTGGACCTGCAGAATTATTCAATATTTTTGACTAACTCTAGAAAGCAAAATGACAGCTGATCCTAATGTGTTGTTCTCTGTTTCTACTTAACTGATTTTCGTTTTGTTTTCAACGAAAGACCTCGACTTGCAGATGTATCCAAAATTTTTGACTAATTCTAGAAAGCAAAATGACAGGTAATCCCAACGAGTTCTCTGTTTCTACTTGACCTGAATCCTGAATATGGGTTTCGCATGCAAAAAATACCTCTTCAGGTAAATCAGGTAAATGATTCTGCCAGAGATAAATTCGGCGATTACTCTGTCTTAATTACCCCAGAGAAGAAGGATAATATGACTCCAAAAACGGTTTATTCCTTTACATTTTTTATTAACACTTTATAACATAGTTGAAAGTGTTTATGACTTTATTTATTCTGTCTGTCCATTAGCGCGATAACTGCCTTAAAAATGGCTTTATCAAAATGAAATTTTAGTATGTTTTTCAGACGGTCTGTGGGACCTATGGGAATATAAATGAATAATATCACCCAATTAGTTTTTTATTGAATCCGGGTTGAAAAAATGAAATGCATTGAATCCTATAGGACCTAATGTTTCAAACATTTTTTAAGCAAATTTAAAATTCACAAATTGCTTCGAAAATTTTAGGAAATATTCAAATTATCCCACAAAATATATAAAAAAAAATTTCAGTAAAATATGTTTAGTTTTTTAAATAAAAAATTATTTATTATAGGGAGAAAAACAAATTCAATTAAATTCTGACTCTCGTTATATCCTCCAAAAAGAAAAAAGAGATATATTATATAATAAATATCTTTTCAAGAATTTAATTATTACTTTCCTTATATACATAATGTATAAGGAAAGTATTGTGACGGGGTCGAAAATTCGAATTCGAGTTTTCGACGGGAGAGCACGTTTCAAGCATCCCTGATCACGAATCAAACATTTTTGAAGTGATGTGTGTGTGTGAAAGTATGTGTGTGTATGTGTGTGTGTCAGTGAGCCTGTGGAGACGATAACTGACGAACGAATGGATTCGAGCAAAATTTGGTACAAAAATCACTATCCGTAACCACTGGAAGTCTATTGTTTTTATACGAAATCGAATGTTTAGAACCCCCCTAAATTTTCGAGTGAAATTTTGAAAAAATCGTCAAAAAATCAAAAAAGCTAATAAAGTTACGCAAATAGGCGTTTCTTATGTAATTTTTCATTAGGAAACGATTGACATAAATTTTAGAACGCTAACATGAACCGTTCTCGAGATATTGCACATTTTTCAAAAACATTATCAAAAAGTCATATAAAATAAAAAATATATATATTTCCTATTGAGAAACATGTTCATTTTTCATATGTAATACCATGCGATAAATTGGGTGACATCATTCTCGTGGATTTAGCTCGTCTCATTCATGAAAAAAGATACTTTGAATAATACTTTTGCATTTGAACGCCAATAGTCATTTATCTGCTGTAAGAATAACTTATTTCTTCGTCCATAACACTTGGCGACGAATTTGGTGGAATGTCGCCAACCTGGCGACTTTTTGAAATGTTGCCAAATTAACGAAAATCTCGCCAAATGGATAAAAACGACGCTAAATCAATGAAAATGACGACTAATTGTCGAAAATTCAATATCTTGGAAAGAATATAAGTATTTACTATAAGAAAAACCTATTTTTTTACTGTAAAAGTAGTAAATTCATTACATTATATAAGGAAAGTCATGTGTTGGATACATCAGATTTTTTTATATATGAGAAAGGTTTCACGTTTTAAAATAAATATGAAGTTTTCAAATATAATAAATTCATGTAGTATTGTGATAATTTTAAAATTATTACCGAGGGATGTATCGCATTTTAGAGATGTTTGTATAAAAATTGCATTGAAGTTGGAAAGTGTTTCATAATCAATGCTCTATGCATGATTGATCTTTCTTGTTCATGTTGTATTACTGACAAAGCTATTTATTCACAATTATTAAAAATAAATTTCAAAATGCAGGTTTTGTACTCTGTTTCCGTCCATCAAATATACTTAAGCTTCTATTCGATTAGAAACCTGAAATATATTTTCGACATTTTAAACTCAAACAGTCACGTACTTCTTTACCATTACTTATTTCACAGTTGCGTGAATGAAAAGTTATGGAATTCAACATTCGCATGTGAATTTCTAATTCACTGTCCAGAGTTATTCCAAGAGTTAGTAAAATTGAACCATTTCTGTTCGTAGGGTAGCATCTTCAAGTTTGATTCTGGACTTCGAATCACTTTCTGGAATCTACTGGGAATAGGCAATTTCTCATGTTTAACCTATTAAGAATTTCTAATAACTTAGTTCTTGGTAAATTATAAGGAAGTCGAAATTTAATTGAGCGACATGCCAGACAATGCTGTGCTTTTATAATGTATATATCTTTGTAGTATGGGATATGGCCAAGGGCGGATGACAGAGACCGAGTAAATGCCCTGTGTGCTCCTTAATGTATTTATAATTAGGTTTATAATATTTGAAAATCTGTCACAAGTTTTAGGTAGTCTTAGGCGAAGAATCCCCTATGTGTAAAATCCTCAATAGTTTTCAAAATGTCAAAGTCATCGAAATGTATTCTATTTCAAGAAAATTAACACAAAAAATGTTAATTAATATATAAACTATGTACCCATTCTCCGTACAGAATATACAAATTAAAGAAACTTAAAATTCTCAATTTGCGGTGAATTTTTAGTATTTAAAGTCTTCCTTTTTCAAATTTTGTAATAATTGTAACAAAAACGAAAGAGGTGTGTTCTCCCGTGCTGAGATAAAAAATCTGATGTGGGCAACACATGACTTTCCTTATATAATGTAATGAATTTACTACTTTTACAGTAAAAAAAAATAGGTTTTTCCTATAGTAGATACTAATATTCCTTCCAAGATATTGAGTTTTCGACAATTAGTCGTCATTTTCATTGATTTAGCGTCATTTTTATCCATTTGGCGAGATTTTCGTTAATTTGGCAACATTTCAAAAAGTCGCCAAGTTGGCGATATTCCGCCAAATTCGTAGCCAAAATTTCGCCAAGCGTTATGGACGAAGAAATATGTTATTCTTATAGCAGACAAATGATTATTGGCTTTCAAATACAAACGTATTACTCAAAGTATCTTTTTTCATGAATGGAATGAGCTAGATCCACGAGAATGATGTCACTAAATTTATCGTATGGTATTACATTTTAAAAGTGAACATGTTTCTCAATAGGAAATTTTTTTTTTCATTTTATATGACTTTTTGATAATTTTTTTGAAAAATATGCAATATCTCGAGAACGCTTCATGTTAGCGTTCTAAAATTTATGCCAATCGTTTTCTAATGAAAAATTACATAAGAAATGTCTATTTGCGTAACTTTATTAGCGGTTTTGATTTTTTGACGATTTTTTCAAAATGTCATTCCAAAATTTAGGGGGGTTCTGGACATTCGATTGCGTATAAAAACAATAGGCTTCCAGTGTTTATGAATTGTGATTTTTGTACCAAATTTGGTTCGAATTGGTCCATTCGCTTGTCAGTTATTGTCTCCACAGACTCACTGACACACACACATACTTTCACACACACACACACACACACACACACAGACATCACTCCAAAAATGTTTGATTCGTGATCAGGGATGCTTGAAACGTGCTCTCCCGTCGAAAACTCGAATTCGAATTTTCGACCCCGTCACAATACTTTCCTTATACATTATGTATATAAGGAAAGTAAAAATGAACAAATAGAAGAACATTTTACAATTTCATTTATATAGTTAACATCAGATATACCCGACGTTGTTCGTGATTTAAAACTTTGGATAGAGCTGAATTGGCACCCCGGGCTTTTAGCCGATACTGCAATTATACAAATTATACAAAATTAAAAGAAAATTAATAAATCTGTAAAATATATGATTTAATCAATGAACCCACTTCCGAATTTTTGCGACGATAAAAAAAAATGATTTAATTAGACAAAATACTGCAAAAGGGGATTTTCAACTTTAAAAATTCAATGGCTTTTACATTAATTCGAATTAAAAAGAAAATTCGTCAAGGTGCATATTATAAGGACGTGAGGCACCTCTGTAGCGAATTTCACCGCTGTGCAAAGTTTCCATTCATTGTCGTAAACCCGTCTATAGATGGGTTTACGACTATGAATCGAAACTTTGCATAACGGTGAAATTCGCTACAGAGGTGCCTCACGTTCTCATAATATGCACCTTGACGAATTTTCTTTTTAATTCGAATTAATGTAAAAGTGATTGAATTTTTAAAATTGAAAATCCCCCTTGCAGTATTTTGTCAAATTAAATCTATTTTTCTTTGTCTTCACAAAAATTCGGAAGTAGGTTCATTGACTAAACAACGTAGGTTCATTGATTGTTTCCACTGCAGAAAACAGCATTCATGAATCTATTTTGTACTTAGAATAATAAACACGAAATTGGTCCGTGGATACTGTTCATTTGCAGTGGGGGCATATTCCTATTTTTAATGTATTTCCTTAGATTTCCATTTTAGTAAAACTAATCTTTTATTGCGCATTGTATTAGAGTAATAAAAGAAATCCATCTCCATATTGAAAAATATCGACGCTCCAATAAAACGGTGTTAGTCCATTAGAATAATTATCGCGTTAATCTCGTTGATAGACCGCCCGTAGAATCCCCTAATGAGTGTAAGTGCAAATAATAGAAGGCCAATGAAGTCAAAAGTTTTGGGAAACTGTTTATATGTATTACCATTGCTATATAAGTTTATTGTTGCAATTCCCCAGTGGGTACAAATGCAAATAAGCTGCATTCGTTACACTGCGGGAGGAGGTTGCCATGATATATAAAAAATAAGGTGAAACATGCTCTGCTCTCGGATCACTTGCAAATGGGTCAGTTTTTAATTGTAGGGTTAGGCAATGGCATATAGATGGGCCGCACATATGTTTTAACTCAATCCGATCTGAATGTGCCACCACAGCCTGGATACCACTGCTGGATTTACTGTTGTATACTGGGTTAGATTTATAAAGAGCGCTATTTCTGGTACGTCAGACCCTAACCATTGAGCTACTATGGAAAGATTATATTTTCTTTCCATATTCGATAAGAACCTTACACTCTCTTCAGATTTTGGATCGTATTAAGAATCAAAAAGAAATGGTGGAAATTATTTCAGTAGATTGGTCTGCATGGATTTCATTTGAGGAGAAAAAGCATATTCGTGTCTAGTATTCATCACATTTTTACAACTTTGTATTGCCCATTCTATGCATTATACTAAACGGAATCATGGTATTTGATCTGTTATAATAGGTACCTGTTTAAAAACTGCATAAAGCAATGGCTTCCATTTCGTAAAGAACTTGCGTCTCAGTGGAAAAAGATCCATCATCTCAGACTGATCAAACGATGTTTATTGCATCATGTGATCAGTAGAAGATCAGGGTCCGAGATCACGAGCTAAGACAACTACTTTTTCTTCTATATTTGATCTGCACTTCTACATTCTCTTCTTTCAATTATCATCTTTCAAATATCAAATTCTGATCTATTCGACCTCCTCATTGTTCTGTTTTTATATTAGGATAGAGTATCGGGTTCTTCGTAACACTTCGTAAATTGATACATCTGCCATAAATTACAGTGTTCTAAGAAACTTCCAATTTTTAAATTATTCAAAACTAGGTCCTCTGTTAGCGCACTTAACTGTTCACAAAATAATTAAATATTGCTTATTTAGCATACACAAAGATATTAACTTAATTTGTGTTTTGCATCATTATACCTATGATCCCCACAAAGTTTGTCTCTAATCCCAGCAAACGATATTCTCTTAAGATATATTTTATAATTTTTAATCTGTTGATCATACATTATTCTTGTATGTTGGTTTCGAATGAGGAGATTTGGAATTTTTATATCGAATACAAAACAAGACAAGAAGTACATGATACTAAATTTTCGGTAACCCATTTTTGTCTTGTAAGGAAGTTAGATGACCGCCACGCCCAAATTAAGTATAAGTTATTGAAGCATTACATGGATATAGTAACCTAACATATTACCAGAAGTTTACAAATTTACGTGTAGCATTGCATCATTACATTGTTAAAGTGAATACCTTTAATTTAACTGCAACATTACACTGAATTCTAATGTAAATTGGTCAAAACTAACAGATTGGTCAACAAATTGTTCAATAGAACGTGATCGTTCTGTCAAAGCGATGCTGCACATAAAATTCGTAAGCAAATACTGACTGTAAATTACTCTTTGTTTAACATTAAGCAAGAAATTTTAACAGTGTGCAGGGTAGCATCCTATTTGTCATAACAATCTAACTAAATTCGTTGTCTTAAATCGTAGGCTTGTTTACAAAATTAAAATTTTGGAACTTTTAAGACCTCGGCAATCCACCGCATCTAACTTATTAGGGTTAGATACAATATGGATCATCAAGGTAAAAGAATTTTTCCCGCACCCTGTTTCTCTCTGTTTACTTGTGTGCGTGTATGTACTTATCCCCATCCTTGTCTCCCTTTCTGTGTGCATGTGTGCATGAGAGAGCATGAAAAAAAAAATTTAAAACACATTCCTTGTTAACATGACAAAACAACGGTACAAAGAATAAAAAAGCCGGAGCGCAAATTTATAATGCGAGGAGGAGTTATTAAGCCGCTGGATCCAATAAACAACGGTTTATCTGCATATAAACTGTCCAGTATCGCAGGAATTCGGTGTCTTTTTTCATGCGCGTCTCGAGAGTTGACTTACAAAAATGCAACATATTTATTTTGTTATATTTCTGCATAACGGGCAGTTTTGGTATTCAGATGCTCTGCCAAAAACAGTTCGGAGGTCAGAGGGAGGAAAAGTGCGCCATTTGTATGCTAACGAAAAATTTGTGTCAGCAGTTTCAAGCTCTGTTGCCTTTTACGTTGCCAACAGCCCGTGTTTAAAGTTGCGCTAAGACTTTAACAAATATCTCCGTTCGCATTTTAAAGTTTAGCAAGTGTATATTTACAGTGATGATAATGATTTTCTTCGCGCTTATATATATTTTAAGATATAATAGTTTTTGATGTGAATAATATCTATGGTTTTGGTGTGTGTCTGAAATGGCATCGTTACGAAAAAAAGTAAACACTTTGGACTCATATCTCAGGACATAATTGATAAAAATTTAAATAATTTTTACATGTTTTGTCGGAAGTAGGGGTTTAATTTATATATATGCAAAAATAATTTCAATATTTTAATATTTTGAACTTTTTTTTTCGAAAAACTAAAATGTTTTCCCGGGTAAGTTTTTGTCACGCTTTGCTTATTTTCACTCGAAATATCTTCTAAACTATGAAATATATGTGTATATATATATATATATATATATATATAGTAAATGACAAAATTGATCAATAAGAAATTCAATTTTTAGATTAATAATGTTTCTCGGCAAAGCTATTATAGTTTTTAACAAATCGTCTTGTCAAGTTAAAGATTGAAAGTCATTTCCGTTTAGCAGGTCTGTAACGCTTATATCTCAAAAATTAAAAGCTATGATCAATAAGAAGTAATTTGTAATTATTGAAACACAAGGATAAAAAATTGGGTTTTGGATCAGGTTCTTTGTTTTCGAAATATAGTGCTTCTAATTTCGATATTTTAACATTTTAAACTATTTCCCTTCTAATTTCGATATTTTATTATTTCAAACTACTTCTAAAAGATGTTTCTAATTTCGATATTTTAACATTTTAAACTATTTTCCTTCTAATTTCGATATTTTATTATTTCAAACTACTTCTAAAAGATGTTTCTAATTTCTATATTTTAATGTCTTCAAGAGTTTTGAAAATGCCTAAAGAATACAAGCCACTCACAAAGAAACATGTTATTCTAGCAAAAAACATTTCGGCACTATTGGACTGGATCCACTGCCGTGTCTTTTATATTTCAATGAAACTTAAAAATTTCGTTTGAGTTTAATAGCAATAAAAAGCATTTTGTCTGGCACATTTATCAGTGTTATAAAAACAATCTGATATGAGCAGCACAAGACTTTGCTTGCATAATACGATGGCCGCACTTCTTTCACAGCAAAATTGTGGCGTATAAGATTCATGACACAATGTTTTTAGAATAAAATTAGCATCCCATAAATTAAAATTGGACGCAGTCTAAACAACTTTGGCAAAAGTCTTTAGCAACGTAGTCTAAACAGAATGACTTATTTATACTCGCATGCAAAATTATCATCAAAATTCAATTGACATTTAATTAATATCACGTGAAATATATGACTATTGGCGACTTGTTTGGCGCTTAAATCCAAAACTATAACAAAATATATTTTCTCTCATTCTCTAGATCCACGAAAATGATATTAATAAATTTGTTGCATAATACTGTATCTCACAAAAACACAACTTCCTGATAAAAAAAACTCCTCTCTAAATACAAGAGACAAAAGCATTCTTTCCAGAAAAAACTATGAAATATCCCATTATTTTGCACCAAGTTTCCTCAAATTCCGGAACTGTACTTTTAGGTCTGAGACACCCTGATAAAGGTTCCGAACCTTCCACGCAATCACACGAGACCATTTTAGTTGTAGTTAATTTTTTTAATTGACTACGATTAATAAGAGCTACGTGTGATTTGAAAAAGGGTTAAGATACCTTCATCGTAGACCTGAAATTGCAGCTCCGGTTCTGCGAAAACTTGTTTCAAACTATTTTGATATTTCCTAACGTTTTTGGAAGAAAGCTTTTGTTTTTTGTACTTGACGGGGTGTTTATTACCAAGAAATGGTTTTTTTTTAGATTTCAATACTTTTTGTGGAAATATGTATCAACATATAGTTAGTTATACGCATCAATGATATAGCATGCATTGTAAATTTTATTTCACCACTGAGCATCACTTGTTCATGTTTTTTCCATTCTTGAAAATTCTAAATATAATGTATCTTTAAGTTTAAATAGAAAACTATATACCTCCCAGCAGAACATCCAAAGTGAGCCATCATAAATTACAATTGGTTAGTGAAGGCTGCAGATCTGTCAACATTGAAGATTTAAAAGGCTGGGCGGAACATGTTAAATACCATTGTAAAGTTATTTTTCTCGTGTGCTAATGCACTTGCTGTCAATGTTTGGGTATATGTCAGCTTTTAGGTCATAAAAAAATGTCCATAGCCATAGAGTAGAAGGTCCATAGTCATGGGCAAGAGTCCACAGCCACGGGCAAGAGGCGGGGCATCAATGTAGTTGATGCTTTTTGTCTTATCCTTGATTTTGTCTTTTCCTGAAACAATTTTTTGGAGGCCCATGTCTATTGTTATCTTGGGGGGATGAATTACAGATCCCCCGAAATCGGGTTTTGTTACGTCACGTATGTAATAAACAATTGCCAACTACTGATTCGGACTTGGGGGGTGGAACGCTGCCAAGTTCCTAAAATACGAATTGTATATTATTACTTTCGTAATTGATAACTTAACTTGATGACCCAGAACTTTAACTCAATGCAAATAATCATTTTATGAAAGCAAAAGTACATTCTATAATTTAGACTGTAAATATTATTTAAATAAACTTTAGATTAAAAAAGATGTTGTAAAAACGGTATCAAATCTCCCCTAATATGCAGGAAAAAATGAAAATGAGTTTTACGTAAATAGGAAATAATAAAATCTTCAAAACTAAGAGTTGACAAAAACGTATGATGAAATTCATTAACTCCAGAGCACAAAACCAATAACAGTTTTTATTATATCCCAGGAATCTTGAATCACGCCGTCTTAAAGCAGAGCCAGTACTCTTTCTTTGTCATACAAATTGCACAATTTCCCTTGTTCCAAAGCTAAATTGGGAGCACTGGAGCATCTGAATAGCGAACCTGTCGTAGGATAGCACAAATGCCTGTAAAGAATGGCGCGATTTTCTGGGTAAAACTCGCTAGGCTGGCGTTAAATAAGATCTCTAAATACTGCGCCGTAAGCTGGTTTGGGATTGAGGAAGATTAATTCGATTTAAATATTTATCAATTGGTATCTCGTTGGTGATATTTTAACGGTGAAAGTATTTTGAGATAATTCTGCCACCCTGTTTATGGACGTCTGTCGTATTCCACTAGCAGCGGCATTGCTTACGCCAGTTCGCTTAGCTACACTGTTGAGTAGGTTGAAAATTAGCATAGAGCCTAAATGGAATGTACAGGACTCCTTTGAAAGTCCTGATGAACCCAATCAACGTTTTTAAGGAATGGTCCTTGAATGTGCATGTTAGGTCTATTTGCAGTAAAACCCTATCCAATAAAAATGATTGCAGCGCCTCTAACTGAGAGTTAAAAAAGTTTATATACGAAATCGGCAATAAGGAGACATAGACAAAGACAAGCCGATTACAACGTTGTAGAGCATAGGTTCTCAACCTTTTCATAAATGCGTACATAAATGCATTTAATTGGCGTACATAAATGCATTTAATTGATACATTTGAACATACGCAGTCTTTATTTTTAGATTTTGACGATTTTTGCAGGCCATTTCTTAAAAAAAAAAAGAAAATTATATTTTCCAAGTCGTGCTAAAATCTTATCAGAACCAGAATAACCCACAAGTGACTTACCTACCAAATTTTGTGAAATTTGGTCAATTAAATTTTCAGCTAGAATGGATACATACGATTTTTGAAGGCCCTTTTGCAAAAAAGGCAGATTCCTTTTTTCCGTATCGTACCAAGATCTAATGAGCACCATAATCACCCACAATTGACGTTTACCAAATTTTGTGAAATTCGGTGAATAGTTTTACAACTAGAGTGGATACATACAATGTACAGACAGACAGGCACACATACAGACATCACGCTAAAACAAAAACATTCGGGTTCTAGAGTGCTCGAAACATATAACTCGAGTTGCTACTTTCGACATAATTCCAATAATTTTCTTATACATTGCCATGTATTGTAGGGAAAATAAAAAAGTTGCATCGTTTTCCAATTCAGTGCCCACATTATTCTTTTGCATTATTTTGTAAACAATCTTTAAATGTTTCTTTTTTCAAGTTGACGTCTGCTTAGTAACATCGATGGATGCATTTGACTTGTCTTAATATAAAATTTTTTAGGTGAAACATTTTAGTGCCGGGGCTAGAGTTAATCTTGGAATAAATGTGGCTTAGATGAAGCGGAAGTGAAGGTGTGGAATATATACCCAGAAGACGTGCTATTTGAATAGCCGGGGGAGTGAAGGTGTGTAACGGAAGTGACATCATATGGTTACGAATACGTAACAGAAAAACATTGGGTGCGTTCAGAAGTTACACCCGGTCCGACTGCCCCCGGACGAGTCGGACGGTCTGGGTCTTCTACCCGGTCCGACTGGTCGCATATTTGAGTTAGAATTAGCCATTTGAATTCCCCCAAATGTTCCATTTTGTGACGTTTCAGACGCCTGATCCGCTTGTTCGCCAATTCTGAACACACGCATTGTATAATTTGAGGTCTGGTTCACTTGACCTTTGCGAAAAAATCGATAGTCTTGACGACAAATTTGGAAAAATATCGAAACCTGGCGACTTTTGGAAACTTCTCGAATTTTGTTGATTGATTAATGCATGAGTAACGTGCATGTCATCTGGAATTTTCCACAGAAGGCATACAAGTACATCATCATTCAGTTGGGTCGTTGACGTAATATGAGTTACGGTATCTGTCGACCTCAATACAAAACCCAACATATATGTTCTGCATATACTCTCTAAGCTGTATTATAAAACAATTCTGGTAGAAAAGTAGAAAAAAAATTAAATTTTAGATTAAAAATATCGAAACTGTTCCCTAAGTAACTTGTATCATCGTCACACACAACACACCAATCTTATCAATTTATCACAATTAATAGTATTTAACAATGTTACTCTCTATTTTTCATACCATTACCATTCATAACGTAGTTCAAATTATCTATTTTCACTACAACAATTGTTCCGGCTTGTTATTTCTACAAGAAATAATGTTATGAAAATCTTGAGATTTGAATAACTAGAAATAAAATGTCTGTCCAGTTCTTATTTTCACATAATTTATGTACACATAACATTATGTACAAACATATGTACAAATATTATGTACACATAATGACATAAAAGGCATCAATTTGTTTGTGAATCAAAGTAAGAGTAGTCTTCAATAAGCGAGACACCTCTAGAAAAAAAGACTACTCTAGAAAAAAAAACCCGAAAAATGTATGTATGGAAGCGCAAATCTTTGCTTAAGTTTGTTGGGATGACTACCTTGCCTCATTTATCCTGACGAAGATGACTCTATTCACTGTGAAACCGATTTGTTATCCGTTTTATGATGTAGGGAACTTATGGTTTTGCTTAAAGAGCAGCGATTGGTTTCTCTTTCTCATAGAAATACATAAATTTTTATTTCTCTGAACCGTTGGGTCTGTTGGATCCGAATAGAAAATCTGTCACGGGACACACATTGGATGGAGCGATTTTTTTTTTCGGGAAAGACTCTTGACAGCACACGGTTAAGTAATATCTCTGAATGGTGTGTTTGTCAGAGAATTTAGGAGTTGAAAGGGTTAGTCCCATTTAAATATTTATTAGATGGCTTTTTGGATGAACGTTCCTTGACATAATGCCATTCGCATATATTTGGAAACTTTTCGTGATAATTTGCGTCGTACGAGTTCTAGAAAAATGTTAGATAAAATATAAATTGCAAAGTACTCATATCTCAATTAAAATACAAATTGTTAAGAGATCGTGTCCCAATTAAAATATAAATTGTAAAAAAACTCATCTCCAAATTAAAAAAATCTGATGTGGGCAGCACATGAATTTCCTTATATAATGCAATGAATTTACTACTTTTACAGTAAAAAAAAATAGATTATTTTATAATAGATATTTATATTCTTTCCAAGATATTGAATTTTCGTCAATGAGTCGTCATTTTCATTGATTTAGCGTCATTTTTATCCATTTGGCGAGTCTTTGTTTAATTTAGCAACATTTAAAAAGTCGCCAAGTTGGCGACTTTCCACCAAATTCGTCGCCAAAGTCTCGCCAAACGTTATGGACGAAGAAATAAGTTATTCATACAGCAGATAAATGATTATTGGCGGTCAAATACAAAATTATTACTCAAAGCATCTTTTCTCATGAATGGAAGGAGCTAGATCCACGAGAATGATGTCACCCAATTTATCGCATGGTATTACATATGAAAAGTGAACATGTTTTTCAATAGAAAATATTTTGTTTTTATTTTATATGATTTTTTTATATTTTTTTTAATGTGCAATATCTCGAGAACGGTTCATGTGAGCTTTCTAAAATTTATGTCAATCGTTTTCTAATGAAAATTACATAAGAAATGCTTATTTGCGTAATTTTATTAGAGGTTTTGATTTTTTGACGATTTTTTCAAAATTTCACTCGAAAATTTATGGGGGGTTCTGAGCATTCGATTGCGTATAAAAACAATAGGCTTCCAGTGTTTACGGATTGTAATTTTTGTACCAAATTTCATTTGAATCGGTCCATTCGTTCGTCAATTATCGTCTCCACAGACTCACTGACACACACACACTCACACATCACTTAAAAAATTTTCAATTCGTTAACAGGGATGCTTAAAACGTGCTCTCCCGTCGAAAATTCAAATTGGAATTTTCGCCCCCGTCGCGATATTTTCCTTACACATTATTGAATGTAAGGAAAGTAATATAAATTGTAAATAATCCATGTCCCAATTAAAATACAAATTCTAAAGAACTCAGATCCCAATTAAGATTTAAGCAACTGGTTTCCGTTTGCTATGACGAGGTTCTATGCAGGTACTGCCACGGCAATCTTATCTTTAATATTAAAAGTTTCATTTTGTAATACAAATCCTTTAACGCAATTATAAAATAAAAGTGGAAATTAATATCTTCTAAATAGCTGATAATAATTCATTACAGTGTATAGGTAATGTCATATACTGCCCGCGTCAGATTTATTTTCAGCAGTTGCAGCCCCGAATATTGATTCTCCTTAAAATATACTCGCGTTCTAATTTTAAATGCAAAATGATCTCTCTAAAATGTTCGATTGACTTATGCTGCAAAGCCTTATTTACTTTCAAATAAAAATGGTACGTTTCATTTACTCTCAACTAGAAATATCCCATGTTTTATTTACTCTCAGAGCAAAGTAAATATCAATCTCTTATAACACCTAAGAGGCCTAATGCACGCCTTAAAACATGACTTCTACTCTTTATTTGTGAAGCGCGGTTTTCTGTTTCTCATGGTAAATCGGAAGCTCCACTGCATGGGAATGGCAAACCTGTCACAAGATGCTAGTTGCCGAAAAGAATGGCTCGAGCTTTTCCACCATAAAACTTGCCTGGTTGGCTTAAATGAGATCTGCGAATACTGTGCTGTCAGTTAGTTCAGGATTCGCAGCATTAATTTCATTTACATATTTATCAGATGGCTCTTCGGCGAGTTATTGGGGTGATAGTTTATTAAGATACTTTTATCATCTTGATTATTGTAGTTTAAAACACTTTCGGAGATCATATTAAATGTGAGTAAAATATGCTAGCTTGTCTTTACTACTGATATATGTTGATGTTATGGGTGCATAAATGAAAGGGTGCACAAATTATGCAAAATGTTTCTTTTTACCTGCACAACTGCTATCCTTGCGTTCTTAAAATCCCCGGAGCAGTGTTGGGCACTATCAACTAAAATTTTAGTTGACTAAGCAATCGATTGAAAATTTAATCAAATATTTGAATCATGGTGAATGGATCATATTAATCGTCAATCAGTAGTTATCAATTATTAGTCATAAAAATACGTAATTACTCTCAAATTCAATCATATGAATAAAAAAACCTGTCAAGTTAAAATTTTAAACAATTGATCACTGTTTTTTAAATGTTGCGAAATTAACGAAAATCTCGCCAAATGAATAAAAATGACACTAAATCAATGAAAATGACGACTAAATGACAAAAATTTAATATATTGAAAAGAATATAACTATCTACTATAAGAATAACCTATTTTTACTTTCCTTATATACATAATGTGTAAGGAAAGTATTGTGACGGGGTCGAAAATTCGAATTCGAGTTTTCGACGGGAGAGCACGTTTCAAGCATCCCTGATCACGAATCAAACATTTTTAAAGTGATGTCTGTGTGTGTGTGTGTGTGTGTGTATGTGTGTGTGTGTGTGTGTGAAAGTTGTGTGTGTGTGTGTGTGAAAGTTGTGTGTGTGTGTGTGTGCGTGTCAGTGGGTCTGTGGAGACGATAACTGACGAACGAATGGATCGATTTGAACCAAATTTGGTACAAAAATCACAATCTGTAAACACTGGAAGTCTATCGTTTTTATACGCAATCGAATGTTCAGAACCCCCCTAAATTTTCGAATAAAATTTTGAAAAAATCGTCAAAAAATCAAAATCACTAATAAAGTTACGCAAATAGACATTTTTTATGTAATTTTTCATTAGAAAACGATTGACATAAATTTTAGAACGCTAACACGAACCGTTCTCGAGATATTGTACATTTTAAAAAAAAATATCAAAAAGTCATATAAAATAAAAAAAAAATATTTCCTATTGATAAACATGTTCACTTTTCATATGTAATACCATGCGATAAATTGGGTGACATTCTTCTCGTGGATCTAGCTCGTTCTATTCATGAAAATAGATACTCTGAGTAATACTTTTGTATTTGAATGCCAATAGTCATTTATCTGCTGTAAAAATAACTTATTTCTTAGTGCATAACGCTTGGCTAGATTTTGGCGACGAATTTAGCGGAATGTCGCCAACTTGGCGAGTTTTCTAAATGTTGCCAAATTAATGAAAATCTCGCCAATTGGATAAAAATGACGTTAAATCAATGAAAATGACGACTAATTGTCAAAAATTCAATGTCTTGGAAAGAATATTAGTATCTACTATAAGAAAACCCTATTTTTTTACTGTAAAAGTAGTAAATTCATTACATTATATAAGGAAAGTCATGTGTTGCCCACATCAGATTTTTTTTTACTGTAAAAGTAGTAAATTCGGTGCATTATATAAAAAAAGTCATGTGCTGCTCACATCAGATTTTTTAATTTTGTATCAGTTGTATCAAAATGCTAATTCTTACATTAAAATTCCCTATATATATATGTATTCAAGGGGTTCATCCCTTAGGAGTTTAACCCTAAAAGGTTTGGACCCCAGTGACCTAAAAATTCTGGCATACCTTATTTTAAGCTTCAAAACTTGTGCTGATATTGACATAAAAGTATTCAGATATTTAAGGGGAGTTTCTCTTTGCACTATTGATAAAACTGGATTAAATTTAATTGCCAATTCATGAACTAAGTAATGCACGTTTTTCTAATCATTAATAGCAATTAATTATCGAACAGTTCAATTAATCATAATCACTATACTGTCTTTAATTTCTAATCGTATTAATGACTAAAATTGCTTTTTGTGTCGTATTCATGATTAATGATTAACACTATTTTTTGGTTTTAGTAATGATGCGATTGATGAGTAAATAGTTCGTTTAATTACAATAAATAAAACTGCTTCTTGTGAGAATATACTTTTTAATATTTCTTTAGAGATCATCAATAGACTTGTCACTTAATTGTGCTATGCCAACTTTCTTTAAAAAAGTTCTTTTAATCTTTAATCAGATGATTGATTTCACAACGGCAAAATATTTAGTCATCAATTATGGTTATATTTGTACATTAGTGGTGATCAGTAATCATTAGTTTGATTGGATTTCGTCCAGCTCCATCCTGGATATACTCGATAAAAAAAACCCTCTCTAGTTCAACATTATTAATTACTATACGATCCACTAACAAAATGCAATTACATTATGGCTCCCTATAGTTACATTACAACCCATGTGCCCCTTTCCCCCTAATATAACATACCTCTCCCATGAACAGTGAAACTATCTATGCCTTTGAATATTAGGTTAATTATTCTCACAGAGACAGGGATTAACAAATTTAATTTTCAGGCATGTTGAAATATCGCCAACTTGGCGACAGGCATACATGGCTCCACCTTTTGCTTTCAATTGCTGTGCACCATTGGAATCTAGATTATTCAACTTAACTAATTCTTGTTTTACCTACAGTATTTCCAAAGCATACTTAGTACATGATTATAATATTGTAGCTACATATTATACTTGGTAACATTTCTCGAAAGTCGCCAATTTAGTTATGTTGCCAACTTCACAACCATCACCTTCACTTTACATACGCTATATATTATGTATTACATATATTATATATTAAGTATTCAAAATAGTAATTAGTAATTTTCCTAGAATAAAAGTAAATAAACAGTAAGAAATTAACTACCACTTTCTCTATACCAGACTATCGTTATACTTTTTAGTAAGAATGGGTGATGCTATATCTTAAAACTAACATTCTAATTCAATATTTAGCGTGTCAAAGATATTTATGCTCCCAAGAGAATTATAGATCATGATTTACCGCTGTTCGTGTCTCTGTTTATGGTCCAGTTCACAGTTTTATGTTCTTATCAAAATTAGATGAGAAAGATAGAAAAGGATTGGTGTGATAAAAAACAAAACATTTCTTTTCTGAGTTCTGAGGATATTTTCCCAGCAGAACCTTACATATGTCGTGTGACATTTAAGGTAAAATTATCTCTAGACAAATGTTGGTATATACCTTGTCCGTATCACAAAAAATGGATCTTCTATCGATAAAATGTAGCCCACAATATTTTTAAACCAATTAAAATTAAAATATTTTTCCCTAGTAGTATCTTAGAAGATGTGAGACCTTCACGTCCCGGGTAGACGCAGGTTGCGGACCTATGTTGTGCACTCCTGTAGATAGCTTTTCCAAGAGTGTGATTTTGATTTCGGCTGTTATTACTACCAATGTGCCATAATCATATACAAAATGAAACAGGGCAAATAACAGGACCATGTTCCATTCTCATGTTCTAATTCTCAATCACTACACACTGTTCAAATTGCATTCTTTATAGCTCACAAGAAAATTACGTGCATTTCCTCGAGTGTGTTTTTTTTTTGTTTTTTTTTACCCCAGTAAAGTTTGAAAAAGTCAGAATAATTCTTAGAAAAACAATACTTTTGTACACAATAAAACTCTAAATGGAGCAGAGTTTTTTGATAACATTATTTAAAACTCAATTTTCCGAATTGCAGGGCAAGTTAATTAATGCTCACATAATAAATAATAATAAATCTATCTTGTAAGTCTATCTTTCTGCGAGTGTCTATCTCGTGAAGTACTGATATTAAAAAAATATGCAGTTTTCTCAGTTTTATATTTGTCATTACTATAAACTATGCAAACCTAAGGTAACTGATGAAATGCTTTATAATGCTTTGTGTTTTTTGCTAATACTATATATTAAGAACGTTATTTTGCATTCATTTATAAAATTTTTAAAACATTTTTATAAAATATTAAAATTTTGAGACATCGTACAACTTGTAAAAATAAACCCACTATCAATTAATTAAAAGTTACAGATTTTTTTTTCAACGTAAATAAACGAACTATTTCAGCCTTACCATAATGATTTTTATTTCACACTATGCAGTCAGATGTTATTCTTATTGTTTATCTCATACCTAACCACTTATCAGTTATTGCGAATATCTGTTATAATGAATATTTTTTCCTGTCCCTTGCGAATTCGCTTTATGCGAGATCAACTGTAGTTACATGATCCTACTAAAAATGAGCTGTGATGAAGCTTCGGTATAAACTTGAGACTGTGAAAATGTGTGATTATATCATTGGCCTAATAACTCAATTTGACCAGTTGTCTTGAGCTGAAGAAATCAAATGCTTATGTCTTGATCTTTGCAAACTTTGCAATGTGATATTTTATCTAATCTAGCTTCTTTCATTGGCGGTTGCATTTATGCTATGAACTACTAAGACTCCTAAATATACAGGCTGGTGCAACAGCGGCCATCTTAACTCTCAGTCGAAGGGAATGGCTGTATATGACGAAAATGGGGGTGATTTTCTCGTCCTTTTTTCTTGATGTTAAGGAAATCTAAACATTCTAGATTTTTTTCTTGAATTACCGATTCAATTTCTTGGCAACAACAGCACCCATTTTACAACTAAATTACTTATCAAATATCTGTCATGCAACATGCGTGCCATTAAAATAGTACAGACAGACGATAACTGGCTGGAACGGTTAGGGTAAAAAAGGCAGTTGCGTCAGCCTATACATTTAGGAACCTTACCATGATTAGTAGTTACAAAACCCTACCTTATAGGCATGAAAGTCAGTAAAAAACAACATTCCCAAAGTAAGAAATCACATTTCCAGCGCATTAACCGAGCATCGGTGGTCAGTCACGGCTAACAATAAATGCCAAGACTTCTAAAATTGGACTATTAGAACCGAAAATACCTTCCTCCTTTCGTCGCTTTTGTGGCTCATAAAAAAGTAGCAGGAATAATGTAACAGAAGTCATAACAGGAATAAAGTACCGTCAGCAAAATTATTCTTTCCTTCCTAATACAAGTGACTGCGGCCCCGTAGCACCCTGGACATACACGAGCAAATAAGCTGCTGCACTGTGCCACTCGAACAAGGCATTACGAACGAAAGAAACTAAAACTGTTCACATCGAAGCAATAAGTTCGAGAACGTTCCAAATATTCCCGGTCGTGTAGGAGTAGAAAAATTTGAGTTTTGAATCTTCACGTAGGAAATTCTTTAGCTATACATAAACTACAGTAAGTACAAAAACCCATCTCTAGCATATCCGCTACAAATACGTAACTATAGACCAAAACTAAGGATAGGAATAGTAGGTAACTTATCGCTATAAAGGTAAAGAGAATAATTATTGATGAAATACAATCGAAAAGGACATGAGTATAAATGTATACATTAATCATTAATAAAAATATAGTTATATATAAAAATATGTATAAAAAATGAAAGAGCAAACATGGCAAAAATGAAAAAGGCACTAACAATTAGCTCAAGAAAAAAGATCAAGACAATGAGAACAATCAATTAAAATGAAATGAAAAATGGTGGTTAATTCGGAATTACACACTCATCAGGACAGCCATGCAAGTAATCCGAATTAAAACCGATAGAATAGCCAGTTTCTGACAATGGCAATAGTTTTAAACTATAAACCCCATTGGAACTGTCTACTGGCTAATAGAAGGAAAATAATAAAATCCATAAGAAATAAAATCAGAAATAGAAATTTGCATATGCAGATTCCACGTGTAGGAGAGCTTGCCACAGAACGTACAATTACAGTACACAACCTCCCCGGTCAAGGTGAATGGAAACACCGGAATGAACGGTTGATAGAAGGGGAACGAAAAACAATTTTTGGTATCTTGCTCTCATGTTCATTATTCCTTTATGGTTAAATATTGTAATCCTCTTTTTTGAGCTGCTGCGCGCCATAAAAGTGTGATTTCAGGTTTTTTAACATGATTTATAATATTTTTATGTGATATATATATATGTGTGTGTGTGTGTGCGCGTGCGAGTGTATAGTCGGACTCGATTTTAATGTGT
Organism: Amaurobius ferox; assembly: GCA_951213105.1. Classification (NCBI taxonomy): domain Eukaryota; kingdom Metazoa; phylum Arthropoda; class Arachnida; order Araneae; family Amaurobiidae; genus Amaurobius; species Amaurobius ferox. Next base: position 91,153,281 of record OX578135.1, read on the forward strand.
ATTATATTGGAAACAAGAAGACTGGTACGGTATAATTAATACAATTACTGTTATATTTTTACGAAACTTCGTGGTGGCCGACGAAGTCAAGTCAGTTTTGCATCACTCTGAAAGACATCCACCAGACACAAAAGCCAACTGCGCATTTGCAGCAAGTTGCTATGATGTGACGAATTCCGTTCCTTGCTTTGAGGTTCCTATAATGTCTTCACTTTGCAAGTATTATTGCTACCAATTCATTTATCAGCAATTCGTAGTGGTAATGCGCGAAACCGGTCCTGTGAAGTTGGAATATAAAAAGCATCTTGTGCGATAAAAAAATTTTAAAGTTTCGTTGCAGTGAAAATGAAGTAGAATCTAAGTGATAAAATTTTACTACATAATAGGCAAATTAAATAAATATCAGTTTAACCAACTATGAAATGGGCGTCTATTAATTAAATTCGAAACCAGCATAAAATGCTTTATTACAAAAGATGAAATTAATAAAAGTATTGAATCAGAGAAATAAATCCACATTAAAATAAACAAAGTTTTTGAACTAGCATATTTTTATCTGACAGAACTTCATACAAAAATTGTATTTTATTTAAAAGAGCGATGGATTTTTTTGGAAAACTTTGTTATTTATTTTTATCTTTCTCTTTAAGGTTCTTTTTGCATTTAGATGCGCCACAAGTCACTGATTTAAGAAGGAAGGAGAAAATCGTCTGCCATTTGTATGGTAAAGATAGAGCTCCGTTGCTTGCCCGTAAGCCAGTGGAATTTCTAACGCTCAAAACTGTTCTGAGACCGTTTTTTTTCTTTTTTGAATAAGCGATTCTGAAAATGGAACAAGAATTTTTGTGTATTTCATGAATTTCAAGAATCCTTAAAACGTAAATTTTGAATTATTCTATATTTCATTTTCTGGGTGATTTCCTTAAAGAAACGTTAATATTTATTTATTGTAATATACATTTTTAACACTTTACAACATAGTTGAAAAGTGTTTATCACTTTGTTCATTCTGTCTATCTGTCCGTACGATAACTGCCGTAAAAATGACTTTATTAAAATGATATTTTAGTATGTTATTGAGACGGTCTGTGGGACCTATGAGAATGTAAATGAATAATATCACCCAATTAGTTTTGGATTGAACCCGGGTTGAAAAAATGAAATATATTGAACCCTATGGGACCTATTTTTCAAACATTTTTAAGCAAATTTAAAATTCACAAATTCTTTCGAAAATTTCAGAAAATATTCAAATTATCTCACAAAATATACAAAACAAGTTTCAGCAAAATATGTTCAGTAGTTGTTTAAATAAAAATTAAAATAATAATTGCACCCATATTATATGCAGAGATCACGTGACCCACTTCAAATGAAATATGGCATCCCTCTTGTGTCAAAATCGTGATTTTTAAAGGTCTTTTTAATTTATATTTAGTGTTTCATCCGTCCTAAAACAACTTTATTTTTTATTTTTCCTGTGCATCTATATACTGCGCCAACGCAATTACAATATTTTGGAGTTCAAATGATCATCAAATCTATTCTACAACGATTATTTCTGCAACGAAACCTAATTTTCACGTATGAAGAAAGTAAACACATCAATCTGTAGGACAAGTTGTATAATAATTGCCGAATTTCTTTAACGCAAAATTTTTTAGCTCTGGAGTCTGCAGTATAGCTGATATGAATGAAACATTCATTGATTTTACATTCATTGCTGACGATTCTATAGTATTGCTTTTCCGATGAAGTTTTAAGCATGGAGTTAGAAAGTACTTTTACTTCCATGGTTTTAAGATTTTAAGTAAAATAAATTATTGTAGTATTTTGATAACTTTAAAAATATCGGCGCTGAAAGAAGAGAATGGAAAAAAGGTAATGAATGAAATATTCACTGCTTTTATATAGAGAGTTAAGCGAATTATATTTCGATGATGTTATTTAAATAAAGTTCATTTGTTTTCGATGACGTTTTCAAATATAATAAATTATTGTAGTATTGTGATAATTTTAAAAATATCACCGCTGAATGTACCGCATTTTGAGATGTTTAAATAAAATTGCATTTCAGTTGGAAAGTGTTTCATAATCAATTATTTAAGTATGATTGATATTTCTTGTTTTGTATAATTTTGATTGAAGTTTGATTTTTACTTTCTAGTACATGGTATTGAGAAAGTATTGCTTTCCCAAAAAAAATTTCGAATTCAACATTATGATACCAATACATGTTTTAAAACTTTCTGAACACGTTTTGACTATTTTTGGAGTGATGTCCCCCTGTCTGTCTGTCTGGGTTTTTATCCGGTTTTGTTGTCAAAAAATCTGATGAGGGCAACACATGACTTTCCTTATATAATGTAATGAATTTACTACTTTTACAGTAAAAAAATAGGTTTTTCTTATAGTAGATACTTATATTCTTTCCAAGATATTGAATTTTCGACAATTAGTCGTCATTTTCATTTATTTAGTGTCATTTTTATCCATTTGGCGAGATTTTCTTTAATTTGGCAACATTTCAAAAAGTCGCCAAGTTGCGACATTCCGCCAAAATCGTCGCCAAAATCTCGCCAAGCGTTATGGACGAAGAAATAAGTTATTCTTACAGCAGATAACTGACTATTGGCGATCAAATACAAAAGTATTACTCAAAGTATCTTTTTTCATGAATGGAACAAGCTAGGTCCGCGAGAATGATGTCACCCAATTTATCGCATGATATTACATATGAAAGGTGAACATCTTTCTCAATAGGAAATATTTTTTTTATTTTATATGACTTTTTGATAATTTTTTTTAAAAATGTACAATATCTCGAGAACGGTTCATGTTAGCGTTCTAAAATTTATGTCAATCGTTTTCTAATGAAAAATTACATAAGAAATGTCTATCTGCGTAATTTTATTAGCGGTTTTGATTTTTTGACGATTTTTTCAAAATTTCACTCGAAAATTTAGGGGTGTTCTGAACATTCGATTGCGTATAAAAACAATAGACTCCCAGTGTTTACGGATTGTGATTTTTGTACCAAATTTCGTTCGAATCGGTCCATTCGTTCGTCAGTTATCGTCTCCACAGACTCACTGACACACACGCACATACTTTCACACCCACACACAAGACATCACCTCAAAAATGTTTGATTCGTAATCAGGGATGCTTGAAACGTGCTCTCTCGTCGGAAACTAGAATTCGAATTTTCGACCCCGTCACAATACTTTCCTTATACATTATGTATATAAGGAAAGTAAAAAAATTTGGAACTAGATAGAATTTTTTTTTACTTAAGTGAAAACTTTGAATTGTATTCTAAATTTTATAATTTTTTAACATGGCAGCATGGGTCAAAATTTGACATAATTATGCATAAAAGGGTTTATTTGTGGTTCGATGATCATGAGATATGATCATGATAGCCGCGATACAATTATTTTTGTTCGTGACATCATTACCCCAATCCCCCCCCCTTGGGAGACAAGTTATTCCCCCCCCCCTCAGGGAATAAATTTTCAAGATATGATATAATTCAAAAGAATTTTTTCAAGCCCTTTAAAGTGAATGGTAATATGCTATAGTTGTAATCATTTGAACCCCCGATACCAATTTTTCAATTTTTTTTTCTTGAAATTTGAAAAAAAAAATGAATTTTGGTATGAGAAAGCCGAGTAGTCCAGTTCATTTTAGACAAGCGTTAGACGTGATAATGTCAAAACAAGAAAGATCAGTCATGCTTAATGATCAATCATGATTATGAAACACTTTGCAACTTCAATGCAATTTTATTTAAACATCTCTAAAATGCAGTACATTCCTCGGTAATGTTTTAAAACTTATCACAATACTACATTAATTTATTATATTTTAAGGCTTAAACCTTCATAAAAAAAAATGAACTTCATTCAAATGACGGCCTTGAAATATAAATTGCCCGGTTTAAACATCTATAAAATGCGATGCATTCCTTGGTAGTATTTTTAAAATCAAAATAATACTACAATTATTTATTATATTTGAAAACTTCATCGAAAGCAACTGACATTCCTTCAAATGATGTCATAGAAAAAATAACACGCCTGGCTCTCTCTATAAAAGCAGCATTTCATTCATAACAGTTTCCCATTCATTTCATTCATCACAGTACTAAAATAATTTATTTTATTTAAAAACTTAAGACCATGGAGCTACAAGTAATTAAACTCTACGCTTAAAACTTCATCGAAAAAAATAGTCCTTCTGTCTGTAAAATCAATGAATATTTCATTCGTATCAGCTATGCAGACTCCATGAGCTAAATACTTTTTCGTTAAAAAAATCCAGCAATTCTGCTGTTGTTGCTTATAACCTCCTGTTTCGGTCGAGCCGCAAACAGGACCAGTGATGCCAGAAGAAGGACACAAGACGAGATCACAAATTTTATTAACACAAACAAGCATCACTGAGGAAGGTCAGGGGGGGGGGGGGGGAGGGTGCAGCTTCACATTTAGCGAGGATCCAGAAGGAGTAAGACTGACTTCATCCTCATGAAAACACCCATGCCTTACTCGGGATTCGAATCCAAGCCCACATGACAGCAGTCGGAAACGTTATCCACTTCACCGCCTGGGCGGCACAGCAATTCTTATACAACTCATCCTACATATTTTGCTGTTTACATTTTACATAAGTGAAAAATAGGCTTCGTTGTAAAAATAATCAAATTTGGATGAACATTTAAACTCAAATATATTGTCATTGCGTTGTTTCAGTATGTAGATGCACAGAATTTAGACAAAAAAAATCTGATGTGGGCAACACATGATATTCCTTATATAATGTAATGAATTTACTACTTTTACAGTAAAAAAATAGGTTTTTCTTATAATAGATACTAATATTCTTTCCAAGATATTGAATTTTCGGCAATTAATCGTCATTTTCATTGATTTAGCGTCATTTTTATCCTTCTGGCGAGATTTTCTTTAATTTGGCAACATTTCAAAAAAGTCGCCAAGTTGGCGACATTCCTCCAAATTCGTCGCCAAAATCTCGTCAAGCGTTATGCACTAAGAAATAAGTTATTCTTACAGCAGATAAATGACTATTGGCGTTCAAATATAAAAGTATTATTAAAAGTATATTTTTTCATGAATGAACGAGCTAGATCCACGAGAATGATGTCACTCAATTTATCGCATGGTATTACATATGAAAAGTGAACATGTTTCTCAATAGGAAATATTTTTTTTTTATTTTATATGACTTTTTGATAATTTTTTTTGATAGATGTACAATATCTCGAGAACGGTTCATGTTAGCGTTCTGAAATTTATGTCAATCGTTTTCTAATGAAAAATTACATAAGAAATGTCTATTTGCGTAACTATATTAGTGGTTTTGATTTTTTGACGATTTTTTCAAAATTTCATTCGAAAATTTAGGGTGGTTCTGAACATTCGATTGCGTATAAAAACAATAGGCTTCCAGTATTTACGGATTGTGATTTTTGTACCAAATTTGATTCGAATCGGTCCATTCGTTCGTCAGTTATCGTCTCCACAGACTCAATGACACACACACACACACACACATACTTTCACACACACACACAGACATCACTCCAAAAATGTTTGATTCGTGATCAGGGATGCTTGAAACGTGCTCTCCCGTCGAAAACTCGAATTCGAATTTTCGACCCCGTCACAATACTTTCCTTATACATTATGTATATAAGGAAAGTAATAAAGCGGTTTTAGGACGAATACAACACTCAATATGAATTAAAAAGAACTTTAAAAATCACGATTTTGAGACAAGATGGATGCCATATTTTATTTTGAAGTGGGCCACGTGATCTTTTCATATCATGGTCACGTGATCGCTTCATATAAGATGGTGTAATTAATATTTTAATATTTATTTAAAAAACTACTGAATATATTTAGTGAAATTTTTGTTATATATTTTATGGAATAATTTGAATATTACCTAAAATTTTCGAAGCAATTTGTGAATTTCAAATCCGCTTAAAAAATGTTTGAAAAATTAGGTCCCATAGGGTTCAATGTATTTCATTTTTTCAACCCGGGTTCAATCCAAAACTAATTGGGTGATATTATTCATTTATATTTCCGTAGGTCCTACAGATAGTCTGAACAACATTCTAAAATTTCATTTTGATTAAGTCATTTTTACGGCAGTTATCGTGCTAACGGACAGACAGACAGACAGAATGAACAGAGTCATAAACACTTTTCAACTTTGTTGTAAAGTGTTAATAAAAATCGCCTTCCAAACAAACGCTTGTGATTTATTTCCGGTGCTAAGCAATAAGGTATCATTTTCTTCAAATAAAGTTTAGGAAAATAATCGTCTGAGTAATGCTTTTCCAATGGAAGATTTAATTTTGCGTTTTTATTAAAATTTCAACCATTACTGGCCCTAGGAACTCGAAGCATGGATGGGATTACCTACAGTGAAATAAAGAATAACGGTACCAAATTGCAAATAAAAAAGTTCGTCAAAAACTGTGCCTTTGTACACGGGACAATCGGACGGACAGGCTTCCACTTTATATACACTACTCGACATCGGAAATGCAACACCATGAAGCCGTATAATTTGGCCGTATAACTATGCAAATTGCGAAACAAACGCAGCAGGCCGTTGTATGCAAAAGATCTGAAATGCAAGTAGGTCACATGATTAGAGCGCGGAATAAAAGGGACGGAAACTACAGATGAGCCGACAGTTGTTACTGTCTGTCGCCTACGGAAACCCGTTTTCCCAGCTGTTTTTCATTTCAGAAGACACGTGTTGTTGAAGTGATGCTTGGCCGACGACGTCAAAGTTCGTTTCAGTATTTGGACAATCGCGCGAAAGGATTCATTTTAGACTTACGTACGGCTGAGTGGGCGTACTTGATATCGCCGCTGAAACACGCGTAAATGCGTCCACTATGCAAAGAATTTGTAGAAGATGGATTGAAGAAGGGCATGTGAGTCGTCACAGTGGTGCAGGTCCATCCAGACTTATGCCAGCACGCGTTGGTCGACGCATTCAAAGGCATGTGGTGTCAACCGCACAAACGGCGACTTTAGACATTCTGCAGAATTTGCAGGGTACATTGGATATTTCAATATCAGCGATAACAGTTTATCGACGATTGGTCGAAAGCGGCTAACACTCAAACAGTCCTTTACGAAGACTGCTGTTGACGACAAGACACCGATGTGAGAGATTGCAATAGTGACGGAGCCGAGCATCTCGAACGACTGAATGGGACAGGGTAGTGTTTAGTAACGAGTCTCGGTTCTATTTGTCAAATGACAGTCGCCGTGTGAGAGTCTGAAGGCACCATTGAAACAGATCCAATCTTGCTGCGACTGTTGAACGTCATACAGCTCGACAATGCGGCAGCATGATTTGGGATACCAACGGCTTCGATAGCCGGTTTGTGCTTCTGGTTCTTATCAGAGGCACAATAAGGGCACGACGATATATGGATGAGGTACTACGGCCGGTTTTACTTCCCTACCTTTAACGGTCGCAAAATGCTGGTTTCCAGAAAGATAACGAGCGACCGCACACAGCAACCATCAACAGACAAGCCTTACAAAGTTTCCAGGTGCTTTCTTGGTGTCTCCGGATCTCTCACCCATCGAGCATCTATGGGACGTAATTGGCCGTCCTTTAACTGCCTTGCCCCCATCTCAAACAGATTACGATCTGTAGAGGGTGGTTGAAGGCATATGGTTATCCATCCCTCAGGAAACTATCCGCATCTGTTCCTTGAAGGGTTGCTGTTTGTATAGCCGCAAGAGGTGGTCCTATTGCCTACTGATCACCCTTGCTATGCATTATCCTTCTGGAAAAAACATCACTTATTTATATATGTCACCTCTGCATGTATGTCCTTTATCATCACACGCTATTCGCTCTTTCATGGTGTTGCATTTTCTGTGTCGGGTAATGTAATAGATGAATGTGTGAGAGCATCAAATAGAGTCCTTCACTTCAGACTATTATACTTGAAATGTAATTTTCTTTTCTCATATTAACAGCGGGAAAGAACAAAAAATTTAAAATGTTCTCTTTTGTATCATCGCTGAAAGGAGGAATAAAATAAAGATTACATTTTTCTTCTCAAGTCGCAACAAATTTCGAACGTATTTTTGATTACGTTCAGAGAAGTTATCCGCAAAGCAAATATAATCTTAATCAAAGATAAACATCTGAGATTTGAAAGTGCAGTTTTGAAAATTAGTTCTAAAAATAGAACTGTGCGATCGATATTAAATAGAGTCGAAATGGAAATACAAACGAATTTCAAAAACAATTTTTTCTAAACGATTTTAGATCCGATTGGATATTTTCAATCACATTGTGTCTCACTAATAAAAATTCTAATAAAAAAATAATGCGTTCACCGTTTGACTTTTTTACCTATTGCAATGAACTTTCATCTATAACAATACTAGCGGATATGCCCGACGTTGCTCATGATTTAAAATATGTGCACATTCCAGGAATATTCTAAATTATATTGCTCTTAAAAAATTATAATAAAAAATAGATATAATTATCCTAAAAATCTTTGCTTGAAAATCTTTGCTAAAATAGATAATATATGAATTTGAAAAATCTTTTCTGAAATAAAATTAGAGAAATTGAAAATATCAATAATTCTTGCAATCTTATATCTTTTTATAACGGATACAACCCCCCCCCCCCAATCGAAAAGTATAATGCCATTCATGTATAAAATTAATTTTTCTATCTTTTTCTTAATTAATTTTTAAAAATTAAATATAAATCATCTGCCGTATAAACACAGATTTGATTAAATTTCGCTTCTACGTCATAATGATATTTCTATCGAAGATTTAATTTTCGTTTTTTATTAATATCTCGACAATCCCTGGTTCTAAACACTCGAAATATGGATGGGATAAGCCGTAGTGAAATATAGAAAAACCATACCGAATTTGGAAAAAATTCGTCAAAAGCTATAGTTTTGTATACGGAACAAACAGTCAAACTTTCCATCTATTGCAAGATGATTTCAATGATATGGGTGAGTTGATAAAATTTTTAAAAATTCAACATATTTTCCGTCTGTAGTTTTCAAAATTTTCCGGATGGACAATATTCACATGACGTCACAGTTGCGTAATAAACAAAAGCGCGCGTTAATGCCATTAAAAAAGATTCTATATGTATACACACTATGCTATTTTAATTCAATGTTTACTTTGAAAGAAAAAAACATGACTGCTCTTTATTATTGAGAATTTAGAAATCATAATGTATCGAATTTCAAAAGAATAATGCAAATTAATGACTTTATGAAGATGTAAACAGCTTTGAAAATATCAAATTGTTAGAGTTTAGATCTCTTGAATTTTACAAATAAAAGTGATTTTTATGTTTCATTGAGATATTTGCGATTTCACGACAAAATTGTTTCCAATTCTTTCACTGAAAATCGTTTTTATTGCGATATTTTTTATTTTCTATTACATTAAGTTGTAATATTCTATTTGTTATGTAAAGGGAAACTAATGGCTGAAACAGGATCTAACCGATAAGCTTACATAGAATTTTCGATGATTGAATTTTTATGATTTGTATTAATCAGCCAAAATTAGTAAAATGGGGTTAAACATATTGTGTTTGAAGTGTTATTAATACAAATATAAATTTAAAATAAAGTAAAGATTAAAATATTAAAGACATTTATAATATACAGGGTGTTAACATTTTTCCCGTTTTACCGAAAACACGAAAGTTTATTTTTCTGAATATATCGTAAAATGTGTATTTTTCTTAACTCTTATCCCAATTCAAACGAAAATGTAAATAATATCTACAATAAAATACAAGAATTTCAACTTTGAATACATAAACGTAAGTTAACAGCCTTTAAACTTTAAAATTGTTTTAAATAATACATTAAGAAGAGTAAATCAAATTTGATTTTAAGAGATTAGATATACAATAATAAGTGCATAAAGATCCACAGGTTTTAAATCGATATGGGACGGAAATAGTTTAAAACTTGTCCTACTTTATCATTAGCAAATCCCATAAACAAACGTATGCGTAGAGCACGTGTTTCCAGTGTACTTCCGCATCAGCTGTAATTTTGCAGTCTCGAATCTAAAGTGTGCATATTATCTGTCCATTATTGGGCAAAGTTAAGTTGCAGTTGCGCAAATAAGAACGATAGCTAATGCAATTAAAGATGTACAATTATCGTTAGGGCCCCAAACTTTCAGAGCACCTGGTTCCATGAATCTTTTGATAAAAATGGCTTTGCCTATCCTTCTCTCTGAAATGCTTAGGACTATTCATAACAAAAATTAGCGATGCATGAATTCGATGTACGTTTTGCTGGCACGCTATTCCAGAAATTACTAGATTTTTGAATCTTACTGCACCAGTTTAAATGGGAAAAACTGAGCTAAGGATTCAGACGTGCAATTGGAAGGTTAAACAGTGATAATGGATCTTGTTTTACTGATTTGCAGTTTTGATTAATTTTTCAAACTATTTGCCAAAATACCTCTCTTCGAATTCCTTATGTATCTAAGCTTTTCAAAAGTTCGAAATTTTCGGCATTTAAACCTCCACTAATTTTCTGGTCGCTAAAAAAATAACATACAATTACAAACGCAGAAATCAATAATCACATAAATAACATACAATTACAAACGCAGAAATCAATAATCACATAAATAACATACAATTACAAACGCAGAAATCAATAATCACATACTTTATTTTTATCCTGGTTAAATGAATTTTATTTACACATACACAGGATTTGATATTTTTAATTTACTTTATGTTATATATTCATCACTCGATTAATTAATATTGTCCTCTTTCAATACTAAACCACATTTGCAGTGCGAATCTTGCTCTTAGCTGCTAAAATTAATCATGCGCTTAATGATTATTCATGCACTTTATAATTCTCAAAAATCTCAAAAAGCTTTTAATAGGCACAATTAATTGATCAGTTGAATATTCACAAAATTAGCTAATCTCGAGCGACGACATTTCATCGTTCACTGAATATATTTATACCAATCACATCACCCCGAAGGTTGATTTTAGCATATAGTAAATGGACAAAGTGGTTTGGACAGCCAGACTTTGCGGTATATCACACTATACATATAGTTTTCGATACATTCTTGGCATCTCGCTGAATCCATTGTAGCCCAGGACTACTTTCACTGGGATTTCATTATAACTTTCCTACATTCTTAAACTTTTCCACTCATGGTATCAGGATGGACTATCGAAGTTATTTTACTCTTGTCGATACTAAAAGTTTGGGGCGAAGTCTGTTTCATCTGGGCACAGACTCTACATTGGTGACTTGGTCTTTTTGCCATTTGTCGGCACAATCTAGAGATTTCAGACTCGTTCTGTCCCCCTCATTTGTTTCCCTGCGGCAATGATGTATTGGGTCATTTAGTCTCAGAAGAGGCTCACAAATTTGGACCATATAATTGCCCAAGTGAAATTTAGTTCATTGGTCACCTTAGACATCTTTGTGCCATCAATTTATACGCTGTAAATCACCGACCGATTTTATTACCCAAATGTCAGTTGATATTTTTTGTGCGTATCTTTTGCCAATCTGACTAAATATGTCTATTTCATGCAACAGCGGTATAACATTTTCCCATCTTAAATCGTAATAATGTATTGAAAATAAGATATTGTACATCATATCTATGCATTATCATGATTGTGAAATAAGCTATTTCACAGAAAAACTGAATTGGTTTAAATACATTACTTTATCTCGCTAATAACACAGGTCATCACATTTTCCACTTTTTAATGCTTTTGTATAAATTTAACATGCTGAAACCAAATATGGTTTCCAAATAGCTCTAATCATACTTCAAAGATACATACGTAATTAAAGACATTGAATACCTATTTAGAAGGATATATAATGGAAAACTAACAATAAACATTTATATTATAGAATATATTTTATTCAAACTATTACTAGTTAGTGGTTTCTGTTTACACTTATTAGTACTTTTACATAAAAGTGTTAGTTATCCAGAAATTTGGACTTATTCTTGTAACTTGAGAGTACACTCAGGATTCCAGAGGATATGTTGTAACGCTATTGATAAACCTAACGTGTACGCTGATTAACCTTTCCTTACAAAGGTATTCGAGTACTTAAGGACTTTCTTAGAAGTTCTTTATATAAGCCTGGCACAATGAAAATGATAATTATCATACCAAAGGCAAAAATAGCTGTTAAACTTTATAATCTACTCTCTACAAACAACCCATTTAAGATAACAATTCAATAAGATCCACAATCTCACTTCCTTAGACTAAGAAGCACATTTGATTCAAGAAACTTTGTTCAAATTTTGATTGTCTTCAAATATCCAGTAGTTTGTACTTTTAACACAATTCCCACTATAACTTCTTTGAAGGCGAATCAATTGATTGTTGTACATTTATTTCCTCCAAAAACACCAGTTCATTGCTTCCATGAAGAATGCAGCTAAACAAATTATGGAGGGTGAAAACGCCATTCTAGGTACCCTGAGAATAAATAAACTTACATTATCTATCCCTTTAGTTGAGTATCCACATACAATTCTGTCTCGGAAAGAGCTCTCTCTCTCTCTCTCTCTTTTACAACTAACGCAATTTATTGTTGAATCCGAAAATGTTCTCCCTGAGGTCTCTACTTAAAGTTATAATTATCCCATAGAATCAACTTGGACAAGATTGTTGACTTAGCTCTATAGAGAGCAAATACCCCAAATCGAAGCTATTAGGGGAAGTTTCTTTGAAAAGAAGCAAATGTTGATAGGTGCTTAAGTGAGTGAGTAGATAACTTAACATAAGAAAAAGTTGGATATTTGCTTTTATGTATAGATATGAATTGGAGATTTTTGTGTTTTCATAGCAGGGTATGTTGAGAAAAGTATAATTTATGTCGAGAATTTTTTATAAAATTATGATGGAGCGTATAACTTTCCATAATGACACGTTTCTATTGCGCATGACAGGATGAAATTCGTTTTTTTTTTCTTTATACAAGCATAGGAGTGAGTAAAAATTGTTTATATGTGGTTGCTCACAGAATGTGATATGGAACACTTGGATTAATCACTATTCAAGGATGTGTTAGCATTTTGTGTCAATTTTTATGGCGGCCGAATAAGTTAGATAAAAGGAAAACTTGATTGATTTTATCAATTCATGTTTGTTATCTTAGGTAATGAAACAAACGAATATTTTTAAGAGGCAAATCTTAATTTGTTTATTTTTCACTACCAACTTGCATGAGAGGAAGACAATAAAAGCAAAAAAAATTACCTTGGAGAATCTAAATTACAAATTGATTATGAGTACTATTTCCCTGGCTATAGAAATTTAAAATTTTTCAAATCAAAAAAGAATGATTTCTATTCAGATGCACCCTGAGTTTATCTTTACTTTCCGTTTAAAAATCGAAATTTCAAAATTTAACTTCATAATTTGATTACAGTTGTTTTTCTGGGACATTGAGAAAATAAAATATATCGCAAGCAAAAAAGTGCTTAAGTAGTCATTTCTTCGCAACCCGTAGACGATGTTTTCTTGGTCAGTTTCGCTTATCAGCATGGGACAGACAATGCCATGACCACCGAGCACAAAATGCCAAAAATCATGGATTTATAACTTTTTTTTATATTTTGGCAGACGTGTTTACCTCAAACCGGCTTCGACGTAAGGCATTATTCGAATCCCACAAATCGCTGACAAAATTTTATGTGCTTATAATTGCAGTGAAAAGTGACTTTCCCCCGGTGGATCCCTGGCCACTGCGGTATCAACGGCAATGAGAAAGCCGATTTTCTGGCCAAAAAAAGGGCAGCAATTCCCCCAAATTTCACCAAGTGCTGAGATCCCATTTCACGGTATTAAGTTGGCAATCAGAAACATCTTTAAAAATAACCTGTCAAAAGAACTTACAGAGAGGAATTAATTTCAAACAAACTAAACTGGCCTAGGAGGAGAGCTGTAGCGGAATTCCGTCTTGCTACTGGCCATGATTGCCTTGCAAAACATTTGCATCAAATACATATATTTAACGACCATTTTTGCAAAGTCTGTGACCTTCAGGAGGTAATGGACAGGACTCACCTTCTCCACTGCCCGGCTCTGAATGAGAGCGATACTGGGAAACAAGGGACCGTATGAGTGGTCTATAGACTTTCTTCAGTGGCTGTACTTTTTTCTTATTTCTGTTTATGTTATATTTTTTGTTAGCTCCAGTTGTCCTTTGTACCCGTCATTGAAAATAAAAAAAATAAATCGTTTCAACAATAAATCAAAGGATTAATTTTCGATTTACACATTCGATGTTCAATTTACACACCCAGCCACTCTCTTAGTCCTCTGGACGAGTCGGACGGTCTGGGTCTTCAACACCCAGCCACTCATCCTGTTGCTCATACCCTTGGGTGAGTCGGATGGCCTGGGTCTTCCACACCCGATGTACGATGGAAATCACTTCACTCAAAATATATCACATTGGAAATTTAAGCTCATATCATTGGTTTATTAAAAAGCAACATTTTGATTGTTAACTATTAATAGCGTTTAATAGGTTAAATAATAACTTTACGATGGTTTAACATTTTTCCTATACCTGTCAAATTAGCTTAGCCGTAGGTATAAATAAATTATGGGACGTCAACACAACATCCTGAGGGAACTCTCAGTGCAAATTAACATCCATTTGCATTCAGTTTAAGGAAGAATCCGAAGACGATTCTTCCAAGACCAAACAAGCTCTTTTGCTAGCTAATGCAATTTAGTGTTAAGCTCGAAGGTATTTTGCACTCAAACCCTTGGTTGAAGTTTTAATTACCTAACAGAATCGAGCTGGCCAAGAGTGTTGACATAACTTTTGCATTGGTGGGATGATAGGTACTTGAGTTGATAAGTAAATTGCTTTAAGGAAAATGTGGTCAGCATATAATTTTCCCTATAGACCCATTCATTTTTACTTTCCCTACAATGCATGGTAATGCATAAGAAAAGTATTGGAATCGTGTCGAAAATTGCAACTCGAGGGTTCGATGGATATACACGTTTCGAGAAATCAAGAACCGGAAAAAGTATTTTAACGTGACTTCTGTGTGTGTATATGCGTCTGTCTCTGTGTAATGTATGTATCCACTCTGCTTCAAAACCTAATTGATCAAATCTCACAAAATTTGATAGATAGTCAGTCACTCGTTAATAACCCTTGTGCTGATTAGATTTGGGTACGATTCGAAAAAAAAAAGAATCTGCCATTGTTTATGAAATGGCCCTCAAAAATCATCCAAATCCAAAATAAAGGAATACATATGCTCGTGTCGAAAATCTTAACTCGTTCAATAATTCTACACATTCGACAAATATATACATTCAACAAATCTACACATTTCGAACACTCTAGAATCCAAACAAAACTATGAAAAATATAACAAGAAAGATCAATCATGCTTAAAGCATTGATTATGAAACACTTTCCAACTTCAATGCAATTTTATTTAAACATGTCTAAAATGCAATACATTCCTCGGTAATATTTTAAAACTTATCACAGTACTACATTAATTTATTATATTTGATACCTTAAACCTTCATCGAAAAAAATTAACTTCATTCAAATGACGGCATTAAAATATAAATTGCCTGGTTTAAACATCTCTAAAATGTGTGATACATTCCTCGGTAATAATTTTAGAATTATCATAATACTACGATAATTTATTATATTTGAAAACTTTATCGAAAACAACTGAAATTCATTCAAATGACGTCATAAAAAATAACACGCCTGGCTCTCTCTATAAAAGCAACATTTCATTCATAAATAATTCCCCCATTCATGCCATTCATCACAATACTATAATAATTTATATTATTTAAAAATTAAGACCATGGAGCTACAAGTAAGTAAAACTCTATGCGTAAAACTTCATCGAAAATTATCGTCCTTCTCTTTCTAAAATCAATGAATATTTCATTCATATCAGCCATACAGACTCCATGGACTAAATGATTTTATGTTAAAGAATTACAGTGATTCTAATACAACTCATTCTACATATTTTGCTGTTTACATTTTACATAGGTGAAAAATAGGCTTAATAGTAGAAATAATCAAATTTGGATGAGCATTTAAACTGAAATATATTGTCATTGCGTTGTTAAAGTATGTAGATGCACAGAATTTAGGCAAAAATAAAGTAGTTTTAGGACGGATACAACACTCATTATAAATTAAAAAGAACTTTAAAAATCACGATTTTGAGACAAGATGGATGCCATATATCATTTTGAAGTGGGTCATGTGATCGTTTCATATCATGGACACGTGATCGCTTCATATAAGAGGTGTTATTATTATTTTAATTTTTATTTAAAAAACTACTGAATATATTTCGCTGAATTTTTTTTTATATATTTTATGGAACAGTTTGAATATTGCCTAAAATTTTCGAAGCAATTTGTGAATTTTAAATTCGCTTAAAAAATGCTTGAAAAATTAGGTCCCATAGGGCTCAATGTATTCCATTTTTTCAACCCGGGTTCAATCCAAAACTAATTGGGTGATATTATTCATTTATATTCCCATAAGTCCTATAGACCGTCTGAACAACATACTAAAATTTCATTTTGATTAAGTCATTTTTACGGCAGTTATCGTGCTAACGGACAGACAGACAGACAGACAGAATGAACAAAGTCATAAACACTTTTCAACTTTGTTGTAAAGTGTTAAAAATGACGTTATATAAGAATAACAGCTTGTTAGATCAAAATGGTTAAAGAAAAATTTTACTGCATTAAATATGCATTCTTATAGAGTATGTCATTTCTATGTTATCACTTCTATTGTTTCTTAAAATTCGGCAAGTGATCAAATACAATTCCTTTATGGGCACCTCATGGTTCTATTTTTAGTCGAATATGATCATGAACGTTGTGATAGCTAAAATTTTTTTTTAGTGCATTTTACTAAACCAGTGTAATTTAAAAAGATTTTATTACACTGGTTTCTATTATATTTACCGTGAATCAATTTGTAATTTCGATCCTGTTCAAATTTTAAGTTATGCTTGGCGACTCATTCTCAACTCTATGCAATTCAAACCTCTTAAAAGTTATCTGTGACTCATTCTCAGAAATATCATGCTTGACGTTTTTCTAAAATTTGTATTAGTTCTTTTCTTGTAATATTTTGAAATTCGTAAGCGTTTAAACTTATTTTGTAATTTCCGTGTATATTTCTTGTATTATTTTTAGTAAGTTCATTTACCATTTTATATTTTATGCAAATTTGCATTAAACTGGTCTCTCTATATATAAATATTCCATGTTTTTACTATTCATGTAGCCACTGATGAAGGGCGTATATATGTCCGAAAGCGCTCTGGCAATTTCTAATAATGTTCTGCACGTCTTTTAGGATGTGTTAAATAAAAGACCTTTCGTTTTTTTAAACGCTTTGCCCTTGATTTTATCTATTGAATGCAGACGTGATACCAATCTTGATTAAAACGATTTTTTTACTTTCCTTATATACATAATGTATAAGGAAAGTATTGTGACGGGGGGTCGAAAATTCGAATTCGAGTTTTCGACATGAGAGCACGTTTCAAGCATCCCTGATCACGAATCAAATATTTTTGAAGTGATGTCTGTGTGTGTGTGTGTGTCAGTGAATCTGTGGAAACGATAACTGACGAACGAATGGACCGATTCGAACGAAATTTGGTACAAAAATCACAATCCGTAAACACTGGAAGCTTATTGTTTTTATACGCAATCGAATGTTCAGAACTCCCCTAAATTTTCGAGTGAAATTTTGAAAAAATCGTCAAAAAAACAAAACCGCTAATAAAGTTACGCAAATAGACATTTCTTCTGTAATTTTTCATTAGAAAACGATTGACATAAATTTTAGAACGCTAACATGAACCGTTCTCCAGATATTGCACATTTTTGAAAACAATTATCAAAAAGTCATATAAAATAAAAAAAATATATTTCCTATTGAGAAACATGTTCAGTTTTCATATGTAATACCATGCGATAAATTGGGTGACATCATTCTCGTGGATCTAGCTCGTTCCCTTCATGAAAAAATAAAATTTGAGAAATTTTTTGTATTTGAACGCCTGTAGTCATTTATCTGCTGTAAGAATAACTTATTTCTTCGTCCATAACGCTTGGCGAGATTTTGGCGACGATGTTGGCCAAATATCGCCAATTTAGCGACTTTTTGAAATGTTGCCAAATTAATGAAAATCTCGCCAAATGGATAAAAATGACGCCAAACCAATGAAAATGACGGCTAATTGTCGAAAATTCAATATCTTGGAAAGAATATAAGTATGTACTATAAAAAAAACCTATTACTTTCCTTATATACATAATGTATAAGGAAAGTATTGTGACGGGGTCGAAAATTCGAATTCGAGTTTTCGACGGGAGAGTACGTTTCAAGCATCCCTGATCACGAATCACACATTTTTGAAGTGATGTCTGTGTGTGTGTGTGTGTGTGTGTGTGTGTGTGTGTGTGTGTGTGTGCGTCAGTGAGTCTGTGGAGACGATAACTGACGAACGAATGGACCGATTTAAACCAAATTTGGTACAAAATCACAATCTGTAAACACTGGAAGCCTATTGTTTTTATACGCAATCGAATGTTCAGAACCCCCCTAAATTTTCGAATGAAATTTTGAAAAAATCGTCAAAAAATCAAAACCACGAATAAAGTTACGCAAATAGACATTTCTTACGTAATTTTTCATTAGAAAACGATTGACGTAAATTTTAGAACGCTAACATGAACCGTTCTCGAGATATTGCACATTTTTCATAAAAATTATCAAAAAGTCATATAAAATTAAAAAAATATATTTCCTATTGAGAAACATGTTCACTTTTCATATGTAATACCATGCGATAAATTGGATGACATCATTCTCGTGGAGCTAGCTCGTTCCATTCATGAAGAAGATACTTTGAGTAATACTTTAGTATTTGAACGCCAATAGTCATTTATCTGCTGTAAGACTAACTTATTGCTTTGTCCATAACGCTTGGCGAGATTTTGGCGACGAATTTAGCGGAATGTCGCCAACTTGGCGACTTTTTGAAATGTTGCCACATTAACGAAAATCTCGCCAAATGGATAAAAATGACGCTAAATCAATAAAAATGACGACTCATTGTCGAAAATTCAATATCTTGGTAAAAATATTAGTATCGACTATAAGAAAAACCTATTTTTTTTTACTGTAAAAGTAGTAAATTCATTACATTATATAAGGAAAGTGATGTGTTGCCCACATCAGATTTTTTTATAATATTTTATCTCAATATCCTCTAGAATGTCGGGATTGCTTTGGTATCCTTTAAACGTTGCTTATTTTCTGACATTTAAAACAATTCAACTGATTCCAGTTCAAATTATTTACTTATGCAATGAAGACTCATTTCGCCCATTGACAATGGTGCTAAACAAATTATGGAATGCCATCGCGACAAACGTCCAGTATAAATTAACACCCCTTCGCATCCTCTTTAATGAAGTATCCGCAGACGATACTTCAGGAAAATTCTTTCGCTAGCTAACGCATTTTAGTGTTAAGCTCGAAAACGTTTTTACCCTCCAGCCCTTAGTTAAAGTTTTAATTACCTAACAGAATGGGCCTGGCCAAGAGAATGTTGACTTAGCTCTCGAAAGCAAATATTCAGGACCGAAGCGATTTGGGATTAAGCTGAAGAAAGAAGCAAATGTATTGGTGGGCTGATAGATACTTGAGTTGGCAAGTAGATTACTATAAGAAAATTGGCTGAAGTGTGGCTCAACTCGAACTTCTCATACCAGAATCCAATTTTAGCAACTTTTTTTTTTACTTTCCCTGAATGGTAATGTATAGGGAAAGTATTGGAATCATGCCGAATATCGCAACTCGAGTTTTCGAAGGATCTGTGCGTTTCGAGACCTCTAGAATACAAAAAAATACTACTTTTAGCGTGACGTTTGTCTTTGTGTCTGTCTGTTAGTGCAGATTTTGTATCCACTCTATCTAAAAAACTAATTGACTGAATTTTATAAAATTTGGTAGGTAAGTCACTTGTGGGTAATTCTGGTGCTGATTAGTGTCGGGTACAATTCGGGATAAAAGAACCCGCCTTTTTTAAGCGAAATAGCCCGAGAAAGCCTGTAGTCATTCTAACTAAAAAACTAATGGCCCGAATTTCACAAAATTCGGTAGATAAGTCGCTTGTGCGTCACTCTGGTTCTGATTAGATTTTGGTATGATTCGGAAAACAATAACCTGCCTTTTTTTGCAAAATGGCCCGCAAAAGCGACAAAACCTAAAATAAAAAACTAAGTATGCTCAAATATATCCATTAAATGCTTATTTTATACTTAATTTTTAACGATGAAAAGAATAAGACCCACCCCATTACACTAGGACTAGCAGTTCTCGAGATATTTTAGTTTTTTCGTATTTTCTCTAGGCCATCTTTCAAAATAAGTCCAGTTACCAAATGAGAACGACAATTGAATTAAAAGTGAATTAAATTTAATTAAAATAAAAAGAACGTGGCTATAAGTCTACAGGGAAAGTCATGTGCTGCCCACATCAGATTTTTTAAGTAATTTTACAAGAAAAATTTTGAAAAAATGATATTATGGGTGATATTATGGGTGTAATGATATTATTTATGCACGATATATATTCGTTTTCAAACTGTTTTTGTCGCTGCATTTTCCGAACACCGTTTCATTGACTTGCATGATTTAGAAATCATCGTATTCCAATTCGTTTCAAGATTGTTATATGCATATTTTCCAATTTTCGTCCTAATGAGAGATATGATTTTATTCTCCGTGTTATTATTATGGCAAAAGGAAATGTCTGGTTGCCATAAAAACTTGTGCTTACTAAAACTTGTAAAAACTAATAACGTCTTGTGCTTTCACAAAGGTAACTTTGGATGAATATTATTACCATGTATCCTTCTTATTATTATCGCATTCTTCGTGGGTGTATTATGAAGATTAAGTCCTAATTTGAATAGCTAATGCAACAATAAGCATAAATAAGAACAAAATGCAGCTAATAATCCAAAAACTCTGTATCTAACAGGGTCGTAATAGAACCATTAAATACAAATAAAATATGTCTGTTCTCGCTAATATATTCACAATTCAATTTGATTCGTGTTACGCTAATTAAGTGTAACTGAACGATGACAGAATTATATACTTTCTGTAGACAGATCTAAAGAAATTACTTTACTCAAATAATTCTTCAGCAATCTACAAAATTTGAGGTGTCCGAAATTTAACATAAGTCGCTAAGGTGGATATATATCTGCAAGCTTTTCACCAAGGCAGGCTGCCAAATATATCATCAAAGTTAAGCAACACAGACCTTTATGAATAACGATAAATATCCTTACAGCGGTAATATACTTAGTGTTGAGTATAACAGTTAAGGTATTTCTTACAATATATTTTATATAAGATTGTCAACGAAATATATTTTCTTTCACACATTTTGCTGCTTTGCGAGCAGCAAAAGATATGAAATTAGAACAAGAAAGATCAATCATGCATAAGCATTGATTATGAAACACTTTCCAACTGAAATGTAATTTCATTTAAAAATTTCTAAAATGTGATTCATTCAGTGGTAATATATTTTACATTATCACAGTACTACAGTAATTTATTATACTTAAATATTTAAAACTGTATCGAAATATAAATCATCTGATTCTTTATGCAAAATCAATGAATATTTCATTCATATAACTTGTATTCCAGACTCCAGAGCTAAATAATTTTGTGTGAAAAAAATTCAGCAATTCTTATGTAATTCATCTTACAATCGCTTGAGATATTTGCATTCTGCATATGTTAAAATTAGGCTTCCTTGAAGAAATAATAAAAGTTTAGGGATCATTTAAAATCACAACTATTGTAATTGCATAGGCACGGAATTTAGATACACAGATAATACACAGATAATATATATGTGTATGTGTATGTACTCAAAGTATTGGAATCGTGCCGAAGATCGGAACTCGAATTTTCAAAGTATCTACACGTTTTGGGACTTCTAGAACACGAAAAAACTACTTTTAGGAAGACGTCTGTGTGTGTAAGGGTGTATCTGTGTATGTTTCTGTGTGTCTGTGTGGATATTACATCCACTCTAATTGAAAAACTAATGGACCGAATTTCATACAATTTGGTAGGTATGTTTTTTGTGGGAAATCCTGATGTTCATTAGATTATAGTACGATTCGCAATAAAAGAATCTGCCTTCTTTGCGAAATGGCCGCAGAAATTGCCTTTATCCACTCTAGCTAAAAACTAATGAACCAAATTTAACAAAATTTGGAGTATAATATTTCAATAACCTACAAGTGATTTATATACCAAATTTAACAAAATTTTGTATATAAATCATTTGTAGGTTATTCTACTACGATTCGGGAAAAAGGAACGGGCTATTTTTGCGAAATGGCCAGCAAAAATCGTTATATATAAAAATAAAAGACTACGTGTGCTCAATTATATCAATTAAATTCCTATTTTATATGTGATTTTTGACAACAAAAAGAATAAGACTAACCCCATTACTCTAGGACTAGCCGTTCTTGAGATATTCTAGTTTTTTCGCGTTTTCGCTACGCCACCTTTGACAATAAGTCTAGCTATCAAATGAGAACCAAATTTAAGTTTAACGTGTAAATTCAATGTCATTTAAAATACTTATGTTGTGCAGATAAACTCAAATTATCATTGAATAAATAAAGAGAACGAATATGAATCTGCAGAGAAAGACATGTGCTGTCCACATCAGAATTTTTAACAATATTACACCAATGATTTATAGAAGTGAACGGGGATTATTTTCAGGCCATTTCGAAAAAAATGTATGATCTATATTTAAAGATCCATCAAATTTTTGTCGAATAAAATGTTCAACAAATTTAAGCTGTGTACCAAATTTTAACTCTCTAGGACGTAGGAAAGTGCATTTAAAATGCCATCAATTAAATTTATCATGAAGAGTTATATAAAATTTAAAAAAAATGAAAAATTGTTATCTACCAAATTTATTTTAAAATATGAAGCCACTCCCATATGCAAAACGTTTAAACAAGTGGAGAGATATTTATTATATAATATCTCTCTCTTTTCTTTCTGGAAGATATCCCAAAGTTAGAATTTAATTGAATTTGTTTTTTTCCCTATATTAAATAATTTTTTTAATTAAAAAACTACTTAACATATTTTACTGAATTTTTTTTTATATATTCTATGGGATAATGTGAATATTTCCTAAAAATTTCGAAGCAATTCGTGAATTTTAAATTTACTTAAAAAATGTTTGAAAAATTAGGTCCCATAGGGTTCAATGTATTTCATTTTTTCAACCCGGGTTCAATAAAAAACTAATTGGGTGATATTATTTATTTATATTCCCATAGGTCCTACAGACCGTCTGAACAACATACTAAAATTTCATTTTGATAAACTCATTTTTACGGCAGTTATCGTGCTAACGGACAGACAGACAGACAGACAGACAGACAGACAGACAGACAGACAGACAGACAGACAGAATGAACAAAGTCATAAACACTTTTCAACTTTGTTGTAAAGTGTTAATTACACTAGCATTGGAGACTGTAGATTCCGTAGGCTGGTTTCGTGCATTTAACATGTAATAGCCTATGCCTGAAATGACATCAAATAACTTTCTTATATACAACAACTTCGCTAACATCTATAGAGACCTATAAATTCAGCCCTATCATGCAGCCGGCTACAAATTTCATAATTTGGATAAGTATGAGATTTGATACTTAATTATTTATGATGATTTATTCTAAATTATGAAATTTAATACCAGATGCATGGCAAAAGAATAGATCCGGTCTTCATAGAAGTTCAAGAATTATGGCACATAAAATGCTTTTTGCTGCCGTTTTAGGTATCGGCTACTCCATGATGAAAATCGTATAAAAGTCGCGAAACCGGTTCATGGATGCTGTTATCTGCAATAGAATCTCGATTCAAGCTTTGTGAGTATATATATGAAATTATTGTAAGATGTATGAGGCCACCATCTTATGTTACATATTTAACAAGTAGAGATCTTCTAATTATATTGCCGGTTGCAGAATTACTGAATAGCTAGAAAATTTCAAAACGAATATTTAATTACTTTGACAATTAGAATTTCCGTTTAATTTCATATTGTTGAATATATTATAATCGATTTTTAAAGCATGCATTTATCACGATCAACTATAGATAGAGCACATATATAATGACTGATATAGATTCAGCATTATAATTTGTAAAAAATAAGAGTTCACTAAGGATTTCCACTTCCGTTTCTTTTCCATTACATCTTCATAAATTTTCATTTTCCTTGAAACATCTGCGTTTCAAGATTGTTGACTATAAACAGAGCTTAGATAATGACTGATATGGATTCGGCATTATATTTCCAGATGGGTAGAGGAACTCACCAAAAATGTTCACTTCCAGTCTGATAGATATATCTTCCAATTATAACATTTACATTTTCCTTGCAACAATTTACATTTTCCTTGTAACAATTTACCTTTCACTTACCACCATATGAAGGCACTTTTATTGTTCATATTGCTTTATTCCCCACAAATTTAAATAAAATTTAATTCTACTAAAATCCGAACAAAGCTGCGTATCTCAACTAGCCCTTTATAAACTCTATTTTCCGTTTGCTTATTTTCAACGCCCTTGGTTGCCGTTAGTGAGTTTTACATTCTTGATAACGATAAGTTCATTGCGTGAACTAGCAATGCTACTAAACACATTAAAGCGCACCAAAACATAATTTCAGGGATTTCTGAAGCACAAATAAATGTTCTCTTCCAAACCCCCCTTTAATGGAGCGTCCGCAAACGATTCACCAAGCCCTTTCGAGTTCTTTTCGTAGCCGAAACCAACTTAATGCTAAACTCCAAAACGCTATTTTCCCAGAGGCGGTTCCTTAAAGTTTTAATTACCTCATTGAATCGACCTGACCGGAGTGTTGATTTATCTTTCCATAGCAAATACCAAGTATGAAAGCGATTGAATATTTTTCTGGTATAGAGCAAATATTTAGCTTACTAGTATTTAAGCCTGTCGGGCCCGATAAACTAACATTTAAAAATCTGATTTGTGCAGCACATGAATTTCCCTACATAAAGCAATGGCTTCAATTCTTTCACAGCAAATTAATGATGTGCACAAGATCTAAGGAACAGTGTTTTAATGTTGAATTATACATTAACATCTGGAGTTTTTCTGGATGACAATATATAAAACTATTTCGAAGTACCTACTTAACTTATACACTCCGTTGCAATAAAATACATGAACCTATAACAATTGAACTACAGCTGCTAAACTCGTCGTGCAAATATCGTTTTATTAACACTTTACAACATAGTTGAAAGTGTTTATGACTTTGTTAATTCTGTCTGTCTGTCTGTCCGTTAGCACGATAACTGCCTTAAAAATGGCTTTATCATAATGAAATTTTAGTATGTTTTTCAGACGGTCTGTGGGACCTATGGTAACAAAAATTAATAATATCACCCAATTAGATTTTTATTGAACCCGGGTTAAAGAAATGAAATACATTGAACCCTATGGGACCTAATGTTTCAAACACTTTTTAAGCAAATTTAAAATTCACAAATTGCTTCCAAAATTTTAGGAAATATTCAAATTATCCCATAAAATATATAAAACAAATGTCAGTAAAATATGTTAGGTAGTTTTTTAAATAAAAATTATTTAATATGGGGAGAAAAACAAATTCAATTAAATTCTGACTCTCGTTATGTCCTCCAGAAAGAAAAAGGAGATATATTATATAATAAATATCTTTCCAAGAGTTTAATTATTTTATATGTGAGAAAGGTTTCACATTTTAAAATAAATATGGTAGATAACAATTTTTCAATTTTTTAAATAAAATAAATTATTATAGTATTGTGATGAATGAAACGATTGGAAAAATGTTTATGAATGAAATGCTGCTTTTATATAGAAGCGATTTATATTTCGATGACGTCATTTGAATAAAGTTCATTTGTTTTCGATGAAGTTTTCAAATATAAAAATTATTGTAGTGTTATGATAATTTTAAAAATATTAATGAGGAATGAATGCATCGCATTTTAGAGATGTTTAAACCAGGCAATTTATATTTCAATGCCGTCATTTGAATGAAGTTCATTTTCTTCGATGAAGTTTTCAAATATAATAAATTTATGTAGTATTGCGATAATTTAAAAAATATTACCGAGGAATGTATCGCATTTTATAGATGCTTGTATAAAAATTGCATTGAATTTGGAAAGTGTTTCATAATCAATGCTTTATGCATGATTGATCGTTCTTGTTAGTCATGCAATCGATCGAACTGTCAGTATCAATAATGTTACAGGGCTCATGCAACTCCCACGAGATCAACGCATCGTGCAGCATTTGAGACGATCGATGTTCGCACTCACGGGCAATTTGGACTAGATTTTCTTCTTTGATACTGCAAGTTGTGTACAAAGATGCCTTTGAAGACGTTCTCTATAGCTCTGCGAACAATTGTCGGATTTAGAGAGAGGTCACATAATAAACTTCTTGTGGGAAGTTGGTTTGTCCAACAGTCACCATCTTGCTCGGAGCGACGTGGTAATTCCTCGATGTTGGCAACAGTGATTCAGAGAAGGCACATTCAACCATCGCCGAGACTAACAACGTCCCAGACAGACAACTGCTCGAAAGGAACGTGCAGTCGAAAAAGGAGCAGGACCACACTAATGGCGTCGCTATCTGCTATTCAAATGCATTTGCCGTCCCCCATGCATCCTATATTGTCATGGCGAGATTTCTTCCCGCATAACATCGTTGTTAATTCTGTGTAAAAATATCCAAGAAATGTCTATTTAAACTTCCCTCCCATAATTATTCATAAATGCATTTATTCTAACTCATAGTAGTAAGGTAATTTGTTCGGCTGAGCACTCTAGTATTAAAATCCATTTTTAAAGCATTGAGAATTCCAAATCTAATCTTATTATGCAGATCGCATTTATTTCGCATTTTAATAACGTCAAGTAAAGGTTTTGTTTATCATTAACTCCTGCTTGTCTAGAGTTGATGTCGAGCACGTAGAAGATTGTTTATCGCGCAGACAGAAGTACTGGCCTTTTCATTGATGACGGAAACTGTTGAGTTTTATTAAAACGTATAAAACTTTGAATTTCAAATGTCACGTGACCTGGGGGTCGCTTTTGCGCAAGTCCGCGAGTAAAACACATAAATAGAAGTGAATCCTGTTCTGGTGGAAGCTGGGAACAAACAGATCTAGCTATGAGACTCGGTCGTGAGGTCAAAGCGAATGTCATTCGTCTTACGGCGACTGTTGCCATCTCTCCTTCGGCTAAATCTTCTTTACATTCTCACCATGCACTAAGAGCTCAGTTGATATGTAACAGCTCTTAATAATATTATACTGGAACCTTATACCGTTTCACTGGAAGCGATAGTATCGAATTTGCGACTCGTGCTGCCTATGATTATGGTCTGATAATGTATTTACAAATAACTTCGTTATTTCAAATACTTCGTTATATAATTTCGTTCGTAATCAGCTCCTGGAAAACCGACTTTAGCCAAGTACCTCGCTTTGTCAAAGGATATTACCGTATTTATTTCGCCACTTTGAGTGATTTTACACCGAATTTAGATCCGAGACCCATTCCGAATTCTCCTTGTTTACCAGGGCGCCCAAGGACTAACTTCAGGTAAGATTATTGATTACCATGTTATTTGAGGATCCATTAATGTGCTGGATGCCCCCTTGAAAGTGAATGCATTTCGTCGACATTGATGTCTTCGTGAACTTACTTGCGCGTCTGAACTTTACCTGTCCCTCCTGAGTCATCATATTCCAAGGTAAGGTCTCCGTATTTTGCTCTACGTAGCCGAAGAACTGTGTATAGAAATGTTAAAAACATTATATGCTCTTTGATATATTAAATTTAATATAAATTCAATGATTGATCCAATGCTGAAATTGTAACAGTTAAATTATTTGTATTTTATATATGAAAATATAATTGCTTAAATTATTCTCTGAGAGTGCTCAAGCCAGGTTCTGGCCATACCCATGAGTTTTATTGTTATGTTTAACATTTTGAAATGTGAGAAAATGAAATACATAATAATTGATGTGAGAAGTATGTTTATCTGTATAGTGATCCAGTTGGAGTTTAAAGTTCTATCTCAATATGATTGATAATTTCGTATCTAAATAGAATTACATTTGGAACCAACCTCTGTCTAATCAGTAAGATCTTTGAGTTATTTAATTATGGTATTTTATAGGGAGAAGTTGCTGAAAGATGTTAATGATTTAAATTATTTATTTATTAATTATTTTATTGGAGCAAGTCATTTGGAGATTTACTCTCCGGACGGCAGGAGCGAACCCGAAACCTCATGATCTTTAGGGAATTTAAGTTATGTTTTTAAATTCTATATTGGATCTCCGACCCTCTTGTCATATTTATCGATGCCTATGTGACAATATCAAAGGATACTATTCGAAGACGACTATCAGAAGGTGGGATTAGGTGTCGGCTTCTACTGAGGTACCTACCACTGACCCTCAAAACAGGCAGAGCCGTCTGGACGAATGACGAGCTCGGTCAGCCTGGACAATGTCTGATCAAAGGTTTCTCTCGCCATGCTGATGACCGCCTCATACGTGTGTGTAGGAGGACTGGCAGCGTTCTGATCCCGCATTCGTTGTCGAGCGGGGAGCCATCTCGTGGGACAGCTGATCTTCTCTAGTTGTGCTGCAAGCCAGTATTACGACTCGTTTGTACGACAACGATACTCTGTAGCCGATCGTTATGCCTATGCTATCAAGCCGCTCAGGTTCCATTAACCAGCAAGTCAACGCTCGCCCACATACTGAACGACTTTCTCAACAATGTTTTCGAGAATTTAATACAATACAATTTCGCAACATACCATGAGTAGAACGCGTATGGGAAATTCTGGGACGGCAATTGCAGCCTTCTCAGATACCATTGAATAAGCTGACCAGCTGCAACACTGGTGGCAGAATCGTCCGCAGACGGACATAAGCAACTTACAGGGTGTCCCAGAAATGACTGATACATTTGAAAAATGCATTACAGAACAGCAGGCGATAGAAATGTAAAGTTTGCTGCATTGTACTTGGGAAACCAGGGAATTTTATTCAACCAATTTTCAAAATTTGTTACAAAGATCACCAACAGATGGCGCCGCTGAATGGGAAAACTGATAAACGGTATGACCATGTTGTAAAAACTACAAAACGATGCTTTCAAAATAACCACCATTTGCAGGAACAGCATGGCGCAGTCCGAGAACAAAATTCGCAGACACCTGTGCAAACATTTAAGCCGGAATGGTCTCACATGCAGCAGAGATGTATTGTTGCATTTCCTCAATCGTTTGTGGATTTTGGACCTGGTCTTTCAGGTACCCCCCACAGAAAAATCACATGGCATGAAATCTGGTGAATAGGGAGGCCAATTCATGCCACTTCCTGTATGCCTGACTTATTCAAGGGCAATCACACGATCATCAAAATGTTCGCTAAGGAAATCAATCGAATACTTCAAGCGTTTGATGTGGCCAGGCACCGTCTTTATGAAACGCGAGGTGTTCTTTCCGTCCTCCAAAGCATTTTGAATCGCCACAAATTCATGCAGAATGCCCAGATACCGTACTGCAGTAACCATTTCGTGATGGGGAAAATGGCCCAATGAGTCCTAAGGAAATGACGGCCCAAACCATGACTTTTGCGGGATACAAGGATGAAGGTATGGCAACATGAGAATTTTCTGTTCCCCAAATGCGCCAGTTCTGCTTGTTGACAAAGCCGTCGAGGGAAAAATATACCTCGTCGGAGAATCAGATGTTTCCAACATCGATTTCTCCGGCATCCAACTGCTGCAGCATAGCGTTCGAGAACGTTTCGCGTGCATTGCACCAGCACCCAGGAGGTGGCGAGTCTGGATCTTTTAAAGAAACAAGTGAAGGCTGTGGTGCATGATACTCTGCGTGTACATTCGTCGTAGTCCAGCCTCAGATGCAACTCGGCGAACGGAAACCCGAGGTCGTTGCTGAATCACCTACTGAACGACTTCAGCAGTCGCCTCTGTCATTGCCAAACTTGGGCGGCTGACATTTCCAGCACGGTCATCATTGACATCCCCAGTCCGTTCAAATTTTTCGAACAGAACCTTTATTGAATTGATTGACGGTCCTTTTTTGACATTAAATTTCCCTTGGAAACTGCGTCTCCTTTCAACAAAACTGTGGTCCAGGCGGTGAAACTCTAAAACAAGAAACATCCGCTGTTCCAACGAATACACCAACAGCAACTTGAAATCTTTGAGAAGCACACGCTAGCAGAATGCAAAGTACAGAATGGTGATCTGACAGTATGCGTTTCCCTGCAGCTCTCACACAACCGCAGCACCATCTGTAGGTGACCTTTGTAACAAATTTTGAAAATTGATTGAATAAAATTCCCTGGTTTGCCAAATACAATGCAGCAAACGCCATATTTCTATCGCCTTCTGTTTTTTTGTTAATGCATTTTTCAAATTTGCCAGTCATTTTTGGGACACTCTGTAATTGGCTCTATGCCGCACCAAATATCGGCTTGTATAGGGAAATATTTACTACTTACTAAAATGTCATCTTCTTGTTACCACCAATTTTTAATAAAACTGTTTTTTTCCACCTAAATTCTAATCATTTTCATATCTCCCCCGAACGAATACATATATGAAGAGTTTCGCGGCCGTAGATCAATTTCTTATAGGTGCATATTTTTATTGCAACAGGGTGTATTTCGCGCACATCAAACGTAATAATTTGAAATATTGATAGTATCCGCTAAGCAACATAATCCTTATGTTAAACAATATTAACCATAGAAAATATTGAATTTTCACCAATTTTGGTAACTGTTTCTTTAATTAATCGGCAGTTGGCGACATTTTCTTCAATTCTTCAAAATGTCACTAAGTTGACAATATTTCGGAGAATTAGTCGCCACGATTTCTAAATAGCCAAGCGTTATAGACAAATAGAGGGAGAGAATAGCTTTTCTTGCATATAAATTTGATTCATGAGAGTTATGCTAACAAATTTATCGAATAATATTGCCTATGGAATGTGCAACCTACTTATTTATACCTGCATATTTACTAGTTTTTAATTTTATGCAAATTTTTTTGACAAATTTATTTGAAAAATGTACAGTATCTTGAAAATGGTTCAAACTAGTGTTCTAAAGTTTGTCATTCGTTTTCTAAAGAAAAATTACTTATAAAATGCTTATTTATTTAACATTATTGAATATCTTTATTTTTTATGTTGTTGGTTTTTTTTTTTCAAAATTCATTTAAAAGTTTGGTGGTCTATCTTATGTTCAATCACGTTTAAATTAAATAAGGTTCCAGTAAGCACTGATTGTAGCAATCATACCATTTTTTCTTTTCGAAACGCTTTATTCGTTTGTGTGATATCGCTTTCCACAGACTCACAGACAAACAACGCCTCAAAAACGTTCGATTTAAGTTTAGGGATGCTTGCAACGCGACTGCTCTTTCGTCGAAAAATAAGTTCAAATTTTTAACCCTGTCATAATTACTTTTCTTATATATTATACTATGCATGTAAAGAAATTAAAAATATATCGAATAATAATTTTTGTCATTACAGTACAAGTCGTTAAATCATACTGATTACACTGCTTCCTAATTGGATAATTTATCTATTTTACATCCCTAAACTGGTTTAATTCCCTTTAAAGATTCATAGCAAGTAATTAAATACCGAGCATCAAATATCTAAAAAGATTTATATCCTTCCCGCCTGTATCTATTATATTGCTTATAAACAAGCAATTAATCGGCCAAGGCTAAATCAACACCCTGCACTATAAAGTAATTAAAACTTCGAAGACTGCTTTGGGAGAAAATTGTGTCTGGGAGAAAACATGCATTATCTTTGACTACCTCATGCATGGACACTATTAAACGGATTAGAATATATAAGTAGCAGGGGGGTAGTTGTTGGCACTTAGTTTGGGGTCACGAAACTTCGGTTTAAGTATAGTTTTTAAATGAATTTTAATATTATACTCATTTTAATTTGTAGCTTAATAATTTGTAGTTAACACTAATGGGGAGGTATTAAATGCCTAAAGGTGGATATATAATTAGTCCAACGTTATAATCTTTAAAAACTCTTTTGCTTCAGTTCAAACACCGTACTTCTATATTGGTTATTTTACGCTCGCTGCAAAAAATATATAAATAGACATTTTGAAAAATAAAACAAATTCTGATAACTTGCACAAGTTACATACTTCCCAATTCATTTGTTGTATTTCATAAATTATGTTAAACTAGACTGTTCAATGTGGAAATTATATACATGAAGAACTGCCCGTCCCTGGTGTAATGGTAAATATACAAATCCAGTGTATCTTTCTATGAACAAAACAGCTCACTCAGTTTCTGTCAAAATTGGGTGGTATTAGGCAGAAGTCAAGCTTCTGCCATGTAGTATTTGGAGTCCTTGAGCCAAAAGAAGCTGTAATCTCTTATTCTGGCTCAGTTCCAAACAAGCGAGATTAGTAACAACAAAACAACTACAAAGATAAGTATAGCAATTGTAGTCAACATGTGCAGATCCAAGCCATGTTAATGCTTTGGGTTCTGTTGGTTTATGCTGCGGGTAGAATTTTCAAAAGTTTGCTATTATCTTGTTTTCAATTGAGTTTATTGCTTTTATTTTCTCCATGATTATGTTTGTTCAATTCTATTAAAGTTTGACCAAAATTTTGGTTTGGTGGTCTGGTGGATTGGCTTGCCGTGCCGATTTTGTGCTGCGAATCAACTTTTTCTCGGCTGTGTATTAAGATGCCTTACGCCTAGTTGGCAGACAGCACAATCCCTTGCAAAGAAGACGAAAAGGCCAAGTGCATAAATAAAATGCATGTTAGAGAGAACTAACATAGTACTTCCAGACGGAGTGTAGTCCAATTGAAATTATGTAATCAAAACCAGTGTGAATGTAGTAAGACAACTTAATAGTCTAAAATAAGCCACTGATCAAATTATAAGTACAACTAATCATTAAGTGCACAAAGAAAGCAAGAAATTCCTCAGAACCTTGATAAATTTGAGTTCAGATAATCTTTATGTATATGACCAAATTGAATGTAGAGTGAAGTAACATAGGCTAACTGGATATATGTAAATTCAACTAGATTTGTTCCAAAACTGTGCAATTGTGGACGGATACCCAACATGATCAGTCACGGCGACTCAAAATCCTTGTGAGAATAAGACATGTAAAAACTTGTTCACACAGGCAATTCAATCTATTACTCATTTAACTGCGTGTGTGAGCTAGAACGAGTGAGCTGCTGAGGTGATCTTGGCAATAAAGCGAGATGGTAGAACTGAGTCAATTATAAAGTTTAGAGCAATATCGAATTAGTAGGAATTGAAACTAAAACTGTTGCACATGGCATTTATTTGGCACAGTATGGTTGGTTATTGATGAATTGCTGTTCTATTTAGGAATTATATGCACAGCACTTATATGCACAGAAATCTGATATATTGTTGGTTCAAAATGCTGTCCATCAGTAACAATTCGAGACAGAATATTACTGCTTACTACAAGCATTGCAGGCGTCGCCATGTTACAGGCCTTGATGATTGGATCTTTTGGCAGATATTTATTGTCTTTCATCTACGCGTTTAGTTAATTCCTGGTATCGTTTCTTACTCATTAGACAATGCCCTACAACTTTGCAATTGAGTATTTTCGTCTATCTCGCTTTGTAACCAAGTTTGTAATTCTAACTTTTTAAATTTCCCAATAGGAGCGCTGCAATCACTTTTTTCGATTGTGCATGGTCGTTTTGATGTAGATAGAACCAACATGTACATTCATGGACCTCTCCTTACAAAGGGACACCTCTCCTTACATTGGGATATTTAACAATTTGCCTAGGAGCGTTGTATATGTGGAAGAATTAAAGCTCCACATTTTATTATATTAGAATTCACCAACTCAAACTCCTATTGCCTAGTAAGACATTTGTTCTTTCCAGAAAAACTATTTCAATCGATTTGGGTATTTGTTCTCGAGATCTATGTTAACACTATTGACCTGGTCCATTCCATGAGGCAATTAAAACTTTAAGTAGAGGCCTCTGGGAAAACCTTTTCGAGCTTGGCGCTAAATTGCATTAGGTAGTAAAAGAGCTCTTCAAGCCTTGAAGAATCGTCTGCGGATGCTCAATTAAAGGGGATGGGAGTGGATGTTTATTTGCTCTGGGGGTTCACCGGGATGTTGTTTTCACCCTCCATAATTTGTTTAGTATCGTTGTTAACTGGCGGAATGAGCTATAGACTTTTATTACAGAAGTGAAGATCACTAAAGGTAATCAAATAAATTGCTTTTGGTGCAAAGGGTAAGCGTATGGAAGGATTAATGTGTCTCAAACAACGGAGTCATTATTTTAGAAAAAATTTAAAGTTCAATTGTATTAAATAAATCTTAGTAACATGACATAAAAATGCATCGGTGTTAGGTTTTTGAAGCACTGCATATAGAATATCCGCCCGTTACAGCAGAAATCGGAAAACTGACTATCTGTGAAATGTTTCTATACATCAGAACGTAAAAATGTTGCCAAACTGAAAGAAAAATCGAACAAATGGTAAAGAGATTTTTATATTAGTCATGACCAAATGTAGGAGGATAAAATATAGCATGTGGGGGTCAAAATTGACAGCAAACACTTATCATTCCGCTACCACTCGAAAGTTGCTAGTTTGGGCTGTGATAAATGCAAACATATAAAAACTGAACACAAATCTTGTATAATTAAAAAATATATTTTCGTAAAAATATTGTTTTAAAAAGAATGTATTTTCCCAATCAAAGTTTCGTAAAGTCTATTCCATGTGAACTAACATAGATACTGCTTCATGTTTCCACTTCGTTGATTATTTGAGCAAAGGATGGGACTTTCATTACGTGGCTTGATTCTCCATTCTTCAGTAGATAGAATTGCAACCATCACTTCATCTGAGAGACATGCAACAAAAAGAAGGATGACAATAAAAGCGACGTGTTGACGTAAATAAAGACAAAGAGAATTAAGGAAGAATAGCAGAGAAAATGAAGAAGTAATGAAAGAAGAAATAATGAAAAAAGTGGAAGAGAAAAAAAATGGATAAATATTGAGTAGAGAGTATGTAAATAGAGATTAAAATATATAAATATAAATAAAAAAAATTAAATAAATGAAGAAATTAATTGAGGTAAAATTGAAAGCGTTAAAATTAAGTATAATAATATAATTTCGCATTAAAACTAATAATTCACATAAATAAATTATTTTAAGAATCAATACAAATTAATATAAAAAGTATCAAATTAATATAAAAGTATCAACAATATCAAGTTGCATAATATCAGTTTTGAATAATGATACGATTTATATATCATTGTTGTGAATTGAATCTGCTTACACCTTCAATTTGGCTCGATTTTGAGTGTGATTAAAATTTATTTTCTACCTCCCTCTCCGTGCGCCACTATTGAGAAAGGGAAGATATTATGAAACTTGTTTTCTTCTCATAATTCATTAACTTTTAAATCGGTGGATTTTTTCTCAACTTTTATATACTGTGTTATAGTAACGTATTTACGTATTTTCTCATACGTAGCATTGAGAAAGTATGGTTTCTACAAAAAATTTCGATTTCTAGATTTCGATGCCAGTATACGTTTAAGACCTCCTGAACATGTTTTGACTATTTTTGGAGTGATGCCCGTCTGTCTGCCTGGATATGTGTCTGTGGACGATTTCTTGTGTACACTATAGCTGCCATAAATATTAAAGGATTATCGCGAAACTTAACATCCGGCTTTGTCATAAAAAAATATAGAACTAGATAAAAAAAATTTAATTCGAGTGAAAACTTTTCGAAATTTATTCGAAATTTTATATTTTCTTAATACGGCAGCAAAGAACAAAATTTGACATAATCATGCATAAAAGGGTTTATGTATATCTCAATGATCACCAAACTGTATAATTCCAATCAGTTGTGAAAATTAGCCATGATACATTTTTTTTGTTTGTGACATCATTAGCCCCTTTAAGGTTAAGTTACTTTCTGGAGGAAGAGGGTATATTGCCAAGTATGGATTCAATCGAACGATCTTTTCAAGCCTATTAAAATGAAAGGTCACACGCTATAGTTGTAATCATTTAGACCTACGAAACCGATTTTTCTAATTTTTTCTTGTAAAAGTTGAAAAAATAGCTACTGAAAAGGAATTCAGGAAGGAGAAAATCGAGTTGAAGCCACACTCCAGATAATTCTATGCTAGATAGCATTTTGCATTTGGGCAGCAGATTCCTATGCCCAGTCTCGCATCTAGTACGAAAATAACCCGAATCGAATACATTTTATCGAAACCTCAAATCGATTCCACACTTTTCACGGAACTCCACCTTTACCTCTAATCGCAATTATCCAGAAAACACATTTAGCGACGAGTTGCGAAA
Source organism: Amaurobius ferox (assembly GCA_951213105.1). Taxonomy (NCBI): domain Eukaryota; kingdom Metazoa; phylum Arthropoda; class Arachnida; order Araneae; family Amaurobiidae; genus Amaurobius; species Amaurobius ferox. The sequence goes on from OX578135.1 coordinate 91,190,083, forward strand.
TCTCATTCATATTCAGCAACCTTGCGAGTTGGGGTAAAACTAATTTCGTACAAAGTGGCGGGGTAAATTCGGGAACAAAACTTCCTATATTAATATTAACATGTGCCGCCGGCGATCTCCTCTGTGCTTGGAATGCGATTAGGGCAAGTGCTAAGATGGCAAGTCATCACCAAGACCCTGCTGCAACTCAAAGTTTATTGAGAATAATTGGTTGGATTGATAAATTGGTTGGCTGTTCTCAGGTTTGTCGATAAGGAGAGTGTAGGGAGGAAAACGTATAAGGACTTGGCAATCTCTGTTGTAATGCCTTTTGTTTGGCTGTCGTTGGAGCGAATTGCAACATCAAAAATGGGAAAATCATATATTTTCAAATGGTCGAAATTTAAGTATAATGTCAAAACTGTATGGAAATTTAGATGTGTATAGGATTTACGAAATATTTACAACAATTTTATGTACGTAGAAATTTTTTAAATTGTTTCTCTTGTGGAAAAAGTATATGAGCATAAATGTTGAAATATGTCATTATTTTCACAAAAATTCCAATATATATATATATATATTTATATATATATATATATTTATATATATATATATATGTGTGTGTGTTTGTGTATATGTATATATGTGTGTGTATATATGTATATATGTGTGTATGTATGCGCGTAAGTGTGTGTATATATGTATATATGTGTGTATGTATGTGCGTATGTGTGTGTATGTATGTGTTTTTGTGTGTGTGTATACAGGGTGAGTCAGAACTCTTGGGCCAAACTTTAAGAGGTGAAAAATCACATCTAAACAAGCAATTTTTGTCATAGAAAGCAGGGTCGTAACACAAAAGGTGAACCTCTAGGTGGTATCTCATGAAATGAGGAAATGATGACTCTCTAGTGAAAAAAGGAAACACAAAAATGACAGAGTAGACATGAAGTACGTTTGACTGACAGAAATTGCAGAATGCATGGGCAAAGTTACAGAAACTGCTGAAAAGTGCGACCACCAGCAGTAATGCAGGCTTCACACCTGCGAAGTAGGGAGCAGCGCACGTTAGCAAAAACACCCAACATATCTTGGACAACGCCGGCAGTAACAAGGTCCTCGACGGAGTCGATGGGGCTATTGTAGATGAAACTTTCCATATGGCCCCATAAGAAAAAGTCAAGACAGGAGAGATCAGGTGATCCTGCCGGCCAAGCTATGGGATAACTCCGACCAATCCATTACCCTTGGAATGTAGCATCTAAGGTGTGCCGCACATCCACTCTGAAATGGGGTGGTGCTCCGTCGTGTTGGAACCACATACATGCTTTAATGTTGGCAGGAATATGTTGCAGTAACTGTGGCAATACCTCCTGTAAAAATAGGAGGTATGTTCTGCCGTCGAGTCAGAATGGTCGAAGATATGGGCCAATCAAATGATCATGGGCGATTCCAGCCCAAACATTTACGTAGAAACGCTGCTGGAAGGAATGTGGACGTGTGGCGTGCGGATTTCTAGATACCCACACATGAAAATTTTGCATATTAAAAATGCCCTCACGAGTAAAGGGGCATTCTTCCGTGAATAAAGCAAGTGCACTAAAATCAGGCTGCGCTGCCGTCTGTTGCAGACACCAGCGTGCAAAATCGACACGTGGCTGATAATTTGCAGGTGTCACGGTTTGCACTTTCTGTGCATGGTAGTGGTGTAATCCTTCGTTCCGTAATACTCGGCATACTGTTGACACCTTTAAGGCGTGATACTGGGACACCTTTAAGGCGTGAGAAAGTGTCCGCGTGCTGCTTTCCGGACGATCTTCAATCCTCTGCAGAATGTTCTCTTCAACTTCTGGCGTCTTCATACTCCTGGAACGTCCTGTATCATGTATGCCGCTGACAAAGGAGCCCGTTTCACACAGACACCGATGCAATCTCTGAAAGATTTTTCGGTCTGGCACGCGTCTTGTCGGGAAACCTCCCAGGTATAGTCTTTGAGCTTTACGAACGTTCCCGTCCGTAGCACCATGCATGAAATGCATGTCCGCCTTTTCCTGATTTGTGAAAACAGCCATTCTTTCTACAATCCACGGTAGAAATGACGATGAGTGGGGAAAACCACCGCTTTATGCGTTTATTTCTTCCGAGCTTTTATTCTTTCTACCGTTTTTTAACCAAAATTCTATCAGCTAGAATAAACAATTAAAATCTGTTACCGCAAGTACGTAAAAATCGTCTGCAAACAAAATAATTATTTTCGATTACTTTACAAGAGAATAACAGTGGGGCTGCAAGTAGAGGTTTATTCGCTAGTTCCAATGTTTCTGCTACGATCGCATTTTTCGCAAAATGCTAATAGACTATCCAAGATGCGGAATTGAAACAAGAAGTTTTAGCTTTTCTGCTAAAGATATTTTAAACTCAGTTTAAACCCTGGCTAGTTCTGACGCAATCGTCACTGCGTTCGATGTCAGCGACGTCTGGCGGTTCACCTCTTGCATTACGACCCTGCTTTGTATGACAAAAATTGCTTGTTTAGATGTGATTTATCACCCCTTAAAGTTTGGTCCAAGAGTTCTGACTCACTCTGTATAGGTGTATGTGTATGTATATATACGTATATATATATATACATACATATATATATATATGTATATATATATATATATATATATATATATGTTGTTTTTTTAATGATCTTGTTGCATTAAAAATAAAAGTTTTCTGATTGACCGAATTTATCTAAGGGGATCGTATAAAAATTTAAAAAGTGTAACTTTTTGAAAATGAATGGGAGGACTATTTCATTAGCGTAGTCTTATTTCCTGCCTTACTTTCAACATTTTTGCAATTTACATTTCCTACTTATCTCCAACAGGTAAAGAATTAAAGCGCGTTTCAAACTTTTTGATACGCGACTTTTAAACACGTTCAACTAACATTCTCACGTTAATGCAGCCGATTTCTTCAGCCTTATTCCATCTCATCGTAATCATCCAAAAACATTTATTGACGAGGTGCGAAATCTCAAATCCAACAACTCTTCTAGTTGAAGTAAAACTAATTTCGCACAAAGTGGCCGTGTAATTTCGACAACAAAACTTCGTGATTCGTATATTTATATTGACATGTGCCACAGGCGCTATGCTTGGAATGCGACTATAGCGAAGGCTTAGCTGACCAGTCATCACCAAGAGGTCCAACTCAATCCTTCTGAGGATTAATTGGTTGGATTGTTTTATCAAATGGCTGTTTGTTACTTTCCCTGCAATACATGGTAATGTATAGGAAAAGCATTGGAATCATGTCGAAAATCACAACTCGAGTTTTTGACAGTTCTACAGACGTTTTGGAACCTCCAGAACACGAAAACAATTATTTTTAGCGTGGCGTCTGTGTGTGTATCTGTCTGTCTGTGTATATGTCTGTGCAATGTATGTATCCACTCTAACTCAGGAACCTACTGGACCAAATTTCATAAAATTTGGTAAGTAAGTCACTTGTGGGTGATTCTGGTTCTGATTAGTTTTGGGTATGATTCGGGATAAAAGAACCCGCCTTTTTTGCGAAATGGCCCCCGAAAATTCTGCATCCACTCTAGCTGAAAAACTAATAGATTAAATTTTACAAAATTTGGGAGATAAGTCACTTGTGGGTTACTCTGATACTGCTTAGATTTTGGTACGAATCGGAAAAAATAATCTGCCTTTTTTTACGAAATGGCCCTCAAAAATCGTCAAAATCTAAAATAAAAACTACGTATGCTCGAATATATCAATTAAATACTTATCATTTTCATCGTTAAACATTACGTATAAAATACGACCAACCCCGTTGCACTAAGACTAGCCGCTCTTGAGATATTTTAGTATAATATGTCCAGTTACCAAATGACAACGGAAATTGAATTAAAAGTGCAAATTCAGTTCAATCTAAAATAATTATGGCTGTTATTTTGTGCAATTGAAATCAATTTAATGAATTATTAAAGAAATAAAAGGAACATAAATTTGAGTCTGCAGAGAAAGTCATGTGCTGCCCACATTAGATTTTTCACTTTGGTTTTTGCGATGAATGAACGCGGATAATAACTGAAAGCATAGAGCTTGTTTTATTGACTGAATTGTTTTATCGGTTCGCTGTTTCAAATCTTAACCCTTTACCTATCATAATTGAATCAACCTAGAAAATATAATTACGGGTGGTTAACATAAACCTCAATGATCCAGTGGAAATCATACTTGGAGTGCAACAATTGAGTAACTTTAAAAAAAATCTGATGTGGGCAACACATGACTTTCCTTATATAATGTAATGAATTTACTACTTTTACAGTAAAAAAATAGGTTTTTCTTATAGTAGATACTAATCTTCTTTCCAAGATATTGAATTTTCGACAATTAGTCGTCATTTTCATTGATTTAGCATCATTTTTATCCATTTGGCGAGATTTTCATTAATTTGGCAACATTTCAAAAAAGTCGCCAAGTTGGCGACATTCCGCCAAATTCGTCGCCAAAATCTCGCCAAGCGTTATGCACTAAGAAAAAAGTTATTCTTACAGCAGTTAAATGACTATTGGCGTTCAAATACAAAAGTATTATTCAAAGTATATTTTTTCATGAATGGAACGAGCTAGATCCACGAGAATGATGTCACTCAATTTATCGCATGGTATTACATATGAAAAGTGAACATGTTTCTCAATAGGAATTTTTTTTTCATGGGACTTTTTCATAATTTTTTTGAAAAATGTACAATATCTCGAGAACGGTTCATGTTAGCGTTCTAAAATTTATGCCAATCGCTTTCTAATGAAAAATTACATAAGAAATGTCTATTTGCGTAACTGTATTTGCGGTTTTGGTTTTTTGACGATTTTTTCAAATTTTCTTTCGAAAATTTAGGGGGGTTCTGAACATTCGATTACGTATAAAAACAATAGGCTTCCAGTGTTTACAGATTGTGATTTTTGTACCAAATTTGGTTCGAATCGGTTCATTCGTTCGTCAGTTATCGTCTCCACAGACTCACTGACACACACACACACACACACACACACACACACACACACACACATACACACACACAGACATCACTTCAAAAATGTTTGATTTGTGATGAGGGATGTTTGAAACGTGCTCTCCCGTCGAAAACTCGAATTCGAATTTTCGACCCCGTCACAATACTTTACTTATACATTATGTATATAAGGAAAGTAAAAATGGGACATTCCTTTTCAAGTACCCTGGGAAAATCTAACGTTGACACGTAGAGGAAACTTTTGTACCTAGGGCCAGCAATTTTCAAACTGTAATAATATCTCTTACAATGAACCTTCAGTAACCAACAGTTTTTACTGGTTGGGTATTTTATTCCCTTTTTACTGAAATCAGTTTAAGTGTTGACTTTTTTTTCTTCTTAAATATATTAAATTCTTTAAAAAAAATTGTAAATGGCTGTAGGTACAATGACAGTATTGTACCTAGGGCCGCCTGTTTAATATTATTATCTACATATAATATAAAATGAATAAAATACAAAAAAAATGCTATTGAAAAAAGCCCTGCATTAATTGAATTCTGCAGAAAATTTAACCACTTGAATTGAACTTTTACGAAATTTTAACGGAGAATAATAATAAAATATAAACAATACAAATTAAACAAAATTTTATTACTCAAATCACAATTAATAACAATAATAATAATAATAAAAGAAAATATTTGTATATTATTCCACATTGTAATTTGCAAAACTGAAGCCAAAAGTAAGTAGTAAACATTGCCATTCTGAGCTTCCACTAATTTTGGGTTCAAGTAACTTAAATGCAACATCATCTCTGCTAATCACATAAGTTACATCATTGTGATGTAGAAACTTTTCTGAATGATTCATTTTAGGCATTTTATTGTATACTGATCGTTTGCAACATCAATTACTTCTGCAACATAAAAATGTTTTGTTTCCTTCCCATCTAATGTTTTCAAGGAATAGTTTCCTTTTCCAATTTGATCTTTCCCATCAGCTACTACAGAATCCATATCACTTGCAGAATCTGAAAATTCCATATCTAGTGATTCCTTAGATGTCTCATCACCATAATCATTTTCTAATGCATATTCCTTCAGAACTGTCCCTTTCCATTTACTCAATTCACACAAATTTGCTTTTTTGCTTGAAATGAAGGTTTCTTAACAATTTTCTTTTGGGCCATCATTTTCTTTAATTTTTCCTCTTCAATTTCAGCTTTTTCTTGTCTATCAGTAAGGATTCTATATTTATAAAATTTTTGGCCATTACTTCTTACAATACGAGGTTTAGCTGTAGGGAAAGGGCGCACTTGTTCTGGTGTTATACATTGCATTGATTCAGCTTTTGATGTAGAAGGCTGACAAATTTCTGCAGAGGTATCCTTTTTTTTCTGTCACTTGATGACTATTAATAGGCCTAATCACATCAAATTCTCATAGTTGGATTGGGTTTATGTGTTACATAAGAACTCAAATAGTATTCATCTTCTCTGAATACATTTTCATTTACTAGCCATAAGCCTGATGCCCGAAAACCAGCCTGAATAAATAAAAGCAACAACACTAATATACTTCAGTAAGCCAAATGATGTCATACAAAGGTTTTAAACTTGCATTATGTAGTTGTTGTTGTTTCTGATGACCTCCTGTAATCGAATCATAGCCGACACAGGACCAGTGACACAGGAAAGAACGAACAAGACAATACAAGAGAACAAAGTTTATTACGGACAAGCATCACTGACGAAGGACAAAGGGGGTGCAGCTTCACATTGTAGATAAGGACCCAGTAGGCGGAAGACTGACTTTACCTCGATATATAACCATGCCTTACTCGGGATTCGAACCCGAGCCCACCGGACAGCAGCCGACGAAGCTATCCACTTCACCCTCCTGGGAGGCAAACTTGCATTATAAATCTATTTATTTTTACAACGTAAAAATTTTTTTCAGTTCTTTATATATATGTTTTAAATTAACTACACAAATGATGGTATTGTACCAAGGTCCATGGCTCTAGGTACAAGGCAAGAATGTGGTCAAGTACAAGGTATAGCTACTTTTTGTGAAATAACTTCTACAACCAAAACCCTATAAATATTCAGATTTGTTAATATTTCATCTCTTCCCTGAACGTATGACCAAAACTAACTGTTACACATAAAAATAAAACTGTACATTTACCTTCAAAAGATCAATATCAAAATGATGCGAAGAATTTTATTTTTGACCATCAAATCAAAACTTTTCATTTTACTTAACTGCTATGTTTTCCTTTTCTCATTCAAAATGGTTGTTAAGATTTCAAACCATGTTGCCGCTTACCTCAAAGAGTAATAATGTTGTAAAATAAATAAATATTAAAATAAAGCTAGGTGACCCTTGGTCCATGATGGCCCTTGCTCCATGATGGTCCTGGGTAGAGGAGTTTCCTTATAACCTAACTACATTTTTGCTGTACTAAAAACTATTTTTCTAAAACTATTTTGGGTGTATTGGATGGATCGCACAATTTTGATCAGTTATTTACCATTGAGAAAAAAAATTAAAAAACTACGAATAAATGTATACTAAAGGGTATTTTATTTATTCCTTTTATCATTTTTGCATACATAATACTATCTAATTTGTATGGAAAGATACGTAAAAAGCATTTATCGTGTAGTCCAACATTACGTTTGGCACATATGCTGTACTTCTTTCCGCACTCATCACATCTATGCTTAGTTAGATTTGGTGCAACTAGGTGCTGATTGCCATCATATGGAACTTCTGGAGTTATCATCCTACCCATTGCTGTGTGCGACCGTTTTACCCCTTGTCTTTTTAGTGCACTTGCGGTGACAACCTTCTGTAATCTAAAGCTATTATTCGCCTGAACGTAAGAAGATCTAGAACTTGACCAGGCTGACTAAAGCGGTACAAGAGCCAATTGTTTATTACAGCAACATCGATGAAATTTGTAAACAATGGCCACAACCACTTTTTGGACATGATTCAAATTTGATATTTTCCAAGCAAGCTATCCATCAGATCGACACCACCTGCTTTCTGGTTATAACCACAGCCGGTCTACACACAGGCCGTAGTGCCAGAATCATGACGTGAAGCTAGAAGGGGAACTCTCGCTAACTCGGGAAAACTTGCAAATTGAGAGTTAAAAAATATTTCAAAATAATTGCACTTTTACTCATTTCTATGCCTAAATTTTAGCACAGTTAATTTCATACAGATTATCTAAACTTAGATGGGGGGGGGGGTATATTTTTTTACTGGAACTCCCACAAAGCAAGAACTACTCTGTCTAAATGATTATAAAATTATATATAATCTAGATCCTTTTACAGTTATAAACCCAGTGGTAATGAATATTAAGTTGCTTTCATTTTTTTTCTACTACTGTAAGCAATGCAATTAAGATGACATCAAAATTTCTACAACCATATGTATAACAGCAAAAAAATATTGTGTGACAATTCTATTTTTACATATAATTTGAAATATTTTCACATTGCTGATGAGAAAAATCACTTCAATTGATTTTTAATAAATATTAGAGTTTTGAATATTGAATACTTTTAATACAAGGGATACTTTTTGCCTCTCAATGTTAGATGGATATAATAATTTTAATGTTAACACGTGAGAAAATTTAAGGTGTTTATCCTTTTCAAAGTTGTATAAATTCCGTAAATCAGAAAAATTTTCCTCTTTAAGGTTTTCATTATTTTGGAAATCTAGGTACTACAATTTAGTGTCTTTTACATTTAACCAATTACTTCTTATAGATTTTAATAAATGAACAGGATCATACATCAAATACAGAGGTATATCACGATTACTTGGATTATATACAGCATCATTAAATTTATCGTGTTTCTTAAAAAAAGCAAACATGCTTCTATTAATATTGTTGCTATCAGTAATAACAGACAATACATTAAGTTCCAGTTCTTTTAACTTGCAAATTAATATAGATGCCAAATTATAGAGCTTTTGTCCGGTAAATGTTGAAACTGGGGCAACTGCTATTACATCTTTATAATTCGAAAACGTAGATGCAATCAAAAACACTTGGGCAGTTTTTGCTTTTTCATTACTATCAAAACAATCACCGGTAACTTTACCACATTTAAACGTATACCTAGGATCAACATAAATCTCATCAATTAAGAGAGAGACAAATTTATGGTCTTTCGTTTAAACATTGTACCCTACGTTTTAAATAACTATTACACGAATTAAAAAAATCTGAATCTGCTTTTAACTTTTTTGAAATTCTACTTAATGTTCTCACATGAGACAATGTCAACACCTTTGAATTTCTAAATACCTTATAGCACGAAAAACTAGATAAGTATATTTTAAAGCATAGAATAAACAGTTCTTGTGAAAATCGAAGATAATTTTTTGGTTTTTCTAGCAGTTTTACTTGTTCAATTAAAAAGTCTAATTTGGCGGTGCAAATTCCTAAACATACCTGCTTCTGTTTCTCCAACAGCTTCACTGCGGCTTCGATATAATTAAGTTGTGATGGAGTAGAATGCACAGTTTCACATGCACTCATTAAATCCAGATCACGTTTATTTGTAATTAGGCTAAATTGTATTCCACATTTTTGTAGCTGCTTCTCACTGCACTGGAGATTTTCAAAAAACACATTGAACTTTTTTTCTTGGCATATGCTGATACTCGCAATAACACATAGCACAGATGATGCATTCATGTGAACTTTGAAAAGATTCAGCTTGCCATCCATTGAAAGGTGGGTCCAATTTTCTCCTTGAATAGTACAAAAATAAACCTTGATATCTTCTAAAGTTGGCAGGCTGTTGTTTTGCTACTCTTGTTGAAAAGTCATTATACTTTTAGAAATTGCCGTAGAGTTCGACCGGCAACCGGGAACGGAACACGTGCGAGGCATTGATAATTACGCAGATATAAACTATTTAAAAAATGTCTCTAAAGCACCCATGAACGTTAGTTAAATGATAATAAAACATAAGAACAACTTATTATGCACAAAACACGATGCTATAAAACTAATAGAACATTCTGAAAACCTCAAAAACGTTTTGCAATCATCAACCACTCCACGAGCGACGCTGACCGCACTTGGATTTTTGTTCTCTTCTTTGCGAATGCTCCCCTCTTACCGTGACGTCACGACAATTTCTCCTCAGTGGTGCCACGGCCTGTGTGTAGACCGGCTGTGTTATAACGCTAAATCAGCCCCAGTTACTCTCTTGTTTTTCAATTCAAATCACCTTGTAGTTTCAGAGATATGATAAACCTTGTCGTAGGTGGTTAGCAGTGTCACAACTGCGTTGTTATTACATCTAGTGATGTGACGAGGACCTCGTTTTTCTCATCGAATAAAAATTCGTAGGTACCTCTATTCTCTGTTTTGAAGTCCCAACTAGTGTAAGTTGACAATCAGAAACCTTTCCTTCACAAACTGTATCAGTTGCGAAGAAACATTTTGTTCTCGGTTCGACCATAAAGCTATAGCTGGTAAAAATATTGTCGAAGACAGTTTTGTAACTTCCTGAGTTGTCAATCACAGACAGCAATTGTGTGACGACTGTTGTACAGAGTAGTAAACCAGCTGATTTCTTACTGTCTTTCCCGCAATAAATATTAGTTATAAATATAACCTGAAGAGCTATACAGACACAACGCTTTGTATCTGAAACGGATAGGCTTTCCCCTGATGAACATCTTACACGTGTGTTTCCAGTAATTCGGAATCATGTCTTCTTCGATGGCCAGGTAGGAATGCCACATGCTCAACTGCACTGCAGCGAATTTCTCTTCAGTTGCTCCAAGTATGACCTCACTTTCGTTATCGTATCTTCAGTATCTATCTGCGTGTTGTTATCCCAGATGGATGTACTTGTTTTTTTTTTGTTGATACCGATTTCTTGACATTGTACTAACAACCATATCAGCATGTACATCTTCAGCCTATTCCCAATACAGATGTTCTTGAGAAAGCTGGTGATAGCCGGAAAATAACATGATGCCAATAAATTGCTTCATTTATTTCCGATATCAAAACAAAAAATCTGATGTGAGCAGCACATGACTTTCCCTGCAGACTTATATTAACGTTCTCTTTATTTTAATTAAATTTATTTCACTTTTAATTCAATTTTCGTTTTCATTCGGTAACCTGGCTTATTTTAAAAGGTGGCGTAGGGAAAGTACGAAAAACTAAAATATCTCGAGAACGGCTAGACCTAGTGTAATGGGGTTGGTCTTATTCTTTTCGTCTTTAAAAATTACGTATTAAATCAGCATTTAATGGATATATTTGAGCATACGTAGCTTTTAGTTTAGATTTTGGCAATTTTTGCGGGCCATTCTACAAAAAAAGGCAGGTTATTTTTTTCCGAATCGTACCAAAATCTAATCAGCACCAGGGTGACCTATACGTGACTCATCTACCGAATTTTGTGAAATTCGGTCTATTAGTTTTTCAGCTAGAGTGGATACAAGCTTTTGCGGGCCATTTCGTAAAAAAAGGCGCGTTCTTTTATTCCGAATCGTACCTAAAACTAATCAGCACCAGCCCCGCCCACAAGTGACTTACCTACAAAATTTTGTGAAATTCGGTCCATTAGTTTTTTAGTTAGAGTGGATACAAAATCTGCACAGACAGACAGACAGACAGACACACAGACACACAGACAGACAGACAGACACACAGACACACACACAGACGTCACGCTAAAAATGGTTTTTTTGTATTCTAGAGGTCTCAAAACGTGTAGATCCGTCGAAAACTCGAGTTGTGATTTTCGGCATGATTCCAATACTTTCCCTATACATTACCATGTATTGCAGGGAAAGTAAAATGTGGTTATTCTCCTGCCTGGAATACAGTAGACTGTGTTCCACTATGTGGTCAACCACTTTATCAGTTACAAGAAGCTCAATTTGCAACAGATCAAGGGTACTATGACCAAGACGTTCAAATAATTACATATTAGCTGCACATAATATTATTTTATCTGCACACTACCTGCGGAGCACCATCCCTAAAATGGGACGTTGTAAACTTATTGCAATTAAAATGCTTATAATCACAATCCGGAAAATAAAAAATTTCCTACAACAGTTTTAAGCCTAACAAACAACTCCAGATTGTTGATTGATTTACTTTTAACTTCGGATTTATTTTATAAACAATACTGCAAATCTATGTAAAAAAACATAATGTATTGAAATTGAGTTTATCTGCATATTATTTGTAGCTCAAAATTCTAAAATTAATAATAAACTCCAGCAACGATGGTTTTGCAACGCATGTAACGTGTAGTAAGCACAGTGTTGCCAAATTCGAATTATTAATGACGTCCTGAAAAAGGGATGGGGTAGATAACAGGTTACGAGTTACGATACGGTTACGATACAGTTAAGCCTTGTTACGATATAGTTACGGGTTACGATACAGTTAAGCCTTGGCTGTTTGTTCTCTTTATGGTTTGGCGATCTAGAGAGCGTAGATTATAACCAAACGAATAGGGATTGTTTTATCGGGTGACATTTTTCATCAATAATCTGTTCTCTTTGTTTTGGCAAGGAAGAGAGTGTAGATTATAAACAAATACATAGGGCTTTTTGTATTGTTGTATTGTTTAATTCGTTGGCTATCTTCTTTGTTCTTTGGTCATTAAGAGAGCGTAGATTATAGCCAAATGCACGAAGCTTATTTTATCGATTTAACTGTTTTATCGATAAGCTGTTTTCTTTATAGTTTGTCAATGAAGCGAGCATAGATTATAACCAAACGCATAAGGATTGTTACATTGGTTGGCTCATTTTATCGATTGTATGTTCTCCTTGGTTTGGCAATGAAGAGAGCATAGATTATAACAAAACCCATGGTGATTGTTTTATTGACTGGTTTATTTAATCGGTTGTCTGTTGTTTTTGTTTTGACGATGAGAGCATATATAATAACCAAATGCATAGGAATTGATTTATTGGTTAGATGTTTACTTTCCCTGCAATACCTAGTAATGTATAGGGAAAGTATTGGAATCGTGTCGTATCGTGTTTTCAACGGATCTACACGTTTTGGGACCTTTAGAACATAATAAAAGCTTTTTAGCTTGACGTGTGTGTATGTGTGTGTAGATTTTGTATCCACTCTAACTGATAAATTAATCGACCGAATTTCATAAAATGTGGTTTTTAAGTCCCTTGGGTGTGACCCTGGCTCTAATTAGATATTGGTAAGGTTCGGGATAAAAGAACCCGCCCTTTTTTGCGAAATGGCCCGGAAAAATTGTCTGCATCCACACTAGCTAAAAAACTAATGGATCAAATTTCACAAAATTTGGTAGATAAATCACTTGTAGGATAACCTGGTGCTGATTAGATTTTGGTACGATTCGGGATAAAAATAATCTGCCTGTTTTTGCGAAATGGCATACAAAAATCTTAAAATCTAAAAATAAAAGACTCCATATGCTTAGATATAAAATGCTTATTTTATACATAATTTCTGACTATGAAAAGAATAAGACCAACCCTATTACTCTAGGACTAACCGTTCTCGAGATATTTAAGTTTTTCGCATTTTCTCAACGCCACCTTTGAAAATAAGTCTCAGTTACCAAATGAAAACGAAAATTGAATTAAAAGTGCAAATTCAGTGGAATTTAAAATATTTATGGCTGTCATTTTGTGCTATTAAACTCAACGTAATGAAATATTGAAGAAATTAAAAGAACGTGAATATGAATCTTCAGAGAAAGTCATGTGCTGTCCACATCAGATTTTTTATTTAATTTTTGCACAATAATAGTTATTCATTTCCGAGGTGCCGCTAGGTCTATATTTTATTTTTACACTTTGTAGAAAACGTAGTGAGCATGCGCAGTATTAAAGCGGAGTTTTACCCTATTACGGTTCGTTTTAATAATTTAAATTGTGATAGTGCACATCTGCGTACAATTTCACGTATGGATGCAAAATTTCATCTTACTACCAATTGTAGTTTTCGAGTAAAAGGGATAACAAAATTCAGGCAAATATTCATTTCGCTTCGTTAGGAATGGAGATGAGACTTTGCTTCGGTCATCTATAATAGTATTTTTAACAATATTAAATGCGCTGAATTTTTGAAATGGTTAATTTGGCGACAAAAACTACTTATGCCTAAATATTAAAATAACAAGAAAGATCAATCATGCTTAAAGCATTGATCATGAAAAACTTTCCAACTTCAATGCAATTTTATTTAAACATCTCTAAAATGCAATACATTCCTGAGTAATATTTTAAAACTTATTCCAATACTACATTAATTTATTATATTTGAAAACTTAAACCTTCATCGAAAAAAATGAACTTCATTCAAATGACGGCATTGAAATATAAATTTCCTGGTTTAAACATCTCTAAAATGCGATACATTCCTGGGTAATATTTATAAAATTATCATAGTACTACGATAATTTATTATATTTGAAAACTTCATCGAAAACAACTGAAATTCATTCAAATGACGTTATAGGAAAATTAACACGCCTGGCTCTCTCTATAAAAACAGCATTTCATTTATAAACAATTTCCTATTCATTTCATTCATCACAATACTATAATAATTTATTTTATTTAAAAATTAACACCATGGAGCTACAAATAATTAAACTCTATGCTTAAAACTTCATCGAAAAAAATCGTCTTTCTCTCTGTAAAATCAATAAACATTTCATTCATATCAGCTATTCAGACTCTATGAGCTAAATAATTTTGAGTTAAAGAAATACAGCAATGCTTATACAACTCATTCTACATGTCTTCCTGTTTACATTTTACATAAATGAAAAATAGGCTTCGTTGTAGAAATAATCAAATTTGGATGATCATTTAAACTCAAATATATTGTAATTGCGTTGTTTCAGTATGTTGATGCATAGAACTTAAGCAAAAATAAAGTGGTTTTAGGACGGATACAACACTCAATATGAATTAAAAAGAACTTTAAAAATCACGATTTTGAGATAAGATGGATGCCACATTTCATTTTGAAGTGGGTCACGTGATCGCTTCATATAAGAGGTGCAATTATTGTTTTAATTTTTATTTAAAAAACTACCGGATTCGCTATATTTCGCTAAATTTATTTTGATATATTTTATGGAACAATTTGAATATTACCTAAAATTTTCGAAGCAATTTGTGAATTTTAAATCCGCTTAAAAAATATTTGAAAAATTAGGTCCCATAGGGTTCCATGTATTTCATGTTTTCAACCCGGGTTCAATCCAAAACTAATTGGGTGATATTATTCATTTATATTCCCATAGATCCTACAGACCGTCTGAACAACATACTAAACTTTCATTTTGATGAAGTCATTTTTACGGCAGTTATAGTGCTAATGGACAGACAGACGGACAGAATGAACAAAGTCATAAACGCTTTTCAACTCTGTTGTAAAGTGTTAAAAACGACTGGAGCGTCAGTCGCTCCTTAATTTCTTTGAGTGATACATAAAAATTTTCTTATTTAAAGCTAGATCTCTTTACACTAAAAACCCTGTGGGGGAAATGAATCTCTATCTCTGGGGTCCCTCTGTTTAAAGTTTAAAGGGAAGCCTAAGCTTCATTAAATTCGCCATTTGAAAGAGCGTTTTACTAATAGTTAATGAATGCTATTATATTACTGCTTTATACAGCTTACGAGCGAAATATTTTATGTACAGGTATTCTTGCAGTTTGGATAAAACTAATTAACTCAAAGCAGTGTTTGAAATTTCTTTTGAAATGTTATAACTTGATAATTAATATAGAGTTGAAATTTCTCAGCTGAATGAAATTAACAATAGAATAAAGGCCTAAAATTTTTGCAAGCGATAGTAAATAATGTAGTATTTATGTGATATAAATGTCTCTAAATGAATAAAATATAGCATTTAGGAAAAAAAAATAAATGATTTAAGTGGTTATGCGTCACATTTTATATGAGTTTATATATACACTAACAGAAATACTTGGCGTTAATCTTGATTTAAAATACGTGCAAATTTCTGGTGTATTCTATATCATATTGCTTTTCAAAATTTAAATATTTAATATAATTCATATTTATTTAAATATTTCATTTAAATATTTCATTTAAATATTTAATATAATACATAATATTTAATATAATATAATTTAAAATATTTAATATAATTCTCCTAAAAAGAATCTAAATAATTTTTGGTCTCACTATACGAAATTATGTGCATGGCCAGATCAAAATATAAATTATTTTTGTCCCGTTTATAAATAAATTTACAACAAAATATTAAATTTAGTCAGGATACGGATAAATGCAGACGATAGAATGTTGGAAGACACTAGTGCCATATCTATCTTGTTCCAGCAATCGAATAAACACAATAGAAATTGTATTAGTTTAAAACATATCTGTCAAAATTAACACAGGTGGCTTCAAAATATGAATAATTCCCGTAATTTTATATACCAAGTCTATAACAAGCCCCACAATCTAAATTGAATAAAATCGTTTGTCATATAAACACATTTGATTAAAATCCTTTGCTAAGCAATATGCTATAATGTTCAGAAAAGAAATTTTCGTCAGAAAATTATATGCACAATGCAATTTCTATGAAGTTTAAATGTTGCGTTTCATTTTATTAATATCTGCTGGTCCTAGAAACTTGAAACATTGACAGAATTACCCGCAGTGAAGTGGAGAATACCCATGAAAAAGTTGTAAAAGAAAAACATCCTTTAAAAACTATAAATTGGTATATGAAACAGTTAAACAAACGTACTTGAAATTTTATATACTCATATATCGATTCATTTTTACATTAATTTACAGTACTTTCATTGTATATCATTTATATTTTATTAATTGATTTTTTTTGTATCTGTATTTACTTTGCATTAAACATAAATTATGTGTAGTACACGCAGCCAACTTATCATCCATACTTTCCAGTATAATATAACACACTGTATTTGCAAAGGGAAAAATATGTTGCTTCTATGAACAAATGGAATTGAATGGCCTTTTGAATGGCATGCTGTTTGGAATTGAAATTAGCTTAGAAAAGTTTAGGGAAATTATAAAATCCTTTATAGAAATATTCTCAAAGAAAAGTAAACCTTATAATATTTCGAGTACAATTCGCAATGGCTCCAAATTTATTTTAATTTAAAGCACTTAGAAAGTATTCAATCATCTGTATTCAATCATCATATATATATATATTCATATACATATGTATATATATGTATATGAATATATGTAAATGTATGTATATATATGTATATATATGTATATGAATATATGTAAATTTATGTGTATATATGTATATATATGTATATATATATATATACATATGTATATATATATATATATATATATATATATATATATATATATATATACATATATATATATATATATACATTAACACAAGTTTATAGATAAAATATATCTTGTGTTTCAGAAACAAGCATTTTTGTGTTCATTTCGAAGGGATATATGGACTTGAAGAGAATTTTTTCGAAATGAACTTATATTAAGCCTAAAGCTCTTCCATGTGCAAGCTTTTTTGCTTGATTTTTTAGTTTTCCTATTTTCATTCCTCATTTTTGAAATTTGTTGATTGGCTTTGTCTTCATGACCTGCATTACGCTTTATTATTTCCTCTTTATGTCTTAATTTCTTTTATTTCTTTGTATTTTGTAGAAAATTTTGGAATAGTGTTTTATGAGTTACTACATACATTCTAACATTGGATTTACTAATTTATATATTTATATATATATATATATATATATATATATATATATATATATATATATATATATATATATATATATATATATATATATGTATGTATATATATATATATGTATGTATATATATATATATGTATGTATATATATATATATGTATGTATATATATATATATGTATGTATATATATATATATATATACATATGTATGTATATATATATATGTATATATATATATACATATGTATATATATATATATATATATATATATATATTTCATTTAAATCAATAATGCATAGTATCTCGAATAGGCGTTTGCTAGCGGCCTATATGTGAGATTATTTGTTTTAAATAGTAAGTTACGTATGATTTCTCAATTTCATATAATTTTAAACCTAATTAGTTAATCACATTTTTCATATTCTTATAAAACTGTTTAAATAATTAATGGACTTACTTGGTCCGATTTCCAAAAAAAAAAAAAATTAATAGACCTCTTACGTTTACTGATGCAAATAACCAAACAAAATTTCGTGTAAATCGACTAATTTGTTAGAAAGGTTCCACACATATATGCTCGAACACATACAAATAGTAGACAGGAACACTATTGAAAATTGGTTGATTTGAATTCAGGTATGCTTAAAAAATGTGTAGATCCATTAAAGTTCCAGAGTCATATTTTTTACCATCATCAACATACATTACTTTTCCTTTTCTGTTGAAAGTAGTTATTTTGTCTTCCAAAACCGGCATTTCCCCTTTATTTTTGTTGGGTGCCAGTAACTTTATTTTTGTTGGGTGTCAATAACTTTATTATTGTTGGTGTCAGTAACTTTATTTTTGTTAAGTGCCAATAACTTTATTTTTGTTGGGTGCCAGTAATTTTATTTTCATTGGGTGCGAGTAACTTTATTTTTGTTGGGTGCCAGTAACTTTTTTAGTCTTGCATATGTATTCCACAGAACTGAAACGTTTAGGGTCCTAACAACTTTGTTTAAAATGTATGCTGATATGTATGCTCTGTTTAAAATGTATGATATTATAGAACCCCTTTTTGTGTTGTGGCTACGCAGACAGTGATTGAATGTTGGCTTTTATTATAGTAAATATATCCCATGAATAAACCGGGTTTTTTTTTAAGTACTTGCGGGCAGAACGCTCGAGGGTCTCACTGGCATTACTAAATGTTTTAACTGGATTTTTCTTACTGTGAGGTGACTTTGAAAAATTTTTTGTGCTAAATTATGTACAAGATTTGTACAAAATTTGTACAAAATTTTTTGTACAACATTTGTACAAAATTATGATTGTTGCTTATACTTATTATTGTAGGGAGAATACAAAAGAAGTGGAGCATAATTTTAGTGGTATATACTTTGTGGAAACTTTTCAATCTTCTAACAAGATATTTCTAACTTTCAAAAAGAAATTGGAAGCAATAATGTTTTCCAGTAGCTTCCGTTGTCAAGAAATCACGTAGCCAACAACTCTTGGAGAAGCGTGAATGTTTTTACCTCTTACAAAAACCTAAAATATTTACAACAGGAAGTACATCAAATATGTTCGAAAACAAAGTATTTCGCTCGTTATAGAACACTTGAGATATAATGCAACTGTTTTTCTTTTTATAAGAATTGACGCTGTGTTCTTGGAAATTGTGGATTTTGAAGCACTCAAATCAGTAAGGAAAACTTGAGCAACATATATAAGAACAAATAATACAATAATATAGCATACAACTGTTTCGAGGATACGATGGATCCTATTCGTATGTGCAAGAGAACCAACAAACCTGAAGTCCAAAAGAAGAATGGGTTCTGGTCACTCTTCTCTTGGACTTCGGGTTTGTTGTTGTTAAAAAGTTATTATTACTTATTGATGATCTTTACTTATTAATGAACTCAAATTGATTTTACTTATGAACTCAAATTGATTTTACTTATTAATAAACTCAAATTGATTTCACTTATTGATGAACTCAAATTGGTTTTACTTATAGATGAACTCAAATTGATTTTACTTATTGATGAATTCAAATTGATTTTATTTATTGATGAACTCAAATTGATTTTACTTATTGGTGAACTCAAATCAGTGTCTGTGCAAGATAAGATAGTTGTGAAAATGAAGTAAAACATATCCGGGATGAAAAGTTCCACTCGATTTTCTTATGCAACCATCATACACATACAGCTGAGTGAGAAACTTGAAACTTTGCTTACGTGTGGTAATTGACCCCTAGATATTGGAGAAAATGTAAAAATTTATAACTCTCGGAATTTTTTGTTCTAACATTCTGAGATAAAACTCGAGAACGGCTAATTACACAAAATTCGTTATTATACCATCCTGCGTAGAAAAAAAAATATCTCACCTTTTCTTAATTAACGCGATTGGTGTACAGTCAAGCATTATTGATATATTTTAATTTACAGTTACCGCAGACATTTTTTTTATATTTTATCATTATATTATGTGTACACGGGGGTATGCTAGAACGAACGAATGCCACAACGAACGGTTTTCATGACTGAAATCAGAATGCTACAAAGAACGCGGAGAAATCGGGAAACAGGAGAAATGCTAGCAAGTGCGCGCGCATAAGATGTCGGGGAATTCCCCTCTTCGCTAATAAAGCGTTAAAGAGTCATCAGATTTGTTACTGATTGTAAGGTTCATTTATCTGTTTAGATCAGGCACTTATCTGTTTATTTGTGCCTTTTGCAGTCAAAATATAGTTTTGAGTTATCCTGCTTTATAATTCTAATCATGAGCTAGCAAAATAGAGTTAGTATGTTAATTTGCTTAGACGTTAAAAAAGAAATAATTTCCAAGCGAGAAAGTGGAAAAGTGTAGGAAATTTAAGTGCTGAATATGGTATGGGCTAAATCAACGATCTGTACAATTTAAAACAACAAGGAAGAAAAAAAAAGTGCGCAAGTTGCGAAAGGAATCTCTAGGTTAAGCAGTTTAGGTTGTAATATCACAGAACAGATGAAAACTATTGTTTTATTGTGGATTAAAGAAAAACAAATGGTAGGTGATACTGTGAGTGAGGCGATTATTTGTGAAAAGGCCAAACAGTTGTTTGAGGAACTTAGTGCTAAGGCTCCTAGTACAACTAGTACTGATCCTGTGAAGGAGATTTTTTGCACCAAGTGGTGGTTTACCGGGTTTAGAAAAAGGACCGGAATTCACAGTGTTGTTAGACATGGTGAGGCAGCTAGTGCAGATAGGGACGGTGCTGAGCAACATTGTGAGAAATTTAAAAAAATACTTGACGAGGAAGGCTTTGTTCTGCAGTAGGTCTTTAACTGTGACGAAACTGGAAGAGAATGCCACGCAGAACTTACATCAAGTAGGCAAAGACCTCCTTGTCTGGCCATAAGACAATGAATGATCGACTTACCTTGCTCTTTCGTGCCAATGCTTTTGAGGGACTACAAGGTTAAATCACTACTCGTATACCAGAGAACCCCAGAGCTTTTAAAACGTCAGGAAAAATTGCCTGCAGTTTTTTGGCATTCCAACCGCAAGGCTTGGGTTACTAGGAGTCTTTTCTCCGACTGGATGACTGATGTGTTTGGTCCCACTGTTCGTGACTATCTTAGGGAGAGGTATCTTCCATTAAAGGTTCTTTTGGTCATGGGCAACGCTCCAAGCCACTCTCCTAATTTAATGGAAGAATTACCAGTTGAGTTCAGCTTCATCAAAGTCCTTTTTATTTTGCCGCCAAATACAACCGCTTTCCTTCAACCTATGGACCAGCAGGTGATCGCAAATTTTAAAAACCCTACACTAAAGTAATGTTCAGAAAATGTTTTGAGGCCCCTTCTTCCAGTGATGTGACTTTGAAAGACTCTTGAGAGTCACTTTAGTATAGCGGATGCTGTTCTCTTAATTGTGGCTGCTTGGAAGGAGGTTTCTGCTAGATGCTTGAATTCGGTTTGGTGGAAATTGTGGCTTGACGCTATGGCTTCGAGGGACTCCGAAGAATTTTAACACTTGGAGGAAGAGCCTGCTGTGCAGGAAATTTTGTGCCTAGGCAGTTCCATGGGCTTGGAGATCAGTGAAGAATATGTGGAGAACTTTGTGGAGGAACACACGAAGGAGTTGTCACTTGAGAAGCTAGAAGATCTTCACAATGAAGAGGCACTGAACCAGAAAGCTTTCTGGGACGAGGAGGATGGTGACGAGGAGGATGGTGACGAGGAGGATGGTGACGAGGAAAATAGTCGCAGCATTCCAGTTGAGGACCTTAAAGGGGTTTTTTTTTACTGGAATAAACTGTCCAAACTTATGAAAGATTATCATCCAGATACTGCTGCCGTATAAATAGGCCTTAATCATTTTAACGATACCTTGATGGCCCACTTTTGGAGAGTTCAAAAATCGAGAATAAAGCAGTTAACCCTGGATTTATTCTTCAGTCAACCCTGGATTGTTAAAATGTAGAGAAACGTCCTCCAAGTGATGAACTCTCAGAGGACAGTCATCCAAAATGAGTACGGCCAAGAACCCCTTTCCTTTCACCTCAGTACGATTTTTTTAAATGAATTTTGATCCTTTTTACTTTTTTGTTTAAGCATAAGACTGTTTATGTTTTTTATAAGGGAAACCTTGTATAGTGCTTTTCATTTACTCATGCTTTTCAAATTAAGATTGTTCATTTTTCAAAAATTGTGTTATTTTTCACAGGGTGTTTATGATTTTCAAAGATTGTTAATACTCCTCAAATTTACATGTTAAATAAATTAATTTCATACATACTACATATTATTTTTATACTTAAATTGTATGGACTGCATGTAATTCAATGTATGTTAGAACGAACGGATATTATAACGAACGTGGTTCTGGAACCAATTATGTTCATTCTAGCATACCGCACTGTATATATATATATATATATATATATATATATATATATATATATATATATATATATATATATATATATATATATATATATATATATATATATATATATATATATATATATATAGGGTGACCATAATTAAAGTAGAGGTGTTTAGAGCCCGATAGTGAGAAAACTGTTGGGCCAAATTTGCAGTAGATACTATTTTACTATTTAGATCATGGGGTTTCGATTTTTAAAAGAAAAGAAAATAATTCGGATTTTTGCCACCGCGGACAAAAGTGGCGCTGTAAGCTTCATTTTTGGAGTAAAATAGACATGGGAAGTACAGAAAGTCCCGTCAATGCTGAGAGGTATCGAACAGTGCTGCTGAACTTTGTTATTCCGCAACTTCAACATCGTGGATGTCTTGAATCTACGATATTTATGCAGGATGGAGCACCTCCTCATATTGGATTGCTCGTACAGGAAGTCCGACGACAGCATTTTACAAATAACCGAATAATTAATTAGTAGAGCGTTTCCTATGAAGTGGCCAGCCCTTTCGCCTGATCTGATTCCTTGTGACTTTTGGTTGTAGGGTCATGTAAAGCGTTTGGTATACCAAGGGAATGTCGATAATTTAACCACTTTGAAGGACCGAATAACACTGAACGTCAAACAAATCAATGGAGATCTGCTGCATTCTGCAGTAGAGAATGCTGTTCAGAGAATGCACTTTTTGGAACATATGCAAGGAAAACATATTGAATCACACATGTAAATGATGCCACTATAAAATAAATATCATATGTATGTAAATGGAAAATGCAAATGTAAATATAAAATGCACTAAATACGTATAAAATGTAAATGTGATGTCCTTTTCAAAATGCATGTAAAACGTTAACTTTCTGTACTTCCTATGCCCATTTTACTTCAAAAATGGATCTTAGCGCGTCACTTTGGCCCGCGGTGGCAAAAATCCGAACTACTTTTTTCTTTTAAAAATCAAAACCCCATGGTCTAAATACAGGTAGTACTGTAGTATTTAATACCTGTAGTATTTACTGCAAATTTGGTTGAGTTTGGTCCAACAGTTTTCTCACTAACGGGCTCTAAACATCTCTACTTTAATTATGGTCAAACTATATATTTATTTATTCAATTGTAGTAACTACGGTAGTCAAGTTACGTTCTAAACAAATTTCGGCCACGCACAGTATAGGTGAGGATGTCTCGTCTAGATATGTAAAAACCAAAGTATTCACACTAAAATCTGCCGAACTGGAAGTCGCCGCTTAAAGTCGAGCACATCCGCGTAATTAAAATCGAAAAGTACATGGGCAGAAATCATCCGCGATTAAAAATAGTGATCGATGCCATTTTGAGGTCACTCCGAAAATGTATCGTCTCATTGGCGCAATGAATAATTATCTTTTTAACATTATAACTCGTGTAAAAAGATAACTTAATTATAAATAAAATATTTGAATAGCTTTTTATGGATTTGAACTTCTCTTTCGAAAAATGTAAGTCGTTGTGCTGAAAAAATTTGATTTCGTAAAATAATGTCTACAAATGCTTTTTTAAAATGGCCCCCGACAGATAGCGTTCGCTCGCATGTGACCATAATGAGCAAGTAGTGAAACATAATATATATATATATATACAGGGTGTCCCATAAACATTGACCTCGGCTTTTATTCCTTAAATATTGATCTTAGACATATATAATAAATTACAAAGTTGCGTTAAAAAATGTACAGAAATTTATGAAATCGATAAAAATTTTCAGGGCATTAAATTTGAAGAAAAAACAAAATTTAAATTTTTATACGGCCCCGTACAAAAACATTTCCAATGAGTAAAATGTGCCCCATACAGTAATAAGAAGATGTATAAAATTTCAGCATTTTATCGTCTAAAGTCCCAGAGATATGAAAAGGCAAAAATGCTGATTTAAACCACTTTTCGATGCATCGATATGGGTTCTCAGAGGGGAAAAATCATGTCGGCAGATCGCGTTTCAGGGATCATATACAAATTACGAAAGAAAACAATGATTACATAAATAAATAATAATTTTGCTATTTATTGGTACAGAAGTATCTACACTGTATAGAAATAATAATTTTACCCAAAGATTACAGAGCTTGTTCAAAATGCTTTCCATCCATGCCAAAGATCCATTAAAGATAAGAAGCAGATATTATTTGCCTATGATGCATTTCTACGTTACGTCATTTGCACTCTTGCTGTAAACATTTACATTTTAATGTGTGATAAATCCCTCACCAAATTTGTTTAAAAATATCTCTGGGACTTTTTATGATAAAATGCTGAAATTGTGTACATCATCTTATTAGTATATGGGGCACATTTTACTTATTGGAAATGTTTTTGTACGGGGGCCGTATAAAAATTTAAATTTTGTTTTTCTTCAAATTTAATCCCCTGAAAATTTTTTCGATTTCACAAATTCTGTACCTTTTTTCACGCAACTGTGCAATTTATTATATATGTCTAAGATCAGTATTTAAGGAATAAAAGCTGAGGTCAATGTTTTTGGGACACCCTGTATATATATATATATATATATATATATATATATATATATGCTCGATACGCCAACGATTTTTGCTATAATATGCATTATCGCGGATTTCAATATTTGGAGTTTTATATTTTACTTTTGCTTTTTCTGTGCGGTCCCTGTAGTTGCTACCCTCATTGGATGCGTCAAAATTGAGTCTCTAAAGGGCGCAATGTGATCCCCTTTGCGGTGCTCCGGGACAACGTGGTATAATGGCAAAATGTTTCAACCTTCCGCCACTATATAAGCGAATGATTTAATATCGAATGCTGACCATTGAGAAAAAGCATCATGAACAAAAGTTAGCACGAATTGTGATCCTAGATTGATCTCTTAAGTAACACCATATGGAATTTTTCAAACGTGGAAGAGTATATTTAAAAGCATATTAAAAACGCACACGATATTTCTGATATATTTTCGAGGGTATATTTGTGCCACCAAATTGAAAACATGTTTACTATATCAATTTTTTGGTACATTATATGATTCTAAAATTGGTTGTGCCGGGTTTTTCAATCACCCGATACAATTTTTAAAAATTCTGTCCTGTTCACGTTTATGTACATGTCATCCTGAATCTATAATTTCAAGACGATACATTCATTTTTCCTTATCGTATTAATATCTCCAACACACGCACATATTACAACAACAGATGTGAGCCACTCCCAAATGTGTTTCAAATCGAGAAGCAAAACGTAAATTTCCGTTAAGATCTAGAATTTGAAAAATTTTTTTTTGCAAGAAAGTACTATTTTATACTACGTATAAGAAATAAATAGAATTAATTTCCTTTCAGAAGCAAAAACCTGTCAAATTTTAGGAATTGGAAATGGTGTCACTATATGCAGTCAATCACCCGAATTACTTGTTGAATACTGTTATTTTGACTCACTCCGCCGTAGCGCTTATAGCCAATTAAACTGACTTATCATTTCAACGTGATTATTGCTATTTCTAGCATTTTACCTTCATGCAGTACGATATTTACGCCACGTACGCTGAATTTTCTGTGCGATGTGATTAATGATAATTGCTAGTTTCGTGTTATTTCCGAAGAGCGTGAAAATAACATCTACATTATTAAAGTATTTTGCGACTATATATGTATGTATTTATCTACGAACCTATAACGAACTGTTATCTATTCAAAGACTCAAAACTTTCAAGTGTTTTACTTATTTTTTAAAAAAACGTCAAAAAGGTCTCGTTGAAAATATGCCAACATTTTACAATACGTTTCAGTAGTTCTTCCTTTGGTTATTGTGGAGTGTCCTGACATTCCACTTACAAGGGAAGGCTTTGCAATAGTTCTCTCGGATTGCAATTTTTCATGTCCTATCTTGTAAAGGACCATGAATAATGATAAAACGCCACGACTTTCATCTGCTAAGTGATAGGGGGCGCCACAATAACAATCTGAAGTTGTCATGTAATCGTGCTCTACTGACATGTATTATTTACATTTTAGTGTGAAAATATTATCCTTTTCAGTTATTATTATTAAATAATACCTGAAAAAACAACAAAATATGCACAGCCGTTAGACTGTTACTTCTTCAATCCTTATAAGGCATTTGTAAAACGTATCGAAAACTACATAAAAATTCCAGCTGCATGCATTGAAGGGATCCATATTGAAGACATCGATGAATTTTGAACCAACATCGATGAAGAGGCCAACAGAAAGTTAAATGACAGATTATTTATTTTAAAAATGCATTCATTTGTGTACAATTAACTTGGTGCTGATATATTTCAAGATATGGTAATATATTCTTGGAAAAAATCTGGATATTCTGTTGAAAAACACATTACAAAATTTAACAAGGTAATGGCAACTGTATTTAATATTGGTTCAGCAACTTGTTTCATTGTAAATTGCAATGATTATGCATTTGTTAAATGTGCACATTGTAACGTTTTCATTTGTATTGATCATACATTTAATTATTCCCATTCATAATTTCAAACTTACAAAGAATTTAAATCATTCATTATTTTACAAATTTCATTTACTTTGACTTTCATTGTAATACAGTCAATAGTTTTGTTGATTAGTTCAGTTTTGGTTTCCAAAAATTTCAGCCTTTGTCTTTGTTGTGTTTGATCAACCTTTACGACCATGTCTTGGCAGTTGCTTAGCTAATTAATAAGATATAAATTATATTAGTAATAAATTTATCGTTTACTACTTACCATTATTGTCCATTTTATTTCAAAATAATAATAATAATTGGAAAGGATAATATTTTTACACCAAAATGTTAATAATACACGTCAGTAGAGCACGTTTGCATGCCAACTTCAGATTGCTATTGTGGCGTCCCCTATCACTTAGCAGATGAAAGCCGTGACGTTTTATCATAATTCATGGTCCTTTATAAGATAGGACATGAAAGATTGCAATCCGAGAGAACTATTGCAAAGCCTTTCCTTGTTAGAGTATCTCCTGCCTAATGTCGCTGTTAAATTCTCATGGTGTGATTATGGGTTATTGTGAAACGTCGGATTTTATTGACATAAATCATCACGACTTCGTACATACAGACACTTACTCTCTTCGAGTAATAGCTTCTCCGGTGCTGCGTTTGGCGTTACATTCGCTCTGCAACTCTAAAATCGAATATCTCTGAGATGTGTTTATGCTTTTCGTATATTCGGCTTTGAGGACAATACTTCTCAGCTCATCATCCATATATCATGCGTTGAATTATCAGGTGATAGAGACCCTATTCTGTGAAACATATTAAATCTCAGAGTCCAATTAACGCATGCTTCTCAACTAACCAACCATATATCATGCGTTGAATTATCAGTTGTTAGTGATCCTATTCTATGAAACACCGTAGACCCCCCTGAAGCCAATGAACTCATGCTTCTCAGCTCACTATCCATATTCAGGGTGTCCCATCAAGACCGCCCAAACTATGCACAGCCAGATTCCTCGCATGGAATACATAAAAATTGGCCAAAGAACTGTACCTCTACGACCCATAGTTTTCAAGAAAAATGCGAGAGAAAAGTATGACGTCATATCCGGTGTACGAAAAAACAAATTTATTGGAAACATGTACACCGGTATTTGCATATGTTTACATAGGAAAATGTTCAAAATGTCCACCGCGCATATCGAGGCATGCGTGCGAGCGCCGTGGATTGGCTGATTGCACACATTGCAGCAGCGTGGTACACGCAGCATATAGACGAGCAACTAAGTCACTTTCTGTAGTAATTAGGTCTCGATAGACCAATTCCTTCAGATGCTCCCATAGGAAAAAATCCAAAGGTGTCAGATCTAGCGATCGTGGCGGCCATAAAACCGGACCCCCACGTCCAATCCAGCTGCCTGGGTATTCCATATCTAGCCAATTACGTACAGGAGAGCTGAAATGCGCCGGAGCTCCATCAAGCTGTCATAGGCCATGTATTGCCGCCAAGGGTATGTCATGTAGGAAATCGGTTAATACATCACGGAGAAATACTAAGTATGAATGTCCCGTGAGCCGTTCAGGCAGCAGATATGGTCCAATCATGCGATTGCCTAGTATGCCGGCCCACACATTTACAGACCAGCGGACCTGATGTCTCTGTGGGTGGATTGCATGAAGATTGGACTCTGACCACATATGTAAATATATGCAAATACCGATGTTCATGTTTCCAATAAAGTTGTTTTTTCGTACACCGGATATGACGTCATACATTTCTCTCTCATTTTCCCCGAAAACTATGGGTCGTAGAGGGACAGTTCTTTCGTCAATTTTTATGTTTTCCGAGCAAGGAATCTGGCTGTGCAGAGTGTGGGCGGTCTTGATGGGACACCCTGTATATTACGTTGAATTACCAGATGATAGAGACCTTAATCTATGAGACACCGTAGAACTCTAAAACCAATAAACTCATGCTTCTCAACTCACCATCCATGTATCATGCGTTGACTTATCAGGTGGCAGAGACCCTATTCTATGAAATACCGGAGACCCATTAGGTTGTGTGAAATCTAGGGATTAATATCTCCCGTGTTTCTCGTCACAAGACAGATTTAATGGCATAGTGGCATAGTAGCATTCCCAGACTATCTTATATCTTGTTTCTGTCCTCATTTATGCAAGGTTGCGAAATAACCTAACATGTTTCCTACGACGTTTTTCCAAACTAACTTCGCACATAGAAATTAAATCTTCTTTTTTCGCGATTCGTACGAAATTAATTGTATATCTACCAAGATATTGCCTGTCATAGAAAAAGCATTGCAAAAAATGACACACAATTTAATAAAATATCAGCCAATAGTTGAATTTCAAAAATGAAAGCAACTTGCAGTTCTAAAAAAATGAATTTTATAATGCTCCAAATTGAAAAGAAATTATCATTAAAATTTAGAGATATCGCCAATTTCATTACTTTGCATCAACATAGTATGACACCTTTGATATTGATTTATCCAAGTTATGTTGATGATAGTTGTTGTTGAGACCCAGGCCGTCTGACCTACCAGAAAGGTGTAAGGTAACCGTTTGGACGGCCGAGAAGTGCCACCCTATTTAGACCAGAACCCAGTGGGGGAGGCATCCACAGGGACCGTACCCTCCTTCCCCTACCACCAACGTCTCGAAAGGACTTACGGACCCACATGTTTAACGTGATCGTTCTCCGCATGAACACGGCGGCAGTTGCGGACGCGTGCAAAACCAGCGCACAAACCACCGGGTTACTACGCTCAAAATGTGAAACAGCACGAGGTGTTCCCAGGTGGTCACCCACCCAAGTACTAACCGCGCCCAATGCTGTTTGACTTCGGTGATCTAACGAGAACCGGTGTTTTCAGCACGGTAGGACCGTTGGCCTACCAGAAAGGTGTGAAGTAACATGTTGATGATAGTGGCGAATTTCAAGTTAGCATCGATTTGTTCCTAAATAGCATTTATGTTATATTTTCTCCCAAATCTTACTCATCATTAGGCTGAAATTGTATCTTTGCGGTAAAATTAATTTTGATAGATAGGCAAGAAAGTGTTGAACTCAATTTTTCGAATTGCTTATATTAGCAATCTCCCGGTTGAACGTGGAATGTGATTATTGGTTCTGTTTAGTGACTTAACTTATATTGCCACAAGTCGCTGCAGGCATCATTTCATTCCGTACTAGAAGTAATTCTTCCACACGAATTTATTCGTTAGCTGCTTTTCAGGAGTATGCGTGTCTAATTTATATTAAATGGTAGATCTGGAAAAGAAAATTTGTTGTATAGCTGTTTTATTTGGAATACCGTTAGGCTAGATACATTTTATGGAAAAGTTTTGCTTACAACCATGGCACTAAGGGCATTTTTCTAATTGACGAAATCGTATAGATATGGCGCATATAATTAGTATGAAGACATTTTTACCACTTCAAACTGAGCATTATCAATTGAATATTTATTTTTTCATTAAGAATTAAAAATATTAATTTGGCATTTTGTAGTTTTATATAGGTATTTTAAAAAAGGGGTAATATGACTTTTTGTTCAATACTTATTATATATAGCTACATAATCTAAATTGGAAGAATGTTGAAAATTAGGTAAAGAATAACGTTCAATCTCCATGGTGGGCGAGAAGGGCGGGGAGCGTTTTACAAAAATAAAAAATATATATATTGTCCCATTATTGAAAAATTACAAATTGAAAAAGTATTTCTCATCATCTCAAATAATAAAATAGACAAGAACGGTCAATCATACATAAACATCATAAGCATTGATTATGAAACACTTTCCAACCGAAATTTAATTTTATTTAAACAGCTCTAAAACTCGCTACATTCAGCACTGATATTTTTCAATTTCCACAGAACTACTGTAATTTATTATACTTTAAATCTTAAAATTTCATCGACAAGCCAATTATACAAAATGAACTTTATTCAAATGACGTCATCGAAATATAAATAATCTGCTTCTCTATGTAAAATCAATGAATGTTTCATTCATATCACTTATATTCCAAGACACCATAGCTAAATAATTTTGCTTGATAAAAAATTTAGCAATTCTTATACAACTCGCCTTATAATTGCTTGATTTGTTTACATTCTGCATACGTTTGAATTGGGCTTATTTGTAGAAATAATCAAAGTGATCATTTAAAATCAAAAATATTGTAATTGCGTAGGCACGGAATTTGGATACACAAATAATACGCAAATTAAAACGATTTTATGACGGATGCAACACTAAATATAAATTTAAAAGTTCTTCAAACATCACGATTTTTACATAGGGGAAAAATGAATGCCATATTTTATTTTGCAATGAGTCACGTGATATCTTCACATATCATTGGTATAATTATTATTTTCATTTTTATTTAAAAAGCTACCTAACATATTTAGTTGAATTCTTTTTTTCACATTTTATGTGATAATTTGAATATTTTCTAAAATTTTCGAAGCAATTTGGAATTTTAACTTTGCCATATATCATCAGATGGATGCCATATATCATTTTGAAGTGGGTCATGTGATCGTTTCATATCATGGTCACGTGATCGTTTCATATAAGAGGTGTAATTATTATTTTAATTTTTATTTAAAAAACTACTGAATATATTTCGCTGAATTTTTTTTTTATATATTTTATGGAACAATTTGAATATTATTTAAAATTTTCGAAGCAATTTGTGAATTTTAAATCCGCTTAAAAAATGTTTGAAAAATTAGTTCCCATAGGGTTGAATGCATTTCATTTTTTCAACCCGGGTTAAATCCGAAATTAATTAAGTGATATTACTCATTTTTATTCCCATATGTCCCACAAACCGTCTCAACAACATACTAAAATTTCATTTTGATAAAGTCATTTTTACGGCAGTTATCGTACAAACGGACAGACAGAATGACAAAGTCATAAACTCTTTTCAACTATGTCGTAAAATGTTAAAAACAATCCCGTGCATTTATCTTCAAAATTATTAGTGGAGATATATCGAGTTAAAACATTTATGCTTTATTAGTGAACTGCATTAAAATAAGAATATGTAAATTTCTTCATTTTATATTCTTTATACAAATTACATCGAGTTTTATTCGAATCAAAGTTTTTGGTCGTAGTATTTTTAACTATTTAAGTATTACTCGTTGCTAATTCAAATAATATTGTTAAATGTGGCTACTTATAGCAATTCGAAACTCTTTGAATTGGTTACGGTCTACCCAGCGAGCAACAGAAATAATGTCAAAACTGCAAGCGAATTCGACCATAGGTTTCCAAATTCACCGTCAATTTACTAATTCATCCCCCCATTCACCTTTTATTAAAAGTCCACACATAGATTAATTACTTTCTTTTTATTAGAATGTGAAGATTTCACTCTATTATTGTATCAAAGTTTAAAATCATGTGAACGCTCCATTTTCCGATGCGACGATATAAAAATCAAATAGCCTAAAGTGTGCATATTTCGATATATTTAATAATAAACAAGAAAGATCAATCATGCTTAAAGCATTGATTATGAAACACTTTCCAACTTCAATGCAATTTTATTTAAACATGTCTAAAATGCAATACATTCCTCGGTAATATTTTAAAACTTATCACAATACTACATTAATTTATTATATTTGAAAACGTACACCTTCATCGAAAAAAAATAAACTACATTCAAATAACGGCATTGAAATATAAATTGCCTGGTTTAAACATCTCTAAAATATGATACATTCCTCGGTAATAATTTTAGAATTATCATAATACTACTATAATTTATTATATTTGAAAACTTCATCGAAAACAACTGAAATTCATTCAAATGACGTCATAGAAAAAATAACATGTCTGGCTCTCTTTATAAAAGCAACATTTCATTCATAAATAATTTCACATTCATGTCATTCATCACAATACTACAATAATTTAATTTATTTAAAAATTAAGACCATGGAGATACAAGTAATTAAACTCTATGCGTAAAACTTCATCGAAAAAAAATCGTCCTTCTCTTTTTAAAATCAGTGAATATTTCATTCATACCATCTATGCAGACTACATGAACTAAACGATTTTGTGTTAAAGAAATACAGCAATTGTAATACAACTCATTCTACATATTTTGCTGTTTACATTTTACATAGGTGAAAAATAGGCTTAGTTGTAGAAATAATCAAATTTGGATGAGCATTTAAACTTAAATATATTGTAATTGCGTTGTTTCAGTATGTAGATGCATAGAATTTAAGCAAAAATAAAGTAGTTTTAGGACGTATACAACACTCAATATGAATTAAAAAGAACTTTAAAAATCACGATTTTGAGACAAGATGGATGCCATATATCATTTTGAAGTGGGTCACGTGACCTTTTCATATCATGGTCACGTAATCGCTTCATATAAGAGGTGTTATTATTATTTTAATTTTTATTTAAAAACAACTGAATATATTTCACTGAATTTTTTTTATATATTTTATGGAACAATTTGAATATTACCTAACATTTTCGAAGCAATTTGTGAATTTTAAATCCGCTTAAAAAATGTTTGAAAAATTAGGTCCCATAGGGCTCAATGTATTTCATTTTTTCAATCCGGGTTCAATCCAAAACTAATTGTGTGATATTATTCATTTATATTCCCATAGGTCCTACAGACCGTCTGAACAACATACTAAAATTTCATTTTGATTAAGTCATTTTTACGGCAATTATCGTGCTAACGGACAGACAGACAGACAGACAGACAGAATGAACAAAGTCATAAACACTTTTCAACTTTGTTGTAAAGTGTTAATAAATGAATAGCAAGGAATTGAAAATGAATATCAAGGAATTTCGGTTCGAATCTGGTTGGAATGAACTTTTCATTGTTCTTTCCGATGGTGTCAAAGATAGAAATAATATTTTCGATCTCTAACCAACTCATTTGTGTGAAAATCGCTCAAAATTACGCTTCATCGTAATATAACTAAACAAAAAAGATCAATCATGCATAAAGCATTGATTAAGAAACACTTTCCAACTGAAACGCAAATTTATTTAAAATGCATTCAGTGCTAATACGTTTTAAATTATCACAGTACTACAGTAATTTATTATACTTGAAAACTTAAAACTTCATCGGAAAAACCAATTACACAAAATAAACTCCCTTCAAAGGGCGTCATCGAAATATAAATCGTCTGCCTCTCTATGTAAAATCAATGAATATTTCAATCATATCACTTATATTGCAGACTCCAGAGCTAATTAATTTTGCGTGAAAAAAATTCAGCAATTCTTATACAATTCACTTTATAATCGCTTGATTTGTTTGCATTCTAAATACGTTAAAATCAGTCTTCGTTGTAAAAATAATCAAAGTTTAGTGATCATTCAAAATCAAATATATTCTAATTGCGTTAGCACAGATTTTAGATACAGAGATAATACACAGAAATAAAGCGGTTTTAGGACGAATGCAACACTAACTATACATTGAAATGATCTTAAAACATCAAGGTCTTTACACAGCGAAAAAAAAAGAGATGCCATAATTTATTTTACAATGAGTCACGTGATCTCTTCATATATCATGGGTGTAATTATTATTTCAAATTTTCTTTGAAAAAACTACCTGACATATTTTGCTGAAATTGTTTTTGTACAGTTTATGTAATAACTTGAATATTTTCTAAAATTTTCAAAGCAATTTGCTAAGTTTAACTGCGCTTAGAAAATGTTTGAAAAATTAAGACTCATTGAGTTCAATGTATTTTATTGTTTCAACCTGGGTTAAATCGGGAACTAATTGGGTGATATTATTCATTTTCATTTCCATATCTCCCACAGACCTTCTCATTAGCATACAAAAATTTCATTTTGATAAAGTCATTCTTACGGCAGTTATCGTGCGAACCAACGGACAGACAGACAGACAGACTGAACAGAGTCGAATACGCTTTACAACTATGTTGGAAATTGTAAAATATCTGATGTGGGAAGCGCATGACTTTCCTTACATAATGCAAGTACTTTATTTCTTTCAGTCGAAAATAATAATAGACAAAATCCGCCGCACAATGTTTAGAAGGTTTGAAAAGTACACTGACATTGGGTTCTTTTCTGGGTGATAACATGTAAAATTATTTTGATGTGCCAAATTAACTTATATTTTCCGCAAATACAACTTGACAATTTAAAATATTTCTAACGTCAGCTAAGCAATTTACCCCACTATATTAAAATATATTAATTGTTAATTCATCAATTTGGAATTATTCATTTTCTCCAATTTGGCGACATTTTCGTCCCTTTAGCCCCACATTGAAAATCGCCAATATTTTGCCAAATTAGTCACTAAAGCCATCAATGAATAAGTGCTACGTATTTAATGATATATTTACTACTGTTCATTTTTATGTAACTTTTGGGAAGATTTGATTACAAAATGAGTTATAGCTCGAGAACGATTCAAGTTAGCGTTATTTATTATTTATTTAACATTATTGGATGTTCTTATTTTTTAATAAATTTTTCAAACCTTCATTAAAAAATTTGGAGATCTTCCAAACTTTTGATCCCGTTTAAAATCAATAGCGTTCCACTATTCACATAATGTAATAATCGTACTAAATTACATTCGAAACTCCTCATTTGTTTGTGAGATATCGTATCCACTCACTCATATACAAGTATCACCTGAAAAATGTTAAATTCGAGTTCAGTGATGCTTGAATCGTGCTCTTCCGTCTAAAACTCGAATTCGAATTTTCGACCCCATCACAATACTTTCCCTATACATTATACTATTTTTGTAGGGAAAGTAAAAATTAATTCGCATTTTAAGGAATTCGAAACGAGACGCATAGCTCCGGTGATTCAGCTACCCCTGTACCGAATTTCTCAGCTATCAGTGGCTTTGATTTTTTACTGCAGATGACACAGGAAGACAAGGCATGTTCTTTTATTATGTAAGTTACATACATTTATATGTGTATCACATGTACATACAGCGTGTCCCAAAAACATTAACCTCGGTTTTTATTCTTTAAATATTGATCTTAGACATATATAATAAATTACAAAGTTGCGTAAAAAAAGGTACAGAAATTTATGAAATCGATAAAAATTTTCAGGGCCTTAAATTTGAAGAAAAACAAAATTTAAATTTTTATACGGCCCCCGTACAAAAACATTCCCAATGAGCAAAATATGCCCCATACACTAATAAGGTGATGTACAAAATTTCAGCATTTTATCATAAAAAGCCCCAGAAATATGTTTAAACAAAGTTGGTGATGGACACATTAAAATGTAAATGTTTACAGCAAGAGTGCAAATGACGCAACGTAGAAATGCATCATAGGCAAAGAATATATGCTTCTTATCTTTAATGGATCTTTGGCATGGATGGAAAACATTTTGAACAAGCTTTGTAATCTTTGTGTAAAGTTATTATTTCTACACAGTGTAGACACTTTTATACCAATAAATAGCAAAATTATTATTTATTTATGTAATCATTGTTTTCTTTCGTAATTTGTGTATGACCCCTGAAACACGATCTGCCGACATGATTTTTCCCTTCTGAGAACCCATGTCGATGCATCGAAAACTGGTTTAAGTCAGCATTTTTGCCTTTTCACATCTCTGGGACTTTTTATAATAAAATACTGAAATTTTGTATATCACCTTATTAGTGTATGGGCCATATTTTACTCATTGGAAATGTTTTTGTACGGGGGCCGTATAAAAATTTAAATTTTGTATTTTTTAAAATTTAATTCCCTTGAAAATTTTAATCGATTTCATAAAATTCTGTACCTTTTTTTACGCAACTTTGTAATTTATTATATATGTCTAAGATCAATATTTAAGGAATAAAAGCCGAGATCAATGTTTTTGGGACACTCTGCATATAGTGTATGCATATGACGATTGTGTTAGAAACTGAAGATATTAAAAAAATCATATATTTAAATGTTAACAAACGCAAAGATGTTGGCCTCGTTATTATCGATTAAGCCCTTAAAATTACAAAAATACTGCTTATTTCGTTTCTAATGCTTTTCAGACACTCATTTTGGAAAATTCCTCAGGAATTACTGCTTCATTTGTTAAGCTCCAGAACTTCATTTGTTAAATATTAATCCGCATTCATTAATAAGTCTCTATAATTAATAAGAGATTAAATTATGCAATTTAGCAAAAGTTTGTGTTTCTTAATTTCTTTGCTCCAATTATTCCGCAGATTCATCAAGTATTTAAAGCTTTGCGTTTAAGAATTCATTCACTATTCATAATTTAAAGTCGCCTGCCGTATTGATCCGGGCACGGGGGGGTTATTTCGGTGCGTGAGATTGGACATAGTAAATTATTTATTGAAGATTAGAACTTTCTGGGTGATTAAACGCTTAGGAATTATATGTTGCCCTCCAAATTAAAAATTCTGCGTCTGATGAGTGCATCTCGCATATTTTCGAGCAATATTTAAAAGGATGAATGTTGGCATCAGCAAGGCTTTTCTTTTGGCAGGTATACTTGGTGAATTTCCAAGATGTTGGAAGGAATGTGCGCTATCGTGAGCATATTTCACTTTCGAAGCAGCAAATTTGAAAGATTTTTATTCAGCAGTGAATGCAGTAATATTACTACTCGTAATTATGTAATATAATTCCCTACAACTGTACTACTAAAAGTCAAAAGCCAATATCTGTGTGCCTCCAAATTTCAAATGCAGCAACGTGCGTGACGATTTTAAAATTCCGAAACATTTAAAGGATTTAAAAAAAGAAAAGAAAAACTCTAAAATAAGTGTAAAATAAGAGATACGTAAGTAAGTATCTCGTCCTTTAAAACTAAAAAAAAAATTCTAGACACCCGAATTTTCTAAAAATAAAACTTGTTTTATATACAGATTTTTAAAAACAAGTATTTCAAACATTTTGAGTATTCTCCACATTTGTAACTTTAAAACTGACGTCAAGCATAGACGTTTTGATGTGCGATCTTAAAAGTTTATTATCCTGAGCTCTCATTGATTAGCTCTGGAAAATTACAATTGTTTTCTTTTTCCCTTTATTTAATTTTTTTTGCAATTAAATTAAGGAGTCAATAACTTTTATTTAAAAACTCCGGAACACGGTGCCAGTATTATGTCTGAGAATGAAGTGTTTTTCTGTTCTTTCCTATTACTGAAAAGGGATTGACGGATTTCAAAAAGACGTTCTTTGAGTGCAGATTTCGGTTTAGATTATAAGTGTTAGCAAGTTGGACTTCATTGGATAGAGGAAACGTTTTCTGCGTAAACATGTTAAAAATTATACTTATATAGTGGGAATACGGGTTCCTATCTTTATGAGTACGAGCATGCCATTTCATTGTTATTTTGACTCTTGGGAGATATGACTGCCTGGTGGGAAGTGGGCGGTCTCTATTTTTAAAATCTTCGTTTTATCTATCTTTGCGTCTGTTGCTCCAATTTTAATGCAATTTTTACGTTGTATTTACTACGCAACATTGAACACACTTGACCTGCTTACGCTGAACGTGAAATCCTGTAATTGTACTCTGGCATAAAAAAAATTGTGGTTCTGTATTATTTATGACTCCTTTCATGTGTATCAACGTTTACTATTGCATTTCATCGACTGTATGAATTGAATTCTGACTCCACTGGTGCCAATCAACTTTTTGACCCACTTAGCAACTTTGTTGCTTTAAGACTCCTGCGACCACTACGCGGGCGCAGGATTTGCTAAAAAAACTGATTGCTAGATAAACTGGTTGCTATATTATGAAAGATATTGTACGATTAAATATATTTTGCACGATTGGTTATAGACATTTAAATTTAATAAATGCTTTAACACTAGAACAACGAAGCCAGTCATTTTGACCACATAACTACTTTGAGAAACGATTCCTCCAAAACGGCTGAAATTTTATGACTTTTCTTATTTTCTTAACGTTATTGAGAACACAAGAAGGGATTCTATTCTAGGATTTAAAATAAGAGAACATATCAGCGATCTTCCTAGAACGACGGCAGCGGTGAAAATGGATTTCACACGATGATGCAATCCGACTGCCGCCTTTGCTTCTGAGCTATGGTCTCCTTTTATTCAAAAATCCCAGATCTGCTTTACAGCGGGTGAAAACATCACAATTGATGAACAACTGCTGCCATGCAAATCACGTTACAAGTTCATCCAATACATAGCGAATAAGCCTGATAAATTTGGATTGAAATTCTGGTTGGCTGTGGATCTCGAAACTAAATATTTCCTGAATGGTTTCATGTACCCGGGAAAAGACGAAGAAAGGGACAGAAGTCTGCAACTTAGCCAGTACGTGGTTCTGAAACGCATGGATCCGTTTCTTTCGAATGAAAAAAACGTTACGACGAACAATTTTTTTACATCATTGAAACTTACGGACTTCCTGGCGGTCAAAAACACATCCATCGTTGATATAATGCAACCGAATCGCCGAAAACTTCCGCCGATTTGTAAAGAAACAACTCAAGAACTCCTTTCATCGAAGGTGCTCGTAAACGGCCAAAAAACTCTCACTGTCTACCGGTGCAAGCCTGAAAAGAATGTTTGCATCTTGAGTACCCTGCATAGACACGTTGAAATTGCCGATAACGCAAAAAAAACTTCCAGAAACTGTAAAATTTTATAATTCCTCAAAGTGTGGCGTGGATGTACTAGACCAAATGAGCCGCCTCTATATGACGCGATCGGCATCGAGAAAATGGTATATGCACATCTTCTACAATGTTCTGGATTTCGCGGCCATAAATGCCTGGATTTTATTTCGCACATGCAATTCTTCGCAAATTGCTCGAGAATGCTATATTTTAAATCTGGGGAACGAACTGCGATCCGCGTATTTTGCGACCTCTTCCCTTGCGGAAAGGTAGCGAAAAGTAACAAACGTAGTCAGTGCCCGTTCTGCCATAATAAAATACAAGATTTGTGTTCATGCGATAAGTCCATCTGTGGAAAATGCCAAGAACGGTGCATCAAGAACGCTTATTGCAAAAAATGTGTCGAAGAAACATCCTAAATGCTGTAACTATGATGTTTCGGTTTTGAATTAAAGGTATGTTGTATTTTTTCTATGGCGGTCAAATTGCACGCTGCCCGTTTGTTCTAGGTAGTTCAAAATATCCGTCGTTCTAGTGTTAATTAAGGCAGTCTATCATCGTATGCAATTTTAATCATGTGACACCTTTGAGTAAAAATGTACAAAAATTAACTTTTTATATGGACCCCGTGGAGAACAATTCAGTTACATAAATATTTTCAATAGATCAATTAGTTACACACAAAAAGTTCCATTGTCTTACGATCAAAATTACACAGGATATGATTCATGAAAATTTTCCTTTTAGGAGGGGGTGCTCCAGAAAAAACGTTCGAAAAGTTAAATGATGAAAAATACATACTTCGGGATGAATAGAGACTTGGAATTTTAATGTACGGATAGGTTCAAATGGAAGAAAGTGTGCAATTTCAGTTTTCTAATATCTTCTGCTTTAGGGGATTCCGCACACCAAAATATTCTA
Source organism: Amaurobius ferox (assembly GCA_951213105.1). Taxonomy (NCBI): domain Eukaryota; kingdom Metazoa; phylum Arthropoda; class Arachnida; order Araneae; family Amaurobiidae; genus Amaurobius; species Amaurobius ferox. The sequence goes on from OX578135.1 coordinate 91,230,871, forward strand.
TTTTCGGAATTAATGAGAAACGTCCCCCTTTAAAATGTGATAGAGGCTTGATATTTGATATATGGTCCAAGAATCTGATACCATAAAGAGAACAGAGTTTATCAAAAATGTTCATTTAAGAGGGCGATTAATCCGCACAAAAACGTTCGATAGACGAAATGATAGAAAAAGCATACTTTGTGATGGCACAGAGACTTCACATTTCGTGTATAGGTAGATAATTTGAAAGAAAAAAGTATATGATCGATGTTTTTCAATATTTGCAACTTTAGGGGGTGTCACACAGCAAAATGTTCGATTTGACGAATAAATGAGAAATGCATTCTTTTAAATTTGATAGAGGCTTGAAATTTGGTACCTGGGCCAATCATTTGATAAAACACGCTATATATAAAGAGAATAGAATTCTTTAAAAATGTCATTTAAGGGCGTAGGTGCACCACACAGAAACTTTCGAAAAGTGAAATGATAGAAAAACACACTTTGAGATAAAATACAGACTTTAAATTTCACTGAATGGTAGTTAATTTGAAAAAAAGAATCTGTACAATTTCATTTCTCCATAATGTGACACTTTAGGGGTATTGCACGCTAAAATATTCGATTTGCGGAATAGATGAAGAACACCTTTTTTATGTGAGATGGAGTTTTGAAATTTGGTACATAAGTCAATCGCTCAATAAAACCCTTTGGAGAAATCGAGTTTTTCAAAAATGTTCTGTAAAAGAGAATGCTCCACACCAAAACGTTCGAAAGGTGAATTGAGAGGTAAATACTTGAAATTTGATACACTGGTCAATCAATAGATAAAACCGGAGAAGAAAATGTTCATTTAATGGGTGCTCCACACCAAAACGCTCGAAATGTGAAATGACAGTAAAACGGACTTCGCAATAAGAGAGGTACTTTAAAATTGGTGAAAAGGATAGAAAAAGTGATAGAAAAAGTGTATAATTTCAGATTTCTAATATTTGCTAATTTATAGATACCGCATACTTAAATATTTAATTGGGTGAAAGAAAATGAGAAATGCCCTGTCTGAAGTGAAACAGATTTGAAATTTGGTGCGAACCACTGATTTAAAAAGCACCACTGTAAAAATCGAATTATTCAAAAATTCACGTTATTCGGAGGTTGCTTATTGTTAGACCGTTGAATTTCAACTGGTAGTTAGTTTCTAAACTATTTTATATAAAGCATTTCTTAAATTAGAACCATGGTTTGAGATCAATCGTTCAAAAGGTATTTAGCAGTATTTCTTAATCAACATGTAATTAGGGTGAGTATCGTGGTGGCGTTGTCGTGAATTCGAATTTCGAGATTTCTACGGGTTTTTATTTACACATCACCGAACGCGAATAGAACATTTTTACTTTCTCATATTATGTAATAAATACACTATGGAGAAAGTATTGTTTTCACGAAAGTTTTCGAATTCGAGATTTTGATGCCAATATATGTTTAAGGGCCTCCGGAACACGCCTTGACTATTTTTGAAATGGTGTTCGTCTGTCTGATGTCTGTGGTCGATTTTTTGTATACACGATAGTGGCCACAAATATTAATTGGACTTTTACGAAACGTTTTATTCGGATTGCTATAAAAAAAATTTAGAACTAGATAGAATTTTTTTAATTGAAGCGAAAATTTCGAAATTTTATATTTTTTTAACATGGCAGTATAGGATTAAATTCGACATAATCGTGCATGAAAGGGTTTATTTATGCTGAATGATCACGAGACTTAATAGTTTCAATCACTGTTGTGAAAGTTAGCCACGACATAGTTTTTTGTTTGTGATGTCATTTGTGCCCCTTGAGGGTAAAGTTACTCCCCGGGGGTACATAATATGGTATCAATCGAAAGATGTTTTTCAAGACCTTTAAAGTGAATAGTAACATGCTATAATTGCAATCATTTGGACCCACGATAGTGATTTTTCAAAAATTTTCATGTAAAATTTGAAAAAAAATCACAAGCTACTTAAGAATGTATTCCAGTATAAGAAAGTCGAGTTGAGACACACTCCAGCCAGTGGGCGCGGTAGCCCATTGGTTAGCGCGCTGGAGTTGCACTCGGTAGGCCCGGGTTCGATTCCAGCCACTGCCAAAACTGCGCCGTGTTCATGCGGAGTACGACCACGTTAAACATGTGGATCCGAAAGTCCTTCCGAGAGGTTGGTGGTAGGGGAAGGAGGGTACGGTCCCTGTGGATGCCTCCCCCACTGGGTTCCGGTCTAAATTGGGTGGCACTTCCCGACCGTCCAAACCGTTACCTTACACCTTTCTGGTAGGTCGGACGGTCTGGGTTTCAAAAACAGCAGCACTCCAGCCAGTTAATTTATATCTATGTGTGTGTGTGTCTGTGATGTTTTGGTCACGATGTCTTTACAATAAAAATGGAGACATTCGAATGAAATTTGCTATGCTTATCACAATCTGTGAATGCTGCAATCCCATTGATTTTAAACTCGATTTCGCAAGGAACGGAAAAATTTCGAATTACTTTTTGAAAAGGTCAATTTAATATTTCGAATTACGTTTTGAAAAAGTCAATTTTTATATTTCAAATTACTTTTTGAAAAAGTCAATTTAAAATTTAGAATTACTTTTTGAAAAAGTCGATTTAGAATTTCGATTTACTTTTTGAAAAAGTCAATTTAAAATTTCGATTTACTTTTTGAAAAAGTCAATTTAAAATTTCGATTTACTTTTTGAAAAAATCAATTTAAAATTTCGAATTACTTTTTGAAAAAGTCGATTTAGAATTTAGAATTACTTTTTGAAAACGTCAATTTAAAATTTAGAGCAGTCTTATGGTGAGGTTCACCCGGATTGGCATTGTAATATTAGATATACCAACAGGCAACTAGCTAATCATATTACTACGTATTCACATATTGCGGCATGTCTCGTGGAATGGCTTCCAAAGAAAGTCAAACAGCTATTAAAGTAACAATTTATTAGCGAGTAACGTCAACTAAAACATAATGAATTTACATTAAGAAAATGCCTACGCGGCTTTAAGAGCCGAGACCAGCTGACAAGCAGCTTATATGCCGAACTAGTATTTGGAAACACGCAACTTGCAGTGCTAAACTTTAAACTGAAGTCGTGGCGATTGCAAGGCGTTAAATCCTTTGCCACAAACATAGGTCTTAAGTACATTGACTGGCCAAGCCGGCAAACTGCGTGGTTGCACAGTAAAAGAGGTATCACGGTCTATCATGTCAAAGAAGCATCCATGCTGTACGCAGTGTGTCATTAAAAAACGAATGGCAATAATTTTGAAACAATATTACTGTTATCGAGGTACTTACTGCTTGTTGGTGGTAACCAAATTTGTCAACAACAAACCAACCAACCAACTTTTGCTTAAAATTTTTAAAGCATCTGTTTCTCCAGATCTACTATAGGCAGATCTTCGATGCTGAATCCATGTCAGTCATTATCTAATTGGGTAAATTAAAAATTTATATTTTAGATTTCGTATCCAAGTAATTATTTTTAAATATATCATTAGAAATTCTTTACAAGCTAATTTTGTCATGTTAGGAGCAGCTTAATGTATCCTGAGTGATGCCTAAGGATGCATTTGCCTCATCTAATACCATTATATTGATACCATTAAAATTCATAACGTATGATCAATTTCCCCCATATACATTTTGATGCCACCAAAGTTTCTGGAATAATAATTGTTTTCTAAACAAAATAAAACTGTCAAAATCTTAAAATTTGAATTCCAATCATGAACACTAATAAACAGTTATATCAGATTTTACATAATGCATTTGCAAATATAATTTGTTAGTGGTAGGTGCATTTTTTTTTCAGTTATGGTGTCCACATCACACACACATACACACATCCGGTTCTGTAAGTATGAAGTATAAAGAATTATACTGTTAGTTTAAACAGAATAAAAACAGAAAGTTAAATAGATCTGTAATCTCCAAATGAATTTTAAAAATATCTTTAATGGTTCATATTGTTAAAATATAATCATTAATTATTTCGGTCTCTTTTTAACGAAGGTCGCATTCAATAATGGTAATAAGTCATCACATTAATAATTCAAGGCCGCAGATGCAAAAAGTCCCATCACTTACCTCGACCATAATTAACAGACGGTGCGGCCGCATATATCACGAAGTGGTCGTGACTCTGAACAGACGATGCGAATTCGATTAGCGCCTACTTACATTTGAGGACCTCATGAGGGCATTTCTGCAAGGTGAGGAAACTTTAAAGGTGCGTTTCGTTTTAATAAATAACTTTGTTGATAAGTATGGTACGATTCCAACTGGTTTTGAAAGCATAACGAGGTTCATCAGAACAAGAAAACAAGAGCAATTTGTATGGTATTGCCTAACAGACGTGGTGGTGTAAGAATAACATACCTAAGCGTTAATTAGAAGACCCGGGTTCAAATCTCTGCTTTAACTGATTCTGGTTTCTAAGTCAAATGTAATCTTAAAGTCGACGATTGGAACCGTTTCCTGTGGGAAAGTAGATGTTCTAACTGCTCTACAATTGGCACCTCGCCCTGTGGAAAAAATAAAGTTCTAAATGTTGTACTAATTGTTGTCGGTCTTTGTAAAAAGACAAAAGTTATAAATGTTCTACGATTGTTGTTGCTTCTTGTATAGAAAAGCAAAAGTTCTGAATGTTATACAATTAATACCGTTTCCTGTTGAAAAATTACACTTCTAATAACTCAAGAACGGCTCTTCAGAACTCTCAAACAGCAGTGTCTATACATTTTGACTTTGAAGTACTTTCAAAGCAACCAGTCATTTGATAATAGGGAACACTTATGATGTCTATTATTCCCTTCATTATTATCGTATGATTTCTTTCATTGTAGATCAAAAGCATGCTGCAGTATTTGCACCTTATAAATAATGCCATTTGCGTTTATGTAACAAACTACGCATAAAATTTATATTGCTTTATATATTAACTTTTTTGTATTTATTTTTCAAAAAGACGAAAAGTTTGAATATTTGAGATCCTTATTTCTTTGCACTGGTGTCTCTGAAAATTAATAAGCCTTTTATATTTGCGGATTGTAACAGTTATATAAAATATAAATGGAACGCTACAATCTGTTCGAAGGTCCTCCTAACAACAGACTGACCAGGGCTGCTTTGACACCTGTCAGGACCCCTACTGAAAGGTAAATTCTGCATCTCCCCCATAAAACTTTTGTATAAATAATAAATAGTACTGAGAACGGAAGGTGTGCCCCAGATTTTCTCAGGCCCTCACTTGCCTACTTTGTTTATGATCAAAAACGAACCTGAGATATACTGATTTCCATATTATTTCGTTTTTAATTATTTCGTAATCAGGGATGCTCAAAGCTTGTAATTGCATAAAAATCCGACAATTGAACCATCATAATTCTTACCTTTTATATTAGTGATCGCATTTTTATTCCGTTAGCTGGTTAACCGACCGGTTAACATGCTAACCAGGATGGTGTACCTGATTTACCTGTTAGATATATAAAATTCGTTTTCATACCATAAAAATATCCTAGATTTCTTTTTTTTACTAATTCTATTGGTGTACAACCATCCATCTTGAGATATTTATAGCAGATGATTTTTTTTATATTTTATAATTCAAGTTATACAGTTTTTATTCCATTTGTAACCATAGTAACCATGTTATGCTTCAGGTACCGAAACAATCCGACCAAAGTATTGAATTTTTTTTATTAACGATTGATTTTTAGAATATGTATGGAAACCAAGTGTATAAAAAATTTTAATATAAAGCAACATACAGTGATCAGAGATGAAATATTGTTTTACATTCTGGAATTTCCACGTTAACAGAACTTATGAAATATGCGCCCTTTTTATGCATTGCTTTAAAACGGATTTCGATATTCAGAACTTTTATTAAGTGTATAGGTGTCACACTGAGTAATGGCTACCATGTCGGAAATGCCCAATAATTGGTTATACCTCCATATTGATTCATCTAAACATACAGATTACTTCGATTATTCATCTAAACATACAGATTACTTCGATTATTCATCTAAACATACAGATTACTTCGATTAACCAGTTGATTAAAAGAAGATATATTCGTTTAATCCAGTTGCCAAATTCTCTAACTGTGCGAACACTATTTTGTATATACTTTTCATTATTGGGAATTTAAAAGCAAGAAATCATCTGTTGTCCTTTAACAAAAAAGAAGACATCCCAATTATAAGCATATACACATCCTAATGTAGGAAGGATACTTTTCTTTTTGACGTTTGTTTCTCCATTCTATTTCGATTTCTCTCCATGCCATCCATCATCGTGGATGTCCTTTCGGCTCACCCGCTAACCCATCAAAAAGCACTCTCTCGCGCTCTTTTGTCATTATTTATTCTTCGAATTTGCTTCGCCCCGGACTGGGGACGAGCTTGCCCAACCGAAACACTTCAAATCGATTCTCGGAGTAAATAATTTAACGCTTTTATAATCGATCTGAATGTGCCTTGTTTTCTCTTTCTTCGTCAAACTGCTTATTTTCTCTGTTCTAGATGATAGTTCTATTAACTTGCGAAAAGTTGGGTAGCATGTTTTGTTTGGAATGGCAGAAATGGTAGTCGGTAAAAAGTTTTATGCTGGTTTTCAGTTACAGGTTATACTAGCAAAGGTGACACGCGTTGCCTGAGAGTTAAGTACAAGGCAGTTTTTTCTCCCGAAAGTTAGTTGACTCTCAGATGACATTATACGTTCAGGTGAAACTGTTGCTGTGAGACCAGAATATATTCTCACATGTAGTGAGACAAGTTAATGTGTAGATTTATGGTGTCCTTAAAGGCAAACAAAGCATTAGTCTGGCTGGCGCCGGATTTTATGAGAACTTGAACTTTTAGGTCAAAGGGCAGTAAATTTAGGAGGCCATATAAGAGTTGGGCCGGACTGAAAGTACAGTCGTGCCATTGGGTGAGGGGTGGCCAATCAGTGCCATGGAAGAAGTAAGGCGGAGTCCCCCCCCCCCACCGAGTGGACCTCAAGTTTGGATCCGAGAATCGGCAGTATTAGTATTATCGGCAGTATTAATATGAGTATTTTGTAATAGATAGTAGTAGAACATGAACAAGTAAGATGACTTAGAAGCAGTTATAGAAAGATTTGAGTATTAGAGAAATCATGACTTAGAGGCATCAGCATTCTGACTTAGCAACATGAACAAGTAAGATGACGACAAGTATCAGCGTAAGAGTAGCAGATTTCAACTAGTGCGAGTATCATCATGACATGGAGAGAACAACTACAGACGAATTCGACCAGGGTTCCCAAGGCCCAAAACTCAAGGTATGTGTCATCAACAATCCAACGGTTAATGAATATTTTGATTTTGGTTCATATAGTCTCACATGTCTCCATCCCAGTCTATTTTAAGAGTAATATAATGTATTGGAAGTTAATAAGTAGTTATGTAAATTAATAAATGTTATTGTTAACTTTAAATGAATCTAATCTTTTAATAATGATTAATGAATTCCTTTACAGGACTCACACTTAAGTTAAAATAATTGGAGGGTTTATTGCGGCACAACAACGAGCAATGTACGTTTTAATAATAATTCCACTTTATGAGATCAACGGCCATGTCTTCAATGCTTACTAATAATTAATGTTAACTTTAAGTTTCCTTTTTCAATTTCGGTTGCCACAGTTGCTAATGCAATAAAACTAATAAAACTTCATTTAAAGCAAAATCCAACACGATTAATAGCGTTAACCGGTTTCAGAGGCAAAGATATGCTTCTTCATGGAAACAAGCGAGAAGCGGAACCTTTACTCGTCAAAGCAAAATTGGTAATTACTGTTAGAGCAGAAAGTGTGACTAAAGTAAGAAATGAGAACTGCCAACCGCGAGAGGAGAAAATAAAAGTAAACGCCATGGAGGATACTATGAATAGACGGTAAAAAGTAGCAAAGACAAAAATGAAGTCCAACAAAAGATTCAAAGCACTTTTTTAGTGAGTACAAGCATGGGTATTCTACTAAATTAAAAAATTTGATGTGGGCAGAGCATGACCTTCCTTATATAATGCAATGGATTTAATTATTTCATGGAGCAAAAAATAATATATAAGATACATGGCACATTGTTTTTAACGTTGAATTGTACATGTGGTGCTTTTATGGATGACACCATGTAAAAGTATTTCAAAGTACCCAATTAACTTATATTTCACGAAATTTTAAATTAACAATTATAAATACTGATAGCATCCTCAATAAGCAATATAATTCATGTATTGAAATATTTAAATAATTAATTCATCAATTTGGCGTCATGTTTGCAATTTTGAAAATATGTTTCTTAATCTTGGACAAAATATTGCTAAGTTGGCGATGTTTCGCAAGATCATTTTCCGAGTTCGCCGATTGCATCGCCGAACATTACAGATAGTGATGTGGGTCGGAAAAATTTCCGCTACGTTTCTCCCGAAAATTTTCCACTCCTTTTTTTTCTTTTTAATTAATTTGTAAATAGAATGTAATACTCTTTCCAAACTATTTTTCAGAAGAGCAAATAGCTTCATAAGAAGTTTTTTGTTGATTTTTCTAATTTCGAAAAGAAAAATGAAAGAGGTCAGGGGTGTCGAAAACCCAGACCACTCGACTCGCCCTGAGGCATAAGCAGCCCATTGAATGGCCTGGAATGAAGAGGTCAGTGGTGTGGCAAATGTGTGTATGTGCGCTTTATTTTGAACAGAATGGATGATAACCAAAAGGGTACAAGTGACATTTTATTCATTTTCAAAAAAAGCAAATAAAGTTTCAAGAAGTCTATTCTTTTAGCTCTCCAAAATTTATAAAAATATTAAAAAAACGGAATATTTCCCCCAAGTTCTGCTGAGGGGAAATGCTTTAATAGCACTAAATATGTGCCTAACTCATCTTGCAAATTGTCTCTTTTGTCTTATGGTACTCGTTCAGTTACAAGCAGGTATTTTTTAAACAATTTTCAATATTATATAAAAAAATCTGATGTGGGCAACACATGACTTTCCTTATATAATGAATTTTCATTGATTTAGAGTCATATTTATCCATTTGGCGAGATTTTCGTTAATTTGGCAACACATTTCAAAAAAGTCGCCAAGTTGACGACATTCCGCCAAATTCGTCGCCAAAATCTCGCCAAGCGTTATGCACTAAGAAATAAGTTATTCTTACAGCAGATAAATGACTATTGGCGTTCAAATACAAAAGTATTATTCAAAGTATATTTTTTCATGAATGGAACGAGCTAGATCCACGAGAATGATGTCACTCAATTTATCGTATGGTATTACATATGAAAAGTGAACATGTTTCTCAATAGGAAATATTTTTTTTTTAATTTTATATGACTTTTTGATAATTTTTTTGAAAAATGCACAATATCTCGAGAACGGTTCATGTTAGCGTTCTAAAATTTATGTCAATCGTTTTCTAATAAAAAATTACATAAGAAATGTCTATTTGCGTAACTTTATTAGTGGTTTTGACTTTTTGACGATTTTTTCAAAATTTCATTCGAAAATTCAGGAGGGTTCTGAACATTCGATTGCGTATAAAAACAATAGGCTTCCAGTGTTTACGGATTGTGATTTTTGTACCAAATTTGATTCGAATCGGTCCATTCGTTCGTCAGTTATCGTCTCCACAGACTCACTGACACACACACACACATACACACACACACACACACACAGACATCACTTCAAAAATGTTCGATTCGTGATCAGGGTTGCTTGAAACGTGCTCTCCCGTCGAAAACTCGATTTCGAATTTTCGACCCCGTCACAATACTTTCCTTATACATTATGTATATAAGGAAAGTAATAATTTATTTTTAAAAGTGCTTAATTACAAGTATTTTTACTTTCCTTATATACATAATGTATAAGGAAAGTATTGTGACGGGGTCAAAAATTCGAATTCGAGTTTTCGACGGGAGAGCACGTTTCAAGCATCCCTGATCACGAATCAAACATTTTTAAAGTGATGTCTGTGTGTGTGTGTGTGTGTGTGTGTGTGTGTGTGTGTGTGTGAAAGTATGTGTGTGTGTCAGTGAGTCTGTGGAGACGATAACTGACGAACGAATGGACCGATTCGAGCCAAATTTGGTACAAAAATCACAATCCGTAAACACTGGAAGCCTATTGCTTTTATACGTAATCGAATGTTCAGAACCCTCCTAAATTTTCGAATGAAATTTTGAAAAATCGTCAAAAAATCAAAACCGCTAATAAAGTTACGCAAATAGACATTTCTTATGTAATTTTTCATTAGAAAACGATTGGCATAAATTTTAGAACGCTAACATGAACCGTTCTCGAGATATTGTACATTTTTCAAAAAAATTATGAAAAAGTCACATAAAAAAAAAATCCTATTGAGAAACATGTTCACTTTTCATATGTAATACCATGCGATAAATTGAGTGACATCATTCTCGTGGATCTAGCTTGTTCCATTCATGAAAAAATATACTTTGAATAATACTTTTGTATTTAAACGCCAATAGTCATTTATCTGCTCTAAGAATAACTTTTTTCTTAGTGCATAACGCTTGGCGATATTTTGGCGACGAATTTGGCGGAATGTCGCCAACTTGGCGACTTTTTTGAAATGTTGCCAAATTAATGAAAATCTCGCCAAATGAATAAAAATGATGCTAAATCAATGAAAATGACGACTAATTATCGAAAATTCAATATCTTGGAAATAATATTAGTATCTACTATAAGAAAAACCTATTTTTTTACTGTAAAAGTAGTAAATTCATTACATTATAGAAGGAAAGTCATGTGTTGCCCACATCAGATTTTTTTAAATTTATTTTTGTCGTATTAATATTATATTTTATAATCTACTTTTTATAATACTAAAGAGTAAATTATGTATGATTCTGATAAGGTTTAACAATCTTAAATTATTTCTCATGCTTTTTGCATGCCTTGTCATTCTTTTTAAGCAATGCTTTGAAATTGGAATTTTGAAGATTAAAAAAAACATTATAGATGTAATAGAATTTTTTTTAAGTTGTCAAAATCGTGCGGTATTTAAAGAAAATAATAAGCTACCAATTTGAAGTATACAGATGTAAGAAATTTTCATACATAGAATTTTTTATATATTTCTAGATTTAAACCTTTTTTTAGCTTTGTTATATTACAGCTACAATCAAACATATATTATATAAGTATAAACGGGAAAAAAATTCGCAAAATCCACATCTCTTGTTACAGACAAACGGAGAGAAGAACATTTTTTATGTACTGGTAGATATTATACCCGTTATATGATGAAATTCAAATTTACAAAACATTACCTTCTTCTTCTACGACACAGACTGTCCGACCTACCCGAATGTAGGTTGAACAGTCTGTGTCGATATTCCGCCAAGTTCGATTCCGCCATCCGAGTTAGGCGATATTACGCCAAGATCGTTGCTAAAATTTCGACAAGCGTTGTGAAATAAGAAATAGGTTATTCTTATAATTGTTTCTTATTTTCTTTCCGAGATATTAAATTTTCATCAATTAGTCGTCATTTTCATTGATTTAGCGTCATTTTTATTAGCAGCATTTTAACAATTTACGTCATTTTGTCAATGTGGCAACTTTTATAACGTCACCAAGTTGGCGATATTCCGCAAAGCGATACGGACAAAGAAATAGGTTATTCGTATAGTTGATAAATGACTGTTAGCGAATTTTTAGGCGTTATAACACAAAACCATTACCTAAAGTATATTTTCTCGTGAATGGAATGAACTAGAACCACAAAAATGATGTAAAAAATTTATCGCATACTATTGCATATAAAAGATGAACATATTTCATAATAGTTAGTACTTTTTACTTTCCTTATATACATAATGTATAAGGAAAGAATTGTGACGCGGTCGAAAATTCGAAATTCGAGTTTGCGACGGGAGAGCACGTTTCAAGCATCCCTGATCACGAATCCAACATTTTTGAGGTGATGTCTGTGTGTGTGTGTGTGTGTGTGTGTGTGTGTGTGTGTGTGTGTGTGTGTGTGTGTGTGTGTGTGTGTGTGTCTGTGTGTGTCTGTGTGTGTGAAAGTGTGTGTGTGTGTGTGTGTGTGTGTGTGAAAGTGTGTGTGTGTGTGTGTGTGTGTGTGTGTGTGTGTGTGTCTGTGTGTGTCTGTGTGTGTGAAAGTGTGTGTGTGTGTGTGTGTGTGTGTGTGAAAGTGTGTGTGTGTGTGTGTGTGTGTGTGTGTGTCAGTGAGTCTGTGGAGACGATAACTGACGAACGAATGGACCGATTCGAACCAAATTTAGTATAAAAATCACAATCCGTAAACGCTGGAAGACTATTGTTTTTATACGCAATCGAATGTTCAGAAACCCCCTAAATTTTCGAATGAAATTTTGAAAAAATCATCAAAAAATCAAAACCTCTAATAAAGTTACGCAAATAGACATATCTTAAGTAATTTTTCATTAGAAAACGATTGACATAAATTTTAGAACGTTAACATGAACCGTTCTCGAGATATTGCGCATTTTTCAAAAAAATTATCAAAAAGTCATATAAAATAAAATAAAAAAATATTTCCTATTGAGAAACATGTTCACTTTTCATATGTAATACCACGCGATAAATTGGGTGACATCATTCTCGTGGATCTAGCTCGTTCCATTCATGAAAAAAGATACTTTGAGTAATACTTTTGTATTTGAACGCCAATAGTCATTTATCTGCTGTAAGAATAACATATTTCTTCGTCCATAACGCTTGGCGAGATTTTGGCGACGAATTTGGCGGAATATCGCCAACTTGGCGACTTTTTTAAATGTTGCCAAATTAAAGAAAATCTCGACAAATGGATAAAAATGGCGCTAAATCAATGAAAATGCCGACTAATTGTCGAAAATTCAATATCTTGGAAGGAATATTAGTATCTACTATAAGAAAAACCTATTTTTTTACTGTAAAAGTAGTAAATTCATTACATTATATAAGGAAAGTCATGTGTTGCCTACATCAGATTTTTTTAATTTGATGTGATTTTTTTTTTTTTTTTTTTTTCAATTCTTAAAAACGGTTAGTGCCAGCATTTTAAAGTTGGTGTCAATCATTTTCTAATGAAACATTACATAAGAAATGATTACATTATTGAAAATTCTGATTTTTTGTTGATTTTTTCAAAATGTCATTCAAAATTTCAGGGGGTGGGGACTCCAATCTTCGAATGTAGTCCTTGAGATTCACCTAAATATCAAAATAGGTATTCTCGGTCGTTTGGAAAGGTCGCCAAGACATTCGCCAAGTAAATGTAATGGTGAACCATTTACCAATTCGACGAAAGAGGTTCCTAAATCATTCCTTAGACTATTGGAAATACACACCAGAACGAAAGTAAGAACCATTGTCCAGTGTTCTCTATTATGGCTTTTCATAGGCTGTCTCAGTTGTCTGTAAAAACGCTCAACTAAACTATTGGCAACCAGATAGTAAACGGTTGTTCGGTTCATTCGTACGAACCGAACAACGGCTTACTATCTTAGCAAAAGCATGAAACAATTTAGATTCAAAATTACGGCCTCTGTCAATGACGATTGTTTTGGAATATCCCGCATATAAATATCCAACCCATGACAAATGTTTCAGTAATAGTCTCGGCAGTTTGAACGATCATGGGATATGCTTCTGTACAGCGTTTGTATCAGACAACACATGTAAGGTAGTAAACTTTCGAAGACGCGGGAAATAAGGTGACTACAATTGTTTGAAGGGCGCTTTGGTCCCTTTTCCTCAATGATAAGCAGTATCTTCTGTCAACAACCGCTTAAAAAAAGCGATTGTTGCTTTGTCTACCACTTTGCAGTTCTTTCTTAGCGGTTGATAAGAGAAAACACTGCTTATGATCTGAAGAAAAGTGTTATAAACTTCGTCGAAATAATTGTAGTCACCTAATTTTTCTATGCCTTCTTTCTTTAAACAAATATTAGGAAGTTTTATTAACTGTCTTGCTATCTTGTATAGTCCTAAAATGATCATTATGTATATAATCAGACAGCAGTGAAATGCTCAACAAGTTCAGAAATAAAATAATAGCATTCTCAAAATACTGACGCTGAAATCTCGTACTTGAAAGTAACACATAGCTAATTTAAAGTGACTCTGTCGCTGCTGGTCTTAAGGAATTCACAATTCACGTGACCATTAGAACTCAATATGAGATTTACCAATTACCGATAGTTGGCTGCTATTTTTAAGCAGCTTATACACAAAATTCCATAAACTTTCTATTAACACCGGCATTCTGGCTTCAATTCTAAAAGTTTTCCAAAGTCGCCAAATGTCGCCAAGTAAGCGAAATTTCAACAAAATCCTCACCAATGCCTCCACGTTTGTTTCCAATGTTGCCAAATTTGTCCCCAAAGGAGCCAAATGTGTTGCCATAGGAACCACATTTGTCTTCAATGGTGCTAAATTTGTCACCAACTTTGCTAAAATATTCATCAACGTCACCAAATGTGTAACCTAGGTCGCCTAATTTGTCATAAAGGTCAAATTTGCCAGTAAGGCCACCAAATTTATCCCCAAGGTCATACGTTAGCACACGCAACTTCATCGCACCGACAATTAATTTAAAATCTGCTGATGTTTATTTTATTTGTGACAGAGCAGCAAAAAGATATACCAGGTAATTGCAACAATATTTGATCCCCAGACAATTAAAAATAAATAAAATATATATTACAGAAATATAAAATCTTAAATATTAAAGAAATATGAAATCTTCAACTTTTCTTTGTAAACTTCCAATTATTCACATATATAGATTCTTATGTTGGAAAAATGTTCTTTTTTACCTTTGTTTGCCTCATTCTATTTCAATTCCTCTTCAGTTCATCCATCATCGTGGATGTCCTATAGACTCGCCCGACAAATCATCAAAAAACACTCTCGCCCTCTTTCTTCATTATTTATTTTTGATTTCAGATTCGTAAACACTTAGAATTTTTAAGTAAATAATTTAACGCTTATATAATCGAGCTAAATGCCCTTTGCTTTTGCTTCTTTGCAAACTGCTTGTCTTCTTCGTTATAGTCAATAGTTCTTTACTGTGCGATGGTTACTATAATTTTATATGTTTCGTACAGCTAAGATATTGGAAAAATAAATACATTTTACATAATAAAATAAGACGTTTATGTGTGTGTGTGAATGACTCTGTAGTTGAAGATTGAAGCGACAGGTGAAATTTGCTGGGCGTCGTAACTAACATCCCAAGCTGCCCGTTGCTTTGAGAATCAATGATATATTTATCGTTAAAAACGCTGCTGAGTTTTCGGGCAGACAATAAAGATAAAATTGCGTTTATGCATGTGATATTTGCACGGCAATTAATTTTATCTCGATTTTAAAGAGAGGACCAGGCGCGATTACGTATTTTGAAAAATTAAATGAATGAATTCAATTAGTCCTTGCTTTAAATCCTGAGAAGCGCCGGATACGTTTATCTAGTAAATTATAAGTTTGGAAAATAATATTAAAATGTGCAAAATAAGCATCTTGATGATACGAGATTAAAGTAGCTGTGCTTATATACCTCAAACGCGTTTACTGAGCGGGTTCAAAATAATAAAATTTGTGTTCTTGAATGGTCTCCTCATTCTCCGGATATAAATCCAATTGAACATACACGGTGTCTTTTTAAAACGTGTTTCAGATTAATCTGACGTTCAAAACTCGGACGAATGAACTTTAGAACGTTCCAGACTCGAACGAATGAACTTTAGCTACGCGTCGAAAGAGAAATAGGACAATATTTTACAAAACGATTGCCAAAATTTAAGTGACTCTACCGAACTGCATTAAAGCTGTTTTGAAAGCCAGACTACACTCACTATTAAAGATGTATATTTCTTCATTTGTCACCTATAGTTTCAATCCAAAAAACCAAACAGATATCACAAATTCGGATATGATGAAAAACAATTTTACATACATCTTGCCGAATTTGTATATGGAGAAAATTCATTGGATTGTTTTATATTCGGAACTGAAAAACTGTTTGTTTCCAATTTTTAAGGCACGTTCGTAGTTTTATTCACCGAAAATATGTTTGGAATCTTTCTACTTTAGTTTTACGTTCCTCTTCGTCATCTTTGATATTTTTTTATTCATTTATCTCTATTTTTCATTTGGCAACAATTTTTTTCTTGAGTCACATGATGCAGCTAATTATTACAGGTATATTCTGCTCTATCTTTATTAAAAGGTGCATTCTGCTTTATCTTTATTAACATGTGTAAACTGCTCTATCTTGAAGACTGAGGTTGATTTTGTCTCCGAAATAAGTTTATATCATTACTATATTTTATTTATGAGGTATTTCTAAGGAATATTTTATCTTTTGCTACTTATGCAGCACTGTCAGTTAGGGCTGACTGATGTAAATCCCATTGGTTTAAATCATGGTTTAAACCATGATTTAAACCTTGGTTTGAAACAAAATAAGTCTCACGTAAACCAAAACACATGGTGTAAACCGAAAAACCAGGTTATCTGGGTTTAAGCAGTTTGCTTTTATTAAACCATGATTTAAACCAATCTAATGTAAACTCCGAAACTAACCTCCCAAAACAGGCTGATGCTTTTGATCAACTATTTATACTGTGAGTAACTAAGAATTTTAACTTCAGTATATTTCAGACAACTTCAGTTTGAGCGCATTTTTATACAAAATCTATTTGTTATTTCCAGAAAGTGACTTTCCAATCACAAATATATACACACCCCTAATTTCAGAGCGTCTCTCACACGGTAGGGGAGGGGGCATTTGTTTCCTCCATTCTATTTCGATTTCTCTTCGGCTCATCCATCATCGTGGATGTCCTCTCGTCTCACCCGGTAGCCCATCAAAGAACACTCTCTGGCGATCTTTCGTCAATTATTTATTCTTCGAATTTGTTTCATTCGGGACTCCTTACGAAACACTCGGATCGATTATCTGAGTAAATAACGTAACGCTTTTTTAATCGATCTAAACGCGCGCTGTTTTTCATTCTTACTTTGCAAAATAATCCCAGGTTTCTGGGTAATAGTTAATAGATTTCGGAATTTCTGGAAGTTGCGCTTGGTTTGTGTGATTATTGATATACCAGCCATTTCCACCCAGACTGACAGTGGCTGATAGTCACTGAATGTGCCATCTACGAACTTAATAAAAGTTCTGACTATCAAAAAACCGTTCCAAATTTAATCATAAAGATGCTGCTGTAACTGTAAATTGAAATTGATTGTAAACCAATCGAGTGAAATAAAACAGTTAAGATATTTGTTTTCTGCTCAGGATAGTATAAAAAGGAATTCTATGTATCTAACTGTACTCAAGTTATAGATGAAAGAACGTTAGAGTAAAAATTCTGAGATTTATATATTTTTCGAACAAAATTCCAAGATGTTTGACTGTTCCCGTTACTTATAGGTCGAGTACCAAGTGTAAGTAAAATATCAAGTTTCTACCTTCAGTAATTTGGGTTGTGTAATAAATCCCTTAGTCAATCAGCCAGTCAACCAGTTGTGTCAGTCAGCCAGTAGTACTCTGTATGATATAGATTAAACTATTAGATTAATTTGTGTAATAAGCAATGATAGTAGATAGACTACTTATAGGA